>OY856414.1:346066400-347266400 GCA_963693085.1 Alisma plantago-aquatica
CTGGGAGTACAGAGATGACACATATGACTCTATATACAAAGCATGACAACCAGTGTCTCCACATGGATGTCACTGCTGTCCCTACTGCTGCTGATGTTGCTGTTCTTCCCCCGTAGTAGGATTTCTGCTTCTTCTTCTGCGTCAACCTAAAAAGTTGGATCCCACGGGGGTGAGACAATTGAAATTGTCCCAGCGAGAGATATAACTCTCTGCCAAACATATTATTATTGCAATTAATAGAATAACACTGAGTAGAAGAATCATAAGTATTCAATAGTAGATACATTAATTATCTAAGGATAATAGTGTAATGTTCTTCTTCAAAGTAATTCAACTTGTATCTTGATAAAGTAGTATGTCATTTATCCAATAAGGAATATGAAGAATATGTATAACATTTATCCATCTAAGATATACTAAGGAAAATAGCATCAACCAATGATTCTGGTATTTCAATCTTAAGAAAATACGCTACACGGCTGATTACATTTTACAGTCATACTTAAGCCCTGAGGAGATGAGGTATACCGCTCATTTTCCAACCGACCATTGTAAAATCAAAATCGGTACTATACATAGGTCAATGGAAGAGCCGGATTCCCATGACCTCATCTTCCTCAGTCAGTGTGAGGACCAAATGCAAGACATCTTGTGTCTCTGCTAAATAGCTTTCTAAGGTATACTGGCAACTTCACTATCAGAGTTACAGTGGCAGCTGTACTCTCTTCGCAATCGAGAGATTTCATATTTATCTCACATCGATCCGGCATTAACATCATCGGGAGATTAGTGATACATCCATCCCGGCATTCGGGAGATTAGTGATACATCCATCTCGGCATATATAATGAAGGATTGAGATATTTAATGTTTACCTCACATCAATTCCTCCATTAGGGTGTAAGGATATTCGCGCCCATAACCCCCACATACTCAATAGTATGCCCTCCAGGAGTTCCCATAGGAAAACATGTTTTACCATCACCAGTTACTGACGATGATGGATCTATGGTCAGGACTCTACATGATAAGATTTCACTTGATTAATTAAGTACCTTATTATGTTCTTATAGCATCAGTCAGGTTTTCAAACATAAACCATTATAACAAATGCTACAAAGAATGAGCAGTATTTCTATCAAGTCATTTTCAAGGCTTTATAAAACATTGGGATCTCAATCCCTTGTCACATCAAGGGTATTCTTATCCCTTAACATCTCATCATTATGATTATGGAATATAGGTATTCAAACCCTCAATTCATCAAGAACACTTGATACCACTTATCAGGTAGTTGATACCTTCAGGTCATCTGACCAAGGTAAACAGGATATTTACAATACAGGTATCTCATATGGCTCTTAAGGCTCATTAATCTCTTGTTACCTCTTACTAGGCAACACAATATATTATGGCTTACAAGGCCCATAAAACAATTCCAATAGTAAAACATCATAGCTCATACCTGGCTATGTCCAACATCTCATGATACCTACATGATTAGTGCACATGATAACACTTATATCAATTACATATCAACACTTATGCAATGTGAGAGTAACATCACTATTTCTTTATTAGAACTAGGCTTTCCTAATTCTTATCAATTAGGAATACTCATCCCATTACCCAAATTAGGGTTATGGTCTATCATCATATTGCCCAAGATTAGGGTTTCATACACTATAACCCAAAATTAGGGCTTCACATACCTTTACCCTTTTATCAGGGTTAAGATTTCATATCAAGGTTTCACACATCATTACATAGCTTCGTCTTAGTTTAGAGTTTCACATCACATCTCTGTATTAGAATATCATTTGACATCACTCTTGATTAGAGTTTCACTTAACAACACCCTTAATTAGGGTTTCACATGTCATCACCCTTAATTAGGGTTTCACCATTACCCTAGATTAGGGTTACTCCTATCAATGCCCTCAATTAGGGTTAGGATTTCATATCAAGGTTTCACACATCATTACATAGCTTCATCTTAGTTTAGAGTTTCACATCACATCTCTGTATTAGAGTATCATTTGACATCACTCTTGATTAGGGTTTCACTTAACATCACCCTTAATTAGGGTTTCACATGTCATCACCCTTAATTAGGGTTTCACCATTACCCTAGATTAGGGTTACTCCTATCAATGCCCTCAATTAGGGTTAGGGTTCATCAACCTTCTCAATCAGGGTTTCACGATCTCTTTATCAAGAATCATACCCTAATTACATATTTTATTCATATTGCAAGTATTGAGGATTAATCACTATATGTTTATCACTCATGTATGGATTCCTCTCTCTCTCATCCTCTCTAGGATGTTAATCACCTCAAACTTAATTAGATTAGGTCAACTCCTCATTTAGGTATACACACTTAGAGATAGTTTAGTATGTTGGGATGTTTCTTCCATAAGCATCAAAGATTGACCACTCAAAAGGTACTAATTACTTAAGTACCTTGAAGGTACAACCATTGTAATTAATTACCTTTGATAAATATCATAAATAATTATGGGGTTGATTAATCTTTCATAGCTTTGAAACTATTAGATCTCCAAAAGGTTTTGTTACTTTTGAACCTTCAAACGGTTTTGACCTCCTTGACCTTCAAACAGTCTTGGAGTCACATGACCTTCAAACGGTCTTGAAGTCACATGACCTTCAAACGGTCTTGACCTAACATCTTTAATTGGTTTTGAAACCGTTTTCTCAATTGAAATTGAATGAACCTCAAACGGTTTTGAAACCGCTAGCCCCTCAAATGGTCTGAGGACCATTTGATCTCAAACAGTCTCAAGACCGTTTGGACTCAAATGGTCTCAAGACCGTTTGGTCCAAACCACCTTGAAACCGATTGGACCAATTAGTGTTTCCTCCATCCAATTGATTGGTTTTTAGGGTTTGCTTTATTGAATCGATTATCAATTGAACTATTGAAAGTTATCCAATTATAGCCCTTGGATCTTCAACCATCCATCACAGCCTTTGAACTCCAAACGGTCTTGAGACCGTTTGGACCATCAACCAAGTAAACGATCCAATTTAATTAGAAATTCATCAATCAATCGTTTAGGGTTTGCAATCCATTGATCATCCTTCTAAAATTAATTATAATCAAATCATTTTGAGCCATTAAATCTTCATCAATCACATCAGCAATTAACCCCAAACGGTTTTGAAGTTTAATTTACCTATTTGGTCTTGAGATCCATTACCCATTCGGTTTTGGACTCAATTAACCATTCGATCTTGAAGTCAATAACCCATTCAGTTTTGAAGTAATTTACCCATTCACATTTGAGTACAATTACCCATTCGGTCTTGAGTAAATTACCCATTTGATCTTGGGTTCAATTACCCATTCGGTCTTGAGTAAATTACCCATTCGGTTTTGAGTTCAACTACCCATTCGGTCTTGAACTCAATTGCCCATTCGGTCTTGAAACCGAATCAATTCAATCGGTTTTGAAACTGAATTAGCTCATTCGGTATTGCAAACAGTTTGACCCTTCCTTGGTTTAGGTGTGTGCTTAAGATGACATCATCATCTTCAAGCTTAAAACCTTCAAAATCAGTTGTGATTCTTATGGGGATTTCAATAACTAATTAAAAGGAAACCGAGAGAGTAGAAAGGTTCAACACAAATTGAATAATTTGCAAGCAATAATAACATTTAAGGGTTCAAGTTATATAACCCGCCTTTAAACTTGAATCCAAGCTTCAATATCCACGTCTCAAATGGTGAATGAAGCTCTCTCAACTTCCCAAGGTCCGTTCTCGAGTCTTTGAGTGAAAGGATTGGCTAAAGTTGAAGATTGAATGAAGAAAAGAAGAAATTAAGCATTGAATTTCGATTTCCACCATGAAATCAAGGTTGAGAATGACTATGGAGCTTACCTACAGGTTGGGGCACGTCTTCCTGTTGCTCCTGAGTTCCATTGTGTTCAACCAAAGCAAGGAAAGAAAAAGGGATCGAAAAACCCTTTCATTTGGGTTGGAAATGGGATGTTTATAAGGGAATTCAATGAGAGAGAAAGTGATATAATAATCCCTTCAACTCTCCAAAATTGGTGCCACATACTCTCCTCCATCCCTTGCATACGAAGCCATCTCCCCCACCTTGTAATTCCTCTTCATTATCCATGAATTAAAAGAAAGCAAATTAAGCACCTTAACCATTATAATAATAATATCCAAATTTGAGTGGATATTACTTTTCCTTTTATTAATGTGAGTGGGCTTTCCACTCACTTTAAATATTTCGTGGCCTTTGCAAGGCACAAGTACGTTCACACTTATGTAAATTCAACCATCCTCTTTTTGGTTGAAGGGCAATTCAATTAATATATTTATTTTTGCATTAAATTGAATTAGGGTTTCAATTATGCTTAAATCTTGATTATTTTAATATCGAGATTCTCTCTCCTCCAAAGTGATTCAAATGAGATGCCCCTCTCATTTTATTTTATCTACATGATGCCAAAAAACATGAGGGGCTCTCTAGAGGTGGTATTTTTCATATTGAACCCTAGGTTTTGGGTAATTTGCTCATTACACCAAAACTAGGTTTTAATGCACAAACATAGCTCAACAAGCTCTTTCTTGGTGCTCAGGCTATCACAAGCCATAACTCTGCATCATTCTCATTCTTATGATGCTTCAACAGTTGAGGAACATTTTACCATGTAACATTTGCAAGTTAACCCCTCAACTTGAGTAATTTGCACTTTAGTCCAAAACAAGCAAAACATTGTTTCAACATTATTCAAACATGACTAAAATTGAAACATAAGTTCCTCTTGAGCCTTAATTACTTTTCAAGAGATAAGAGAAAGCATATAATTAACTTTATTAAGCAAAACATCTAGGGTTAAAGCATAACCCAGGTCAGGGATGTTACAAATTATCCACCCCTAACAGGGATTTCGTCCCCGAAATCATCACGAGAAAAGAGAAGGGTACTTCCTCCTCATCTCTTCCTCTAGATCCCACGTAGCTTCTTCAATTCCATGATGATGCCAGAGAACTTTCACAAGACATATGTCTTTCTTTTTCAACTTCTTAATTCTTTTGTCAAGGATCATCACAGGTCTTTCAACATATGACACATCATCATTTAGTTCTACTTCCACAGGTTGCAGAACTAACTCTATGTCAGGATGACACTTTCTCAGCATGGAGATATGGAACACTGGATGCAGCTTATGCAGCTCAGGTGGAAACTCTAGCTTATTGGCTACCCTTCCAATCCATTTAATGATTGGATAAGGCTCCATAAATCTAGGAGCTAACTTTCCTTTCTTTCCAAATCTAAAGACTCCTTTCCAAGGTGAGACCTTGAGATATACTATGTCTCCAACTTGGAATTCTAAAGGTCTACGCTGTTTGTCGGCGTACGACTTCTGTCTATCTTGTGCAACCTTTAACTGTTGTTGGATTACTTTAATCTTCTCAGTTGTCTGCTGCACTAGCTCAGGACCCAGAAGTTGATATTCTCCTGTCTCAAACCAACATAAAGGAGATCTACATAGTCTACCATAAAATGCTTCATATGGTGCCATATCAATACTGTGTTGATAGCTATTATTGTAAGCAAATTCTATCAAGCTCAGGTGTAGATCCCAACTCCCTACAAACTGAAGGACACATGCCCTAAGCAAATCCTCCAAGGTTTGTATGGTCCTCTTAGATTGTCCATCTGTCTGTGGGTGAAAGGCAGTACTAAACCTTAACTGCGTACCCAAAGATTTATGTAGTCGTTCCCAAAAACGACTCATAAACTGGGGACCTCTATCAAAAACAATAGTAACTGGGACCCCGTGCAACCGCACTATCTCATCTACATATATCTGTGCCAGCTTCTCAGCAGTGTAGGTTGTTTTGACAGCAAGGAAATGCGCTATATTAGTCAACCTATCAACTATCACCCATATGGAATCATGACCTTTGGTTGTTCTAGGCAAACCAACCACAAAGTACATGGTCACATGATCCCATTTCCACTGCGGTATAGGCAAAGGTTACATTGTTCCTGCGGGCTTTTGATGTTCAACTTTAACCTGCTGACACACTGGACACCGCATAACAAACTCATCTACATCCTTCTTCTATCCTGGCCACCAATACATATCTTTCAGGTTATGATACATTTTGGTGCTCCCTGGATGCATTGCATACATCGAAGAATGAGCTTCCTCTAAGACTAACTTCCTTAAGTCATTGGCATTAGGTACTACCATCCTATCATGGTAACAGACTATCTGATCCTCTGACTCATGTAAGCCATCCCATTTCTCACTACCATACTCTGACCTAATCTGTTGAACTACAACATCAGCTTGTTATTCTTCTTTAATATGTTGTCTCATAGTAGGTTTTATGTGCATCTCAGCTAACAGCCCGGCTAACAATGATACCTTAAGGTGTATATTGTTTTTCCTCAAGGAGATAAGCATATTTCTCTTAGAGCACACTAAGGAGTTCAACTGTGCTTTATCTAGGGCTAGTGATGATGATTTCCTACTTAGTGCATCAGCCACTACATTAGCCTTCCTTGGATGATAATCAATTGTACAATCATAGTCCTTGATTAACTCCATCCAGTGGCATTATCTCATGTTCAGCTCATGTTGTGAGAAGATATATTTTAGATTCTTATGGTCTGTGAAAATCTGGAATGTTTCTCCATAGAGATAATGTCTCCAGATCTTCAAAGCATGAACCATAATAGCTAGTTCTAGATCATGTGTTGGATAATTCTCCTTGTATTTCTTAAGCTGTTGAGAGGCAAAAGAAATCACTTGATTATCCTGCATCAACACACATCCTAGACCATTCTTAGATGCATCACAGAAGACTATATACCCCTTCCCTTGCTCAGGTAGCACCAGCACAGGTGCACTTGTTAACCTTTCTTTCAACAGCTGGAAAGAATGTTGACACTTGTCATTCCAGACAAAAAGAACCTCCTTCCCGGTCAACTTGGTTAGGGGTAAAGCTATAGAACTGAAGTTCTTAATGAACATTCTGTAATAGTATGCCATCCCTAGGAAACTGCATATCTCCGTCGGTGTCTTTGGTTGTTCCCATTGTAGGACAGATTCTACCTTCTTAGGATCAATACAGATACCTGAGGCAGATATTACGTGTCCTAGAAAAGAAACTTCTGGTAACCAGAACTCACATTTGCTAAACTTAGCATATAGCTTATTCTCTCTTAGCAAAGTTAAATCCTGACAGAGGTGCTGCTCATGTTGTTGAGCATCTCTGCTATATACCAAGATGTCATCTATGAAGACTACTATAAATCGATCAAGAAAAGGTCGAAAGATTCTATTCATGAGTTCCATGAACGTAGCTGGTGCATTAGTTAGTCCAAACGACATAACTATGAACTCATAGTGACCATACCTTGTCCTAAAGGCAGACTTAGGTATGTCACTCTCCTTGATACGCAACTGATGATATCTTAACCTCAGATCTATCTTAGAGAAGATAGTTGCACCACACAACTGATCAAATAGGTCATCGATCCTTGGCATAGGATACTTATTCTTTATGGTTACTTTATCTAACTATTTATAATAAATGCATAACCGCATCGATCCATCCTTATTCTTAACAAAGAGAACCGGAGCACCTCATGGTGAAGTACTCAGTCAAATAAAACCTTTCTCAAGCAACTCATGTAGCTGTTTCTTGAGATCTACCATCTCAGAAGGTTCCATTCTATACGATGTTTGTGCTATTGGTTGCGTGCCCGGGACTAGATTAATCTCAAAATCAATCTCTTGGGGTGGAGGTACACCTAGAAGTTCCTCAGGGAATACATCTTCAAACTCCCTAACTATCGGAACTTCAAAAAGATTAGAGCTCTCCATTGTGGTGTCTACCACATGTGCCAAGAATGAAAAACATCCTTGTCTCATCAACTTCTCATCTACCATAGCTGACACAAGATAGGTTGGAAGGATCTTTCTATCTCCCTGAAAGATCCATGTGTCACTATCATATGTGAACACAGCTTGCTTGGACTCACAATTTAAGACAACCTTATACTTTTCTAGAATGTCCATTCCAAGAATTATATCGAACCCGTGCATCTCAAGTGGTATAAGATCCACATGAATGGATGTTCAGAAAAGGAAAGAATGCAGGGAGAACACACCTCCCGCAGCACTACAGATCCCAACAAAGGGGTTTCTAATAACAAAGGATCTGCTCTATGACTGACTGTTATGTTGCAGTCATGAATCACTCTTCGAGTGGTAAAGGAATGCATAGCACCCGGATCAATTAAAACAAATACGAAGCAGGATGAAGACAAATTAGAATGAAATAATTCCATCTGACCTGTCACAACTCGAGGGTTGACTACCACTTCGGGTTGATTCATCACATAGAATCTCGCCGTCACTTGCTGTTGACCCTGTACTCGATTGTTGGGTGCCGACGATCCAGCTTGTGACGCTTGTCCACGTCCTCGAGCGCCACTCGGAAATTGTCGCCTCTGAGAGCCTTGTTGACTCTGCCTCTGAGGTTGAGTCACACTTGCTTCTCTGGCTCGACAATCTTTCATCAAATGTCCCATCTTTCTATATATAAAATAGCCTCTGTTCCCTGACCGTGGTTTGGGTGGTCTTGTTACTGACACTGATGCTGAGTTGTGGGCTCCTTCTGGTGGTAAACTATGACCTCTACCCCTATTCGACGTCCATTGCGTCTGGGTATTGAATCTCGGTGGTGCTATTGGTACAGAAAACCTCATTTTCTTTAAACTTTTAGACCCTTATCCTTAAAACTGAGTATACACCTTCTTACTCTTGGTCTAACGCTTCTCAATTACTAACCTTTCTATCCGTCTCACGGACTCCACAAAGGTGGTGAACCTCTCTGTATTCTCTAAGGCAGACACGACAATGATCAAATCAGCGTTCAACCCCTTCTCAAAATGCCAAATTCTTTCTTCATCAGTAGCTGCCATATGTGGACAGAACCGCAAAAGCTCCATGAATTTAGCTTCATACTCACTAATGTTCATTGGTCCTTGCCTTAACCTCTCGAACTGAGAGATTTTCTCATCTAGAAACGTCTTAGGAAAATATCTATTGACAAATTCTCATCGGAAAACTTCCCATCCAATCTCAACACCTGGCCTCTTGCCCTCTTCTATGGTCCACCAGTGGCCAACACTCCCCTTAAGAAGGTACACTGAATGTCTAACCTTCTCAGGTTCTGAAATATTAAGGATTTTGAAGACCTTTTCCAGCTCAGTCAGCCACATGTCTGCATCTGCCGGGTCAGCTGTTCCAGCATATTCTGTGGCTCCAACCCGGAGAAGTCATTCAAAAGTCTTGCCGGTTCCCTATCCTTCATGGTGAGCTGGTGCCCTAGGTGCCGGTGGTGGCATCCTATCCGCCATGTGCATCATAGTTTCCATGAACTGCCCAAACAGATCATGGAAGGTTGGGTTCTCTATCATAGCTGGGTCAAACTGGGGTTGTTCAGGTACAAGTTCCTCCCTAGTCTGGTCCCTTGCACCTCCTCCTGGTGCAGCAATGCTGCTCTCAGCAGCATGTTCTTCGTGTGATCCAGACATCTTCAAGTTCTTCTTCTCCTCCTATATGAGCAGAAGTCACTATCAGATAACTGGAAGACACTAGAACAGACTCAACAACCTTAATCCTATGTCTTTGTAGACTCAGTGAACCTATAGCTCTGATACCACTAAACTTGTGGCATCCAACTCAAAAAAACATGATTTACTTAAGCGGAAGTGATCAATTACAGCGGATTACTGAAAATCACTAAAAATTAAAACCTTTTACAAAGAGATCCATACATTGGAAAACTCTTCCAAAAAGAACCAAAGTAATTCTATTACATTCTGGTTTACAAGTACAAGTCTTGTACCATTCCTTCTCGAGGATCACATACATCAACTACCCTGTTAAAACTGTGCAAAGGCAGCATAAAAACATTGAGGCATCAAGCCAAAATCTCAGATCGATTCATTAAACTAACTACTGACTCTAAGGACCTGAGAGTATAGAGATGACACATAGGACTCTATATACAAAGCATGATATCCAGTGTCTCCACCTAGATGTCAATGATGTTGCTGCTCTTCCCCCGCAGTAGGGTTTCTGCTTCTTCTTCTGCGTCTAAAAAGTTGGATCCCATGGGGGTGAGACAAATGAAATTGTCCCCGCGAGAGATATAACTCTCCACTAGAAATATTATTATTTCAATTAATGGAATAAAACTGAGTAGAAGAATCATAAGTATTCAATAGCAGATAAATTAATTATCTAAGGATAATAGTGCAATGTTCTTCTTCAAAGTAATTCAACTTGTATCTTGATAAAGCAGTATGTCATTTATCCAATAAGGAATACGAAGAACATGTATAACATTTATCCATCTAAGATATACTAAGAAAAATAGCATCAACCAATGATTCTGGCATTTCAATCTTAAGCAAATACACTACACGGTTGATTACATTTTACAGTCATACTTAAGCCTTGAGGAGATGAGGTATACCGCTCATTCTCCAACCGACCATTGCGAAATCAAAATCGATACCATACATAGGTCAATGGAAGAGCCAGATTCCCATGACATCATATTCCTCAGTCAGTGTGAGGACCAAATGCAGGAAATCTTGTGTCTCTGCTAAATATCTTTCCAGGGTATATTGACAACTTCGCTATTAGAGTTACAGTAGCAGCTGTACTCTCTTTGCAATCGAGAGATTTCATATTTATCTCACATCGATCCAGAATTAACATCATCGGGAGATTAGTGATACATCCATCCCGACATTCGGGAGATTAGTGATACATCCATCTCGACATATATAATGAAGGATTGAGAGATTGAATGTTTACCTCACATCAATTCCTCCATTAGGGAGTAAGGATATTCGTGCCCATAACCCCCACATACTCAATAGTATGCCCTCCAGGAGTTCCCATAAGAAAACCTATTTCACCATCACCAGTTACTGATGATGATGGATCTATGGTCAAGGCTCTACATGATAAGATTTCACTTGATTAATTAAGTACCTTATTATGTTCTTTTAGCATCAGTCAGGTTTTCAAACATAAACCATTATAACAAATGCTACAAAGAACGAGTACTATTTCTATCAAGTCCTTTTCAAGACTTTATAAAACATTGGGATCTCAATCCCTTGTCACATCAAGGGTATTCTTATCCCTTAACATCTCATCATCATGATTATGGAATATAGGTATTCAAACCCTCAATTCATCAAGAACACTTGTTACCACTTATCAGGTAGCTGATACCTTCAGGTCATCTGACCAAGGTAAACATGATATTTACAATACATGTATCTCATATGGCTCTTAAGGCTCATTAATCTCTTGTTACCTCTTACTAGGCAACACAACATATTATGGCTTACAAGGCCCATAAAACAATTCTAATAGTAAAACATCATATATAGCTCATACCTGGCTATGTCCAACATCTCATGATACCTGCATGATTAGTGCACATGATAACAGTTATATCAATTACATATCAACACTTATGCAATGTGAGAGTAACATCACTATTTCTTTATTAGAACTAGGATTTCCTAATTCTTATCAATTAAGAATACTCATCCCATTACCCAAATTAGGGTTATGGTCTATCATCATATTGCTCAAGATTAGGGTTTCATACACTATAACCCAAAATTAGGGCTTCACATACCTTTACCCTTTATCAGGGTTAAGATTTCATATCAAGGTTTCACACATCATTACATAGCTTCATCTTAGTTTAGAGTTTCACATCACATCTCTGTATTAGAGTATCATTTGACATCACTCTTGATTAGGGTTTCACTTAACATCACCCTTAATTAGGGTTTCACATGTCATCACCCTTAATTAGGGTTTCACCATTACCCTAGATTAGGGTTACTCCTATCAATGCCCTCAATTAGGGTTAGGATTTCATATCAAGGTTTCACACATCATTACATAGCTTCATCTTAGTTTAGAGTTTCACATCACATCTCTGTATTAGAGTATCATTTGACATCACTCTTGATTAGGGTTTCACTTAACATCACCCTTAATTAGGGTTTCACATGTCATCACCCTTAATTAGGGTTTCACCATTACCCTAGATTAGGGTTACTCCTATCAATGCCCTTAATTAGGGTTAGGGTTCATCAACCTTCTCAATTAGGGTTTCATGATCTCTTTTTCAAGAATCATACCCTAATTACATATTTTATTCATATTGCAAGTATTGAGGATTAATCACTACATTTTAATCACTCATGTATGGATTCCTCTCTCTCTCTCATCCTCTCTCGGATGTTAATCACCTCAAACTTAATTAGATTAGGTCAACTCCTCAGTTAGGTATACACACTTAGAGTTAGTTTAGTATGTTGGGATGCTGCTTCCATAAGCAACAAAGATTGACCACTCAAAAGGTACTAATTACTTAAGTACCTTGAAGGTACAACCATTGTAATTAATTACCTTTGATAAACATCATCAATAATTATGGTGTTGATTAATCTTTCATAGCTTTGAAACTATTAGATCTCCAAAAGGTTTTGTTAATTTTGAACCTTCAAATGGTTTTGACCTCCTTGACCTTCAAACGGTCTTGGAGTCACATGACCTTCAAACGATCTTGAAGTCACATGACCTTTAAACGGTCTTGAAGTCACATGACCTTCAAACGGTCTTGAAGTCACATGACCTTCAAACGGTCTTGACCTAACTTCTTTAATTGGTTTTGAAACCGTTTGCTCAATTGAAATTGAATGAACCTCAAATGGTTTTGAAACCGTTAGCCCCTCAAACAGTCTCAAGACCATTTGGTCCAAACCACCTTGAAACCGATTGGACCAATTAGGGTTTCCTCCATCCAATTGATTGATTTTTAGGGTTTGTTTTATTGAATCGATTATCAATTGAACTATTGAAAGTAATCCAATTATAACCCTTGGATCTTCAACCATCCATCACAGCCTTTGAACTCCAAACGGTCTTGAGACCGACTGTTTGGACCATCAACCAAGTAAGCGATCCAATTCAATTAGAAATTCATCAATCAATTGATTAGGGTTTGCAATCCATTGATCATCCTTCTAAAATTAGTTTACCCATTCGGTCTTGAGATACATTACCCATTCGCTGCCTTGCACGACCGTTCTACCCTGGTTCGAAACTTAGTCGATTTTCTCAATTTTCTGATCATTTCCTTGTTGAATGTGAGTACACCACCACGGCCGTGTTAATGTACCACGGCCGTGTTGGGCACTGTAACAGCAGTATGGCACTCAAATCTTGTTCAAACATCAAAATTGATCTCAAGTTGATATTCTATTGAATCTTTGTCAAAATTTCATCTATTCTTCTTTGTTTCACTCTGTTCTCACCTGCACATATCAAAACTATACAAAAACTATCAAATACGAGTGTGTGTGTGTGCTTTCTTGGAAAAATGTAAAAACAAAGAAAAAGTATCAAAAACGTAGATTGGGTCAAAATTTCCCAAACCTAGGTGGGTTGCCTCCCACAAGCGCTGAGTTTCTTGCCTTCAGCTAGGCTTCTTGGTGATTCTTCATTCATTCATCCATTTGGCATTCTCATGTGTCCATTCTTGCAAAACATGCATCCTTCCTTTGCACTCAATCTGCTTTCCTCATGCCTTTGATCACAATAATCATCATTAACTTCTTCACCTTGATTTCCTTCTCTCAAATGCCCATTCGGACTTGTGAAGTGACCATGTCCAATATCCCTATCTCGGACTCACCAGGTTGGGGTCTTATACATTTTGATGTTGATCTTCATGTCCATGAATGAGACTGTCATGGTGCCACTGCGTACATGAACGTCGGCATCAACCGTAGATAAGAATGACCTCCCCAAGATGAAGGGAATCTTCCTATCCTCCGGATCCATATCAAGTACCCGGGTCACCCGCATGACAGAAAGCTTGGTGTGTTTCCGCTAGAGGTGCAACACACTAGATGATTTGACACAACTAGATGCGCCCCACGAGGTCGAAACACACATGATGGGAATTTTCTTTCGAAATTTATAAACCTAACTTAACACCTACTCACACTAAAACACTACACCCGCAAGCGCACGAGGTCATGTCGTAGTATAGGAAGGTGGCAAGTATAGGGTCGATCCATAGGGAAAAGAGGGGGTGCTAGAGCTCGGTTAGTTTGGCTAGGTTCCTACTGCGGAGACTAGGGTTAAGGGTTTAAAGGTTGTTTTGATTGTTAAACTATTATGAACAAGCGAGCAATTAAAGGCGAGAATGAAATCTACGTTAACCATAGGTTAGATTAAGGCTAAACAGGAAAGAAAGGACTAAGCTAAGTATGAAAAGGCAAATTACACTAAAGCAAGCAAGAGAGAAGTAAAAGAGCAATTAAAGAGCTAAGCTAGCATGAACAAGACAAGAGCAAAGCAAGAAGCTAACTAAGCAAGGAAAGAACTAATTAAGCTAAGCAAGCACAAAACTAGGGTTTCAAGCAATAAAGAGATGTGTGGACTATTTAGGGGTATGAACTTATCACTTAAGTTGGGGGGTGACATATGAACATTATGATTCCATTCAGATTATCCAAACCAAATAACAAGTTAGAGTCTAATGAATTAACCTAAGCTACTAACTGGCCATGGATATGCTAGGTTGTGCATAGGGGAACTAGTCCCTAACACCCCTACTACCCTTACGAGGCTCAATTGGGTTAGGGATTAGGTTCAATTCAAGTAGAGTCTAATCAAGTCTAGGTTTCTAGATTAGACATTCCTACGGAAATTAGGGGCCGAGGGTAGTAATGGGGAGGTGAAATTAGGGTTTTGGACCCCAATTCTCCCACATTCTAACCTTGAGAAGGCTCCATGCGAATTGCACTAGAATTATCTAATCTATCTACTTAGATCTCTCACTTAGGCTTAGGGAGATTGATTAAGATGTAGGAAGATGGGAGGCAACCTAGGGATCCAAGAATTGGACCTAGGGGCAAATCCCAAAATTCAAACATATAAGCAATTTGCCTAAATTCCTAGGTGATTCCACACACAAATCAATAAGCAATCCATGGAGAATGAGATGCAAATAGAATATAATCATTAACAAATGGAATTACAACGTTTACATGTGATTCCCCCCCAACATGGTATCAAAGTAACATAATTTCCCCCAAATAGCCCACCCACAGGGGCATAGCTACTCATAGAAATGGAAAATACAAAAAGAGAGAAGAAAGAGGTAGAAGAAGCCATGGAGCTTAGTGTAGATGAAGCAATCCTCCTCTCCAACAGCTACAAGATGTCTTCCTCCCTCCTCCAAGGATGAAATGATGTGGAATTATGAAAGGAAGTGGATGGAAGGCTTAGATATGGGGGGTTATGTGGTGGAAATGGTGAAATGGAGTGGATTTGAGGTGGATATGGAGTGGAATGGAGTGGGTGGCGATTTGGGGAGCTAGGAGGTGGTGGAAGGTAGCTAGCTTTGTGACCCAGCCACCACCTAGGTATATATAGGTGTGGGGAGGAAGCACTAGGTCAAGTAGGGGTAAAATGGGCAAAATAGTGAAAACTAGGTGAGTTTTGTGAGTAGCACGACCGTGGTGGGTCACCACGGTCGTGGTGGGTAGGGCAGGCCACGGCCGTGGTGTATGGGCACGGTCGTGGGAATTAAAATGGCTAAATGTCAGGTTGGTGGTCAAATTTGGGCTGAAAAGGCCACGACCGTGGTGGTCACCACGGCTGTGGTGGGTTGAGGGTAGCACGACCGTGCTACGTAGCACGGCCGTGGTGGGATATGGTAGCATGGTCGTGCTACATGGCACGGCCGTGGTGGGAGATGGTAGCATGGTCGTGTTGCGTGGCACGGCCGTGGTGGGTGATGGTAGAACGGTGGTGCTGCGTAGCACGGTCGTGGTGGGTGGTTGCAGCACGGCCGTGCTGAGTGGTACAACCGTGGTAGAGTATGCTCTGCAGCTGCTTCAAAATTGAGATTTTTCCTGTGATTTCTTCATTTGCAGCACGACCGTTCTGTGTTACCACGGCCGTGCTGGGGGCTTTACTTGCACTTTGAGCTTCAAACTTCATTATCCATGGACTTCTTTACTTAAGCTTGACTCTTGGCCACTAGGGGTAGGTTGGGGGAGCTCTGGGGCTTTCTTTGGCCCCCTCCATCTCTCTCATCCATCCAAGTGTGATTCAAGTACCTGAAAAACATGCAAATAATGTCCATAAGTGTATTTTACACAAATATGCATATTAAGGGAAATAAACATGTAATCTAATAGGTATAGATGTGATTGAAATGCAAAATGACACAAGATAAAGCCCTAAAATAGGGCTGAATCACCACCCCAAACTTGAAACATACTTGTCCTCAAGTATGCTCTAACTCAATCTTTCTACAAATTTTCCACAAACAAGAAATGATGAATGCAATGTAAAAGATGATTATTGTTGAATGGTATCAAAGATGACTAAGTACATGCATTTCACCTCTCTCCTCTCCTGCTTTCACAATCCCATCATGAAAAGAGCACAAAGCATATAAACTTCAAATATAGTGCGTAGAATACACAAGTTATCCATATTTCTTCCATAATGTTCTAGGTAAACCGTTTCATGATGGTGTTAATCAAGGATGACTAGGAGTATTGTTTCACATTCTTGCATTCAATCTTATGTTTCAAATCACACCAAATGACCCACGTGGTTGTGGAAAAGGGCAAAATGAGTGAGGTTTGATGTTTCCCAGCTCAATAGGTATGTAAGTGGAAGAAAGTGTTGCGGTAAGATTTTTGGAGTGTTTTTACACACTCATCTTTTCTTTATTTGAATGCTCTTAAACAGGAGCATCCTTTTATTTTGTTTTTGCTTTTTTTTTTTTTCTTACCCTTGGTGTAGATGGGGCATATGGTGGATAGAGTGATGCGGAGAGATGGAGATGTGGCCACCCCAAACTTTTAGAGTGGCCATGGCTGATATGTGTACTTTGGCATCCTTTCATGAGGCGGAGGGGTAAGAAGATGGTGAGTGAAAAGTCAGGTCAAAGAGGGGTCATAGGTATGATTCTCCACATAAGACATAATGCATGAAAATTAATCCAATACTTCATCCTAGATATCACACCACATGAATGAACAAGATGAAATTGATATATCAATCAAGCGATTCTACAAACACTAAGCGTTCAAAGCTTGCTCAACTTCACAATTCAGCCAAATCAATCACAACCATAAGAGAGGTGATGCACATGTAAAAAGTCAAACATTGATACCACTTAGCAATAAACAATGATAAGTCACTTGCATTTGTCAAAAGTCATCATTTTTAATCCAAAAAGTAGAGATTGGGTTGAAACACACTTTTAGACAAGAAATCTAAAATTTGGGCAAAATTGGCCAAAACGGTGCCAAGTTGCCTCCAATCACATCTAAGCCTATATTATTAAACTTAAAGCAACAAACAAGTAAATCCTAGCCAAAACATGCAAAAATTACCAAAAATCTACATGATATGCAATGCATGGCAAAAATAGCAACGTTTTTGAAAATTACGCAAAAATAGCAAGGAAGCAAACTACATGGAATGCAAGTATGCAAAACAAGCACACAAAGTATGGATACACAAACATGAGAGGTGGTTATACTGTTCAGTCATCTTGAGCAAAAACTTAGAATAAGGAACATATAAGAAAGTGGGGGTAAACAAGGGCTTACCGCCCTACCACCCCAAACTTTTAAACCATGTTGTCCTCAACATGAAATAGAAGCTCAGAATGGTAGGGTAGAGGGCATGGAGTTGTGGTAGATAAATGCCAAGAGGGGAGAGAGATCCTAATGTGTCCATTGAGCAGGGGATAGCCTCCACGGCCGTGGTGTGCACCGCACCCATTTTGGAATGCATGCAACATGACTGTGTTGTGTGGCACGGCCGTGCTGATATCCTTTCTATAGCTTCTTTACTGATTTGCAATTTTCTCTTCATTTTTGTTCTCCTCCTTGTCAATATCATCCATGCATCACTCTCCTTCCAATGTACCTGTCCTAAAATGACATAAACAACAAAAAACATCAAGCATAAAGTGTGTGTGTGTGTTTTCTTGGAAAGTGTAAAAGCAAAGCAAAAGTATCAAAAATGTGAGGTTGGGTCAAAAATTCCCAAACCTAGGTGGGTTGCCTCCCACAAGCGCCGAGTTTCTTGCCTTCATATGAGCTTGTTGTTCTTTCACCATCAACCATGGTCCCAAAAAAAATGTTTTCACCCCCATCATAAGCAATCCTCTCAAATGCTTTCCTTTATTGATCTTCCTCCCAAGGGTCATGCGAGCTTCGTAAGTCTTTTTTAGCAATTCTCTCTCCTTGGGGATCATCATCATAGATCTTAATTAGACTTAAGACCCTCGGAAATCTCATGCCATAGGTTTTCTCTCTCTTGAGGAACGGGTCTTCATAGGCACCAAAGAGAGGGGTCTTAATCATATCCATTTGCTCATGAGAAGTAGGGGGAGCATGTGATAGTTGTGGTGGTGGCATCGGTGTTGATGGCCGTTGGACTTTAGGTGGAGGAGGGCATTGAGCTGGTTGGAAGGTGAACTAGTGGGAGGGTTATGGTGATGGAGGTGGTAGAATGAATTGAGGTTGGAAGGTGAACTGGTAGGAGGGTTGTGGCAATGGATGTGGTGGTAGTGTGTAAGGCTTAGGATAGCCTTGGAGGTAAGGTAGTGGAGGAGGGAATTGAGGTTGGAAAGTGAAGTAGTGGGAAGGTTGTGGAAATGGAGGTGGTGGAGGTGTGTAAGGCTTAGGGTAGCCTTGGAGGTAGGGTGGTGGAGGAAATGGATGGGTTTGTGCATTTTGGCCTTCCATCTTGTCTTCTCCGAGTGGCTTGTCACATGCAGAAGGCACAACCAAACAAAAGAAAGCAAGTTAGCAAACCAATATACACAAATAATGCAAAGAGTAATGAATAAAGAATAGCAATGACGAGGGCAGTAGGAAAAGTCAAAGCAAAACTAACTAGCTAGGTCGAGCACCTCTAATCCCCGACAACGACGCTAGAAAGCTTGGTGCGTTTCCACTATAGGTGCAACACACTAGTCGATTTGACCCAACTAGATGCACCCCACGAGGTCAGAACACACGTGATGGGAATTTGCTTTCGAAATTTATAAACATAACTTAACACCTACATACACTAAAACACTACACCCGCAAGCGCACGAGGTCATGTCGTAGTATAGGAAGGTGGCAAGTATAGGGTCGATCCATAGGGAAAAGAGGGGGCGCTAGAGCTAGGTTAGTTTGGCTAGGTTCCTACGGCGGAGACTAGGGTTAAGGGTTTAAAGGTTGTTTTGATTGTTAAACTATTATGAACAAGCGAGCAATTAAAGGCGAGAATGAAATCTACGTTAACCATAGGTTAGATTAAGGCTAAATAGGAAAGAAAGGACTAAGCTAAGTATGAAAAGGCAAATTACACTAAAGCAAGCAAGAGAGAAGTAAAAGAGCAATTAAAGAGCTAAGCTAGCATGAACAAGACAAGAGCAAAGCAAGAAGCTAACTAAGCAAAGAAAGAACTAATTAAGCTAAGCAAGCACAAAACTAGGGTTTCAAGCAATAAAGAGATGTGTGGACTGTTTAGGGGTATGAACTTATCACTTAAGTTGGGGGGTGATATATGAACATTATGATTCCATTCAGATTATCCAAACCAAACAACAAGTTAGAGTCTAATGAATTAACCTAAGCTACTAACTAGCCATGGATATGCTAGGTTTTGCATAGGGGAACTAGTCCCTAACACCCCCTACTACCCTTACGAGGCTCAATTGGGTTAGAGATTAGGTTCAATTCAAGTAGAGTCTAATCAAGTCTAGGTTTCTAGATTATACATTCCTAGGGAAATTAGGGGCCGAGGGTAGTAATGAGGAGGTGAAATTAGGGTTTTGGACCCCAATTCTCCCACATTCTAACCTTGAGAAGGCTCCATGCAAATTACACTAGAATTAACTAATCTAGCTACTTAGATCTCTCACTTAGTCTTAGAGAGATTGATTAAGATGTAGGAAGATGGGAGTCAACCTAGGGATCCAAGAATTGGACCTAGGGCTAAATCCCAAAATTCAAACATATAAGCAATTTTCCTAAATTCCTAGGTGATTCCACACACAAATCAACCAGCAATCCATGGAGAATGAGATGCAAATAGAATATAATCATTAAAAAATGGAATTACAACATTTACATGTCATTTCCCCCCAACATGGTATCAAAGTAACATAATTCCCCCCAAATAGCCCACCCACAGGAGCCTAGCTACTTATAGAAATGGAAAATACAAAAAGAGAGAAGAAAGATGTAGAAGAAGCCATGGAGCTCAGTGTAGATGAAGCAATCCTCCTCTCCAACAGCTGCAGGATGTCCTCCTCCCTCCTCCAAGGATGAAATGATGTGGAATTATGAAAGGAAGTGGATGGAAGGCTTAGATATGGGGGGTTATGTGGTGGAAATGGTGAAATGGAGTGGATTTGAGGTGGATATGGAGTGGAATGGAGTGGGTGGCGATTTGGGGAGCTAGGAGGTGGTGGAAGGTAGCTACATTCGTGACCCAGCCGCCACCTAGGTATATATAGGTGTGGGGAGGGGTAAGAAGATGGTGAGTGAAAAGTCGGGTCAAAGAGGGGTCATAGGTATGATTCTCCACATAAGACATCATGCATGAAAATTAATCCAATACTTCATCCTAGATATCACACCACATGAATGAACAAGATGAAATTGATATATCAATCAAGCGATTCTACAAACACTAAGCGTTCAAAGCTTGCTCAACTTCACAATTCAGCCAAATCAATCACAACCATAAGAGAGGTGATGCACATGTAAAAAGTCAAACATTGATACCACTTAGCAATAAACAATGATAAGTCACTTGCATTTGTCAAAGGTCATCATTTTTAATCCAAAAAGTAGAGATTGGGTTGAAACACACTTTTAGACAAGAAATCTCAAATTTGGGCAAAATTGGCCAAAACGGTGCCAAGTTGCCTCCAATCACATCTAAGCCTATATTATTAAACTTAAAGCAGCAAACAAGCAAATCCTAGCCAAAACATGCAAAAATTACCAAAAATCTACATGATATGCAATGCATGGCAAAAATAGCAACGTTTTTGAAAATTACGCAAAAATAGCAAGGAAGCAAACTACATGGAATGCAAG
The DNA here is from genome assembly GCA_963693085.1 of Alisma plantago-aquatica. NCBI lineage: Eukaryota > Viridiplantae > Streptophyta > Magnoliopsida > Alismatales > Alismataceae > Alisma > Alisma plantago-aquatica. The sequence continues at coordinate 346,087,669 of OY856414.1, forward strand.
TATGCAAAACAAGCACACAAAGTATGGATACACAAACATGAGAGGTAGTTATACTGTTCAGTCATCTTGAGCAAAAACTTAGAATAAGGAACATATAAGAAAGTGGGGGTAAATAAGGGCTTACCGCCCTACCACCCCAAACTTTTAAACCATGTTGTCCTTAACATGAAATAGAAGCTCAGAATGGTAGGGTAGAGGGCATGGAGTTGTGGTAGATAAATGCCAAGAGGGGAGAGAGATCCTAATGTGTCCATTGAGCAGGGGATAGCCTCCACGGCCGTGGTGTGCACCGCACCCATTTTGGAATGCATGCAACATGACTGTGTTGTGTGGCACGGCCGTGCTGATATCCTTTCTGTAGCTTCTTTACTGATTTGCAATTTTCTCTTCATTTTTGTTCTCCTCCTTGTCAATATCATCCATGCATCACTCTCCTTCCAATGTACCTGTCCTAAAATGACATAAACAACAAAAAACATCAAGCATAAAGTGTGTGTGTGTGTTTTCTTGGAAAGTGTAAAAGCAAAGCAAAAGTATCAAAAATGTGAGGTTGGGTCAAAAATTCCCAAACCTAGGTGGGTTGCCTCCCACAAGCGCTGAGTTTCTTGCCTTCATCTGGGCTTGTTGTTCTTTCACCGTCAACCATGGTCCAAAAAAAAATGTTTTCACCCCCATCATAAGCAATCCTCTCAAATGCTTTCCTTGATTGATCTTCCTCCCAAGGGTCATGCGAGCTTCGTAAGTCTTTTTTAGCAATTCTCTCTCCTTGGGGATCATCATCATAGATCTTAATTAGACTTAAGACCCTCGGAAATCTCATGCCATAGGTTTTCTCTCTCTTGAGGAACGGGTCTTCATAGGCACCAAAGAGAGGGGTCTTAATCATATCCATTTGCTCATGGGAAGTAGGGGGAGCATGTGATAGTTGTGGTGGTGGCATCGGTGTTGATGGCCGTTGGACTTTAGGTGGAGGAGGGCATTGAGCTGGTTGGAAGGTGAACTAGTGGGAGGGTTATGGTGATGGAGGTGGTAGAATGAATTGAGGTTGGAAGGTGAACTGGTAGGAGGGTTGTGGCAATGGATGTGGTGGTAGTGTGTAAGGCTTAGGATAGCCTTGGAGGTAAGGTAGTGGAGGAGGGAATTGAGGTTGGAAAGTGAAGTAGTGGGAAGGTTGTGGAAATGGAGGTGGTGGAGGTGTGTAAGGCTTAGGGTAGCCTTGGAGGTAGGGTGGTGGAGGAAATGGATGGGTTTGTGCATTTTGGCCTTCCATCTTGTCTTCTCCGAGTGGCTTGTCACATGCAGAAGGCACAACCAAACAAAAGAAAGCAAGTTAGCAAACCAATATACACAAATAATGCAAAGAGTAATGAATAAATAATAGCAATGATGAGGGCAGTAGGAAAAGTCAAAGCAAAACTAACTAGCTAGGTCGAGCACCTCTAATCCCCGGCAACGGCGCTAGAAAGCTTGGTGCGTTTCCACTATAGGTGCAACACACTAGTCGATTTGACCCAACTAGATGCGCCCCACGAGGTCAGAACACACGTGATGGGAATTTGCTTTCGAAATTTATAAACATAACTTAACACCTACATACACTCAAACACTACACCCGCAAGCGCACGGGGTCATGTCGTAGTATAGGAAGGTGGCAAGTATAGGATCGATCCATAGGGAAAAGAGGGGGCGCTAGAGCTAGGTTAGTTTGGCTAGGTTCCTACTGCGGAGACTAGGGTTAAGGGTTTAAAGGTTGTTTTGATTGTTAAACTATTATGAACAAGCGAGCAATTAAAGGCGAGAATGAAATCTACGTTAACCATAGGTTAGATTAAGGCTAAATAGGAAAGAAAGGACTAAGCTAAGTATGAAAAGGCAAATTACACTAAAGCAAGCAAGAGAGAAGTAAAAGAGCAATTAAAGAGCTAAGCTAGCATGAACAAGACAAGAGCAAAGCAAGAAGCTAACTAAGCAAAGAAAGAACTAATTAAGCTAAGCAAGCACAAAACTAGGGTTTCAAGCAATAAAGAGATGTGTGGACTGTTTAGGGGTATGAACTTATCACTTAAGTTGGGGGGTGACATATGAACATTATGATTCCATTCAGATTATCCAAACCAAACAACAAGTTAGAGTCTAATGAATTAACCTAAGCTACTAACTGGCCATGGATATGCTAGGTTGTGCATAGGGGAACTAGTCCCTAACACCCCCTACTACCCTTACGAGGCTCAATTGGGTTAGAGATTAGGTTCAATTCAAGTAGAGTCTAATCAAGTCTAGGTTTCTAGATTATACATTCCTAGGGAAATTAGGGGTCGAGGGTAGTAATGAGGAGGTGAAATTAGGGTTTTGGACCCCAATTCTCCCACATTCTAACCTTGAGAAGGCTCCATGCGAATTACACTAGAATTATCTAATCTAGCTACTTAGATCTCTCACTTAGGCTTAGAGAGATTGATTAAGATGTAGGAAGATGGGAGTCAACCTAGGGATCCAAGAATTGGACCTAGGGGTAAATCCCAAAATTCAAACATATAAGCAATTTGCCTAAATTCCTAGGTGATTCCACACACAAATCAACCAGCAATCCATGGAGAATGAGATGCAAATAGAATATAATCATTAACAAATGGAATTACAACATTTACATGTCATTTCCCCCCAACATGGTATCAAAGTAACATAATTCCCCCCAAATAGCCCACCCACAGGAGCCTAGCTACTCATAGAAATGGAAAATACAAAAAGAGAGAAGAAAGAGGTAGAAGAAGCCATGGAGCTCAGTGTAGATGAAGCAATCCTCCTCTCCAACAGCTGCAGGATGTCCTCCTCCCTCCTCCAAGGATGAAATGATGTGGAATTATGAAAGGAAGTGGATGGAAGGCTTAGATATGGGGGGTTATGTGGTGGAAATGGTGAAATGGAGTGGATTTGAGGTGGATATGGAGTGGAATGGAGTGGGTGGCGATTTGGGGAGCTAGGAGGTGGTGGAAGGTAGCTACCTTCGTGACCCAGCCGCCACCTAGGTATATATAGGTGTGGGGAGGAAGCACTAGGTCAAGTAGGGGCAAAATAGTGAAAACTAGGTGAGCTTTGTGAGTAGCACGGCCGTGGGGGTAGGGCAGGCCACGGCCGTGGTGTATGGGTACGGTCGTGGGAATTAAAATAGCTAAATATCAGGTTGGTGGTCAAATTTGGGCTGAAAAGGCCACGACCGTGGTGGATTGAGGGTAGCACGACCGTGCTGCATAACACGACCGTGGTGGGATCTGGTAGAATGGTCGTGCTACGTGGCACTGCCGTGGTGGGAGATAGTAGCACGGTCGTGGTGGGTGATGGTAGAATGGCCATGCTGCGTAGCACGGCCGTGGTGGGTGGTCGCAGCATGACCGTGCTGAGTGGAACGACCGTGGTAGAGTATGCTCTACAGCTGCTTCAAAATTGAGTTTTTTCCTGTGATTTCTTCATTTGCAGCACGACTGTTCTGTGTTACCACGTCCGTTCTGGGAGCTTTACTTGCACTTTGAGCTTCAAACTTCATTATCCATGGACTTCTTTGCTTAAGCTTGACTCTTGGCCACTAGGGGTAGGTTGGGGGAGCTCTGGGGCCTTCTTTGGGCCCCTCCATCTCTCTCGTCCATCCAAGTGTGGTTCAAGTATCTGAAAAATATGCAAATAATGTCCATAAGTGCATTTTACACAAATATGCATATTAAGGGAAATAAACATGTAATCTAATAGGTATAGATGTGATTGAAATGCAAAATGACACAAGATAAAGCCCTAAAATAGGGCTAAATCACCCTTCCCTTGATTTCTAAAAGAATTCATATGATTAATCATATCCTCAATTACAACATTAAGCTATTGAATAAACATCATTCCTCAATGACAAGTTCCTTATGATACCTTCGATGATTATGACTTCACTTACTATGTAGAACTCAACTAGGTCTAGGGCTCGAACCATCAACTACAGTCATCGTGTTTCCTTCATAGTTCAACTTTGTATTTCATCTCATATTATCAAATTAAATATCAGGTTCCCAGACTTTTAGGATACTACAAAACCATCCTGAGTGCGTAAAAGACCTCTCTGCATTCTTTTTCCATAGAATCCAAATATTATGAAAATTGGATAAACTTTATTGTAAACATAAATCTATCCCATATTGATGTCATCAATAACTTAATCACGTACTTTCTAGGTTCCAAAGATTAGGATGTGACAATATACCCCTTGTCCTTCCTTCTCTCATCACTTGTGTGAACTGAACATGAAGTGTTGTATCAGAGCGAGATGTCATTGGTTGATGACAATAGATGAGATTTCTTCAATCAATGGTCTTGCACTTTATCATTGTTTTCCTTCATTCTCTTATTTTTTGATGTGCAATGAGTTTTTTGATGGCTTATAATCCTATATTTGAGTTAGTAAAACACTATGTTTTGTCCTCTTGACAATTTTTCACCTTCTTACTTTTCTTGGACGTTTTTTAGGCAGTTTTTCTTTAGGGTTTTGACTATTGAGTCTTACACCACATTATTCCTTCTCTGGTCTGACTTTATTTGTTTGTAAGTCATAGATTAACTATTATAGAGTTCATGGGGGGGAGGAGACAAAATTGTGCATTGAGAGTTAGCCTTCAATTTTGAAGTTTGTCATGAAACTTGGTGTAACACCCATGACCTGGCTTTTGAGATAACCCTAGAATATTTGCCTAATTAAGTTGCTTAGAACCTTGTATTAATCTTTTGAAAAGTAATTAAGACTTAAGGAGAGTTTAATTCTCAAGTTTGAGCCTATTTGCAAATTGTCTGTGCTTTATATGATAGTTTTGGTGCAAACTGCAATTGACCCAAAATACGGGGTTGATGTGCAAATTATCACCTCTATAGTGTTTCTTCTCTCTCTTAGCATCATATAGAGGAGAGATAAAGGTGGGGACACATTGTTTGAGTCTTGTTTGAGTTATAGAACTCTCAGTGGTGAAAGAACCAAAGAGTGATGAGTGTCTTGAACCCTAAATGGGGTTGTGTCGAGTTATGAAGTGTATATGGGAGTGCCTATCAGATTTGAATCCATTGAGGAGGTCCCATATTGGTTTAGTAACTTTTTGGAAGTATTCATATCAGGCTAAGAACCTCAAGAAAGTGAGGCATATTGGTTTAGATGTTCCTTGAAAAATTGTATCAATTTGCATATAAAGTGATATTTGGTCGTGATATCTTGTCAAGCAAGATACGCAATGGCCAATATCTCATCTTTGGATTATCCTCATGATTTTTTCATGATGAGATCATTATGGATGCATGGAGTCACCATGCATGGAAACATGTCACCTAAGTGCATATGGCGGTAACACCTCACATACACTCTCTCTCTTGGACCTCAACTATATAAGCCTCTCTTTTCACCTACTAGTGAAACCTTTCGACTCTCATATTATCCCTCTCTTGGTGTACGACCATGAAATATTGAGGAACATGAAGGTGTTCGAGCATCAAGCCTAAGGTGAAGCCATGTTCATCTTCAACCTTGGGTGGACTATGCTTCTCGGGTCATGGTTCCTTTCTTTCTTTTCTCCTTCACCAAGTTCCTAACTATGGTATCTTCTTTCATATAGAAGTGTTGTGATCGAGTCTTGGACTTTTAATAATTCATCTTCAACCTTGGGAACATGAAGCTTTGGAGCTTGAATCTCTTGTGGTGATATTGAGGTGGGTTATATAACTTGAACTCAACTCTATTATTATTCACATTCAATCATGCAATGCTTGATGATTCCTTTTCAATTTTGACTTTCCTTGGTAGAATAATGATTCTATGAGATCTAATGGATATATGGGGATGTTGTCCATGAACTAGAGTGCTAGTGAACAAAAGGTTGAAGCTTGAAGATGATGGAGTCTCCCATGCATAAACCAATATTGGTTTAAGAAACCCTAACCCGATATGGGGTTATGTGAGGGGAACCTGATGCACATGAAGTCCTAACTCCTTACTTATTTGTTACATGCGAAGGACAATCATCCTTACAGTTGTCTAGCCTTTTACCTAAGACTAAGGATGGGGGCAGGCTGATATCTTGAAAGTTGAGTGAAGTCAATAGGGCTACCCCGATATGCCCTAATCTTAGCAACCCACAACCCCTCTAACCCGACACCAATGTGAAGGGTGAAACACTTCTTTGAGTCTAAGGCTGACACACCATGTGAAGGTGTGGGTGACACACTGCTTGAAGTCATGATCGACACACCAAGTAGTGGTGAGGCAGGTACCTTGATAGGTGAAAGTATATAAGGGTGTTGATGACGGCTAACCTGATACTATCAAAACCCTAGAATCTGATATGTATCAAAACCCTAGAGGCCGATATCACTTGGTGATAGCTAGGGCGACACAATAGATGGTGCTATGGCTGATAGACTAGATTACAATGTAGCCAATACCCTAGAATATACTATGTCCGACACAAAAAGTGATAAGGTGATCGATACCCTAAAGTGAGGTCAACATGTTATGCTTAAGTGAGGTGAAAATATTATGCTAAAGTGTGAAGAAGGTGATACACCAAGATATGATTCATGATCGATATCACTTGAAGCACCTCAAGGGAAATATCACCTTAAGCACCTCAAAACTGATATCACTTTAAGCACCTCAAAACTGATATCACCTTAAGCACCTCAAAATTGATATTACCCTAAGCACCTCTAAACTGATATCACTTTGATTTGCTGTGGGCGACACAAGTGATAATGTCATGGGTGGCACAAAGTGATAATGGTATCTAGGCCGATACACCTTGATGAATGTAGGCCAACACATGATGAATATAATCAATTGATACACTATGAAGTAATGAGATGGATACACTTTGATAAGTGTAGGCTGATAAACCCTAAAGAGGGTCAAGCCAATGTAACAAGTATGTTGAAATCAATATTCTAGTAATAATGAGAGAGAAACTTATACTACTCATATGAGAAAGGTAATACTTCATGTTGATAATCAATTGATGATAATTGATGAGAGTAATTAAGTATGCTTGAATAGTTATGGCAATAATATAAGCTCTTATTATGTGAATTAGGATTTGGTTGTTAAACATGAACTTGAAAACCCTAATCGGCTACAAGGGGGAATCCTAACCCTAATTATGAGAGGGTTGCAATTTGAATAATTCTCTTTATGGCACGGTGATGATATTTACTTGATATTGCTTTTATCATGAAATCCTAACCATGCAGGTATTATGAGATGATGAGCATAGCCATGTATGAGCTATGATGATTTAGCATGATATAGATTAAATAGGCCTTGTGATCCATGTGAAATACTTATACAACAAATATGATATATATATATATATATATGGGCCTGATGACCTAGAGATGATTGTTTCCTGGTAAGAGATGACACTGTTCAATGATGCACAGAGGGTTTGATATCCAAAGCATGTGATCATGATAATGAAAATGTTGAAGGGATGAGATTCCCAGTAATGTGTTCAAGGGATTGAGGTCCCAGTATGGGTGTAACAAGATGTGTTCCAATTGATACAAGATTCCTTAAAAAATGTATTACACCTTTCTTTGTAGCATTTATCTATAATCCATGCTTGTAACTTGATTGATGCTAAAAAGGTGATGTAATGCACTTAACTTATCAAGTGAAATTAAAAATGTAGCTTGCCCTGGCCACATATCTATTTAGTTTTAGAACTTACTGGATGGTGAACCGAGTTTTACTCAGAGAGCATATTTTGTTTTCTTTACTTCTCAACCCTTAATCTCAATAGCATACTCACTCACTGCAGATACCCAATTCTACCATACTCACCCTCTGAGAGTATTTCTTTAATATACCCACTCACTAGGGGTGATTTCCATCCATACCTACTCTCTTGGGGTGTTCATGATATCATACTCACTCTCTGGGAGTATTCATTAGCCAATCCACTCTCTGGGGTTGCTTTCCATAATTTCCTTACATGCATTTATTCAGAGATAATATCATGGGCTTGAGTAAGTTATTTCCATATATTGTGATACTCATATGGGATTTATAGATAGCAATAAATAAATAAACAAGCAAGCAATTGTTTTGCAATCCATTCGGGGAGAACCTTGAGAAATCAAGGAAGTTAGTTAAGTTGGGTAGTCATAGGCGTAACCACATACCTTGATGACGATCCATGTAGATTATCATGCATACTATATTTACATACAACATATTATCCAATCAATAAGCAAATCAAGCAATCTGCATTTTAATCTGCATGAATGTAAATCCTTAAGTGTCATCATCACATTAACTACATTAAACCCTACTTGGTCCTAATCTAGGGTTTAGGTTTCCTTATCATCAAGCTATCATTAGGGTTATGTTTGATACCCAAATTCTCATGATTATCATTTTAATGACTTAAGAATCCTAATTGTAGTTCTCATGGTGAAAGTTCATGTAAGCATTTTGCGAACAATAATTGTAAATTAATGAAACTATTTTCTATTACTTGTTATTTGATAAAAATCTAGATCCTTGGGAAAAAATGTAGGTAATGGCTCTCATATTTTTGGCCTTCCTTAATTGGGGTTGTTAAAAAGTGAGGTTGATACAACGAGTATTCTTTTCATGTTAAAAGATGACTGTTTAATACCTCTAGGTATAGTTTCAACTTGATGATTTAGAAGTTTAAAGATCCCTTCTTTTGTGTATATAATATGTCCTAGTCCCTTTAGGGTGTTATCTATATGCTAATCTCATCATGAGTACGTCCTTGTACATGTTTATTAACTATTTTCTTACTGCTATGTTGCCAAATTCTATGAAGATGACTCCTTTAGGGAAAAAGGATGATTTTTGATTATTTATTGTGCAATTTTAATAATACTAGTAGTATGGTACTGTAATGCCAGGGCCCACTGCCCAAGGCTCTAGCAGGGTTTTAGGAATGATGACTGGCCCCACAAACCACCACTAGCCTTAACTGCGCACTTTATCTACACTGATGCGTAAGTCGGGATCAACTTCCTGACTGGTCACCCATCCTAGTACTACTCCAAGCTGAGCATGCTTAACTATGGAGTTGTTTAGTGATGGGTTCCCGGAAAAGGAGGTGCACCTTGGTGATATGGGTAGTCCAATCATTCCTTTTAAGATCATGTTATCCGAGGCCTCAAATCCTGAGATGTTACAATCTCCCCCACTTAGGCTCTTGACGTCCTCGTCAAGGCTCAACTATAAGGCCTCATAATCTCTTCCCCATTTCAGTGCAGACCCACAATGGCCCATGGACACCCAGCTCCCGATCACGGAATACCAGCGCAAGGGTGGCTACGTCAACCATAGACAACCCTTTCCTATATGCCTGGACCGCATGGCTCAAGACTGGCATGCCATGTCCATGTGGGCTCCACCTACTGGAGGGGTTATGGCTCTGATACCATTTGTAACGCCAGGGGCCCACTGCCCAAGGCTCTAGCAGGGTTTTAGGAATGACGACTGGCCCCACAAACCACCACTAGCCTTAACTGCGCACTTTGTCTACACTGACGTGCAAGTCGGGATCAACTTCCCGACTGGTCACCCATCCTAGTACTACTCCAAGCTGAGCACACTTAACTATGGAGTTGTTTAGTGATGGGTTCCTGGAAAAGGAGGTGCACCTTGGTGATATGGGTAGTCCAATCATTCCTTTTAAGATCATGTTATCCGAGGCCTCAAATCCTGGGATGTTACAGGTACCTAATGTTTTACAGGAAGGATATGTTGACCTCCTTACCTTGGAGGGTTAAGTTCTAGACTTGATGTGAATATAGGCATCATACATGCCATTCTAGGAGAAGTTAGGCTCTGATGATCAAACATGTTATATCTTCTGTAGTTACTAATACACAATTACCTATTATATTCCGTTGGCATGATTTAAGTCTTGTTCAGTGTAGCTGTAGGATAAGGAATCTAACTAACAAAGAGAAATGTAAGTTGTAGAGCCCTGAGTTTGTAGATCTATTCCCCTTGGTCATTAGAGGGAGTCGTGAAATGAGTAAATCTTGTAGAAACCTAAAGTTGTAAGAATATGCTTAGAGCCATTTGTTACTGAAGATATAGGACATTTGGGCTCATTATGCCCTATCGCCTTTAAATAATGTTGGGAATCAATAAAGATTAATGCTCTACTGGAAATGGTAAGTGAGACATGATAATATATTGGCTTGTGGCATTAATGGTTATTACCCTAAATGACTCTATGACTTGTGTACCCATGACAAGACTAAGGTTGATCGGTCCACAATTAAGCATATATCCATGGTGGACTTAGAAAATGGGCTCTCTAACTTTTGGTTACCTTATTGTGACCTGAGAGTATATGGAGATATCTAGGGGATCTGTATATCCTAAAACGTTATCTAGATTGATAGGATGGATTAATAACATCTAGCTTGCCGATTGAATGGTACATCTCAGCCCGCCCAAGGAATCATATATATACCCGACCAAGTAGCATATCTGTTTAAGTTTATTTAGCACTAAACATAGATGTGCATTTGATACGACTAGTATATTTATAGGATTTAAATGCATATATTGTCTAGCATCTCATCCATGTTAGTCAAGGATGCAGTTATAGTTGGGTAAGAGTGTACCTTTGAATATATTGACAATATTCATGTATTTAAATGTTTATATTGTATCCTTTAATTTTTTTATTATCTAGTAAGTAACATATGTATCATACATCATATTGTATGAATGGCACTTGAGGTCACACCCTATGGTTTTCCACACCTTTTAGATGAGTGTAAGACTTATCCTAATAGTGGGAGAGAAGATAAATAAGGAGGGGGCTAGTCTTAGACTAGGAGGTAAGTGATGTCTATGTGATGGTAACTTAGAGGTATGTGACATTGTTGTGACCTCCTCCAGAGCTAATCTCAGACGTTTGTGTCACATATGTAATGCTTAATTATTTCATATGTTGTTGAGATACTATGAGAGTGGCACATGGACAATTTGAAAGCAAAGAGTTGTGATTCATGGAAACTTATAACATGTCGTGATGAACTTTTGTAAGAGCTATGTAATTATATTATTGTTATGTGGTGTTGGCTTTTTTCCCATGATCTTAATGTAGCTTGTGTGGAATGATGATCATGATTTTTAATACAAGTTTTGTTTTGAGTAATCTTGCTTTTGTGGCATTGGGTCGTCACACGATCATCCATGGTGTCCCCTCGTCATTGAAGAATCTAAGTATTAGGGTTTAAGGTCTTTTATTTATGCATTTGATTTAGGAAACCCTAAATGACCTCATTCTTCTATTATCTTGGAAAGTTTGTGCTAGGAGGCCATAATCATAATATTTCATCGTTATCGCTTGTGTTACTTGTTTATGTAAATTCCATGTAATATATGCATAAGTAGTTTTGAATATGTATATGTATCATACCAAATGCATGTTTAAAGTTTAAGCTTAAGATGCTTTCCAACACACAATACACATCAAGGCCTTGACCAATATATGTGGGCTCTCCAAAGTGAGGTGCATATTGTCCATCTAGGTGAGGCATGAGGTAAATGTGTGGATCTTCCAAATTAGGGTACATGGTCTATTGGTAAAAGTGGTTGGTTTCAACATAAATAGGTAGCCTTGTTCGTATTTAGTGCCTAGAGGCATACATATGGGTGTTCAACATGATATAATATAACAATGGATGTTTCCATCCATCTAAGGGATGCATATGATGCAATGGATTTTATCTTCTTATGTTTATTAATTATGTTATGAAATCCCATAGACACAAGAGTGAAATTACTAAAACTAGAATTCGATTAAGAATAACAATCATCATTAACACATAAAAACACATAGCAGTTACATGTCTAATTTTTTGTTCGATATCATGAGACAATATCACTATCGTATCATTTTTTTGTATTCTTCGTGATGAGTGGAGCGACTGAGAGAGCGAACACTGAGATGACCATGACATGGTTTTGGCCACTGTAGGTGATAAGAACCAAGGAGGAGGAGGTCCTCTGGCTTCTTATTCGACTGGCACTACTCTGGATGATGATGGTGGTGGAGATCGAAGTAGAAGGGGTCCCCAGATCTCACCTAAAGGCATTATGGTTGCAAAGGAAGTGAAGACATGGATAGATACTTTTGATAAGAAAGCATTAGCAAACTCGATCGTCCTTAAGAAGTCAAACATTGAGATGATCAGTGGAAAGCTTATCTATCCTAAATCCATCAAAAAGAGAAAAGCAACTAGATGGAGCCATATAGTCTCTGGATACACTGTGGGCTTCAAACAACCTCACTGGAAGACTTTATTCATCCACCCGGCTCAGATCTGGAGGTTAAAGGCTCTAGTGAAGTTATATCTAGGGGCAATGATTTCTTTCTCATATTGTTCTATAACGATAAAGACATGATGAAAGTTCTAGAGGATGGACCATGGTTTGTTGCATGAAGGCCACTGATTCTAAAGAGATGGGAAAGAGGAGAGCCATTAGAGAAACTAAAGCTAGCAGAGATACTGATATGGATCTACCATTAGAAATATGGGATAGTGAGATGTTTAACTGCATTGGCTCTTATTTGGGAAAGCTTGTGTGTCTTGATCGACTGATTGTGTAATTTACATGACTTGTATGCCAGATTACAAGTTTTGATCTCGGTTGACTTTAAATTCCCCAAAGAGCTTCAGAACCAGAGTGATGACGGTCAGTCAAACACTATCTTATTTAAATATGAATGGGAGCTAGATAGATGCATCCATTGCAGTAACTTTGGGCTTGAGTATCCTCTCTACTCGAATATTCCAATAAAGAAGAAAGCAGACCCAATCAAGAAGAAGATCTGGGTTCCTAAAGTTCCTGATCTAAAATCCACAAATGATGAAGCAAAAGTTTTCTGTGATGCAATTAGAGATGATTATGTTCTTGATAGCGGGAACAAAGGCACTAAAGTGTTTGTAACCAATGAAATAGTAAACTCGATAGTTGCCCAACTAACTTGCCCGATAGTCACATGTGAAAGTAGTGCATCTCAGCAAACTAGTTCCAACCCGACAACTCTAGATCAGCCTCAGCCTCAATGGGAAGTTCAAGGGAAGATATCCAAGTCTCCTCTAAGAGCCAAAAATCCCTACAAAAAAGTGTTAGCTCAGTGTGGAACATGGTGTTAACTCCTAACAAATTTTCTCTCTTGGATAATGGTGGTGATGAAGGTGTGGTGGAAATCTCGTGAGGTATCGTTGTTGATTTCTCTCCTGATAGTTAGTCCTCTGTGGATAATAGCCTGGAACATGAGAGGTGCCCTCAATAAAATCTCACACATTAGTGAGGAGGTAGACAGGAACAAGGCAGGTATTTACATCATCTTAGAGTCTAGATTACAATATAAGGACATTTTAGACACTATTAATATTATTTGGGATGGCACTAACTTCATCTCTAATTCTGAGCTTTATTCCTATAGTCACATTCTCTTTTTGTGGAAGAACCTTGAGTTTATTGTTAAGAATATCTAGGCCAGTGACCAGATCCTACATTGCAGTGTTGCTTGTGATGATTTAGAATTTTTTATTTCAGATCCTACAATAATAGATCTAATATTTGGGATGACCTCCTCTTGATTAGCACTGGGTTGAGATCACCCTGGTGTTTTCTAGGTGATTTTAATGTTGTCAGACCTAATATGAGAAAATGAAAAAGCAACCCCCCTCTTCTAGAAGCATGGTATATTTTAACAAAGCTATTTTTGATATTGGCCTTCTTGAAATCACCACCAAGGGTTAATTATTTACTTAGGATAGCAGAGGCAAGAAAGGTAATAACAATTTCTCTAAAATTGATTTTATCTTCATAAACATTCCTATGCTAGATGCTTTTCCTAGTGTCTGGGTGAACTTATTAACATATCTATTATCCATCATCAAATTCTATCCCTTCATCTCACAAACTTAATAAAAAGGAATACCCCTTTTCACTTCATTAATAATTGGGTAAATGAGGAAGCCTTCTGGGATGTTGTTAAAAAGACATGGACAAACCAGACTTATACTTTACAAAGCCGTTGAGCTTGAAGATGAGGTTTTCCACCTACAGATTAAAGTTGACAATGATCCATAGGATGAAGAACTCCAATGATGGCTAATTTCTGTTAGAAAATATGCTATCAAGGAAAAAGAAGATGAAGATATTTTCTTAAAATAGAAATCAAGGATCTAATGGTTGAAATTAGGTGATAGATATTCTACTTTCTTCTATGCCTCCACCAAAACTAAAAGAGTCATGAATAACATTAATTCCTTTGACATTGAATGTCAGACTGATATGGACATCATCAAAGACAATATTGTGAATCATTATAGACATGTATTCAACTCTGCTAGTGATTCCCTTATTGAATGGAACACTACATGGAAATTACCTTGTCTCTACCAAGACAAAGTTGATATGTTGAAGAGATGGGTTTCTAAAGAAGAAGTGGAACTGGTCATTAAAAACCTCAGTGGTGAGAAATCTCCAGTTCCTGATGGATACAACTCAGTGTTCTTTAAGAAGTGTTGACATACCACTGGTACATACATTACTGCTACTATTGAAAACTTCTTTGATAATGGGAAACTTTGTAAGAAGTGTAATAGGACCTTCATCACTCTAATCCCTAACGTCCCAAATGACGCATGTATTAAATATTTTACACTGATATATCTTAGTAATATTATTTACAAGGTCATTTCCAAGATTTTGATTAATAGGTTGAAGCACGTTTTTGGGGATCTTATTGACTTAAATCAAGTTGCTTTTATTCAAGGTAGATCTATTGGTGATGCTATACTTCTTGTAAATGAGATGCTCAGTTCCTTTCCTAATTCTCATAGGCCAAAACTCATGTGTGTGAATATAGATCTTTCAAAGGATTTTGACATTGTAAGAAGAGACTACATCCTCTTCATTATGATGAAAATGGGATTTCTCGCCTGTAGGCTGAGATAGATTGAAGAGTGTTTCAATTTTGCTTCTTTCTAGGTTATGATCAATGGTTCTCCCACTGCTCCCTTTTATTCTTCTAATGGTGTCAGACAAGGGGATCCTGTAGCACCATATATTTTTATGCTTGCTATGCAGGGGTTATTTTCCATCATTGAACCTGCTATATGTAGCAAACAGATAGATCCATTTACAATCTTAGAAGGAAAGGGTGTATCTCATATTATTTTTATAGACAACCTGCTCATTTTCACCAAAGTTGATATGAAGAATGGTAAATCTACCAACAACAACCTCATGTAGTTTCAAAATGTCTCGGGTCTTAAACAAAACAATGACAATAGTCAATTGTCCCTGGGCAAGTCCTGTGATAATGTTGTTGGCCTGGATGACATTTCAAATATTTCTACTTACAATTTTCCTATTTGATACATGGGAATGCCCTTATTCACAAGTAGGCTTATTAAAAACATGTGCCTACCCATTCTTTATAAAGTCAGAGCCAAATTGGACTCCTGGAAGAGAAAACTTCTCTCACATGCACGAAGAGTTGAGCTTGTTATTTCTACCCTTACAACTTATCACATCTTCTAGTCTTCACCCTTCCTTGACCTAAGTCAGTTATAGATGAACATGAAAGTTCGATGATGAATTTTATGTGGAACGACTCTGATGAGAAAAGGCATCTTCATACGATTGCCTAGAGTGATATATGTAGACCAAAGCATGAAGGTGGATTAGACATTAGACCCATTAAAGAATGGTCTAATGCTGATCTTCTCAAGAACCTTGGGGATGTTGCTAGTGATAAAACACTCTTTGGGTCAAATGGCTACATGAAAAGTATCTCAAATATGTCTCCATTTGGTCTATTAGATAAGGTCATAGTGCTTCTTGGCTCTGGAAAATGCTTCTAAAAGGAATGTTCTTCTAAATCATGTTACTTTTGTTGTTGGTGGTGAAGAAACTTTTCTTCTATGGAGGGATCTGTTGATACCTACAGACTAAAAGTTGTTTGATTTAGTTGACAAACAACTCATGTTTCATCGTGGCAAATGCATTAATTGTATATTGATTTCTTGTATCAAAGGGAATTCTTGGAAATTTCCTGACATCAGAGGGGTTGAATCTCTTAGACTTATCTGCAATAACATCCAACCTCCTTCTGAGAATAGGGACTCTTTACTCTACAATGGGAAGAATCTCTTTCGTCTTAGGGAGGGGTGGAATATCAATAGACCCACTTACCCCTCCCTATCTTCGGGGAAATGGATTTGGTCAAGAGGTTTCCTAAGGAAATGTTCTTTTATTTGGTGGAATTTTTTTTCTAAACAAGCTGTCTATGATTGACATTATGAAGAAGTTTGGTTTGGATTTGGTTTCTAGATATGTTCTATGTGAAAATGATGAAGAAAGAATGTCCTATCTGTTGTTTGAATGTTGTTTTACCAAAGCTATCTGAAGTAGGTTTCAACAACATAATAAGGTCTCAGTCACTTGCCTTGATGATCTTCTGAAATTGAAGAATGAAAAGAAGCTATCAGTATGGTTTCTATTCTATCACATATGGGGAAAAAGAAACAAAAGAATCTTCCTTGTCCTGAAAAAGAATTCCACAAAGATATGGAAAAACATTTCATGACACTGATGATTTGTATATATAACTGTACAAATCTTTTATATATCTTTTTTCTTGGTTTTCTTGTTACACCTTATAATAGGGCCTTTCCGTTTGGTTAATGAAAATGCAGAGGCACACATGGTTCACAAAAAAAAAATGTAACTCCTACAAAGTTCACCACATCATATTACATGTTCTACAATAATTAGGCCTTTGTTACAAAATTTGATCACAACCATATATACAACATCTCATCAAAGTGATCACAACTTCAACATTACATAGGGGATGAGCATGGATATAATTCTTACAAGTCTTACAACTACGACTCTTAGGGCCATGTAGACATGTCAAAAGCTCAAGATAGGAACATATATAACAAAACTCACCTTCCTATACCTAAGAGTGCATCAAAATGTTCGACCACTATCATCATAATTTCAATTAATCCTAAGTAGAGTTCACACAAACACACCTACCTCCGCGACCCCTTCACACAGTCATCACCTACCTCCTTAGCTAGGACATACTTCCTCATATATATCTTCTCCACCACTACCACAAAAAATATGAAACTCACCTAAAAGATATGGAGAAATCACAAGTGAGGCCGCTACTCCCAACAATATGATATAATTCTTGAGATATCCATTACTTAGAATTAGTAAGAATTAAATGAGAAAAATAAACATTTATATATAAGAACTTTAAGTGTACTTGTAGGTACACACTCACCCAACCATGCTTTTTTTATAGGCTATAGGAGAGGTTAGGAAACATATACATATTCAATTCCATATTATAAAATTTCACATAAAGAGCTCATCTATAGCTATCATTAAATAAACCTAAACAAACATGCTACTTATGTATGTTGTACTGCCTTGGGAAAATTGAGGCGTACCACTCAATCAGCTTGCTAGATGCTACTAAGCAATTAGAGAAATCCTTACAAGATCTAAGGATGTGTGAATTCCTTAGATCTCTCCTCATAACTTTGGGTCAAAGTGAGATAACCAAAAGCTAGAAAGCTCACTAACTAATCCCATTGTGGATGTTGCTAAAAATTGTATCCACCAATTATAGGCCCATCTGGGGTACACAAGCCATTATAGCTATCTTAAGGTAACTACCCATCATATCATAAACCAATTTTAATTCTCATATCATTTATCATTGCTTACCAGACCATCAACCTTTACTAAGTCCTAAACACAATCTAAAGATGTTAGGGTATATTGCCCCCATATGTACCCATATATTCACTAATATATGGCTCTAAACATCTTCTCACAATTCAGATTACTACAAGATTAGTTATTTCACTATACCCCGTAACAGATTAGGAGAATAGATCTACTGACTCAAGCTCTACATCATACGTTACACTTGATCAATTATATTTTTTAATTATAACTATTATCAAGCAAGATATATGTAAAGCCATACGTTAAAGCAAATAATTGAGTTACTTACAAATTTGGAAGATATAAACTGCATGGTTTATCAGTATTTTGCTTCTCAAAGGAGGTTTCATAATCAGACCTCTATCAACATCATGGCTTACCACAACACACCCTCTCAAGAGGAATGGAGGTCATAATATCCGTCTAAAGTTAGGCCCCTTTTAAGGAATACATATGAAATCATCCATAAGTACCCTTCTACGAAGCACTCATTGTTACAACCCATACCATGCTTTATTAGTAATTTGAGATTTTAAGTTAATTTTACTGTTAATTACACCTTTATTTTACCATATTAACACTTTGCAACATTAACTAGCTGATTTATATTTTTATTTAACTTAAACTTGTTCTTTGGTAAGTTAAATAAAATATTTATTGTGAACAAATCAAGGTTTACACCCTAGTTGATATAGTAAAATCCAACACATGTATGTGGATGAACATTATATAAATTTAAGGAATCAATAAATAAAAAAATTCTAAATTAATTTTATCAAACATTTACTATAGTAATGTAGATAATTAAATTATAAATGCAACATAAAAAGATAAACTGAAGTGGAGTTAAAATGAGGAAGTTATGAAACCATTAATTTTCACCCATATTTATCAAATGCTGAAAAAACTATGGTGGCCCTTCTGATGGTGGCTTTTCAAAGTGTTGGCCTTCCGAAGGTGGGCTTCTGATGGTGTAAATGAAGGGTTGACCATCGCAGCTGCTCAAAATAGCCAATCATGAAATCAACTTAACTTCTGCTATATTTATTGGAATTCAAACAAATTAGTTTTGTTGGATTCCTCTAAAATCTTCTACACAACCAAAACCTTAAACTATGAAAAGAAAGAATTGGAAGGTGAGTTTTAGGGAGATTTTTGGGAAAGAACATGAAGAATAGAAGAAACTTAAAGTTTTGTCATAGATTTGACTTGGTAAGTAGTTCTTGATCATAGATCCTTCCTTCTCTTTGCATTCCCTTGCTAAGAACTCTCTGATTCATCAACCAAAAGTTTTGCTTAACCTTTATTCTTTATCTTCTGCATCCACCATATATTCTTTTAGGCTGATAAACATACCAAAATGTTGTTTGGGTGAGTTCTTGAGATCCAAATCTTGGATTTGACTGGGGTGAGCTAGATTTCAATACTAGCAGATGAAGGATGAGATCAACAAGCTAGAAAACATGCAAGTGAGCATAAAATCACCTTCTAACCCTAATTTATAACATATAAAATCAAAACAATGGATTTCCAATATTGAATTTCACTTTGTGATAGCAATGATAAAATTTAATAAGTTTGTGTTGTGAATTCCAATAGTAAAACAGTGCTTTATTAAATGTATCTAGTGATGTAATTCTATATAGAAAGCTTGTTGTGTGAGTTTCTATGCATGGTAGTGATGAAATAGTAGATTTAGAGGCACCTGAGAAGCCACATTTTCCCTATTCTACTTAGAAGGATCGAGTTATGATTTATGAGAATTATGTAAGTAGCTATTTAGTTAGATGGTTTCTATGTTTAATGCCAAATGCTAAATTGTCAAAAGCTGGGTAATGTTTAGAATTTATCAGATCAAATCAAATATCATTAGATGATAGATGCACTGGACACTGTAGAATCCTTCACAGGAGGCCTGTGCTGTGAGGAGGAAACATGCTTCTCGGCCAAAGGTAGTCCAGATCAAGGTAATCCAGAACTTACTCGTAGGGTGTGGGGTATTAGGACAGTGAGGGCGTACTTCTTATTATTGTGTGGTACCCATCACCAACTGGGGTTGATAGTGGTACCTGTGTTTCTATATCAATGGACATATTCAGTAGGTCTTTTGATGTAGAATAAGCCATGTACTTTGACTCTCCGCCTGAGTACCCAAGATTAGAAGAGAATTTTAGATATATAGCCACTCTCATTAAATGCCGAGAGCCAGACGTGGCCATGCTCGCTGCAAATGGGGTATTGAAATAAAGATTTAGGAACCCAAGCATGCCTCTAAGTCTTGTACAATGAGATCTTATCTTTTGGTGATACTTTTACATGTTGTGGTGCACCTCATGTGGGTCCAGTGGCATATAATAATTGGCTTAAAGTACTCAATAGTTATTTAGTGATTTACTTTGATCAGTTGTTTATACATTCTGTCTACTTGGAGTAAAGTTGTCAAGATTCTGATTGACTTACTTAACTGCTTAAATTCCTACGCTACAAATATTACTAAATTACTTAATCTTGGTTGGTTATTGATTTTCTACACACTGATCTAGTAGCTCATCAACCTACTAAAACATTTTTCAGGTAAAGGACCAGTTCCACCATAAGAGACAGAAGCCAAATTTTTTTATCAAGAATAGAGAAGAGGTCTTATCAAGAAGTAGTTAGTTTATCTAGTCAGTCTTTTATCCTTCCTCTAGGACTGGGAGTGAGAGAGTGAGAAAAGAGAGAAGTTTGTAATGAATTGTACTTGATGTATACAAAATGAGAACTCTTTCTTCTATGTAAAATTTGAACTCTATTGTATCCTTTACTGTTATGTTTAAATGAGATGTTATTGTCTAGTTAAATGATGTTACTATACATCTGAGAAAAGAAATATTTAAGGCTGATTTTTAATTAGAAATTTAAAAGTGAACATTTAATTTCAATCCCTCCTTGATGGGCCCTAACCCTGGTTAGTGGGTTTGGGTAATGCTAACTTTTTTGTATCCGAGCATAAATTGAACCTAAGTTGAGTTAGTTTGGGATAGGGGTGATAAGAGTCCAATAAATTAGAATACTTTCTTCTTGAAGCTAAAATTTTCTAATAGACACGTTCTATTATGGATAAGCATATGACTAGAAGAGGACATGGTCTTGGCGAGGAACAAGCTAAGAGCCACTATGGCCATGACCCTCAAGTAATGGATTAAGACGGAGAAGATAGGGATGAGGCAACAAATATGTATCATACTTTTTTTGGAGACAAAAGAAAAATATAAAATAGACATGAGGTCTTCATCTTCCAGTAAGGACCTAATGAGATCTTATAATTTGGTGAAGAAGCTCAGTGGGACTGAGTTGCATATTTATAGCTCTGACAACTGGAAAAGGTTTTCTACCTCATGGAGTTATCATAGGACAAGCAAATCACACCATGTTGTCTATCTACTTAAATGAGATTCTGAGTTATGGTGGCATGGAATAGAAGATAAAAGGAGAAATATGGTGATGACATGGAGGGACTTTGTGGATGAGTTTCACCTTAAGTATTCTCCTCCTACCTTGCTAAGCGATAAATCATATAGTTGGAGAATATCAGACATAACATGTCAATTGGTGAATATGAGGCATATTTCATAATGTTAGCTAACTTTTGTCCTCATGCGGTACTGGATGATATAGATGAATATAGGAGTGTGGCAACACATCCCACTATCACACAGACAATGAGGTGTTACGCGAAAACGTGCGGAAATCACCATAACCACGGATTACCAAAAACATGGGTTAATTAAAACCTAGTTGCGGAAACGGATAAACTGTGAAACTATTACATATGGGTCCTCGTCCTGCAGAAAAACATGTTATATAAACATATACAAGCCTTGATATTTGTCCACAGCTTAGAGGAACATTTGTCTTGTCATCACATGAATTCATCACCTGTTATACACATAAAGGCCCACATCTGGCCAACAACAGGATATACAAAACATCAAAGGTTATAATCGTGAAACATCGTCAAAACACCTCCAAGGACCTGAGAGTACAGGGATGACTCTAGACTCTACTACAAAACACCAAAACAGCAGCATGTCCATCTCTTGCCTTCTACTGCTCTTCTTGCTGCCCGGCTGCAACCCCGCGACCACCACCACGTATAGCTCGAACACCTGAAAACCAGTAGAGTGAGACAATCGAATATTGTCCCAGCGAGAAACATAACTCCCCACCGCAACTAAAGAACCTCAAAAAGATAAAGCTATAACAACAGATAACTGATAATAGGTATAACAAGAGCAGTTTATGTAAGGCAAAGCTATTCTTACCGGCAGGCTTACCAGCTGTACAAAAGGCATATAACCAATACTTCTTTATGGAACATGAGGAAAAAGAGAAGTAACTGCAAGATATAACAGATTAACTACACAAACAAGGCCTCAACCAATGTTTCGTGTGTTACCTTAGTAATTTCTATACGGCTGAATTATATATTTTATTATGCCCTGAGGAAGTGAACTGTACCGTTCAAATCCAACCTTCGGCTGCGAAGCCCATAGCCGGTGCCATACAAGGTTAATGGAAGAGCCGGACTCCACAACCTTCCCCCTCATAGTCAGTGTACGAGAACAACACAAGAAGGACCGCAGTCTCATGCTTAAGTGGCCTCAGCCACAGTGTCAGCTCCTCAGGCTACCCTTCCTCTAGCCCGCCTCGGTACAGGTCACGACGCTAGTATATCTGAGCCACATGCCTAATCACTGTGCTCTGAGCCATGAACACATTCATGCTCTTCATATCACATATCCAGAGCCATGGGCATGTTCACCATGCTCATCACATATCCGAGTCTGCAACCGCAGCTGCACTCATTTTCCTCTCTATTTGAGGCTAGGAGAAACCTCGCATATTCAAAAATATGCACTCCGGGTTAACCCGCAGGAGAACCCGTTTCACCATCACCATCTCCTGACGATGATGGATCTATGGCCAGGGCAACTACATGATATATTACACTGTGAGTTATTAGTATCTTTTAGATGGATTGCGAGGTTCAACCAAGTTGTATAACATGCAAACTATATAAGAAATAAACAACATGAAACTCAACATTATGCTTTTATTGTAATCACATCAACCTGATCGATCTCAAGGATCCAAAATCACATGTTGTCACTTGGACTCTTGCCAATCATCCAGATCCATCTCAAGGATCATCACATATTTTGGGGTCTCAATCCCTCATCATATATTGTCACTGCCTTTCAAGGCTTACCCCATCATCATGGGACAACACATCATACTTGCAATCTCATCAACAAAAGTAATTATAAAAGTGATGTTACTCATCACATATTTCTCATAGCTAATCATCACCTGCATGGTTAGTGTACACAATAATCATAGGCTCAACAATAAGACTATGTTATCGACATGGGGTGACATTACAGATTCTACACTAATCAATCATACCTCGACTGATCATCATGTGCATAAGGCACATCATTAAACAACTATTTATGTGTTTATCTTCATCTCAGTCTAAAGCAGATAACCAAGGTGATCACTTCATGCATATAGTCATGTTGGATAGAAAGGACTAACATTACCATTATCATTACCATCACCATTATCATTATCATCACCCTTATATAAGCAAGGAGTTACCATAGTTTTAAGCAAGGACATATATAACCAGACTGTTTTCATGATACGAGGATCCCTCACAAAAAGATACCAAGAACCCTCACTAAAAGGGCTGTATCGGGAAACCTGCCCCTACCCAAAGCTCATCACCTAACGGCCAACACCTACATAACGCGCGCGCTGTGTTGCAATAGATAACGCGTGTCAGGGGTATCGCGCATCAGGGCGCGTCGGGCACTCAACACATACCGAGCAACGCCCGTCACAACCTAGATTGTCGGCCGATACAAGAGCATCTATCGGGCATGTGACGCCCACCACAGCTTGCGTAGCAATGCCCGTCTCAGGGCAGCTATCGGCCAGGTCACCACAAAAGCTAACGTCCAAAAGAGGGATAACCCAACCCTACTATCGATCAACCAACTGATCAAGGCCTAACGGCCGTCACAAGGCAAAGAAAAGGATGTGACGCCCGTCACAGATCTAGGTATATCGTCCGTCACAACAACCTATCACCCATCAAGCTAGGTCAAGAGGGTTGTCATCCCAGGTACATCACACACAAGGTCATCTTCTTCCTCAAACACAAAGGGACCCAAAACCCTATAGGGTCAAGAAAACAAGCTCGCCAAGAAACCCTAAACCACAAAGTGGATCGGCCAACCTGGATACTAAAGCAAGATGCTAAACTAACAACAACATGTAAGCAAGATCATAGAAAAGGAGATAATGTAGCTAGGGTTAGGAGTTATGTAACCCGCCTTAAGCAAGCTCCAAGCTTCTAGCACCACCAAGCAAAGAAGGGGAGACTCCAAGGAATATCGGCCACCACTTGCTCCTTCAAGGGATATCGGCCACCAACAAGCAAAGAGAGAGTTATGGCGTGCACAACAAGATGGAGAAGAAGCTAAAGGACCAAAAGGGACTCAAAGCAAGGAAAGGAACCACATATATAGGAGGAAAGGGAGGAGAAAACAAGGTAGAGCAAAGCAAGGTGTCATCCACCTAGGGACACTTGTCTTAGAGAACAAGCCACCACACTAGCAAGCCGTAAACACATGTCCAAGGTTATTGCCACATGCAATCATCATGCTCCAAGTGTCCACTAGTGGTGACACAAACGAGGTCAAAGCTAGGTCAAACACCATGGGCGATACAACAACTTGCATCATGGGCGACACACACACATGTGTTAGCCGATACACTCCCTATCTTGGGCGATACACTCATCCCTTGGCCGATATAAGGCTCAACCAAGCCAAAGCAAGGCACCACAAGGCCCAAACAAGCTCAACCAGGCCCAAAAGAACTCAAGCAATGAGCCCAGGCCTTCCTCTCTACACAAGATGAAGCAAAGAGAGAGAGAGAGGAACACCTCACAAGGTGGCAAACTTGCCCATAAAACCCTAGACTTGGGTTAATTGCAAGTAGCCCCTCCAACTCTCAACAAAGCACAACCAAACCCTAATCACCACTAAAGGTGATTAGCAAGCACCAAAGCATCAAGGTTAAGCAAAACAAACAGGGTAAACCCTAAACGAAGGTCAGGGTCCTTACAAGCTAACCCCCTTCAAGGGATTTCATCCCCGAAATCCGAAGAGAAAAGCGAGGGATACTTCCTTCTCATCTCTTCCTCAAGCTCCCACGTGGCTTCCTCAATGCCACGGTGATGCCAAAGAACCTTCACAAGAACCAAGTCCTTCCTCTTCAGCTTCTTGACCCTTATGTCAAGGATCGCCACATGACCTTCCTCGTAGGTCACATTTTCATCAAGCTCAACCTCAACTGGCTGTATCACTGTTCCCGAATCTGGATGACTTTTCTTCAGCATACTGTAATGGAACACTGGATGTAACCTGTGCAACTCTGGAGGAAACTCTAACTCGTAAGCTACTTTGCCAACACGTGCCATGACTGAGTAAGGCCCCATATACCTGGGTGCTAATTTACCCTTCCGACCAAACCTTAGCACACCTTTCCACGATGAGACCTTAAGATACACTTTGTCTCCTATCTGGAACTCCAAAGGTCATCGTCGATTGTCTGCATAAGACTTCTGCCTGTCCTGTGCCACTTTCAACTGTTGTTGTATCACTTTGATCTTTTCTGTTGTCTGCTGTACTAACTCAGGATCCAAAAGCTGATACTCACCAGACTCATACCAACACAGAGGGGATCTGCACTTCCTTCCATACAAAGCCTCATAAGGAGACATGTCAATGCTCCGCTGATAACTGTTGTTGTAGGCAAACTCTATCAAACTAAGGTGTACATCCCAGTTGCCTAGAAACTGCAAAACACAAGATCGAAGGAGATCTTCCAAAGTCTGTATAGTCCTTTCAGACTGTCCATCTGTCTGCGGGTGAAAAGCGGTACTGAACCTCAACTGCGTTCCTAACGCTTTGTGCAACTGCTCCCAGAAATGACTCGTAAACTGAGGACCCCTGTCAGAAACTATCATTGCTGGCACACCATGCAAACATACTATCTCATCCACATACACTCGAGCGAGCTTCTCGGCTGTATATGTCGTCTTCACTGGTAGGAAATGGGCAGACTTCGTCAATCTGTCCACTATTACCCAAATGGAATCATGATTCCTAGTTGTCCTGAGTAGACCAACTACGAAATCCATGGTTATATGATCCCATTTCCACTGCGGTATCGGAAAAGGTTGCAACGTACCTGTCGGTTTCTGATGTTCAACCTCCACTTGATGACAAACCGCACATCTCGCCACAAACTCAGCTACATCTTTCTTCAAGACGGGCCACCAATACAAGTCCTTCAGACTATGATACATCTTGGTGACACCTGGATGCATAGCATACATCAACATGTGTGCTTCCTCGAGCACCAAATTCCTCAAATCATCGGCATCTAGAACCAAAATCCTACCACGATAGCAAACTAGCCCATCCTCAGACTCATGGAACCCATCACGCTTTTCACTACCGAACTCTGATCTGATCAACTGTACCACATCATCTGTCTGCTGTGCATCTTTGATCTGCTGTCTCAGCGTAGGCCTGACTTGCATCTGTGCTAAAAGACCAGACAACAAGGAAACTTCCATCTGCACATTCATCTGCCGCAAAGAAACAAACATATCTCGCCTATGGCATACCAGAGAACTCAACTGTGCCTTCTTTGAAGAAAGAGAAGAAGACTTCCTGCTAAGCGCATCAGCTACCACATTCGCCTTACCAGGATGATACTCGATAGTGCAGTCGTAATCATTGATCAACTCCATCCATCGACGTTGTCGCATGTTCAACTCATGCTGCGAAAAGATGTACTTCAGATTCTTATGATCAGTAAAGATTTGACACACCTCCCCATACAAATAGTATCTCCAAATCTTTAACGCATGAACCACTGCTGCCAACTCCAAGTCATGAGTAGGATAGTTCTCCTCATGTTTCTTAAGCTGTCGTGAAGCAAAAGAAATCACATGATCTTCCTGCATCAGCACACAACCTAAACCCTTCTTGTAAGCATCACAGGAAACAACATAGCCCTTCCCAGGCTCTGGCAGGATTAACACTGGAGCACTGGTCAACTTCTCCTTCAGACTCTGGAAAGCTTGCTGACATTGATCATCCCAAATAAAAGGTACATCCTTTCTGGTCAACTTTGTCATTGGCAACACAATCGCACTGAAGTCCTTGATAAACCTTCGGTAGTATCATGCTAAACCAAGGAAACTATGAACTTCTGTCGGCGTCTTCGGTTGTTCCCAATCCGCAATAGATTCCACCTTCTTCGGATCTACTTTGACTCCTTCAGCAGATATCACATGACCCAAGAAAGTCACTTCCTCCAACCAGAACTCACACTTACTGAACTTGGCATACAACTGATGTTGGCGAAGAAGAGTCAATGCTAGATGAAGATGTCGCTCATGCTCTTGCATGTCCCGACTGTAGATCAAGATGTCATCTATAAATACTATGACAAACTGATCTAAGAACGGACGGAACACTCTGTTCATCAAATCCATGAAGGCAGCAGGTGCATTGGTTAGTCCGAACGGCATAACCATGAACTCAAAGTGACCATACCTCATCCAGAAGGCTGAGTTTGGTATGTCATCCGCCTTAATCATCAACTGATGATATCCATACCGTAGATCGATCTTTGAGAACACCGTAGCACCACGCAACTGATCGAACATGTCATCTATCCTCGGCAACGGGTACTTGTTCTTGATCGTGACTTTGTTCAACTGTCGGTAATCTATACATAACCACATCGATCCATCCTTTTTCTTGACAAACAACACTGGAGCACCCCAAGGCGACATACTCGGTCAGATAAAACCTTTCTCCAACAACTCTTGCAACTACTTCTTAAGC
Organism: Alisma plantago-aquatica; assembly: GCA_963693085.1. NCBI lineage: Eukaryota > Viridiplantae > Streptophyta > Magnoliopsida > Alismatales > Alismataceae > Alisma > Alisma plantago-aquatica. The sequence goes on from OY856414.1 coordinate 346,115,470, forward strand.
TCTGCCATCTCCACTGGAGCCATTCTATACGGTGTCTGGGCAACTGGATGTGTTCCTGGAACTAGATTGATCTCGAAATCAATCTCTCGGGGTGGAGGAACACCAGGAAACTCCTCAGGAAACACGTCTGCAAACTCTCAGACAACTGACACCTCTTTGAGACTAGGACCTTTTGCCTTGGTAACCACAACGGTATCCACTATGTGAGCTAAGAACGCCTCACATCCTTACCGTAGCAACTTTTCTGCCACCATAGCTGATACCAAGCACGTCGGAAGAATCTTCCTATCCCCTTGGAAGATCCACTTCTCTTCGGCATCATCAAACACAGCCTGCTTGGAACCACAGTCCAAGACAACCTTATACTTCTTTAAGGTATCCATCCCAAGGATAACATCGAAACCATGCATATCAAGCGGTATAAGATCCACTCATATACAGAGTCCCGAGAAAGACAAAACACAAGATGGACACTCTTCTCGAAGCAACGAGGAACCATCAAGAGGGGTTTCTAACAACAAGCTATCCTTCTTACATCTAACAGGTAAACGACAGTTTTCAAGCATACTATAGGCGATAAAAGAGTGCGTAGCACCCGAGTCAACCAGAACAAATATAAAGCAAGAAGAAGACATATCATAATGAAATAACTTCATTTGACATGTCACCACTCGCGGGTTGACTATCGCCTCCGACTGATTCATAGCGTAGAATCGAGCCGTTGCTTGCTGTCCACGTCCTCTGCTCCCTTGAGCAGACGATCCAGCTTGAGACGCTTGACCGTGTTCTCGACCTCTGCTACCACCGAGCTGCTGTCTATCAGATCCCTATTGATTCTGCCTCGACTGCTGCGTCACTTCAACATCTCTATTCGGGCAATGCAACTTGAGATGCCCGGTCTAACCACAAAGATAGCATGCCCTATCTTCAAACCGTGGCCTAGATGGCCCTGTCACTGCCACCGAAACTGTACTAGGTGCCTTATACGGCGAAGAAACATAACCTCTTCCCTTACTCGGAGACCACTGCAAAGGTACACCAGAACCTCTCATCACTGAAGGTGGTGAAAACCTGGGCTTCTTGAAGCCACCAAACCTCTGTCCCTGAAACTGAGCAGGTCTTTTGTGAGACATTGACTCTCTCTTCTCCCTTACTAACCTCTCAATCCTCCAGACAGATTCCACAAACGTAGCAAACCACTCTTGATTCTCCAACACAGAAACAGGTGTTGTCAGCTCAGAACTCAAACCTTTCTCAAAACGTCTGATTCGCTCTTCATCTGTTGCTGCCATGTGAGGATAAAACCTCAACAGGTCCATGAACTTAGCCTCATACTCGGTGATGTTCATCGTTCCTTATCGCAACCGCTCAAACTGACTGATCTTCTCATCCAGATACGTCTTCGGGAAGTATCTACTGACGAACTCGCACCGGAAAACTTCCCAAAAGATCACCTCACCAGGCCGCTTCTCTTCCTCGATGGTCCACCAGTGACCAGCACTACCCTTCAGAAGGTAGACATCATGCTTTATTTTGTCTGCTTCAGGGATGTCCAGGATTCGGAAAGCCTTATCAAGACTTGTCAGCCACAGTTCTGCATCCGCTGGATCAGCCGTTCCAGCATAATCCGAAGCTCTGACTCGGCGAAGCCGCTCGAAGGTCTTCCCAATACCTAACGCTTCTCCATGGGGAGCCTGTGCTCTCGGAGGAGGCACTGGAAATCGCTCAACCATGAGATTCATCGTAGACATCATCTGCCTCATAAGCCGTTAATAGGCAATATGTTCAAGTATGGCTGGGTTAGGTTGGGGGACCTCAGGCACCCGATCTCCATGTGCCTGTCCTTCAGCTGAAGCAGCATCGCTATACTCAGCTGAGTGTTCTTCATGGTTACCAGACATCTTGACTTTTCTTCCGCTGAGGGCAGAAGACGATTGTAAGAAAATATGGACAACACACAAGAACAGACACAACCTAGTCCTAAATCCCTGTAGACTCAGCGAACCTAGGGCTCTGATACCAAACCTGTGGCAACACATCCCACTATCACACAGACAACGAGGTGTTACACAAAAACGTGCGGAAATCACCATAACCACGGATTACCAAAAACACGAGTTAATTAAAACCTGGTTGCGGAAATGGATAAACTATGAAACTATTACATATGGGTCCTCGTCTTGCAGAAAAACATGCTATATAAACATATACAAGCCTTGATATTTGTCTACAACTTAGAGGAACAGCTGTCTTGTCATCACATGAATTCATCACCTATTATACACATAAAGGCCCACATATGGCCAACAGTAGGATATACAAAACATCAAAGGTTATAATCATGAAACATCGTCAAAACACCTCCAAGGACCTGAGAGTACAGGGATGACTCTAGACTCTACTACAAAACACCAAAACAGCACTATGTCCATCTCTTGCCTTCTACTACTCTTCTTGCTGCCCGGCCGCAACCCCGCGACCACCACCACGTATAGCTCGAACACCTGAAAACCAGCGGAGTGAGACAATCGAATATTGTCCCAACGAGAAACATAACTCCCCGCCACAACTACAGAACCTCGAAAAGATAAAGCTATAACAGCAGATAACTGATAACAGGTATAACAAGAGCAATTTATGTAAGGCAAAGCTATTCTTACCGACAGGCTTACCAGCTGTACAAAAGGCATATAACCAATACTTCTTTATGGAACGTGAGGAAAAAGAGAAGTAACTACAAGATATAACAGATTAACTACACAAACAAGGCCTCAACCAATGTTTCGTGTGTTACCTTAGTAATTTCTATATGGCTGAATTATATATTTTATTATACCCTGAGGAAGTGAACCGTACCGTTCAAATCCAACCTTCGACTGCGAAGCCCATATCCGGTGCCATACAAGGTTAATGGAAGAGCCGGACTCCACAACCTTCCCCCTCGTAGTCAGTGTACGAGAACAACACAAGCAGGACTGCAGTCTCATGCTTTAGTGGCCTCAGCCACAGGGTCAGCTCCTCAGGCTACCCTTCCTCTAGCCCGCCTCGGTACAGGTCACGGTGCTAGTATATCTGAGCCACAGACCTGATCACTGTGCTCTGAGCCATGAACACATTCATGCTCTTCATATCACATATCCGGAGCCATGGGCCTGTTCACCATGCTCATCACATATCCGAGTCTGCAACCGCAGCTGCACTCATTTTCCTCTCTATTTGAGGCTAGGAGAAACCTCGCATATTCAAAAATATGTGCTCTGGGTTAACCCGCAGGAGAACCCATTTCACCATCACCAGCTCCTGACGACGATGGATCTATGGCCAGGGCAACTACATCATATATTCCACTGTGAGTTATTAGTATCTTTTAGATGGATTGTGAGGTTCAACCAAGTTGTATAACATGCAAACTATATAAGAAATAAACAACATGAAACTCAACATTATGCTTTTATTGTAATCACATCAACCTGATCCATCTCAAGGATCCAACATCACATGTTGTCACTTGGCCTCTTGCCAATCATCCAGATCCATCTCAAGGATCATCACATATTATGGGGTCTCAATCCCTCATCATATATTGTCACTGCCTTTCAAGGCTTACCCCATCATCATGGGACAACACATCATACGTGCAATCTCATCAACAAAAGTAATTATCAAAGTGATGTTACTCATCACATATTTCTCACAGCCTTTTCATGGCTAATCATCACCTGCATGGTTAGTGTACACAATAATCATAGGCTCAACAACAAGACTATGCTATCGACATGGGGTGACATTAAAGATTCTACACTTATCAATCATACCTTGACTGATGATCATGTGCATAAGGCACATCATTAAACAACTATTTATGTATTTATCTTCATCTCAGTCTAAAGCAGATAACCAAGGTGATCACTTCATGCATATAGTCATGTTGGATACAAAGGACTAACGTTACCATTATCATTACCATCACCATTATCATTATCATCACCCTTATATAAGCAAGGAGTTACCATAGTTTTAAGCAAGGACATATATAACCAGACTATTTTCATGATATGAGGATCCCTCACAAAAAGATACCAAGAACCCTCACTAAAAGGGGTGTATCGGGAAACCTGCCCCTACCCAAAGCTCATCACCTAACGACCAACACCTACATAACGCGCGACACTGCGTTGCAATAGATAACACGCATCAGGGGTATCGCGCATCAGGGCGCGTCGGGCACTCAACACATACTGAGCAACGCCCGTCACAGCCTGGATTGTCGGCCGATACAAGAGCATCTATCGGGCATGTGATGCCCGCCACAGCTTGTCCAACAACGCCCATCTCAGGGCAACTATCGGCCAGGTCACCACAAAACCTAACGTCCAAGAGAGGGATAACCCAACCCTACTATCGAGCAACCAACTGATCAAGGCCTAATGGCCGTCACAAGGCAAAGAAAAGGATGTGACGCCCGTCACAGATCTGGGTATATCGTCCGTCACAACAGCCTATCGCCCATCAAGCTAGGTCAAGAGGGCTGTCGTCCCAGGTACATCACACACAAGGTCATCTTCTTCCTCAAACACAAAGGGACCCAAAACCCTAGAGGGTCAAGAACACAAGCTCGCCTAGAAACCGTAAACCACAAAGTGGATCGGCCAACCTGGATACTAAAGCAAGATGCTAAACTAACAACAACATGTAAGCAAGATCATAGAAAAGGAGATAATGTAGCTAGGGTTAGGAGTTATGTAACCCGCCTTAAGCAAGCTCCAAGCTTCTAGCACCACCAAGCAAAGAAGGAGAGACTCCAAGGAATATCAGCCACCACTTGCTCCTTCAAGGGATATCGGCCACCAACAAGCAAAGAGAGAGTTGTGTCGTGCACAACAAGATGGAGAAGAAGCTAAAGGACCAAAAAGGACTCAAAGCAAGGAAAGGAACCGCATATATAGGAGGAAAGGGAGGAGAAAACAAGGTAGAGCAAAGCAAGGTGTCGTCCACCTAGGGACACTTGTCCTAGAGCACAAGCCACCACACTAGCAAGCCCTAAACACATGTCCAAGGTTATTGCCACATGCAATCATCATGCTCCAAGTGTCCACTATTGGTGACACAAACGAGGTCAAAGCTAGGTCAAACACCATGGGCGATACAACAACTTGCATCATGGGCGACACACACACATGTGTTGGCCGATACACTCCCTATCTTGGGCGATACACTCATCCCTTGGCCGATACAAGGCTCAACCAAGCCAAAGCAAGGCACCACAAGGCCCAAACAAGCTCAACCAAGCCCAAAAGAACTCAAGCAATGAGCCCAGGCCTTCCTCTATACATAAGAGGAAGCAAAGAGAGAGAGAGAGAGAGGAACACCTCACAAGGTGGAAAACTTGCCCACAAAACCCTAGACTTGGTGTTACAACCCCAAATTTTGGGTTCATTTGTTGAGAAATTTAATTTCTCATAATAAAGATAAATGAACAAATAATGGATGATTGCATGGATTTTTTTACAATAGCCTTGTTGTTTGATTTGTGGGCTTTATTGGCTATTGGGCCCAATAACAAGGATATTCGATTTATTAATGAATAAATGAGAATTTGAGATAAGAAAGGTGTGGAAACCTCTAGAAGGCAAATCCAAAGAGGATTTCGTGCCTCTTAGATTCCTTGGGTTCTAAGGAGTCCAAGGTTGCAAAGAAAGGGCAATAAGAAAAGAAAATATCAATTAAGTATTTCCTTGTTAATAAAGAAATTGAAAACATTGCTGAAATGTGGAAAATATGTGAAAAGAGGTATAATTGGGTAATCCTTAGTGGGATTTCGTATCCCAATGATTCCTAATAATAAAAGGAATACTAATGAGGAAAATAAGAGAGAAATAAAGAGAAATCCACAAAAGGAAATATTTAATAAGAAATAAAACAGGATAATGAGATTAATGCATATTGATGCATTTAAGGATAATGAGTATTCCTTAAAAAGGAATTTCGAATTCTTTGAGTCTCTTGGGGTCCAAGGATCCCCAATAAATAGGAAGGAGAGAGAAACTACCAATAATGCAAAATAAAAGAATAATAAGATGCATAATGAATGAATTTTGTGGTATTGTTTAAAAAGGAAGTATTTTCTATAAAATGAAAGTAGAATTTCGTGCCTTTAGAACAAAGGGCCAGTACTAATAGAATAAAGGAAGTTATTTTCGAAATCTTAAGATCTAAAGCATAAAGAAATATCAAGGTTTTCCTAATGACTAAGGGATACGATTTATTAAGGAAGTGTTTATAAGAAAGAGGATTTCTTTGAAAGGAAGTTTCCTATAGACTTTGGGTCTTGCTCTCCTCGTGGGTTGGCGTGATAGGATGATGCTACCCATCCCTATAAAAGGGACAGATCCATAGACTCAAGTTCTCCTTATCTCCCGCTCTTCTCCAACCATGTGCACGTACAAGCTCTAACCAAGAGAGAAACTTGATCCCTAGAGCGACGAGGGGCTGAGGACGGAGGGTTGGTAGAAGAAGGAACCACCCATGATGCCGGAGGGAGGGAGAGCCGCCAGCTGCATCTGTGCAATGCTAGCAGGGTAGCCGCTGGCCGTTAGCAGTTGCAGGCTTTGCGGGCGTGAAGCCCAGCCACCATGGCCATCTGTGGAGGCTTAGCCGAGCATGAGGGGTCGCGGCGGAGGCAGGAGGCCGTGCTTAGTGGCCGCCGAGGTCGAGGAAGGGCGGAAGGGCCGCACCAAAGCTGACCAGCGGAGTGGCCGCGTTAGGGCGCGCGCTGGGTTGAAGATGACTGGCGGTTGGACGGATATACCCTCCGGGGTATGCAGCGACGACTAACTTAAAGAAGGGCAGAACCGACTTTGCGTTATATTTCCAAATTGGTCACGTGAGCTGTTGCATGGGAATTAAGCTACGTGGCGCCTCCCCATTGGCCCAAGTGAGGTAATTCTTCCGAAAATCATAACTCATTAATGGTAGCTCGGATGACAAAAGTTTATACATGAATTTTGTTCAGAAAAATGAAAGGAATCTAATAAAAATATGATTAGAGGTTAATTTATCTTGTAATTCGAAAAGTAATGGAAGGTAGCAACTTTAATGTGTTAATGTTTAGAGAGCCCTATTTTGAGATAAATAATATATTGGATAAGGGTTTAATGGATGATTAGGGTTATTATTAGCCTGTTAATGATAAAAAGGAACATCAAGAATAAAAAGGATGAACTTTGCACGTAATTTAGTTTATGTGCATAAATAGGCTTTAATGGGCCTTGAAACCCTAATGTTGACTAAATCGACTATTAATGGCTTTAATTGATTAATTTCATGATTAAAGTTGGGATATGCTTAATCTAAGCTAATTCGAGCATTAAGTTCTTAATTTGTGGAAAGATAACCTTAATATAGAAATTAGGGTTTTCGATTGAATCAAGGTAGAGTTAATACTATATAGAGTTCATATGGGATTTAGGCCATCATGAATTATGAGTTGATAATCCAAAAGAAACTAAAGGTGATAATTGAGTCTAATAACCTTGAAATAGATTAAAAGGATAAAGAAGGTAGTTTTGGTATAAAAGAGAAATAATCAACTTTAATTGGGCTTATGGTATGAGCTAAGAGAGCATTTAATATGATAAAAGCGTTATGGAGGCAAAAACCCTAATAAAACCCTAATGTGGTTTAGAAAACCTAAGATGGAATCCAAGTCTAGCTTTAGAATGTTCTGGATAAATTATAACACTTGGATGTCATGCATTAATTTCAGGATACTTGTTGATTGCTTGTTGCTTGTTCTTTATCATTATTGCTTGGACAGCAAGTTGCTCTGGATCAGGTATGTGGTTACGCTTATGAATAACCGCATTAGTTTCCCGTGTGGTTGTCGGATGATTGATCGCATTGACTGCAAATTATTAGTTTGGATGTTCATATTTGCAAATTATAAAGTCACTATGATTATCACATTAATAATAGAAGTATGGATTCTCGCACCTACATGCCACCCTGATGGATGATGCCAAAGGTCAGGCCCGGATGGGTAGACCAATGGACACCTTGAGTGGTGACCCCAGGCACCAAGAAGGTGGCCTATGATATTGCATGACTAGTGGGCACCATGAGTGGTGACCCCCAGGCACCAAGCTCGGGATTGAGAAGGTGGCCTTAAGTCATTGGCAAAGGGCACCCTAAGGTGGGTATGCCATGGTTAGGGCAAAAGCGGTGGAGAATGTCATACTGAAAAGTGTAAATTGGCTTGTTAAATAATTTGATTGTGATATTTACAATGTTATCCATATGTGCAAACTTTTGGTTGTCCCCACATACCAGTATATTTCGATATACTGACCGACGTTTTGTTTGTCGGTGTTTTAGGTACAAATGAAAAGAACAAACAGTAAAGTGGCATATGTGGAATTAAATGAGAACTAACGTGCACAGGAGGATTAGTTAGAGTAGCATTTTCATGGATAGAAGTTTAGAAATACCATCTTTTAAAAAGGTAAACAAAGTTTTATTTTATACCAGTTTTTAGTTTAGTTGGTAAAGTTTCTTAATTGTTATTGATTATTTGTCGAACCTTTGATCCTGTTTATTGAATAACGGCTCTGACCTTCGGGTCTCCCTTAATTGGGGGTTACCGGGAGGCGGGGTCGTTACACTTGGGTTAATTGCAAGTAGCCCCTCCAACTCTCAACAAAGCACAACCAAACCCTAATCACCACTAAAGGTGATTAGCAAGCACCAAAGCATCAAGGTTAAGCAAAACAAACAGGGTAAACCCTAAACGAAGGTCAGGGTCCTTACAAGGAGAGTTCAAGGAGGTTTGAGATATGGAATTAGACACACCACATCTTCTATTGGGATAAGAGATAGAGAAAATTTTGGAGAATTTTTGGAGGTAGCAAGATGTATAATGCTGATAAGTAGTCTAAAGGTAGAAAACAATCTATAGACTTAGTACAGGAGGATAGAGAGCAATGATGGATACAAAAGAGGTGGTGGTTTATTTTCCAAAATAGGACAAGGACTTGGTTGTTTTGGAAGACAAGGATCTAGTTCTTCATAGAGTGGAGAAAGGTCCAATTCTTGTAGATGGAATATACCACCTAGGTGGGCACCATTATCTAGGTCTTAAAGATCATCAATATCAATGATAGGACCTTAGAAATCGGATGTATCCATATGTGATAACTATGGTAGGATACACTCTGGTTAATGTCGGGGAACCAATACTCAAACGTGCATATATAGAAAGGGATTTCCTAAAGCTTCAATATATTCTAGAACAAGGTTTACAATTACAATTTCAGATTCCATAGTTTTAGTGGATATACTGTAGTAGTTAATTTGATACCCTTATATATTATTATTTTTTCAAATAATCTTGGTTATGTATTTCCTTGAGACATACCGTGTTCAATTAGATTATTGGAATAATGAGGTTATCTTTTAACAATGTGGATTTTCATGTATCTTCATTGGAAATAGGAAATTCAAACTCACATGCATAGTATCAATTGTTGTAGCTGATAAGATGATGAGAAAAGAGTGTGAGGCTTTTTTAGCACATGTAGTAGATGCAAAAATAGAGAAAAACCATTAAAAATTTAGGATGTTCTAGTAGTATGAGATTATCCAGATGTCTTTTCTGATGACTCACCGGGTCTATCTCCAAAGAGATATTGATTTTGAGATACATATCCTACCTGGTAGTCACCTAATAGCATTAACAGTTCATACAATGGCACCAGTAGAGTTAAAGGAATAAAAACATAGTTGTAAGAGTTGTTGGACAAGAGTTTCATTCAACCTAGTACATCACCTTGGGGAGCTCCAATATTTTTGTGAAAAAGATGGATGAGACAATGCGGTTATGCATAGACTACATACAACTAAATAAGATAACTAATAAGAATAAATATCCTTTGACCACTAGTACGTATACCGATTTAGAATCGATTAAAATATCCCTATAATGTTGGTTTTTAACCTACACCTAAGTGGGAGACACTATAACTATGGACCTTATATGACAGTATTTTGGGAACAGTCAAACCGACAACATAGAGTGAGTGTTAGTTGATATGAAAACGGAAACCGATGACTCAACCAATGAAACAATCCGATAAAAAGTCATAGAATCACTTGATGTTGTCAGTCTAAGGCAACCAACTGACACTATAGTTAAACTATATCATCGGTTCAATCACCTTAACTGACGTTTTACTTCCTTGTCATGTAAAATTTTAACTAATAAGAGTATCATCACTTGTGGTTAAATAGTCAATCCAAAGATACCCAGTGTGGTATTTCTAGAAAAAATGATGCCACAAGTTGTCTTTTTCGTCGGTTATATCACCAAAACCAACGCTATAGGCCAACTGGTAGCATGACCGCCTGCCTAGCATGACCATTTTAGAATAGTTATGACATCTCTTTAAGAATAAAATTGACGACACAACTGGTCTATAGCGTTGGTGTTCATAAAAAACCAAGACAATGACCTACATTGTCGGCTTTATTATAACAACCCACACCACAATTGTGTTTATTTTTACATAGGAGGTTTGCAAACCTACTGTCTGACTATTCAATAGGATACATAACATGTAGTTCATTAGAATTGTAGGTTTCATCCTGTACTCAACTTAACAATATGCCAACACACCTTCAAAACATGCAATAACAAATACATACACAGAATTCATCCACCCACATACATTTCCATTCTTCAATTCCATTCTCTTCAACACTTAATTCCATTCCCATGCACATACACAATTCAAAAAACACAGATACAAGATCCATTCTCCAATTATATTCTCATGTATCATTCATCTTTACATTCATTCACACACATGGATATATACACACATCATTCACACACATGCATATATACACACATCATTCACATATACACTAACAATTCACTCGCATCAAATTTAAATTGCATAAAGTCATAACTACCACATGGGTATAGAAATAAATGCCATCAAACTTTAGAAAATTCATATTTTATCCCAACCATATTCAAAGTCGACTTCCTTAACAAAGGCATGTGCCCACTCTTCTCATATCTCATCAATCTCTTCTTTTGTATAGGATTTTGTCATCTCAAACAACTACAAAGAGAATGACATAATTCAAAAGTTTGATTTGATTTTCTCATATTATCAAATGAGATTATTTACTTATGATGATCAAGACTATATAGATCACCTTTTGTATACATAAGATGTCTAACGCCACATGTCTAACAGTTAGGTCCATATACCACATAGTGTAGTATCCACATGTCCAACCATTGTCTTATATAGGTTACTATATTTTACAACCATGTAAAATGTTAATAAATAAAAGTACACATAATTGGCACATATATGCATTGGAATATCCTTCTAACTTAATTTTTTTTTCTTATCTACCTTTATTTTTTTGATTTACAAGAGTACATGTAACAACATGATTTTTTTCTCTCCTCTAACTATGAAAATATTGACTCTTGATATACTCGACTAAAATGTATAACCTCCCTAATAATCAATTAGATGTCTTGGAACCATATGTTGCTAAATTTTTGAGATATGATTGATGATTACAATTTGAACTCGATTGTGTAATGTTGAGTGACTTAATATACATTGAGGAACTTTTGAATTTTTGGAACAACTAAATATCTTGATATGGATTTAAAACCTTGTCCACAAGAAAGAGAATAAAATTTGTGATAGAACAATGAAGATTTCACCAAAATCCAATCATCGAAGAGAAAGATATGGCCTCTTCAATTTTGTCTCTCTTTCTAGCCATTTTCCCTTTTTGTTCCCCTTGATGGGATTGGTCCTTTACTTTGCTCTTGGGTGCGGCCCATGCACGTTCCCAACTAGCCCCCTCCTCGTGGTGCACCCCAGACCATTGATCCAATGGATGAGGTCCTCCGTGCCATATCAGATGGTTTTGGGTTGTCTTGTTCCTTGGAACAGGACACTACAATAACCCTAGGGCTGCCAAAGTAGGGTCATGACTCTACGAGACCCCTGAAGTCAAATTGAGAGCACATGAGTCTTCGATCTACCCTCCCTGACCTGTCCCCTATGTTTTTGAGAATCATGGCTATGAGAAGGTGGTGTAACACCACGCCAGCCATGCCTTGCCGTAGTAGCCGCGACCTTACTTTCCCACCTCCTCGATGTCATTTAAAGGCTCCATTTGAACTCTTAGAGCATGCCCCTTTCTTTTCCACATAATTTTGTGGCATTCCATGCCCTCCTGCTCCTTTCCCTGCATTCTTCTTCCACCTCCAGCCTTGGCGGCGCCCCCACAGCCACCTCGGCAGCTTACTCGCCTCGTACCACCTTGACGCTGACTTTTGACCGCTTCGGGTTCGCAACTCCTCACATACCTCATTTCGCTGCTGCAGATTTCTCACCCTTCTTTACAAAACAGTGCCAATTTTTCTCGATCGAATGTAATTGGATTTTTAATACTTCAACTTGTTATAAAGAGTTCAACACCTCAAGAAAGTTACGATAGAAGGCAAGGATATCACTGTCAACACAACTCTATTCATGTTATAACAATTAAATAAAATAAAATCTGCAGTGGCATCAATTAAAAGCAAAGAACGAAAGTATCCAAAAACTAACGTCCGATTAAGTAGTATTAGTTGGCAACTCAACAATTAAAAAAGAAAGGTAACCGAAAGAACCAGCCGTAACTAGTGTTAAATAAAATAAAGTACGAAACTAAAATAAATAAATAAGCAAATAACCCTTGCCTTCTAAACTGATGACTAATGAAAGAAATCTAGATGATAATGCAGTATTACTCGTTCACGTAGGAGATCATCCTTGTGCAAATTTTGATTAACAATCAGGGCCTGTTTGGTAGGATGTTGTTCGTTTTCATGAATTTAAATGTCAGCTTTTCAATTTGGTTTTTTATTTGGTAGGGTGTATTGGAGTGCAGTTGGTTGATTTGCAACTTCACTTTTGGTTGGCAATTCCTGGAAAACGTACTGCGGCCCTTCACGGCGCGGTCCATTTGTCAAACTTTGGTACTGTTGTGATTATTACATAAGTATGCCACCGGGCCCACTCATATGCCTGGTTTGCTCTGTTCTCGTGACTCCCGGTCTGCTTCCATGTACTGATTTCTACGTCCGAGTCACGTGGTCTCTTATTTACAGCAATGCCTACCTAAAAGAACGACTCTTCTGCTGCTGCTGATCTTTTTTAGCTAAAATACGGAACATGAACAACACTCTACCAAATATGAACTATGCAGCTCAAAAGCTGCGGTTATCTATGATTTACTTTCTAAATCATGAAACCACACCCAACTACACCCTACCAAATTAGCCCTCAATTCAAAATATGAGTGCCCGACACTGTATGTTCATAGTTCATTAAAAATTATAACAAAGCTAGCCAAACAATCTGTCATACCAGCTACAGCGGAGGTTAAGCTGACACGCAGGCTACCTAATTGGCCACTACGCCACACGACTTCTTACCTAGTTCCTGTCACAATATCTGCCAACTCAGGCTGGCACAAAATACCAGATGTGATACTCATGCTGCTAGAGTGCTAGGCAGCTAGGGCTCTAAGCCTAAGATACGTGTACAACTTTTTGCCTCTCAAGCCGTCTCGAAACGGTACGGGTTTTGGACGGTCGCATTGGAATCCAGTGAGATTGTTTACCAATGTTACTGAGTCTAACGCCATGGCACAGCTCAAGACCAAGTATTCGACCCTCACATCAGAATTATTTTCCAAAATCGGAAGACGCACATGCCTCACCAGGACTCAAACGTGGTTCTGCCACTGCATGGGAGTTACAATCAGAAATGTGTAACAAGTATCCCTTCATCTTCTAGGAATATTAAGACGAAATTTTTATTATAGGAGGAGATTGTTATAACTATACCATATTTTATTAATACTTTAAGAATTTAGGATAATTTTGGTGTTAATTATGTCTTTATTTTACATTATTAATACTTTACATCATTAACTAGCTGATTCATATTTTAGTTTAACTTAAAATTGGTATTATGATAAGTTAAATAAAATATGTGTTTTGAATACATCAATCTTTGAACCCTACTTGATATAGTAATATCCCACACATATATGTAGAGGAGAATTATATTTTAATAATTAATTAATAAATAAATTATCAATTAATAATTTTATCAAACTTTTGCTATAGAAATTTTAAGAATTCAATTAGTAATCCAACAAAAAAAGAATAAACCAAAGTGAAGTTAAAATGAGGAAGCTATGACACTTTTAGTTTTCACCCAGATTTACAATTGGTTGACAAAGCAATGGTGGGACTTCCGATGGTGAGCCTTCGGATGGCGGCTTTCTGAAGGTGGGCCTTCTGCGGGTGTCCGATGGTGAAAACTGAAGGATTGACCGATAGTTGACCAGTGCAGCCGCCCAGAATTGCCAATCACAAAATTGGTCCTAATTTTTGCTATACTTGTTGGAATTTGACGAAATTTGTTTTGTTGAATTCATTTTTCAATCTCTACCCAATCAAAGTCTCAAAGTAAGGAAATGACAAACTAGAAGGTGATTTTAGGATGATTCTTGGGGAACACAAGAAACAAAAAAAAATGAAGGTTACATTATAGATTCAACTTGGTAAGTAGTTCTTGATCGTTGATCCTTCCTTCTCTTTGTGATCTCTTGATTGAAACTTCCTGATTCATTAATTGAAGGTTTCAATTAACCTTTGTTCTTCATATTCTACCTCCAACATATTTTCTTCTAGACTAGTAAACCTACTAAAAGGTTGTTTGTGAATATTTGAGGTCTGAAGCTTGGATCAGAATATGACGAGCTATATTTCAAGTCTATCTAGGTCAAGGACGAGATCAACAAGCTAAAACAGATACAAGTGAGTAGAAATTTATGTTCTAAACCTGATTTACATCATGTAAAATTGGAATGATGATTTTACAGTAATCTTAGTCTGTGATAGCGTGATGAAATTTAATAATTTTGTGTTGTGAATTCTAGTAGTATAAATGCTTTATTAATTAAATCTGGTGATGTGATTCTATATAGAAAGTTCATTGTGTAAGTTTCAATGCATGACATGTTATAAACTGGTGGATTTTGAGGTACCGGAGAAGCCGAGTTTGCTCTATTCCAATTTCTGAAGGATTGAGTTATGATTAATGAGAATTGTGAAAGTAGATATTAGTCAGGTGATTTTTTGTCTTCAATGCCAAATGCTAAATTTTCAAAAGTAGCTATTAGAAATGATGCTGAATTTATCCGATCAAATTATCATTAGATGATAGATTCCCTAGACACTATAGAATCCTTCACAGGAGGCAGGTGCTGTGAGGAGGAAATGTGCTTCCGAATTGGAGGTAGTATAGATCGAGATAAGGCGGAACGTATGATTATGGTATGGGGGTCTAGGACAGTGAGTAGACTCCTTATGATTGTGTGACATCCAACACCAATCGGGAATGTCAGTGGTACTTGTGTTGCAGATCAATAGACATCTTAAGTAGGTACACTATTGTAGAATAAGCCACATGCTTTGACTCTTTACTTGAATACCCAGGTTTAGAGGAGTCTAGATATCCAAATGCTCCCATTAACCACCAAGAGTCAGGCGTCGCAATGCCCACTGTAGATGGGGTATTAAGATTAAAGGCTTAGGAACCTGAACATGCTTTTAAGTATTATACAATGAGATCGTAGCTTGTTGTGATGCTTTCACATGTTGTGGTACACCTCATGTGGGTTGAATGACATTTAGTAATTAGATTACATAATCTAATATCTAGTTAGTGATTTATTTTATTAGATATTTATACATTATGTCCACTTGGAGTAAAGTCGTTAAGATTCTGATAGACTTGCTTAATTGCTTAATTCCCAAACTATGAATGTTACTAAATTGCTTAATCCTGGTCACTTGTTGATTTTCTACGCACTGAGCTAGTAGCTCATCAACCTACTGAAACATTTTTTAGGTAAAGGACCAGCTCCACCAGAAGAGACAAAAGTCAATTTTTATCAAGTCTAGAGAAGAGGTCTTATCAAGTAGTTACTCTAGCTAGTTGGCCTCTTATCCTTCCTCTGGATCCTGGGAATGAGAGTGAGAAAAAAGACCAATTTATATTGAGTTGTACTTAATGTATATTAAATGAAAATTCTTTATTCTATGTAAAGTCAAAGTTTATTGTATCCTTTGATGTTATATATAAAAGAGATGTTATCATCTAGTTAAGTTGTGGCGTCCTGACGTGCCACAAACGAGATAACTCAACACCAAACCAGAATTAAAACTAAACATGCGGATTACCAGAAAATATAGGAAATTAAAACCAATTTCACAAGAGCACCACAAGGTAAAAAATTTCACATATAAGTCCTTAACAAGACACTAGTAACACATAACATATATCTCAAGGTGCTTACATCATTGTTTTCAAACTTCTTGTCATCAACTTTTTACATGAGATACCTATTCCATATATACATACATGTACACATGCCATATCAATACAACAAAAGGCACACAAGCCAAAAACTTTGTATCAGTGATATCTCTACAAAATACATCGAAACACCCCCAAGACCTGAGTGTATAGGGATGACTCTAGAACTCTAACACCAAAAGACGACCATCACATCCAACCTTATTAGCTAATGCTCTTGCTGCTTCTCTTCCTCTACTGCATGGTACCCACATCGTCGTGCACGAATACCTAAAAGATGTGGAAACCCACAGAGTGAGACTAAACATCCCAACAAGAGATATAACTCTCCACCGATGTCTATTAAAACACATAACTAAGTAGGTAGGTGAAGTAATAAACAAGTTAAGAAGATTCAACTAAATAATAAGTATTCAACAGATAAAGCAGACGAGGCAACTTAGTAGTTATCACTGAGAAGTAGAGCAATTAATATACTAAAAGGAATATGAAGAACATGTATATCTTATGTCAACTAAACCGTACAAGAAAGGCATGGGCTAATTTAATGTTACTCGCATTTGTCCCTACACAAATATTCTATATATATGGGTGGGTTACATCTTTTATTATGCCCTGAGAGATGAGGTATACCACTCATGCTCCAACTGACCACTGCTAAGTTGAAATCAGTGCTATAAAAGGTCAACGGAAGAGTCAAAATCCACGTCCTCCTCAACATCTCGTGTTTAGTATACGAGAACACCGTTGTGGCATAACATACTAATCACCAAAGATGATGAAGCTCCACTAAAGGCTCCACTCTCGGCTACAAGATCACCTCAAAAAGAAGAAGACACTAAGATCAAAGATTGCTAAACAAAAAGGGGAAAAGAAACTCTATGTCGAATCAAAAGGAGGGAGAAAGAGAGAAGGAAACTTCTCACACTTGGGTCCATCTTGTCAAAACATGGGCTATGACCCTTGTGAGGGGTTCCTCTCTAAAGTGACCACCATGGAGGATCCATGGTCTAGGGCCAAGAAAAGTGAAGAAGAAAATGGGGTAGAAGTTCAAAATAAACGCCATCAAGGAAAGTTATACACTTAGGACCTATTTGGTTGGGCTGGGTTTAGAACCGTGCAGTTCTAATTCTATATGTTTTCCAACCAACAACATTTGATTGAACACAATCACATCTGACATCGAGAAAACAAATTCCATGTTGTAGTTTAGTTGTGCATGAATCGTGGAAAATGGATTGTGCATAATTCCAACACGGTTCCTTTTCACCAAGCTCTCCATCTGGATAACGAACACAATATAATGTATATTTTCTATCAGACTGTTCAATGGATACAATATAAACATGTTCTAACTACACGGTACCAAACCAAAACAAATGAAAAAACTAAGTTACATCTGCTTCCAACCAGACAAAATCAAGTCAGTTTGAATTCACTGCGTTCAATTTTCTATGTTGGAACTATAGGTGTTCATTGGTTTTACAAGGAACCAAATTACCCCTTACCAAGGTTGAATATGACCAAAAGTCACCACATGCAAGGGATCCAACCACCAAAGCTCCACGGATCGACTCTCCTTGCTCGGCCAAGCTCCAAGAATGAGCAAGCAAAGAAGGAGAAGGATAAGGGCCGAAAAGGGTCACTTGCATGGAGAGAAGAGGGTTTATATAACAAAGGAGGAGGGAGGTAGGGTGAGGGGTGCTGTTTCAACAAGATAGGGATCCAAAGGGACACTTGTCCACCCAAGAAACCAACATGCAACCACTTAAACTTTACATGCATGAGATAGTGATATAAATTATGTTGGGCCTCGACCACCTAGGTCCCCAACACATGGTTTTGGTTGCGACACCCAAGGACACACCACATGGTCGACAAAGCACCAAAATATCACCTGGTCAAGACAAAAGGATCTCCACAAACACTAGGTCAAGACACTTCACTAGAAGATAACTATCTCAACCCAAGACAAACCCATACCATCATTGTCGAGACAAAAACACCTAAAGAAGGTGTCTTAGTCGAGACACTCACAACACCCTCTCAAGGTTGAGATAAAGGTCACCACCTTCAATAAGGTACACATGGTCAAAACCAAGCAAATCCTAGAAACCTTAATCACCTCTACGGGTGCCATCACTCATCCAAGGCCCAACCTAGACACCCCAAAGTACCACTCTCTCTCTCTCATGAATCCAAGAGAGAGAAGGAATACTCTAAAGATGGAAAATTTTAAGATAACCCTCACAAATAGGTATATTGCAATTTGATCCAAAACAAGCACACAAAGCACAAACATCATCCAAACATGGTAAAACTGGAGACTTAAGCTCTCCACAAGATCTAAGATCATCTCAAAGGATTAGATTAAGGCTATAAGAACTTAATCAAACCAAAACAATCAGGGTTAGCCCAAGACACAGGTCAGGGGTCTTACAAGCCATAAACCCCTAACAAGGATTTTGCCCCCCCCCAAATCCAAAGCAAAAAGAGACAGGCACATCCTACACATCTCTACCTCAAGCTTCTACTCGGGTCAACCAAAATAGAAATAAGACAGATGTAGACATATAAAAATAAAATACTCCATCTGACCTGTCTCTACTCGTGGGTTGACCTCTCCTTCTAGCTAACTCAAGGCATATCATCTAGCTGTCTCCTGTCTAGATGAACCAACCTGTGATGCCTGTCCATGTCCTCATCCTCCACCACTGCTAAACTACTGTCTCTGTGAGCCTTGCTGGCTCTGCCTTGACTACTAGGTCACCTCATCACCCTTCACTAGACACTCCCATCTCAAGGGTCCCACCTGCCCACACTTATGGAAAGTCCCGATCTCGTACTGTGGCCTAGACGGGCCCGTCACTGATACATATGTTGTACTGTGGGCTCTAATAGGTGGAAAACTATGACTTCTGCCCTTACTTGGTGACCACTGTGTCTGTCTCGCTTCTCTCTATTGTGATGGTGATGGTGAGAACCTAGGATCCTTAAATCCACATGACAACTGCTCTTGGTATTGTGCCTGTCTCTTCTTGGCACCCTTCTCATGCTTCTCAACTACAGATCTCTCTATCCTCCTAACTGACTCCACGAACATGGCAAAATGCTCTCTGTTCTCTAAGGCTGTTACCAACATCGTTAACTATGTACTCAACCCCTTCTCAAAATGTCTAATTCTCTCCTGATATGTAGCGGCCATGTGAGGATAAAACCTCAACAACTCCATAAACTTTGCTTCATACTCGTTGATCGAGATGGATCCTCTCAAACTGACTGATCTTCTCATCCAGGTATGTCTGAGGAAAGTATCGACTCACAAACTCCCGCTGAAACTCCTCCCAACCTATCACAACACCTGGCCTTTTCTTCTCTTTTATGACCCACCAATGGCCAACACTCCCCTTCAAAAGATATACAACATGCTTCACTTTATCAGCCTCAGGGATGCTAAGGATCTTGAAGGCCTTTTCCAACTTCGTTAACCAAAGATCTCCATCTTCTGGATATGACGTACCAGCATACTCCACAGCTCCAATTCATCTCAAATGCTCAAAAGTCTTTTTTGAGATTGGAGAATTTACATTGGGGACTGCTTCTCCCGCTTGAGGAACGGGCATTCTGTCCGCCATATGTGAAATCATGGCCATAAACTGCCCAAAATGGTCTGGAAAGCAGGATTAGCCACCACTACAGGGTCTAACTGAGGCATATCATGAATCCTCTCCTCAACAACCTGCCTCCTTGAACCTCCACCTGGTGCAACAACACCACTCTCAACAATATGTTCTTGATATTCTTCATCCATCTTTTCAGCTCTTCTTCTTCTTCTGCATAAGAAAAAGTCACTATAAGATAAACTGGAAAACACTAGAACAGACTCAAACCCTAGTCCTAAATCCCTATAGACTCAGCAAACCTAAAGCTCTGATACCAACCAAACTGTGACACCCAACACACCATAAATGAGATAACTCAACACCAAACGTGGAATTAAAACTAAACATGCAGATTATCAGAAAACATAGGAAATTAAAATCAATTTCACAAGAGCACCCCAAGTTAAAAACTTTCACATATAAGTCCTTAACAGGACATCGATAACACATAACATATATCTCAAGGTGCTTACATCATTATTTTCAACCTTCCCGTCATCAACCTTGTTACATGAGATACATCTTTCATATATATATATATATATATATATATATATATATATATATATATATATATATATATATATATATATATATGTACATATGACATATCTATACAAAAAAGGCACACAAGACAAAACTTCATATCTATGACATCTCTACAAAACACATCAAAACACCCTCAATACCTGAGTGTACATGGATGACTCTAGGACTCTAACACCAAAAGACTAGCAACACATCCAACCTTATCAGCTAATGCTCTTGTTGTTTCTCTTCCTCTGCTTCACAGTCCCCAAATCATTGTACACGGACACCTAAAAGATGATGAAATCTAGAGGGTGAGACCAGATATCCCAGCGAGAGATATAACTCTCCATCAACATCTATTAAAGAACAGAACTAAGCAGGTAGATAAAGTAATAAACAAGATAAGAAGATTCAACTAATTGTAAGTATTCAACAGATAAAGCAGATGAGGCAACTAAGCAATTATCATTGAGTAATAGAACAATTAATATACTAAAAAGGAATATAAAGAACATGTATATATTTTGTCAACTAAATTGTACAAGCAAGGCAGGAGCTTATCCAATGTTACTCACATTTTCCCCTACACAAATATGTTAAGCGGTTGTGTTACATTTTTATTTTGCCTTGAGGAGATGAGGTATACCACTCATGCCCTAACTAACCACTACTAAGTCAAAATTAGTGCCATACAAGGTCAATGGAAGAGACAGAATCCAAGACCTCCCCAACACCTTGTGGTCAGTATACAAGAACACCGTAGTGACATAACATATGAGTCATCTATAAGAAAACCTAGCTTGCCTTGGTATATAGGCAGAACACTAGTGAAACTGAAATATGACATGCAGTCACACTCCTTCTAGGGTGTGTCCCACAGACAATCTTGTGAAAGTATCATAAGTATATACTGAGTCATATCACTGAGCTATGGCCCGTAATTACACTCCTGCCAGGGTATGGCCTGCAACAAATACTGTGGATGCGTATACTCAACAATATACGACTCTGAGCTTGCACTAAGGGAGAACCCATTTCACCTTCCAACACTAAGAGTGACACTGGAATGGATCTATAACATAGGGAAAATACATGATTAAGGTTCCACTTGATTGGTTATGCCAGTTAAGTGTCTTTTAGC
This sequence comes from Alisma plantago-aquatica, assembly GCA_963693085.1. Classification (NCBI taxonomy): domain Eukaryota; kingdom Viridiplantae; phylum Streptophyta; class Magnoliopsida; order Alismatales; family Alismataceae; genus Alisma; species Alisma plantago-aquatica. Next base: position 346,137,279 of record OY856414.1, read on the forward strand.
TTCAATCAAGTTACAACGTATAAATCCAAAACAAACTCTACAAGAATAACAACATAGTACAACTTTAGAAGATATAAAACATATAGGGTGCGAACTTATCACATCATCACATAGCACTGTAGCACTGTAGCATTTCCATTCACAAGGCCATCATCACTGTCACACAGCCACACAAGGCTATCACCAATGTCACATCACTATGGGATATCAATCCCTAGATCACATCTCTAGAGGTTATCACCTCAAATCATGCACAAAGCACCTTCCAGGTCATCATACCCAATCACATGATCCCTGCATATACACCATTACATTATGCTTCAACATTGCTCATAATAACCATCCTATATAATATAGGATTCACAATAGCATCCACATAGCTATGTCATTCAAGTTCATATCACCTACAAGGTTAGGGATTTATAAACAAGAGAGAGAAAAATCATATATGATAACCACTCAGAGAGAGTGAGATGCAACATATCACATGGCCCTACAATTAGGGTTAGGTTTTCATTGTATATCCAATTAGAGTTTTGTAGCATAAACAATCACCAAACCCTAGGTACGTCACTTCCCCACTTTCTTGGAGCACATTAGGTTAAGCCTCATTACTTAGTTATAATTAGCTCATTATCTCAACAATACTAAGTATTACATCATTCATATGTATAATGTACCCATCCCACTTGTTGTACACATACAACAACCATGCATTATGTATATATCAACCATCCATCAATGGGGTTGTCCTGACAACCATCAAACACATGTCTCGACCACCACATAGGTTAGGGTTTGGACCACCCTCAAACACATGTCTCGACCTCACACACCCACACATGGTTGCAACTGTGACACACCGTTGCCCTAGTCACGACCGTGACACACCATCACCCTGGTCACGACCGCAACGGACCACACAATAGGGTGTCCCGACCACAAGCAAGACAAGCAACTCGACCACGACAGCAGCATCAGACAACGTCTCATCCAACATGAAACAGGCGTCACAACTATGCACAAAACAACATCTCAACCCAATAGTAAAACATTGTGTCTTGAACGTAACATGGGTAGGCGTCACGACCACTACACAACATGGTCGTGAACAAAACCAAGAGTAACATCTCGACCGCAACCAGGACCTTTCTCGACCTCCCATCACATCTGATGTTATGACCAACTCAAGACATGCATCTCATACAAACTAAATGCAATGTCTCGACCATCAAACCAGAATAAGGGTGTCAACCAAGACAACCCATGCGTCTTGACCAAAAAGACAAACCAAGGGTAGCGACCCAAAACCAAGAAAAAGGGTTACAGCCACTAAGATGAAGCCACCTAGCAACACTTAACCATTATCAAATAGAGATGAACTTCGATCAAAATAGAAGCAAAACCTAGCCAAAATAGGAGATGATCATCAAGGAAAACCACTGTCAACTGGGGGGGGACTTCACATAGAACGATCACCAAAACCCTAAAGCATGCACACTAGAATCATGCATATGACTAAAACCCAAGATCAAAAGATATGGAGGAGTCATCTAACTCATTATCATCTCAAAATTGGGTACTACAAATTAGGGTTTTGGGTTTTAAGCAAACTAAGCATGGTAACTGTGACATCCCTCCATCACCAAGACAATGAAATGTCACGCGAAAATGTATGGAAACACCATAAACCACATATTACCGAAAACACAGATTAATTAAAACTGATTGCAAAAAACAGATACAAGAAACTATTACATTCATATCTTTATCCTACAATGAAACATGTTATATAAACATTCACAAACTTTGATGTATGTCCACAACTTATAGGATCCAGTTGTCCTGTCAGCACAGGAGTTTATCACCTATTTATTCATACACAACATGCCACTTCAAGCCAACAGTAGGATATACAGATCTACAACAGCTATACATCATGAAACGTTGCCAAAACATCTCCGAGGACCTGAGAGTACATGGATGACTCTAGGACTCTACTATAAAACCATCAAAACAACAACATGTCCATATCTTGCCTCCTACTGTTCTCCTTGCTGCTCGGCCGCAACCTCATGACCACCACCTCGTCTAGCACGATCACCTAAAAAGGTTGTAAACCAGCGGGGTGAGACACACAGTCCCAGTGAGAAACATAACTCCCCGCCGAAACTATAAAAATTCAGAAAAACTTAAGCAGATAACCAAAGTAAGCAGCATACTGAGTAGAACTAACTTTATTAACAATCTTACCAAGATATCCAAGGGGCATATAACCAGATATTCTTTATGGAACATGATTGACAAGATAAGCTTTATAGGAACTCATCACAAGATATGAGGAACATACCAATAACTGTAAAATATAACTAGAGCAACTATACAAGCAAGACTTCAACCAATGTTCTGTGTTTTTCCCTAAACACTATAAACTATTCAGCTGGATTACACTTTATTATGCCCTGAGGAAGTGAGCCGTACTGCTCAAATCCAACCTTCGGCTGTGAAGCCCAAAACTGGTGCCATACAAGGTCAATGGAAGAGCCGGACTCCACGACCTCACCTTCTCGTAGTCAGTGCTTGATAACCAAAGTAGGATCACAGTCTCTTGCTTAAGTGGCGTCAGCCACAGGGTCAGCTCCAAAAGCTACCCATTTCTCTAGCCCGCCTTGGTACAGATCTCAGCGCTAGTATACCTTGAGCCACGAGCCTAATCACTGTGCTCTTGAGCCATGAATGCATTCATGCTCTATCACACTGAGCCATGGACCTGTTCACCATGCTCCAACCATACTGAGTCTACAACCGCAGTTGCACTCTAATCCTCCTATTTTTGGCTAGGAGAAACCCTACATATTCAACAATATGCGCTCCAGGTAATCCCACAGGATAAACTTGTTTCACCATCACCAACTACTAACGATGATGGATCTATGGCCAGGGAAAACTATATGAAATGTTCCACTATAGTTAATTAGTATATTTTATGTGGATTGTTGAGGCAACCAAGTTATAAAACATAACAACATTATGTCACATCGTTACTGTCATCATCACATTACCATGGGATCTCAATCCCTCATCACAGAATGTCACTGCCTCTCAAGGCATCATCATCATACATCATCACCATGGGATAGCAATCCCTTATCTCAGCATCAGAGTATAACACCTCAACTAGGCACTCAGCCTTTATCATGTCAAAATACCTTTCTCATCATACTGGTGATACATGTTATCTTATCAACAAGGATTATCATCATTTAGTGTTATACAAAACACATACACCTCATAGCTCTTACCTGGATATGAATTCATTTGATACACCTGCATGGTTAGGATGCATATATAGATCTTTATGGAACATAGTATGATTATCATGCTATTAGGATATCAGGTACACATGATTTGAAACAACATCCATGATTATAATTTCATGAGGCACAAACTGTGTCTGAAGACAATTATATCGTGAGCTTCCTCTATGCCCTATATCTCATGAGCATAACAATTATCAAGGGATACATCCCTAAAGGTTACTTAACCATGGTCTACCATCATATAATCATGTCACTGGTCACAACCTATCATTCACATCTCATCATCAACAAGGTACGGGCACAAGATAACCAACTCATCTAGGGTTCCCGGACTAGGCATAACCCTTACCAAAGGTATCGCCTACCCTCACCCAAGGTATGACGGATAGTGCTATCCCTCACCCAAAGGGATACCGGGCAGGGTCATATTCCTCACCCAAAGTCTAACAGCTAGGCATCAAAACCCTAAAGCACTAAGCCACCCATATCAGCCATAAGCATAACATACACATGCACAAGGAGATATCGTGCAACCAGGGACCATGGGTGTATCGTGCACTCATGTGGAAGAGTATATCGTGCAACCATGGACTAAGAGGGTATATCATGCAACCATGGGTAGGCGGCACAACAACCCTATCAGCCAAGACCCCTATTGTCCATTAGGGTTAGGGTTCCATATCGGGCAACACTATGGCACCCATCTAGGGTTTCCCTATCCAAGACTCATATCAGGAAAACCCAAAGCCAACCCATGTCGCCTAAGGCACAAAACAAGGATATCTATCAAGCATCATGTCAGACAAAGGCATAACGCCCACAAACACCAACTAAGGCAAAGGTCCATATCGGTCAAGAAGGTCAACAGAACACCATCTAGCATATCGCCTAAGACTTTAATCCTATAAGAGAGGTATCGAGCAGAGCACCACAAAGGGGTATCATACAAGAGCTTAAAACTATGACAGGTTGGTCATCTTCAACCTCAAGACTGCCACCAAGAAGCCCTAAAAGCTCAAGAGATTTGTCTCACCTCTCAAGACAATTAAGTGAGAGAGGGGTATTGCAAAACTACCATCACCTATCGGGCAACAAGGAGGTCCATCACCTCATATCGGCCAACCAACCCAAGATCATCTTCTCAATGGATTAGGAGACCCTAAGCTCACCTATCAACAACTAAGAGAGAGGGGTTTTGCCCAAGGAACTCCACTTCCATGGTTCGGCCAACCCAAGGCAAACCAAGATACAAAATCTAGGGTTTATCTAGAGCAACCTCATAACCATTAAAGCAAGGACTTAGTTTAGAAAAGACATGGCCGATCAAGATATATAACATGCAACATACAAAAAAGAAGAAGTAGTATAGCTAGGGTTAGGAGTTATGTAACCTGCCTCAAGCAAGCTCCAAGCTCCTAGCACCAAGCTTCCAAGCTCCAAGGCACCACCTTCGGCCAACACAAAGAAGAGCAACATGTAACCACCATGGCTGAAGAAGGAGGAAGAGGAAAGAAGAAGAAGATGAAGATGCCATGGAAGAAGGGAGATATACTCACCAAAGAATCAAGACACCTTCTAGGGTTCGGCCACCACTAGAGGAAGAAGAAGACTAGAGCTATGTCGCCCACTAAGGAGAGGGTATCGGCCACCAAGCTCCCCCAAGAGGGATGTATCGACCACCAAGGAAGAAGGAAAGCAGCTAAAGGATCCAAAGAGCTTAGCTACCAAGGAGAGGGTCATATATATACTATGGGGTGATAAGGGAGAGAAAGGCAAGGTGGCACCCGCCCCTAGCACACTTGTCCAGGGAGTGTGCCACATGCAAGCACCCCAAAAACCACGCCTATGTGTTGCCAACCACTTAGCAAAGCAACTTCCACTTGTCCAAAGATGGTGACACAAATGAAGCTAGAAGGGAGAGGTGTGTCGCCCAAGATTGCAACCCACTCACCCTTGGCCGACACAACCTCCTTGGCTGACACAACCACCATGCCTTGGCTGATACACCAAGGTCTTGCCCGATACAAGGCCTCAACAAGGCAAAACAAAGCCCAACAAAGCTCAGCAAGGCCTAAAGCATACTCAAGCAACGAGCCCAACCCATCCTCTCAACCCTAGAGGATGCAAAGAGAGAGAAAAACATTTCTTAAGGTGACAAACTTGCACACCAGCCCTACAACCTGGGTAAATTGCAAGTTGCACCTCCACTTCTCAACAAAGCACAAACAAACCATAATCACAACTTTAGGTGATTAGCAAGCATCTAAACACAAGATTTAGGCAAAACAAACAGGGTAAACCCAAAACGAAGGTCAGGGTCCTTACATTAACCACCATCATCAAGATCTAAAGCATGGAAATATCTACTAGCATGATGGGGGTATGTTTTAGAGAGAGAAACAACAACATGCAAGTAAGGAAAAGTGGTGTAATAGAGAAGGTAGAGGGTTATATCACCCACCTTAAGGAGGATCAACTCCAAGGATCACAAGCTCCAAGCACACGATCACCAAAGATGATGAAGCTTCACCAAAGGCTCCACTCTCGGCCACAAGATCACCTAAAAAAGAAGACACCAAGATCAAAAATTGCTCAAGAAAAAGGGAAAAATAAACTCTAGGCAGAACTGAAAGAAGGAGGGAGAAAGAGAGAAGGAAACTTCCTCACACTTGGGTCCACCTTGTCAAAACATGGCCTATGACCCTTGTGATGAGGGGTTCCTCTTTAAAACGACCACTATGGAGAATCCATGGTCTAGGGTCGAGAAAAGAGAAGAAGAAGATGGGGTAGAAGATCAAAAGAAATGCCATAAAGGAAAAGGTATACACTTACCAAGGTTGAATATGACAAAAAGTCACGACATGCAAGGGATCCAACCACCAAAGCTTTAAGGATTGACTCTCCTCTAAGGGTGCCATCACTCATCGAAGGCTCAACCAAGGCACCCCAAAGCCCCACACTCTCTCTCATGAAGCTAAGAGAGAGAAGGAACACTCTAAAGGTGTAAAATTGAAAGATAACCCTCACAAATGAGTAAATTGCAATTTGACCCAAAATAAGCACACAAAGCACAAACATCATCCAAACAAGCTCAAACTGGAGCCTTAATCTCTCCATAACATTGAAGATCATATCAAAGGATTAGATTAAGGCTCTAAGCACTTAATCAACAAACATGGTTATCCCAAAACACAGGTCAGGGGTCTTACATAAGTGATATTACTATATATCTGAGAAAAGAAAAAGTTAAGACTGATTTTTAGTTAGAAATTTAAAAGTGAATTATCAGTTGTAATCCTTCTTGGATGGGCCCTAACCCTGGTTAGTGGGTTTGGGTCACATCGCTCATAGAAAGAAAGTAGTATAGGTAGATGGAAAACATCAATTATTCATAAAGGGACCAAAATCACATATATTCATCAGTATAACAATAAGAGAAAGGACTTAGATACATTCTTAATGAAATTTTCCTAAAAAATATAGTATGTAGCTCGCACCATACAAGAATTAAGGTATCATTACACATGAAAGTGACATTCTTGAAATCAATGGTTTATTTGAAGATGAAATCATACATGGAAAGACTAAACACACATTTAGTCTATCTAGAGACTACTTTTGAGATTTAACTACAACATATAACTCATTTTCTTACCATAAAAGGTTAAAGATGAAAAAAATATCACCTTTTAATCTTTTTAGGAAATATTACAACAAGGTTCTAATTTGAATTTACATTGTAGGTAATGAATGCATCAAAGTTTATATCACTTGCATGATGACAACAACAAAAAATGAGTCCACTCACGAAGAACAATAAGGAACTATGAGCTTCACGACAAACTCCAAAGTCGATGGAACCCCCCTCCCTCCCAAATCAAAGATCCTCCTCTTAAGATGTTGTACACTTGAGGATTTGAAATCTAAAGCAAATATATCAAGGGTGGAGGAGAAAATAGGGCATAAGACTTAGGCAGTCGAAACCCTAGAGAAAACCACCTCGAAAATGAACATGAAAGAAAAGAAGGTGGAACAATTGTCAAGAACATGAGACATAGAGGTTCTACTTACATACGTCTAGGCTTAGAAAACACCAAGAAATTTTTCGATCATCAGAAGAGAAGGGAACCAAGCTAAATAAAAGTATTGGTGAAGACCAATAAAAATAGAAAAATTAGCGGTTGGCGTCAACTGATGACGTTTGGATCAACTCCAACACCTTGGGGTTCATCTCACACAAGTGAGGTGAGGAAGGAGGTACAAGGAGGGGTATTTATAGCCCCATAGAAGAGAGAGAAAATTGGTCAAAGCTTTTGTGCTATCGGTCAAGAAACTCACCTTTGTCAGTCTTTTATCTCATTGGTAGATGTCCCTGGCTTTATACACAATGTCAGAACCTGTATCGATAGACAACCCCATTTATCAATAGGCATAAACAGAGATCCCATCGATAGTTGTCATCAGTATAAGCTCTCGAGAAAACTATCAATAAACATTCACTAAGATCTTCATCAATAGACCACATCAACAAACCATCATTACCCAGCGTAGCATTTTCATTTGTACTCCACTAGTAAAAACTCACTGCCCCGCCAACCAGCTACTCCGTTGGTAGTCAACCGACGAAAGCATAGAAGGTCACAAGACTGGACATTTCCATCATACTATCATCGATGAAATGACAAAGCAACCTAGCCTATATTCAATCGATGAGAAACAAGACACAATTCCGTCAGTCCTCTACCAATGGAAAAGCATAACTCTTCCATCCTTCCTCCAACCGATGAAAGGGAAAAAGACTTAGTTAGAACATCTAAGTGCATCCAACCAAGTCCAAACAAGAGAGAGAAAGAGAGAACAAAGATGCTATGTGAGAATGACAAGAAAACCCCTCGAATGTGCATAATTTGCACACAGACTCTCAAACAAGTATCTAACTGTGAAAACACCTAACCATCATATCATCAAGCATCCAAACATGTGGTTAAAGTAACAAAATAGATTTAGGAGTTAAGCTGACTCAACAGTCTTACATATCTATACTACTATAAAAAGAGTGAGTTTGATGCTGCACTCTCCTTGATTCACTCTCTTCTCTCCTTTTTTCAAGGAATTTTCTCCTACAAATATTTATTCTCACACTCTCTTGTTAACTATTATTATCTTTAATTCTGTATTTCTCTCTCCATCCCACGGAAATGGTTCATTGATTCTCTCCTTTCAAACAACCAACACAAATATCTTTTACCGTAGAGACCCTTTCACGGACGAGTCATCTCCCCACACATTTCCAACAAATTTTATATGTCACGTGCATGTGCACGTGTGCGTTCACTAGTATAAAGAAACACAACACTTTGTTTACGGTTTGTAAAGTAATTTAATGTTGTACACCACATGTAACGTATGGGCTTTTTCCTGGTTTGTTTGACGTGAATGTTTCCACTTTTTCCCTACGGAGGATTTCGAGCAATGGAAGTTTTTGTTATATGTGAAGTAAATTGATAGCAGGATGAACTTAAGCTTTTCTAAAGAATCCTTTAGAAGGACGGCCAAATCAATGTTTTACGAAAATAGTAATTTGCCAATAGAACACATGGGAGACCGATAATCAAAGACATCACTCGTAACTCCGTCTGATTTAGGGTATGCCGGATTATTCAATTTTTTGTATTAAGATAATACTTTAAAATTCATTTATACAATTTTTTTGATTGATTTGTAAGATTAAGAAAATGGAACTGATCTCAAGATTTCTTGTCATAATGGGAATCTTGCATTTTGACCTCTATCAAAATTCTCCTAGACGTCAAAATACAACTTGAACTACCTACTCATCGTCATCTAAGTTTCAATCCCAACCATATTGGGGTCAGTTACATAGATCCTTCTTCTCCAATCAGTTCTATTATGAGCCATATACTAATCAAGATGTAAAGATTTAAAATCTCTTTTTATAAACTCTTCCCATGTTAATTTAAGTCCGCAACTTGAACTAACTAGAAAAAAAATCCCACGCTTATCAAATCTAGTAAGGTAAACATTTTTAAATTTTAAAATGTGAATTTCACTAATGCAGAATGGACAAAACACAATGATAAATATACGAGATTTCTAAAAATCCTGCTAGCCAAACCATGCCCTTATATTAGGGAATGCCAAATAAGAGAAAAGCCGGACCGAACGAGATCAACATTGATTGCTGAGCATCGTTACACGTAGTGCCGGCTGGCCAGTTAACCAGCCAATTACCTTAGCGTACCCCTAACACATTATAAACATTCTTGCGTCATCTGGTATCTTTCCCGTGACACATGATTCTATACTAGAGGTACTTCTGGTTTTTAATACTTGGTGGATATAAGAGAACGTAGGATCCACATTAATCCCAGCATAGCTAATTTCTGCTTTCAAAAAACTGTGCAGCTCTGAACTTTTATGTTTAGTCCATTCATATTGTCTGAAAATGGTTTGCTTTGTGGTGCTCTGCTACAGCATGAGCTACACAACAGCTTTTAGAAAAAATGGCCTCATCCGGCAACTACCTCAAGCTCAAATGTAAAGAAATGTTTATTTCTTCACTACTGCATATCAAGCATATATTTGTATTGCTGGATCATTGCATTCAATCCAGCTGATCAATGCACTTAACCAAACATGCCCAAGTCCTAAATAGTGTACCGCGTTTCACAGAACAAATACTTGCTGTGCGTTTGTATATACTGGCGAAACCAAATTTTATTTGAATTATTAGAAAGAAAATTACTATCATCTAAGAGCCTCCGGCCAATCGGCCATCCTCACTCATCACCAGCACATCCAACTGCAGCGAGAGCTATATGTCGTCCACCCACCCTTCAAAGTTCAAACCCTCTTCCTGGTGCAGCATGTTCATGTGCAGTCACGCTACTGCCGCATAGTCTCCTTCCGAGGCCGCCAATTTTCGCCAAGAAAATCAGCCCCATCAGCCATTATGTTATGAAATCCTAGCCTATAATTGAACCCAGTTCTTAAGCTGGAGGTGAGTCAACCTTCCCTCTCCCAACCTTCCCTTTGTCTATCAATGCTACATGCAAGGAGGCTGCGTTCTGTTCTGCATCTTCAGGAGTTCAGGACACCATCCTGCCCTGTTTGCTCAGAAAATCCCAAGGTGTTGTTAAAATTTAGCAACACCCTCCACGATTCCAGGAGTTTACTGTTTAAGATGTTTTCATATCAAAAATCAAAACCACTGAAACTCTAGCCAGTTAAAAATGAAAAATGTATTTACTTAAATAACAGAAGACTTGAACTAGCAAACAAATCTAAAAGCTGAACCATTTCCGATTTTTAAAAGAGTATTCAATCGTTTATCCCTTCTTTTTACAAATAAGTGGAACTAAAGACCTGGGCTAAAATTATAAACAGACACAGACAGTCATGAGCTTGTGTGGTCAACATTCAAATCGTGGTCTCTTTAACTTTGTGTTGCGCAATTGACTAGCACCACCTCTGAGATAGGAGCTCTACCATCCCTTCCCGATAAGCCACAACCAGTCAAGAACAACTCCAGAAAATATGCCTGCTAGTAGACACACCACCATAATGTTTCCCAAGGCATTCTGCTCTGGTCCCTGTACCAAAAAAAAAAAGTTGCCCGTAGATTTATAAGACGTACATGCATATGACTGAATAATATTCACTAACTAACAAAACCCAGATACACTAACCTTGTATCCACTTGGTGCTGCGGTCATGACACAAACCGTGAGATGTCCGTTGGTTAACCCAAGTATTGACGTCAACATTATCATCCAACCTTGGTCTCCATACTTTGATGTAAAATAGAAGGCCGGAATAAACAAGAAGCGAGAGAGTATCGCTATTAACAAGCCCTTTCGAGATGTTATTTTTAGACATTCAAACAATGGTGTGTACCGTCCAATCAGATCCCAGACATTATACATCGATATCAACACAAGGGCATACCTGAAAAAACAAGAGATTGGTCAACTGGAACAGTCAAAGAAAAATCTCATTATAGAGGTGAAAAGAGAAAAGGGATATTGACAATCTATCAAGAAAATAAATTATTCCCTAGAGATTGGGGTTCAGGTAGGATCAATGACTCAGGAACTCAGGATCGGCGTTTCCCAAAGTTTTGATAGGACATTGGATGGGCAGGGAGCATATACACTGACTCCGAAATCCAAAATATAAGCTACAACATCATTGCCACTCTAGATACAGTTGTTCCGCAATTTAGTATAAACAAAAGACCAGAGTGTAAAGTTTACTGACAGATTAAGACACAAATAGGAACTCAATATAACATGATATATAAGACTCTTGAATAGATAGAAATAGTGCACATGCATTTGTTGGAGTCCACAAAATAAGCAAGAAAATGACAGTTGCAATGTCTATGAGCCGTCTACGATTGTCTATGAGAATGGAATATTTAAGGTAGCTAACCAAGAAGTACATAACTGATAGATATCCTTTTAGTTACCCAGAAAGGACAGAATCACATGTATAGTTCCACTTCAATACAACTCAAAACCGGTAAACAAGACAATATGCAATGCTACATTTATTCTAAAGGTTTGCCACCGACCAAGCCCTTCCTAACAAAAAGAAAATCTTTCCTGGAAAAAAACTCAATTGAAGATATCTCCCATCAAAACATGTATAGGCATTTTACAAGAATGCAAAGTTCTACATTTGTATTCATATCGATACCAGAATTCTTAATCACTAAATTTGTTCTCAACTTGAACTGAAATAATAGTTGTTCACAGAAAGACATCAACTATTGATCCTTATCTAAAGCATAACAATACAAAAGGCAAGAAAATACAATTCTTATCGAACTTATAAAAGTGCTGACAAATTTTCATGGATTATTTTATGTGAACTTCGGACAAAAGTTTGTTAACGAAATTTCGTGGTTCCAAAAAGTAAATATGGAAAATACTTAACTAAAGCCGACCACATAAAATCACTAGTTGAAATGACATCATGTGTTGAAAACTTACCAGGAACCCAGACTGTGAGATCCAGTGTCCTCTGACAAAAAGCCCGGAAAAATTGACAATGTCAGCACATATATCAAGTAAATACCAACAGCATAGTCAATATTCTCTAAAAACAGTTGCTTGTGACTTAAATGTTTGTATTGGCTTTCTGCATCCTGCAGTTGAAAAGAGACAGTTAAGAGGTCGAACCGGCCTTGGAGGACATAACTAGCATAAAATTGTTTCAAGACATACTTCGGGGTTATCTCTTTCTTGAATACCAGCAGCAGCAAGATCAGCAAGTACAGTCTTTGATCCTTCAGCAGCAGCCTTAGAGCGATAGTACTTCACAATTGGAAGTTTTGGGAAGACAAATGCATAGAGAAGAACACAGAACAGCTCAACAATAGCCGATATTGCAAAGAACATTACTGCAGCAAAAATCAAAACCAAAGTTAAGAAAAGGGTACTAAAAAGGCCCAGGCTAAAAGGTACACGCCAGTCAGCAAATATCAAATGTTGGTTTACAAAGTTGCAAATCAAAACTACTACAGGCAATAATACTTGACTTATAGGATCACAGTACTGATTATGATCGTCATTACTCAAGCAAATTGCCAGCAAATAGTTTAAGATACTATTAGAAAGTTGAGAGAGAAATAAACTAGAGAACTTGAAATAAATCTGTCAAAATATTTCCTTTATTGCACAGATTTGGAGCATTCATTTCAGAATCTGCCAGGAAAAAAATAGAAAGCACGTATTAAATTAATCAGCATTCCCTTGCTGTGTTTTCTGATGTATCCATTTCGGAACTAGCATATCGTCAAATTGTCAAAAATATTAAGTGAGCTTAAGTCGGGCTTCACCAGCTTGTAAAACTAACTACTTATACATCATCAAGACGCTATTAGCGCACCCACTATCTGCACTTTAAGTCCTGCTGTATTGAGCGGGTTTTTTTATTGTTTTTTGTAAACGGTTTCCGCGTATCACGCCATTAGATATTACATATCAAATAATTCCTGTTTGTCTTCTCAATTTAGACCACTCCGATTTTCGATACTGTTCTAGAATTTATACTGAGACTACACAGAATAAAAGATGAAGTAAAGCTACACACATTGAACTAGAAGTCGTGTGCTAGATTAACCAATAAAGGTGTATTTCCAAAGAAATAAAAAGCACAGAAGCGGAGGGAGAGCCTAGATCTGCACCAAATTGTTGATATAGGTACTTAATCTTGAATTGTGAGGCTGGCTGTAAAATGCTTTATCTAAAAAAAAAAAAAAAAAAATTGCGGGACCAGCAATAGAGGTAGGTATTCACCAAAATCCTTGATGTTGCCACCGAATTGTCAAAGGTTCACATATGAATTAGACCAACTTCATCAACGAGGGATCATTCTTTTAAGATTTGGGTCAATACTGTTGAATATGGAAGTTTACATGGGTTCAACCCATGATCAACATTAGACAATACAGGCAATTCTTTTGGCTAATTTTGATGACTTTTATTACAATGGGTAGGCATCTTGGATCTCTTATAAGGCTCACATGAATACTGGTAGCCAAGGTTTAAAAATGAAAATATAAGCTCACAGAAAATATAAGCTCACAGCAAGACTCCTAGCTAAGGTTTAAGATGATAACTAGAAACAAAAAAGTATGGCAGAGATTAGCCTCTATTAAGCACATGTCTCCGCGGAAGTGCTTAGAAGGATTTACAAGTAACCAAAAAGTGTAATTAAAAGATATTGAAAATAAAATAGTAAAATAAACAATATCAACATACTTATGATATAATTAAGGGAGATGGTTGTAAACAGACGATATAATTAAGCAGAAATAGAATTACAATAGTTAATAAATGACATATTTATGTAATCCATAATAATTGCTTTTGAATCGGTAAATAAATTAAGCAGAAATCAAAATAAATGGAAATAGATATAATAAAGTGAGACAAAATAAGTAAGATCAAATAGGCTTGAAATAGTTACAAATGAAATATAGACTTGTATATATAATAAGCCATCATAATGCCCTCAAAGAGCTAAAACATCACATCTCGATCTCCATGTCTTTTTATGAAATTAAACAAAACAAATTGTTACCAAATGAAAAATAGACTTGTATATGTATATAAACCATCATAATGGCCTCAATCAAGAACAAAAATATGAATCAAAATTATGGGACTAAAGTAAGATTGGGCTAGTAAAGTAACAAGGGTCCTCAAAGCAATATGTGAGTTCTTCGTTGCAGTAAAACATAGAACACTTGGGATCATTATGGATGACCCCAATTTTATTGTTCAATCCATATCAATCTGCAAGGACAAAGCTTTCCACTTGGATATTCATAGAGATTTTCATATATCTCAGTTAGACTCAAAAGGGAAAATTTTCAGAGAACATAAAAAGTAACAGAGATTCTAATTTCGGGTAACTGAAAATAAAATTTGCAATTAACAGTTGAATGAGAGGGGTGAGCCCATGCACATGGGTAACTGAAAATAAAATTTGCAATTAACAGTTGAATGAGAGGGGTGAGCCCATGCACATGCCAGACAGTGCTTGGCACAGACCACAACATATGCATAAAATGAGGAAGAATATAAAAACGATTCAACATTCATTCATTATTAGGAGCCATAATGGACATGACAATTAAATTAATTAATATAATCAAGTAGGTAACATACTAGCTCCTTTGCGAAGACCATTTTTACTGTTCTCATAAGCTGCCTTTGTGATCAACCTCAATGCAGAGGTCAGTGCGCCCGATGCCGCCAAGCCAGCAAAAAAGGACTGTACAGAATATTAAGAATACATCCCAGTGTGAGTGAACAGCTAAGAGATAAGAGCCAAAAGAAATGAAGCAATGGGTCACCAGCTAACCCACCTGGATGAATTCAGGACGCATTAAGGACAAATCACCGACCATCCCTCCTTGAACATGGGCATCTGCAAGCCCGAAAGATGCACTTATAATGCATAGACCGATGAAAGTTCCGATCCCCCCTTTACCAGAAGTTGCTAGATCTAACTGTGAGGCAAAAGGTAATTACAACGTGATGATTAGTCCTCAGTCATCAAAAAGACAACAAAAAAGACGAGTGGACTTGCACAAAGCCGACACAAGTATTGGGAAAATGGAATACTTACAACAACAATTAGGAAGCAACTGATGAAGAAAAGGGCATATCCAGCCAAGTTACGCTTTCTTGTATTAAGTCTTGCTTCATAATGTGCCAAGACGGCGACAGCTCCAAAAGCAAAAGGTTGGTAAACAAGAGTCAGTATCCTAGTGGGATGATATTTCTGTAGAAAGAATTACCACACAGTACGTTAGTTAGCACCTTCATAAAGAAACCATAAAAGCAGCAAAGTTTTCAAACATTACATATTTTAAAATTAAGGGAAGTCAGCAGCATTCCCATATGTCAACACAAGCATCAATCATTTATAAGACTAAAAAGTAAAAATAAATAAATATAAGCTAGTTCCTGGAAGTAAACATGACAAGATTCTGTTACATACCGGAAACAAGGTGACGTAGTAATCTTCAATGGTTAGCATGCTGTTCCATGCAAACAAGCTGCCAACGCCCAGAAACCAACACACGATCATGGCGGAGACCATCCCCTGCGATTACAAAGAAGTAAAAAAAAAAAAAAATTAGGATCATCGATTGGTTTAAGGATAAAACTCATCTCCCATCATCAAAGAACCTTGTTGCCAACATTAACTTCATCTTTATCCGTTTCTATCACGGCTGATCCCATCTCACTTCTCTGCAGAATAAGATACAAGTGTTAAGTCAAGAGTTAGGTTGTTCTGCCCACATAAAAAAAAAAGGAAGGATAAAAAGAGACTAGCAAGATATAAATAATAAGGTTGCATCAGACTTTCATATTTATTTTTGTATGATAGATCTAACTCCCGAGTAGTCAGCTACTAGCGTCAAAGATATAGGAAATTGAGTTTTAAGAGAACAAGTGGAGCAGGTTATTCCAAAGACTCAACAAATTAGATATGTTGTAATTAATAATGATTGTAATGATCAGCGAGTAGTACAGTAGTAGTGCAAACCATGACAGAAGCTATGTAGTTTTGCCTAGACGCAAGCTTGAGATCATTTGGGTTTATGTTGGACTACTGCATGAATTACGAATTCCAGCCCTTTGGGTTTTATTGATGTTTCTGCTGTCTTGTGCAGATTGCAGAGATGGGACCTCGGGAACAAGATGCCCCAGACAATGAGATGATAGTCTTTTCATCCTCTTGAAGAAGAAAAAGGCAGTGGATTCTTTTTTATTTGGAATGTGGCCCTTGATAGGTGAGAAAAAAAAAACTTGATACGGAAACATCAAAACAAACCGATTGCTGAGACAGTCAAAGGCAGGGTCAATGACTGCCGGCCAGATGAAACAGAGAGTTGGCATAAAAGGCAGTTTGATTAGCTAGCTCAAAAAAATCTTCAAACCGTTACAGAACTGAGCCGCCTAATAACAAAGAGTTGCGTAGGAGGAGTAGTGCTGGTGGAGGATCTCCATCACACATTTGGAATGCTGCCTAAGAATGAGTCAACACGGCAATTGACATACATCAGTAGAGGGCAGGCAAGCAAGTAATTCTACCAAACAGTAGGTGGATTGGATAGGTAGAGACACGGGTCGCAGGGTAATAAACAGATAAAACAGAGTGCCTGCAATAATTCAAACGGCTGACTCAAGGACATAAAATAGGCAAAGACTGCCAAATGATCTGCTTGAAACTGAGTACTGTGCGAATCGGTTGAATGTATTTAAAACCGTGAGAGAAGGATTTCGAAAAGATGAAGCAGTGTTGTTTGCTTAATTACCGAGAAACAGCAGTTAATGACAATTTAAGAAACTGCATATGAGAGATGAAAGAGAATGGGAGCGAGAGCAAGTAACAGAGGAACACCATGCCTCGCCCAATCAAAGCACACGGTACAATCCCAACGGTCAGCGGCGGACACGTTACAAGGGACGGCATGGAGAAGCGCCGCCGCGTTTGTGCCAGAGCCACCAGAGATAACGAAAGCGAGCAGGGAACGGGAGAAGGGAAGAGATAAAAGGTTGAGAGAACCAAAGACGTAGCAGAGTAGGTAGAGAGGGACACAACACTACTAGTACCCATCACCGGCAGCAATCCAGCATGTTAAAAAGCTCACGCATAAACTCACCGGAGAGAGAGAGAGAGAGCAGCAATCCCTAAAAAGCAGAGAGCTTGGAAAAAGTGAGGCGGCCTCCGCTCCGCCGGCGTGGGGTTCCTTCCTGAATTCCCCAACGTGTGAAGTCGGGGGTGGTGGTGTTCGTCTCTCTCTGTGTGTGTGGTGGGTGGGTGGGTGTGTGTGTATGGCTATATATACAGTCGAATCCGCTGAATCCCTTTTTCTCTCTGATCCGCCGGAGAAAAAGAGGAATCCGGACTGCGAGAAAAGAAAAAAGTGTAAAAAGGAGTGGAGACGGCAACACGGTGTGTTTTTTCGGACGCACTTAGAAAGAGATGGGTGGACGCGGACGCCTCAATTTTTGACGCTGATGCCCTTGGAATCTCTCGGTTTTGACTATCGGGAGTCTGAAATCAAATTTATAAATGTAAAGTTCACACGTCAGAAAACGGCGATCGCCCATCGGATTATCTTGTTATTAAAATCACTATGAATGACTGGTCGTATGTTTGGTGGGAACGGCCGAACAAGCTCGGCAGGGATGCAGTTTATTGCTCTCAAGTCCGACAGTGTGTTTACTCGGATATAGCACAACCTCGTAAAATTCACTGTCACATACCACGTTCCTTTCTGTTTTCTTTTGCTTTAAACGGTGGGCATCTTCATTTATTCCATTTCTTTATTTGTTTTTACTTTTCCCCCTTTTGATTTAGGGCCTGTTTGGTAGGGTGTAGCCGGATGACAAAGTGTGTGTTTGTTGTACATTTTTACATTACAAACTCACAAAACTACACCCCACTACACCCAACCAAACTAGCCCGTATCTATCCTCAAAAGGAAAATATTCCTAAGTTAACGCCTCTCCAGCTTGCACCACCTATTACTAGTCTACTACCATGAATCTTAGTATTAAGCACACCCACACTGTTATGAGTACTCCTCGTGTGATTGTAACCATCAACTAGATTAATCATATAATCTATGTTTGAGTAGATTAATCATATAATCTTGTGTCCTTTAACACACCATCGCTCCTATGTTTGTAGGTAGGGTAAATACTTTATGTATCTTTACTGACACCAAAGTTGCGGGTTATATAATTGTCATTTTTTCTTGTACATCTTTACTTCACCCTTATACACACACAGTTGTGAGTGTCGTCACACGCCAACTAATAATCACAAGCAAGCACCAGTAAACATGACACGTGACCAGGCCGTTGCTTTGCATCTAAAAAGGTGTGATCCTCACGCCACACCTTTGTACTGATTAAGAAGAAGAGGAAGAAAGAGTAGTAAACAAACAAGCAAAGCCCCTATCCATTTGTTAGATTCTGCTATTAAAATTTTCGGCAAGTGCACGTACTTGATTCTGCCACAATTAGAAGAATGGATAAATAATTACTCAGGGAATTCCGGAGCTGTAAGTGCATCCTTAACAATGGCTTTTGACTCCCCAACTCTGAAACCAATATGGAATTGGAAACGCAAGTGAAACGGCGATTGGCGATTGCCGATCTGATTGGGATTATTTATCTATTTAATTATTATTTCTTATGAGTTATGATCATGAGGACGCCAACTCTTTGATGGACAGCCGGACCCGACCAACTTGGGCTTCGATTGAGTTTATTGCTACGCGCAGCAGCAGCCCAAACCCTCGGCTAAGTTTCTATTTCTTCTCTTGAGGTTCGCATCTCCATTTCATACCCTTCCAAAAAGTGTTTTACATTCTCACCCTTGCCTCTCTTATTCGCCCTCACCTACTACTTACTACTATTTCTCACCAGCTAGCTTTCTTCACGTCTACCAGTCCACATTCCCTTGATGATGCCAGATTCAGAGTCTTGTCTACCATATCAAGCATAATAATCAATGCATACAACCACTCTTTTTTCTCATCCAACCGTAGGCCGCTGGTCTATTTTTATTTTGAGGGTGCCACCCCTATTTTGTCCTATTCATTGCCAAGCATATTACTATTTCCTCCACTTCAACTCTCCTCCATTGTGGTCCCTCGCTCCACCATGCATAGCCTCCTTCCACAGTCAGCATTCCCTCCAACAGCCCCCTTACTTGAAGAGCAGTGCCCAAGGAAGTGAGATGCTAGGAAAAGGTTAGAGCTAATATCAAAGCTGCGTATAGACTATAGAGGTAGTAGAGATGGATGCCATAGACGAATTAAGGAACGGAAGGTGGAGCTTTTCGGGAAAAAAGGGTAAGTGGGGATGCAAGGGGAGGTGGTTGCGGTGAATGGGGTGGGGGTCTAAAGGGTGCAAGAGGAGAAAGTCCACGTAGGGGAGCCATGTGGGGAGCTACATATATACAAGGACAAAAAGAGTGGCCAACGACGGTGAAATGGACGAGGAATGAGTGCTTGTAAAGCGAAAATAGATGCATCTTGGAATACAGTAGTCCTAAACTACATATCATGTTATGATAAACGCCTGCTAGATCACTCTAGGTTTCACTTGACCCAATCAAGTTGTCCGTGAATCACGAAGTCCACTTTGCTCATCCGTGTTTCACACTAGTCAAGCTCAACAGCTTCCCGGCAGATGGTTTTTAATTTCCTTTAGATCGTTTATCATCGTGATGCCCTGCTTTCGGAGGCAAGGTGGAAACTAAAATAACACGAATGGATTTAGTTTAATCACATATCATTAGGATTCCATATGGCGAAAGGCTGTCTTTTGTACTCTTCCTAGCGTCATTGCACGTAAAACAGCAATAAGCACCGGTAAACCTCAAGGAGCTAGTGAGTAGTAACTCTTCCCGTCATCATCCGGGAGTCTAGCCGCCAATCATTCGTTTGATATAAAGAAAAGAATACCAATCACACAAGCAAAACCTTGTAAGTTCTTGAAGTTGTTTCGAGTTACTCATCACGGTGCCATATAGATAATGTTGTTAATGAATTAAATAAGAAGAATGAAGAAACGAACGCATTATATCTTACAAAAATATAAACACGACTCCAGCGATAAGGCTGACATCTATTTTCCCTTCTTAATTTATACACCCTTATAGGGCTATCTTCTTCTTTAGATGCACACGTGCATCGTTCGTCATTGGCAACCAACCACTCTTGACACACCCCACACACCCTTATAATAATATTACTAAAGTTAAGTTAACTATGTAGTAGTTACTAATTTTGTGTATGTGGAAACATAAATTTATTGCTATAACTAAAGTTAAGCTAACTATGTAGTAGTAGTTACTAATTTTGTGTATGTGGAAACATAAATTTAGTGCTAAATATAGAAAATTAGGTTGAAGTCAATTTGACGTGTACTTATTTGAAGTCAATTTGACCACATAGATGCATACTTCATATATGTGCTTTAAATCCCCCGTTGCTAAATAAATGTTTATCGAAACTACTTTATTCTTTATATATATGATTACAAATGACTGGATTGTTCATGAAATCTAATGAATAACTTGACAGTTTTCCATGTTAAAGTTTGGAGCCAAACCAAATGACAATAGCGATGGTACCATCTGGTTTGGTTTTAGATTAGTGAACTGTTCCATATAAATTTCAAAATGTTAACAACCCCATGTGTAACGTTTAATTTGTGGTCCTCGGAGTTAATTTCCAATAACGGAGTCTTTTGATTATGGAAAATGTTACGTTTAACTTTACTTGAACCTAATTTTGTACTTGAATTTGATTTTGTACCCTTTGAAAATAATGGGAGCCAATACAAATGCGTCAAAACTGATTATTGTTATGTATATACATATATATATTTTATAAAAATGTGTATTATTCAAAAAATTATATACAATAATAATTTATGTACAAATATATTTTAAAAAAAATATGTACAATCACATTAAAAATAATTTTATTTTGAAATGAATACTATATTGGAGGATAGTACTCATTTTAAATTTAACCCACTAACTCAAAAATGAGTATTGTATCGTTTTTTATATATTATTCATTTTTATGTCATTATTTTTAAATATTCGTATTGTGCTTTATTTTATGGGTACAATACTTATTTTAAAATATAAAGAGTTAAAAATGAGTACTATCAAATAATATTTAGTACTCATTTTAATACTTATTTTAAAATATAATGGTATAAACATGAGTAATATACCAAAATGAGTACTATACAAAGAACAAGAATGATATACAGAAATAAGTACTATACTCATTTTTATTTTTAGTATAGTTTTTAAAAAGTATATCAATATTGATTTTGTTGGATTGTATCTTTTATAAAGACCGTAATAGTTTATATTTCATCAAAAAATTCATTTTAACTTGGAAATTATAAACAAAATACGTTTCTCTTCCGTTTTCTCTTTTTTGGGCTTTTTTCCTCATGCTTTCTTTCTCTTTCCCGCCACATCACATGTCACTTCTTCTTATCTCTCTTTCTATGACTGGGAAATTTTATTATTTTCTATAATCATGACGACGTCGACTCTTTGGTGGAGAGGCTTGGGCGTCCACTGAGTGTATTGCTCCGCTCAGCAGCAGCCCAAACCCCCGGCTAAGTTTAGCACAACATTGTTATAAAAAACTGTACCATTATTTCTAAATTAGTTTTCAGGTCCGCATCTCCATTGTATGCCTTTCTGTATTATTACATTCCCACCCCTGGCCCAGTTATTCTTCCTAGGCTGGCACCTCTCTTTCCCACCCCTAGCTTTCTTCGTTTCTACCAGTCCACCTCCCTTGATGATGCCAGATTCAGAGTCTTGGTTACTATATCAAGAATGATAAGAAATGCATATAACCACTCGTTTCTCATCCAGCTGTAGGCGTCGTAGTCTATTCTTCTTTTAAGGGTACCACCCCTATTTTATCCTATTGGTTGCCCACCATATTACTATTTCCTATTGCTTGCCCTGCATATTACTATATTCTCCATTCCAACTTTCCTCCATCGTGGTCCCTCTCAGTCCACCACAGTCTCATTCCACCCTCACTCCTTCCAATAACCTACTTACTTGAAGGGCAGTGCCGAAAGAGGTGAGGTGCTAGGAAAAAATTAGGGCCAATATCAAAGCTGTGTATAGATGTAGTACTCATGGAAGCCATAATGGGAGGTATAAAGACCAAGTAAAGAGTGGAAGGTGGAGCTTTTGTGGAGATGGGGGCGGTGAATGGGAATGGGGCCCTAAACGGCGCAAGAGGAGAAGTCAACGCAGGGGAGCCATGGTGGGGCGATCTATACGCAAGGACACAAGTATGGGCAGGGACGGTGAAATGGAAGAAAAAAGAGTGCATGTAAAGAGAAAATAAAGGCATCTTGGAAATATTATTAGTCCTAAACTACCTATAAACACCTACTAGATCACTCCAAATTTAATTTGACTCATAGAATCCATACACCTCGTGGCTGCGTGTTAAAAAAATGAACCAATCGAAGGACAACTAATACTACACGATTCTTCTCATGCGTACACACGTGTCCTTGTTTACTTCAACTATTATCTACCATTTTCCTTATAATTGAATAATGCATATCGTTTACAGCGATACTGAATTTCGTATAGCACTCTCTCACACAACCACCAATTTCTCTAAAATACTATATATTGTTTTTTAAGTAGCCTTCTATATTAATGACCTTACGTTGTTCTCTTCTGCTCTCTTCAACCTCCTCAATTACCTTGTGTTTTTAGTCTCTTTCTTCATATCACCAACTACCCTAACCCATAATCTCTCTCTCTCTCTCTCTCTCTCTCTCTCAATTACCTATCTCTCTTCTCAATTCTAATAACTTAAATGAACCTATCAAACGTGTCTAAAATTATGTCCCTCTCTATCTCTCTCTCCAATTATGTTATAACTCAAACTATATTTTAACTTCATTTCTGTTTAAATGACCTTGCACCCAGTGCAAACGTCCTCAACGACACCATAAAATCTGATGTTGCATGTTGTTGTTGTTGCATTTGATCCCAACCTTACATCTAACTCCAAAGACCAATCCTGAAAAAGATTAATTAAAAGTTTCACAGTCCGGATTTAATGCAACACACTAGAACAAAATTTTCGGAACTACAAATTTAGACTCTGCTTGTAGCATCATTCATTATTATTACCTACTACCCTAATACATAGACTCACTCTTCAATTACCTTTTCAATCTAGGTTTTAATAGACATAGCAAGCGTGTTGTTTACCCAAACAAGCTGCCCGTAAACCACATAGTCCACTTTGCTCGTCCGTGTCTCACCAATGCGGATTGGGAAAAAGCTTAACCACCGGTCCGCAAATGATTATGAAATACTTTGGATCTTTATGATCGGGTACGTGTGAAAAAAAGAAATAGTCCACATTGGTAATATGGGATACCAAAGGGTAATAGATAAAGTCCAAGAGACTCTCCACCCAATAGGTCGATCTTTTGGGTTGGTTCTCCTCTTGGGCTTTACAAATGATATCAGAGCCTAACCCATTTATGATCCGATTGGGTACACTTTGACAGTATGAGCTGCTAAAGTGGCTTTGTCATGGGGCCCAGTGGGCTGCCATGGGAGGTGCAGAGTCTGTCGTAGGAGCCGGGGTGGACTGCCTTTGGTGGATCCTATGATTAGGCCCGACGGGTCTGCAACGTTCGGTTGGGCCGGTGGTCCACCATTAGTAGTATGAGATACCAAAGGGCAATAGATAAAGTCCAAGGGGCTCTCCACCCAATAGGTCAATCTTTTGGGCTGATTCTCCTCTTGGGCTTTACATTTTCGGAGGCAAGGTGGTGAGTAAAATAAGAGTCACGCTACCCACACCCGACAACCCCACCCGGATCTCGGGAAAATGCACCAGCAACATTTGCAGTCAGCTTTTATTATCCAACAATTAACTCCATGCAGCCGACTTTTATTGTCCAACAATTAACTCCATACAACCGGCTTTTATTGTCCAGCAATTAACGCCAATTAACTCCATGCAACCCGCTTTTATTGTCCAACAATTAACTCTTGCCACTCCTCCTTCTGACTCTATTTCAACCCACCAACATTTGCACGTTAGTACAGTACATCTGTTCCCCAGTTCTTATCAATCTTTCTATTTCGGTAGTACAGTACATCATGTAAAGGTTGCGATGGTCAGAGAGTTGAAGTACAAGTACAATACTTGCCAAGCATTGTTTTATGAGTACTTGCCCAACACTGTTTTACAATTCAATAATAAGTACAATACTTAATTATTATTCTCATATCAGTAACAAACATATTCATTTCCGCCAAGTACAATACTCACTCTCCCTCCCTATTCATTTCCGCCAAGTACAATACTCACTTGTTAATTTTAACTCATTTACTCAAGCATAAGTACAGTACCTACCAATTTTAATCCATAAGTACAGTACCTACGGAATCCAATAACAATATTTTTCTCCTGGACATAATTTTTTTACAAAAATACTGTGCACATCTGGTCCATAATCAACTATAAAATGCATCCATAAGTATTGTACCCAATACTTAATTTCCAACTCAGTTTGTCAAACATAAATACAGTACCTATCAAATTCACTTGTGAATGTATATGTATTTATTGTAGGTACAATACTTACGTAATCTGCAGTTGGGAGAAATATGCAGTTAATAGAACTTTTTGAAAAAAAGAAGGGAATCAGAAACGAAAAAAAACTAAGTGGTTTTCGTAAGTTATAGTTGATTGATATCTGCTATTTGCATGACTGTTGAATGGAGTGGACAGAGTATCAGTACCTTGCATGCATTTTGTATATTTTTACATGAATAATAGTATCAAAATTCGGCTGTATGTTGGGACACATTAAAAATCACGTATTCCTGAATAGGTAGGCCAGCGGGTGTGCCAACAGTTATGGCTAGAATTTTTCTAAAATAATACGAATCAAGTTTAGTTAATCCTATCATAAGAATCCCACCAGATGGCGAAAGGCTCTCGTTTGTACTCTTCCGGGCGTCACCGCATGCAAAAAACATCAATGAGGACCAGTAGACTTAAAGGAGTGAGTCATAGCAGCGAACTACTCCCTTCCCGTCACGTATCGATCTGGGAGTCTAGCCGCCAACATATAGGATTCTAAGTACTAGCCATATATTTATATAAAGAAAAGAATACTAATCACACAAGCAAAGCCTTGTAAGTTCTTATATAAAGAAGAGAATACTAATCACACAAGCAAAGCCTTGTAAGTTCTTAAGGCAGTATCATTGGTCATCAAAACTAAGACGTACGGCAAGTGCAGTTAGAAAAAGCCTAATTGTTCGTTCAACTTTAATTTGGATTAAGAATATGGCCTCCAAAACTGTCACCTCTCGTTTAGACGACACGTATTCACACACGCACGATGAGAGAGTTATTTATCACGACGTCATATCAATATTAGTATAATAAACAAGAAAATTGAAGAGAAGAACACATATTATTACATAACAATATAAATATGACCATCAAGTCTTCTTCATGTGACCACACAAAATTCTTTAAGATGTCCTTTTTACTTTCTTGGTTGGTTGTTTCATCTCAAGTTATAGCCCGAAAAGCTTATATATATATATATATATATATATATATATATATATATATATATATATATATTGTCCTTTCTTAGTTTGTACGCAATCTATATGGCTATATTCGTCGTTGATGCACACGTCCATCATTACTCATTGGAAACGACACACACACACCGTACGTGATTGAAGTAAACTTAATCGTATAGTAGTCAATAAGTTTTTTTTAAGAAGTAGTCAATAAGTTTGTTTATGTGAAAATATAAATTCATTGCTAAATATATTTTCATGTGTTCATTGATTTGATTGGACAAAATTCTTTACCACTTCTTTTTTAATTTCTTGGTGGGTTTTTTCATTTCAAGTTCTAGGGCTAACATGTTTTTTCCCATCTTAATTTATACACAGTCTATTTCTTTGGATGCACACATCCATCATTACTTATTGGAAACCAATCACTCTCAACACACACACACACACCCCCCTATAGTTGAAGTAAACTGAATTGTGTAGTGGTTACTAGGTCTGTGTATGTGAAAATATAAAAATATGGTTTTAGTAAAAAGATATTGCACAATATAATGTACACTTATTTGAAGTCAGTTTGACTTATAGATGCATACTTCATCTATGTGTTTCAAATTCCCTATGGCTAAATAAATAATTATTTCAAACTAGTTTATTTTGTAAAATAGAATATGTATATATATATATATATATATATATGATTATAATTTGTTGGATTGTCCATGAAATCTATCTAATATATAACTTGACAGTTTTTCTTCAGATTTAAGTTTGGAACCAAACCAAATGACAAAACTGATAGTTTGATTTGGTTTGGTCTCAGACTAGTTAATTGTTCCATGGCCAATTTAAAATTCTAACAAATCAATGTGTAAAGGGTGAATTTATGGTCTTAGCAGTTAATTCACGAGCGGAGCATTTTGATTAACTTTATGTACAAGTGAAATAACAGAAAATGAATTGTGAGGAATTACAAATAGTAGTAATATTCGCTCTTGTGGGTGCAGTGCATCCTTTAAACCTAGCCACCGAGATAGCTGTCACAAGTGGGAGAGAGCACAAATACATGTAACCCGCAGTGAAAAACTAGATCATAGCAGGCGCCGGCGGGAAAAGCAAAAGGAGTAGAAGACAATATACATCTTCTTCTTCCTTTGGATGAGTGGAATTTGGTGGGTGGTTCAGAAAGAGGAGAGATGCTTAGTTTCATTGTATCTGACTAACTGACTTTCTGCTGGCTGCTACTTGCTTATAGTGTATTGACCTTTGTTATTTCAGTTTAAGTCAAAGCTTGTCCCAGAAGTCGTGAGGACAAGATTGAATCTCGGACCAGATGTATATAACTTTCTGCACGTGGTTTGTTAGCAAAGACTCCCTCCCCACCTCCAACTTGCTAGCAACAGTCGTCTAGCTGTGAAATGTTATCATCCAGCTATGAAAATGCACACACATGCTATGGGTACCGGAAGATGGATGCCATCCAACAGAGTCCACGTCACTCCCGTACCCCCGCTCTGCTGGTAAGGATCTCTGTCAGAGAGTTGGAAGGGAGGATCCCTCTCCGCTCTGTTTTTGGTCAATATGACAAGAGCTTGGAAGAAGATGCAGACGACAAGAGAGGGGGAATCATATCGTCTGTTTGGTTGGGCAAGTGTCGCTAGACAAAACTTGGTGGCTTGCTTGAGTGAGAGACGGGCAGACGGCGCCGTAGGGGAGAAACGAAGAGATCAGCAAGAACCAGAGACGTACGTACTACTTGCTACAACTACTAAGTAGTCGATCAAGGCACAACACCTACCGAACCAGCATCAAAGTTCATGACAAATCATATAAAATGAATCACGAATGAATGAATCAAACACCAGAAACTCACCGCAGAGGCGAGAGGGCGCCGCCCACCCGTGACCGCAGCGGAGGGAGGAACCAGCCAAGCAAAGCCTCCGCCAGCGATCCCTGGATCAGCAACGTGATGAGTTTGTTTGTGGCTGGAGTTGTGTATCTTTGTGGTGTATTTATATACAGATAAGAGTCATAGAGAATCTATCCTCCTCGTATCCACTCTACTCTGATAAAAGAAGGGATAGATAAAGAAAAAGATGCAGTGGAGACGGCACGGTCTCTTTTTCGCACTAGATGGATGGAAATAGGGGTGGAAGTAGACCTCTCCAACGGCGACGGCGACGGCGACGGCTGCACCTGCCCGCCCTCATTAATAATTGCCCCCCTCCGCCCCCCGATTCCATGGGGAATCTTCCCAGCTTTTGACTCTCTCCAGTCAAGTCCGAAACCAAACTTAGAATGCGATCGCCCACGTAAACGGCGCCCGGATTGGAGAGTGAAATGATTCTTCATTATGATTTGTTTTAATAAACACTTTGGACTGGTTTTCATATCTACGACGGTCAATGTTAGGTGGAGCGGTTAGCTAACCAAGTCGGGCGGAGTCCGTGTTTAGGGGTGTAAACGGGTTCGGTGCGGGTCTGGCCATACCCATACCCATACCCATCTAATTTAGCGGGTCCGGTTCCGGTTCTAGACCCGCATAGTACAAAATCTGGACCCGCACCATACCCGTACTCGCAATAATAGCGGGTATGCGGGTAAGCAGTTCTATAAAATATTATATTGTTTATGTAAGAGAAATGACTATGTTATATATATTTAACACAACAAGATACAATAGTTATATTAACATGTAATAGTTATATTAGACAATGCTATATTCTATACAATAAAATTAATTGAGTAATTATTTACATATTTGTAGTCATGATCATAACATTTATTTATGTAGAAAGTAATGTAGATTAGTAGACATTTTGATTTTAAGTTTACATATGATGTTCGTTATTGTAACTAGAATAGTTAATTCTTAGTTATATGACTAGTCTCAACCTTAGAGTAGGATATAATCTCAATAATTATATTAATTAGACTAGTAAAGTATGATATATATAACATATTATTTTAGTAGTTACTTATGTATAGCGGGTACACGGGTCTAGCGGGTATGGGTCCAAACATACCCATTATTAGACCCGCTTATATGCGGGTCCAAGGGTATACGGGTCTAAGGGTATGCGAGTATAAAAAATTAGACCCGTGACAGGTTTTTTAAGGGTCCGGATTTGCGGGTCTGCGGGTCTACCCGTACCCATTTACAACCCTATCTGTGTTCGGTTTTGTGATGATGGGATCCCCTCAGGATTAAAAACAAGTTTGCCGGGTTGAGGGTTCTGTTGTTGAGCAATTACCCCATTTTCACCTGTTGTTGTTGTTGTTAATTTTGAATTAAGCCGTTACATGTAACCACGACATGTATAATTAAGTTAACAGTTTAAATCGATCCAGATAAGAAAACGTAGAATGAACCAATGCAGGAGAACAAAATAAATAAAGTTAGGATCAAACCAGGTCGTTCGTTGAGAAACGAACGTGATATATTTAAAGAAATCATCGCCTTCCAACCCTTCTAGATAGACGTCGTTATTTCTGTCGACCCGTTACGAACATGAAGAAGAACGTCACTTTCGTGTTGACGACGAACGTTACAGATGAAGCAGTGCATCACCAGTGCAGCTCAGCAACCGCAGGAACCACCACCTGATAGGTTGCGCCTTGGAAGGAAAGAAGACGAACTTGCTACGTCCAGGAGAGGATTTCCACATAGCACCACAGAGACGACGACGATAGGGAGAGACTCCGACTTTAGGGTTTGCAAACATGCTCGAACGACTGATAGTTGTATGTTCGAAAGATATGTTTAACCCTAATGACCATAGGCCTATTTATAGCCTTACACGCCCCAGTAATCCTATTCCTGTTAAGACACGACCACTCGGTTGCTCTTGTACACATTGTAAAAAATTCTGTAAAAGGAACACTTTTCAGTTAGGATTAATAAATCCGAATAGGAAAGAAATAATTAATTAAACAAGTAACTAATTACGTAGTTGCATCCTAGTACAAAAAGAAGACGGAATACATTCTCCATAATCCACAAGTCGAGCCTGTGCCCAACCCAGCCAGGCGAGGTGAGGCGTGGCATGGTGCGTGCGCATACTTGCGTGTGTATTGTAGTCACCACCCCCACCAAGAAGGGGAGCATACCCTCCTCCTAGGACCCCTTAGACACTTGTGCCCCATGTGATCCTACATATAAGGACCACAGAAGTTCTAGGAGTGAGCAATATGGGATAAAACTTCTTTGTCATTTACACTAGAGACAAAACTATTTTTCTCGCATGTACTAGTTGCACTACATTGAGCTTAACCCATGCTATATACATGGCTGTAGCAGCCATATATCTAACAATCCCCCACAAAGTCCAATGTGTAGTGTGTTCTACCATTCAATCCTCCATACTGTGCTTTCAACAGATACCTTTCAGTTTGAATCTATCTCAGTTATCCAACTGTGACCCCCACATGAACTAGGTGAACAAAAGTCTTGAACCTGAACCTTGGGTATAAGAGTATATGTTGATAACAACACAATAAAGATATGGTAGAAAAGAAAACAATGCATTAAGGCCATGCATACAAAATTTTATGTCATGATTGATAACAGAGAACAACCCAATTCTCCTGTTGCAGCCTACACAACATCAATCATTTAGTTGGAGTCTCCAAGGGTGTACTGCTAACATCCTGCCCTAAGACTTGACACAATTCAGAGACTAATCTCTTACTAACTTGCAGTCATGACACTAACAAGTTTCCCAGGGGATAGACATACAGATGCATGAAGCATCAAAGCAAATACATAGTGTCATCCAATTCACCCGACAACTTGTTATTACCACATTGAACCCAATTTGTGAGATCTCCACTCTATTGGGTTGGGTTACTACTACCTGCGAATAATGAGGGGTTTCAATCCCATCCCCAACTTGGATTTTTCCACTAAACCTAGGATAAGACCTTTAGTGAAAGGATTAGCTGTATTTTCTTTGGTACCGACGTAGTCCACAATCACGACCCCATTAGACACTAACTCCCTTTATAGACTTGAGTCTGACTTGGATGTGTCTACGCTATTTTTGATTGTACTTATTAGTGGTGGAACCAGAAAATTACATGGAGGGGGGCTGAAATCATATATGTGTGCATTTTAACACAAAGGGGGGGGGGTTGAGTCGAAAAAAATACAAACATTGAGAATGGAACCCAAGCCTCTAATTTTTCAAAACCAGTTTTTACCACTCCAACTAGCTCATTTTTTTTGTTAACTACTACACAGTTAATGTATTTATTTACACATGATCTATATATAATACTAAAATAACTACTACTTGTATTAATTTTTTGGGGGAGGGGCTAAAACCCCGACAGCCTCCCCCTTAGTTCTGCCCCTGGTACTTGTGACTCTTTATCTTGGCAATAGTTGTAGTGCTGTCACAGTGAACTGAAATTTCAGGAAGCGACTTCTTTACCATAGGTAAACTGGACATAAGTCCATGTAGCCATTCAACTTCCAATCCAGTTTCATCTAAAGCACACAACTTCACCTCAAAAATAGATTGAGACAATATGGTCTATTTCTTAGACATTTAGGAAACATCTCCTCCTCCCAACATGAATACATATCCTGAGACACCATTACTTCCAGAGTTGACGGCTATCCATCTTGCATCACTATATCCTTCGACTACATAAGGATATTTTCCATAATGTAGCCCAAGGGAACAAGTTCCCTTGTCTGTCAAGAGCTTCCCAATGGGTCTTGTCGGGACAACTAGTGTATCTAATTAACTTATTCACAGCAAACACAATGTCTAGACGTGTGCAGTTCATAAGATACATCAAACTTCCGATAATATGAGAGTATTGTAATTGAGACACAGCCAGTCTCATTCTTGAACAAGGCCTTAGATGAATCATATGGAGTCTTAACATGTTTACATGATGTGTACTCAAACCTCTCCAGTATCTTCTCAACATAGTGAGACTGAGAGAGAGTTATACCATCAGTAGACCTTATGAATTTAAGACATAAAATCACAACAACGACACCCATATCTTTCATCTCAAACTTGCTACACAAGAATGTCTTTGTCTCATTTACTACTTTCATATCAAAACCAAAAAGCAGGATATCATCGACATATAAGCATAATAAAATGAATCTATCATTGACGATTTTACAGTAGAGACACTTATCAAATTCATTAGAAACAAATCCAAATGATGATATCACATAATCAAACTTCTCATGCCATTGCTTAGGAGCTTGTTTCAAGCCATATAATGACTTAACAAGTTTACACACTTTGGACTCATTCCCACGACCCACGAATCCCTTAGGTTGTTCCATATATATCTCTTCCTGAAGATCACCGTGTAAGAACGCAGTCTTCACATCCATCTGATGGATACCGATATTATAATGGAAGCCAACGCTATAAGCACGTAGATTGTGGTCATACAGGAAACATGGAAATATGTATCAAAATAATCTATCCCTCCCCTCTGTGTGTAACCCTTAGCAACTAACCTAGCCTTATACTTATTGATTGTCTCGTCTGCATTAAGTTTCTTCTTAAATGTCCATTTGCAACCAACTACCGAACAATCAGGAGGCAAATCCACCAATTCCTAAGTTCCATTCGAGAGAATTGACTGGATTTCATCATTAACGGCTTCTTTCCAAAACTTAGCTTCTGGAGATTCTATATCTTGTTTGAAAGTTACAAGATCATCCTCAACATTATAAGTGAGAAACTCACTTCCAAAGTCCTTAGATGTCCTAGACCATTTACTTCTCCTTGGTTCAACTATTTCTTCAGAATCATCAGATTCAGAAATAGCTTGTTCTGAATCGTCGCCCCCCACATTTGGCATACTTTCCACGTGATCGGGAATGGAACATGTAGTAAATGAGTCCTCTTGAGATACTTCATTGAGCACACTAGATTTCATGGGAAACACATCCTCAAAGAATGTAGTATCACATAATTCCACAACTGTATTGACCTCAATGCCTGAGATATCTGATTTTACAATCAAGAATTTGTAGGCATAACTTGTCTCTACATACCCCAAGAATATGGCACCAATCATTTTCGGTCCCAATTTCTTCCTTTTGTGTTTAGGGACAAGTACCATATCAAGGCACCCCCCACACTCGAAGGTATTTGAGACTCAGTTTTCTTCCTCTCCATACTCAAATGGACTACTCTCTACTTGTTTGTGGGGAACTCTATTCAGAATATGGCAAGTTGTATTCAAAGCTTTCCCCCACATGAAGTTGGGTAGACCTGAGATTTGGAGTGAAGAATTTACCATATCTATGAGGGTTTGGTTTTTACGTTCAGCTATCCCATTAGATTGTGGTGAATTTGGAGCAGTAACCTCATGAACTATATCATGTAATTGGAAAAATTTCAAAAACAAATTCGAAGTATACTCTCCTCCCATATCAGACCTTAATCATTTAAGTACTTTTTCGGTTCGAGTTTCAATTTCTTTCTTATAAATTTTAAATTTATCTAATGCCTCATCTTTACTTCTAAGTAAAAAGACATAACAATATCTACTAGCATCGTCAATAAAAGTTATAAAGTAACATTTTTGATCCCTTGTAGCAATACCATTAAATTCACAGATATCCGAATGCACTAAATCTAATATTTTTGAATTCCTATTCACAGAATGAAAAGGTTTCTTAGATAATTTAGCTTCACAAATTTCACATTTATTATTGTTAATTTTAGATTTAGGGATTAAATTCAGATTCATCACGTGTTTCATTGAGCCAACATTCACATGTCTCAAACGTGCATGCCAAATATCAGATGATACAAGATTTAAGCATAAAGAACTATTATCATTCAAATTTAAAACGGAATTTAAAATATGTTCTATAAGAATCTTAAACAAGTTCTCCATATCACAAAGATACCCTTTTCCAAAAAAATAGAGAATCTCGAAGGTGAATAATAATAACTTTATTGCATTTACAATCTATTCTAAAACCATCTCTAACTAAAATTGCACCACTAATAATATTGCGTCGTATTGATAGAACATGTCTAACTCTATGAAGTGTCAAAACCTTTCCTAAAGGAAACTTCAAGTCTACCCATCCTTCGCCTTTGACTTCTATAGCGTTGGAATCGCCCAAAGTCACGGATCGACCTTTAGAGGCCCGATAAGACACTAATAGGGACTTGTCAGTACACACATGCACATTAGCCCCAATGTCTATAATTCAATATAATGGTTCAAAAATAGAAAGAACTTTAGGTTTTATAGAAATGTACCTATCATTGAGGTTCAAGGATGCAGTCATCATGTTGACCACAACCTCCTCAGTTGCAGATGCGGTAGGTTTCTTAGCCTTCTTTGAAGGACAATTCTTATTCCAGTGGCCAACCTGTCCACAAGTCCAACAAGGTTTATTCTTTGATTTCTTCTGGATCTTGGCCTTAGGTTTAACTGAATTCTTAGATTTCTTATCCTGGTTCTTAGCAGTAGTAAAATTAACAGTCGCATTAATATCAGTTGGTACTTTGATAGTCTTCTCTTTCAGATGCTCTTCCTGAATGTTGATATCCATCATGAGATCGTTCATTGATATGTCTCCTTTGCGATGCTTAAGAGTCATGCCAAACGACTCCCAAGATTTTGGGAACTTCTCAATGATTGACCTAGCAACAAATTTTTCAGGAAGTACCATGCCCGCATCAGTGATCTCTTGCACCAAGAGTTGAAAATCATGTGTTTGTTCAGAAACAGATTTACCCTTAGACATATGAAACTTAAAAAGTTTGCAACACAATATTCAGTTCCCTGATTCTCAGTATTGTATTTCTTTTCTAATACTTTCTACAGAACCTTAGATGTAGTAACAGGAAGCATAGAGTATGAGTCATACAGTTTGTTATTTAACACAAACAGAATCAACCCTCGGCACGTCTTGTCACCCTTCTTCTAGGTTGCAATTATATTAGCATTATCAGGAATAATTTCATCTACTTTGGGTTCGTCTTCTTCTAAATACTGATCAAATCCTACCATGTTAAGCGATATTTGCATCCTACTTTGCCAACGAGTAAAATAAGTTATAGTAAATTATTTAGGCATACTAGACGTATCAATTTTCATGCCAGAACCAACCATAGTTAACTAACGATAGATAGTGATTTCTTTAAGACTGTTGTTAATTTTGAATTAAGTTGTTACATGCAACATCGACAGGTGTAATTAAGTTAACAGTTTAGGCCGATCTAGATAAGAAAATGTAGAATAAACCAATACAAGAGAACAAAGTAAATAAAGTTAGGATCAAACCAAGTTGTTCGTTGAGAAACGAACATGATATATTTAAAGAAATTAGCGCCTTACAACCCTTCTGGATAGGCGTCGTTCTCCCAATTGACTCAATACGAACCTGAAGAAGAACATGACGTTCGTGTTGACGATGAACATTACAGACGAAGCAGCACACCACCAGTACAACTCAGTAATCGCATGAACCATCGTATGACAGGTTGTATCTTGGAAGGAAAGGAGATGAACTTGCTACGTCTAGGAGAGGATCTCCACGTAGCACCATGGAGGCGACGACGACAGGGAGAGACTCCGACTTTAGGGTTTGCAAATACACTCGAACGGCTGACGGCTGTTTGTTCGAAAGATGTGTTTAACCTTAATGACCGCTTATTAGACCCGCTTATATGCGGGTCCAAGGGTATACGGGTCTAAGGGTATGCGAGTATAAAAAATTAGACCCGTGACAGGTTTTTTAAGGGTCCGGATTTGCGGGTCTGTGGGTCTACCCGTACCCATTTACAACCCTATCTGTGTTCGGTTTTGTGATGATGGGATCCCCTCAGGATTAAAAACAAGTTTGCCGGGTTGAGGGTTCTGTTGTTGAGCAATTACCCCATTTTCACCTGTTGTTGTTGTTGTTAATTTTGAATTAAGCCGTTACATGTAACCACGACATGTATAATTAAGTTAACAGTTTAAATCGATCCAGATAAGAAAACGTAGAATGAACCAATGCAGGAGAACAAAATAAATAAAGTTAGGATCAAACCAGGTCGTTCGTTGAGAAACGAACGTGATATATTTAAAGAAATCATCGCCTTCCAACCCTTCTAGATAGACGTCGTTATTTCTGTCGACCCGTTACGAACATGAAGAAGAACGTCACTTTCGTGTTGACGACGAACGTTACAGATGAAGCAGTGCATCACCAGTGCAGCTCAGCAACCGCAGGAACCACCACCTGATAGGTTGCGCCTTGGAAGGAAAGAAGACGAACTTGCTACGTCCAGGAGAGGATTTCCACATAGCACCACAGAGACGACGACGATAGGGAGAGACTCCGACTTTAGGGTTTGCAAACATGCTCGAACGACTGATAGTTGTATGTTCGAAAGATATGTTTAACCCTAATGACCATAGGCCTATTTATAGCCTTACACGCCCCAGTAATCCTATTCCTGTTAAGACACGACCACTCGGTTGCTCTTGTACACATTGTAAAAAATTCTGTAAAAGGAACACTTTTCAGTTAGGATTAATAAATCCGAATAGGAAAGAAATAATTAATTAAACAAGTAACTAATTACGTAGTTGCATCCTAGTACAAAAAGAAGACGGAATACATTCTCCATAATCCACAAGTCGAGCCTGTGCCCAACCCAGCCAGGCGAGGTGAGGCGTGGCATGGTGCGTGCGCATACTTGCGTGTGTATTGTAGTCACCACCCCCACCAAGAAGGGGAGCATACCCTCCTCCTAGGACCCCTTAGACACTTGTGCCCCATGTGATCCTACATATAAGGACCACAGAAGTTCTAGGAGTGAGCAATATGGGATAAAACTTCTTTGTCATTTACACTAGAGACAAAACTATTTTTCTCGCATGTACTAGTTGCACTACATTGAGCTTAACCCATGCTATATACATGGCTGTAGCAGCCATATATCTAACAATCCCCCACAAAGTCCAATGTGTAGTGTGTTCTACCATTCAATCCTCCATACTGTGCTTTCAACAGATACCTTTCAGTTTGAATCTATCTCAGTTATCCAACTGTGACCCCCACATGAACTAGGTGAACAAAAGTCTTGAACCTGAACCTTGGGTATAAGAGTATATGTTGATAACAACACAATAAAGATATGGTAGAAAAGAAAACAATGCATTAAGGCCATGCATACAAAATTTTATGTCATGATTGATAACAGAGAACAACCCAATTCTCCTGTTGCAGCCTACACAACATCAATCATTTAGTTGGAGTCTCCAAGGGTGTACTGCTAACATCCTGCCCTAAGACTTGACACAATTCAGAGACTAATCTCTTACTAACTTGCAGTCATGACACTAACAAGTTTCCCAGGGGATAGACATACAGATGCATGAAGCATCAAAGCAAATACATAGTGTCATCCAATTCACCCGACAACTTGTTATTACCACATTGAACCCAATTTGTGAGATCTCCACTCTATTGGGTTGGGTTACTACTACCTGCGAATAATGAGGGGTTTCAATCCCATCCCCAACTTGGATTTTTCCACTAAACCTAGGATAAGACCTTTAGTGAAAGGATTAGCTGTATTTTCTTTGGTACCGACGTAGTCCACAATCACGACCCCATTAGACACTAACTCCCTTTATAGACTTGAGTCTGACTT
Organism: Alisma plantago-aquatica; assembly: GCA_963693085.1. Lineage (NCBI taxonomy): Eukaryota > Viridiplantae > Streptophyta > Magnoliopsida > Alismatales > Alismataceae > Alisma > Alisma plantago-aquatica. The sequence continues at coordinate 346,174,966 of OY856414.1, forward strand.
GGATGTGTCTACGCTATTTTTGATTGTACTTATTAGTGGTGGAACCAGAAAATTACATGGAGGGGGGCTGAAATCATATATGTGTGCATTTTAACACAAAGGGGGGGGGTTGAGTCGAAAAAAATACAAACATTGAGAATGGAACCCAAGCCTCTAATTTTTCAAAACCAGTTTTTACCACTCCAACTAGCTCATTTTTTTTGTTAACTACTACACAGTTAATGTATTTATTTACACATGATCTATATATAATACTAAAATAACTACTACTTGTATTAATTTTTTGGGGGAGGGGCTAAAACCCCGACAGCCTCCCCCTTAGTTCTGCCCCTGGTACTTGTGACTCTTTATCTTGGCAATAGTTGTAGTGCTGTCACAGTGAACTGAAATTTCAGGAAGCGACTTCTTTACCATAGGTAAACTGGACATAAGTCCATGTAGCCATTCAACTTCCAATCCAGTTTCATCTAAAGCACACAACTTCACCTCAAAAATAGACTGAGACAATATGGTCTATTTCTTAGACATTTAGGAAACATCTCCTCCTCCCAACATGAATACATATCCTGAGACACCATTACTTCCAGAGTTGACGGCTATCCATCTTGCATCACTATATCCTTCGACTACATAAGGATATTTTCCATAATGTAGCCCAAGGGAACAAGTTCCCTTGTCTGTCAAGAGCTTCCCAATGGGTCTTGTCGGGACAACTAGTGTATCTAATTAACTTATTCACAGCAAACACAATGTCTAGACGTGTGCAGTTCATAAGATACATCAAACTTCCGATAATATGAGAGTATTGTAATTGAGACACAGCCAGTCTCATTCTTGAACAAGGCCTTAGATGAATCATATGGAGTCTTAACATGTTTACATGATGTGTACTCAAACCTCTCCAGTATCTTCTCAACATAGTGAGACTGAGAGAGAGTTATACCATCAGTAGACCTTATGAATTTAAGACATAAAATCACAACAACGACACCCATATCTTTCATCTCAAACTTGCTACACAAGAATGTCTTTGTCTCATTTACTACTTTCATATCAAAACCAAAAAGCAGGATATCATCGACATATAAGCATAATAAAATGAATCTATCATTGACGATTTTACAGTAGAGACACTTATCAAATTCATTAGAAACAAATCCAAATGATGATATCACATAATCAAACTTCTCATGCCATTGCTTAGGAGCTTGTTTCAAGCCATATAATGACTTAACAAGTTTACACACTTTGGACTCATTCCCACGACCCACGAATCCCTTAGGTTGTTCCATATATATCTCTTCCTGAAGATCACCGTGTAAGAACGCAGTCTTCACATCCATCTGATGGATACCGATATTATAATGGAAGCCAACGCTATAAGCACGTAGATTGTGGTCATACAGGAAACATGGAAATATGTATCAAAATAATCTATCCCTCCCCTCTGTGTGTAACCCTTAGCAACTAACCTAGCCTTATACTTATTGATTGTCTCGTCTGCATTAAGTTTCTTCTTAAATGTCCATTTGCAACCAACTACAGAACAATCAGGAGGCAAATCCACCAATTCCTAAGTTCCATTCGAGAGAATTGACTGGATTTCATCATTAACGGCTTCTTTCCAAAACTTAGCTTCTGGAGATTCTATATCTTGTTTGAAAGTTACAAGATCATCCTCAACATTATAAGTGAGAAACTCACTTCCAAAGTCCTTAGATGTCCTAGACCATTTACTTCTCCTTGGTTCAACTATTTCTTCAGAATCATCAGATTCAGAAATAGCTTGTTCTGAATCGTCGCCCCCCACATTTGGCATACTTTCCACGTGATCGGGAATGGAACATGTAGTAAATGAGTCCTCTTGAGATACTTCATTGAGCACACTAGATTTCATGGGAAACACATCCTCAAAGAATGTAGTATCACATAATTCCACAACTGTATTGACCTCAATGCCTGAGATATCTGATTTTACAATCAAGAATTTGTAGGCATAACTTGTCTCTACATACCCCAAGAATATGGCACCAATCATTTTCGGTCCCAATTTCTTCCTTTTGTGTTTAGGGACAAGTACCATATCAAGGCACCCCCCACACTCGAAGGTATTTGAGACTCAGTTTTCTTCCTCTCCATACTCAAATGGACTACTCTCTACTTGTTTGTGGGGAACTCTATTCAGAATATGGCAAGTTGTATTCAAAGCTTTCCCCCACATGAAGTTGGGTAGACCTGAGATTTGGAGTGAAGAATTTACCATATCTATGAGGGTTTGGTTTTTACGTTCAGCTATCCCATTAGATTGTGGTGAATTTGGAGCAGTAACCTCATGAACTATATCATGTAATTGGAAAAATTTCAAAAACAAATTCGAAGTATACTCTCCTCCCATATCAGACCTTAATCATTTAAGTACTTTTTCGGTTCGAGTTTCAATTTCTTTCTTATAAATTTTAAATTTATCTAATGCCTCATCTTTACTTCTAAGTAAAAAGACATAACAATATCTACTAGCATCGTCAATAAAAGTTATAAAGTAACATTTTTGATCCCTTGTAGCAATACCATTAAATTCACAGATATCCGAATGCACTAAATCTAATATTTTTGAATTCCTATTCACAGAATGAAAAGGTTTCTTAGATAATTTAGCTTCACAAATTTCACATTTATTATTGTTAATTTTAGATTTAGGGATTAAATTCAGATTCATCACGTGTTTCATTGAGCCAACATTCACATGTCTCAAACGTGCATGCCAAATATCAGATGATACAAGATTTAAGCATAAAGAACTATTATCATTCAAATTTAAAACGGAATTTAAAATATGTTCTATAAGAATCTTAAACAAGTTCTCCATATCACAAAGATACCCTTTTCCAAAAAAATAGAGAATCTCGAAGGTGAATAATAATAACTTTATTGCATTTACAATCTATTCTAAAACCATCTCTAACTAAAATTGCACCACTAATAATATTGCGTCGTATTGATAGAACATGTCTAACTCTATGAAGTGTCAAAACCTTTCCTAAAGGAAACTTCAAGTCTACCCATCCTTCGCCTTTGACTTCTATAGCGTTGGAATCGCCCAAAGTCACGGATCGACCTTTAGAGGCCCGATAAGACACTAATAGGGACTTGTCAGTACACACATGCACATTAGCCCCAATGTCTATAATTCAATATAATGGTTCAAAAATAGAAAGAACTTTAGGTTTTATAGAAATGTACCTATCATTGAGGTTCAAGGATGCAGTCATCATGTTGACCACAACCTCCTCAGTTGCAGATGCGGTAGGTTTCTTAGCCTTCTTTGAAGGACAATTCTTATTCCAGTGGCCAACCTGTCCACAAGTCCAACAAGGTTTATTCTTTGATTTCTTCTGGATCTTGGCCTTAGGTTTAACTGAATTCTTAGATTTCTTATCCTGGTTCTTAGCAGTAGTAAAATTAACAGTCGCATTAATATCAGTTGGTACTTTGATAGTCTTCTCTTTCAGATGCTCTTCCTGAATGTTGATATCCATCATGAGATCGTTCATTGATATGTCTCCTTTGCGATGCTTAAGAGTCATGCCAAACGACTCCCAAGATTTTGGGAACTTCTCAATGATTGACCTAGCAACAAATTTTTCAGGAAGTACCATGCCCGCATCAGTGATCTCTTGCACCAAGAGTTGAAAATCATGTGTTTGTTCAGAAACAGATTTACCCTTAGACATATGAAACTTAAAAAGTTTGCAACACAATATTCAGTTCCCTGATTCTCAGTATTGTATTTCTTTTCTAATACTTTCTACAGAACCTTAGATGTAGTAACAGGAAGCATAGAGTATGAGTCATACAGTTTGTTATTTAACACAAACAGAATCAACCCTCGGCACGTCTTGTCACCCTTCTTCTAGGTTGCAATTATATTAGCATTATCAGGAATAATTTCATCTACTTTGGGTTCGTCTTCTTCTAAATACTGATCAAATCCTACCATGTTAAGCGATATTTGCATCCTACTTTGCCAACGAGTAAAATAAGTTATAGTAAATTATTTAGGCATACTAGACGTATCAATTTTCATGCCAGAACCAACCATAGTTAACTAACGATAGATAGTGATTTCTTTAAGACTGTTGTTAATTTTGAATTAAGTTGTTACATGCAACATCGACAGGTGTAATTAAGTTAACAGTTTAGGCCGATCTAGATAAGAAAATGTAGAATAAACCAATACAAGAGAACAAAGTAAATAAAGTTAGGATCAAACCAAGTTGTTCGTTGAGAAACGAACATGATATATTTAAAGAAATTAGCGCCTTACAACCCTTCTGGATAGGCGTCGTTCTCCCAATTGACTCAATACGAACCTGAAGAAGAACATGACGTTCGTGTTGACGATGAACATTACAGACGAAGCAGCACACCACCAGTACAACTCAGTAATCGCATGAACCATCGTATGACAGGTTGTATCTTGGAAGGAAAGGAGATGAACTTGCTACGTCTAGGAGAGGATCTCCACGTAGCACCATGGAGGCGACGACGACAGGGAGAGACTCCGACTTTAGGGTTTGCAAATACACTCGAACGGCTGACGGCTGTTTGTTCGAAAGATGTGTTTAACCTTAATGACCGGAGGCAAATGTATAGCCTTACACGCTCCAGTAATCTTATTCATGTTAAGACGCGACCACTCGGTTGCTCTTGTACACATTGCAGAAAATTCCGCAAAAGAGACACTTTCCAGTTAGGATTAATAAATGTGAATAGAAAATAAATAATTATTAAATGAGTAATTAATTACGTACTTGTATCCTAGTACAAAAAGAAGACGGAAGACGGAAGACACCCGGCCAGGCCAGGCTAGGCGTGGCGTGGTGTGGCACGTGCATGCATGCATGTGTTTGTGGTCACCACCCCCACAAAGGAGGTGATCATACCTTCCTCGTAGGACCCCTTGGACACTAGTGCCCCATGTGATCCTACATATAAGGACTATAAAAGTTCTAGGAGTGAGCAATATGGGATAAAACTTCTTTGCCATTTTCACTAGAGACAAAACTCCCCTAGGATTTGCTGTTCCTAATTAGACAAGGAGCAGGCTGCACCTTGTGTTAGATGTTGCTACCTGTTATATGAATAAAATCCCAACCCTACCATTCAATGGGCATGGACACGTGTGAATTGATGGGAAAAGGAGTAGGTTGCTCCTACTAAAAGAAGGAACATCAAATCCGGACTCGACAAAACTACTTTTCTCACATGTACTAGTTGTACTACATTGGGTTTAACCCATGCTATATACATGGTTGTAGCATCCATATATCTAACAGTTGTATACCTGAGTTTGAACCACAAGGTACCTTCCTTGGTATCAACCAAACCTTACACCTGCCTTTGTTGTTGTTCCTATCTCGTTGTTGTATACCCGAGTTTGAACCATACGATACCTTCCTTGGTATCAGCTAAACCTTACACCTTCCTTTGTATTGCTGTTCCTATCTTCTGTAACCTGTCTGATTCAAACGAGTGAATTGGCAAAACCCATGTGACTATTAACCCAAGCAAAGCTACATGCAGTGTCTTTCATATCCGTTTGTCCATTTTTTTCTCGGAATGAAACAAAATTTTCCCATTAGACATAGAAGATATGCACTGAGTTCTGACTATAAAGTATTTGGAAACCGAGGTGTTCCCATATCAAAGGTTTTGAAATTGACAAGTATAAAAATCATTGTTGTTTAGAAAAAATATTTTAGTATAATATTTAATAAAATGAATAGCAATATCAAAATTTAAAGCAAATAATACATGTATGCACTATTTAGAAAATCGGCCGCTTAGGCCGAATAATCGGCCGAATATTCCTTTTTGGGGGTCTACCGCTCCGATTATGAATAATCGGCCTATAATCGGTCCAGGACCGATTAATCGGCCGATCGGGGGAATAATCGGCCGATTAATCGACGATTTTCAAAATCAAATGCTAGTAATAATTTTTTTTACATTAAATTTTTCTAATACTACTATTGGTCATTACAATTACATTCTCTTCTTCCAATTTACATATTTGGTCTTCTCCTCATGTTTTCTCTATAAGTTTATAGTTAGTGTTTATTGAACTGATCCTTACTGTTGATGTTTTCTTCGTTAATTTCATTAATGTTTCTAATTATTTCTTAATGCAATATTAGTCTATGACTTATCAATGTTTCTAATTACTTATCAATGTTTTTTCTCCCTAATTTCATCAATGTTTCAAGTTACTTATTAATGCAATATTAGTCTTATCACTTATCAATGTTTCTAATTACTTATTAATACAATATTAGTCTATGACTTATCAATGTTTCTAATTACTTATTAATGCAATATTAGTCTTTTACTTATCAACGTTTCTAATTACTTATTAATGTGATATTAGTCTATGACTTATCAATGTTTGTAATTACTTATTAAAGTTTTCTTCTCTAATTTCATCAATGTTTCTAACTACTTATGAATGCAATATTAGTCTATTACTTATAAATGTTTCTAATTACTTATCATTGTCATTATTATATGGTCAATATATAATTTACATATCTTTATGGTTAATATTAAAAAAAATCAAAACCGATTAAAACCGAATATTCTCCCGCTTATACTCCCGCATACCATATATACTCTATTCGGTACCCTCTCCGCCCGTACACCGATTACCGCTTTTCAGAACAATGCATGTATGCTTGCTGTTTATTTAGCACCTTACTATTTTTTTGGTATTGTAATTCAAAGATAAGTGATTTCTAATTTTTTGTATACTTTAGTATAAAATAGTTTAGCAATATTGTGTATTTAGTTTGTCAAAGTACCTTAATCAAATTTTGTTATTATGATATCACTAGTAAAAAAAATATATAGCAATTTATTTTTTCCATTTTGCAATAAGTGGCAACCATTGTATTAGATCACATGGTCTTATAAGGGGGGTTCTTTATACAACAAATGTTGTGTATGTTGTAATACATGTATTTTGTACAACTTTTAGGGTTCGTTCGGGTCCTGACATTAGCAATAAAGTAGTTCAATGCAAGAACAAAACAAATGCATGATACAACTTATGACTATTAAATTAACATATAAGTACATGTAGTTAGAAAGATAAGGGCTAAATATGGCTCCGTAATGCATATTGTAGTTCACCATGCACACCTATTGTAGTAGGGATACTTTATATAATATGTGGTGCACCCGTTGCGATATAAATATTTATACAATAATTAAAATATAATGTCTTTCACTAAACATATCAATTGTAATACGAGTATTTTTATAACATGTGGTGCACTTATTATAATATAGATGTTTAGCCTACACTTCAAACATGTTGTCTTTCACTAAATACACTCATTGTAATAGAGGTATTATATATAGCATGTGGTACTTCTATTGTAATATATGTATTTTATACAACATGTCTTCTTGCATGTTGCAGTTTACCAAATACACTCCTTGTAATAGGGGTGTATTTTCAAGACACATCTATTATAATAGACAGTGACAGATCTAGAAAATCACAATAGGGGGCTGATTGATTGTTGAAGTTGATACTCAATAACTAAAATATTTTTTATTTTACCAGTCAATACAAAATACATTATAGAGAAAACATATTATATGTTCCTCTCAAAATTCTAAATCAAAATATGAGTAATTAGCAATTAAAAGAAAGAAAGAGAATACTTAGATAGCAAAGAGCTTTCTATTGACCACATCAACATTGTTTTTCAATAGACCATTGCACCAAAATTATGAAAATAACAAATAATACACTGAAAAATTAAGCATGTCTTCCATTCATTTTTTCCTTTTTTTTCTTGTTAGTAACAAAATCTAAATATTTCTTGACCAAAGCTAGGATCTCCGATCGATCTTTCTTTTTCTAGATAAAAACTTAAGAAGACCAACAATAAAAAATAGGCCATATAGAAAGAATGATACATATGTTTGTAACAATAAAAAGAGAAAGAGGAAGTACCAAAATATCGAAAGCTATTCATAAATCATATATTCGTTGTTCTTTAAAAAGACATCTATGTTAAAATATATAAACAACAAATAATACATGAAAAATATAAGAATGTATATCATTAATTTTCTCTTTCTTCTTTCACTTATTAATAGGACTAAATGACAACCAAAGCTAAACAATTTCAAATAAAAATTGTGCGGTCGTAGGATAAACCCCGACCAGAAAAAATGGGACAACATGAATGTACCAGCTAAGCTAGTAGCCACCGTTGGAACTTTTGATACATTAAGGCCATGTTTGATTCAAAGGATATGGAGTAGGATTGGATTTTTATCCCTTCAAATATTACTTTCTTATTTTTAGTTTCAATAAAATAAGATAGGTTTGAAATCCAGAGCAGATCCACATGCTGCGTTTGTGTCATTAATTATATCGCACAGTGGGGTGTCTTTTGTTAATCCTGCGTCTTCATCGCGGACCAACCCCCTTCCCTATAAATTAGTTGCCCGCCAACGAGCTTTAATTTTTGCCGCCGCCACCCCGGCTCCATCTCTCACTATCGCTACCCCGACTTCGTCGTCCACTGCCCCTGGCTTCGTCGTCCCCAACACTGCCCTAGATGCTCACTCCCTGCTTGCCCGGTTGTTTCCGAACTCCCTCCTATTACACTGTAATAAATATGCTTCTCCACCTGCTATCCAAGATCTGAAATTTAGGACGTCTATATACTATCGGACAAATGTACTAGTGTCGTCCATTGTTATAAATTTGTTTCTCCACCTGTCATCCACTCATTTGGGAGTTCATTTCTTCGATCCTGTCAGTTTCCCCAGCGGCCAGCGTCAAGGTTATTTCATGATTTGTGACCACTTTTTTTTTTCTAGAATAGAAACTATGGACCGGTAGCTGCAATAAGCAGAATGGGGTGCCCAAGCATTTAACGATGAAAAGTGTACTTCTTCTTGTTGTGACTACGAAGAAGGATGTGTACACGGTCAACTAGAAGAGAACATCGACAATTGGGCACTTAAAAGGCTCCTCTTGATTGAAGTCGAGTTAACAATTTTTTATCATGTTATCCAAACACTACATGGGAAAATTGGTATCCTTTCGGGCTCATTTCCATTACATCCAATCCTCCCAATAATGCAACATGTTTCCTATGTTGAGAACCAAACATGGCATAAGAATAATAAATAAACAATCCATGTGTCCAAAAACTTGCAGCAGCTGGGAATCAAACCCTGGCCGCTGAGATTTGTTGTAGACAGAAATACCAATTGCGCTAGTGACATCCCACATAAAGTTAGTATCCAAAACTAGTATTATTCTATTTGTTAAAGTATATACATATGATTTTAGATTGGGGGAGGGGGCTTCAACCCCCAAAGCCCCCTAGATACACCCCTAATATTAGGGGTTGTTTACACAACATGCATTGTTTGTAATACCAACACTCTTACAATATATCATTAACTATTGTATTTGATTAGAAATGCATATATAGTTGATCAATTAGTTATATTTCAAATATTGTATAAAAAATATGCAATTATTTTTTACATTTCATAAACACGAGCATAACTGAAAAGATTCTGCATCAAACCTTGTAAAAATCTTGCAATGAAAATTTTGATAAATAATCAATCATCTATACAAAAATTCGATCATACAAACAAGTGCTTTGTAGATACATAAACTAGTAAGTACACACTTAAAATCAAATTAAAAAATAGTTATAAAAGTGTCAAACATTCGTCATATGATGAAGAATAGACGTTGCCTGCTCATGTCAGATAATTTTGTGTATGCTCAAGAACACACATCGCTCAATCATTTAAAACCTCATTGATCTCTTCTTTGTTGAAGCAACAACTAATATACTTTGAGTAATATTACAATTATATGTCAAATATATCAACATATTGTTAATTATTAAATATATTTAAAAGTTTTAACAAACTAAATGAATATAATAATTAGCTTATTTTTTCATAAAAAATTCTATTCTCATCTCAATGATGTCTCTCATGTACTTCATCACATAATACCCACAATCTATATTGTTTGGCTGTTTTGGAGAATACTAACACCCCTAGGATGATTGTTGAAACAAGGAAAAATGTTGATGAGGTCAAAACTTTGTTTGACAACAGACTGTTGAATGAAAGTTGCATACTCAAACATAGAAGGATAAATGATGTTTGATGACCTAAAGAAGGCTGAATATTTTTTTATTGGAAGAGAAGTAGAGAAAAGTGGATGAAGGATGGAGACAGGAACACAAAGCTCTACCACATTGCATTTGAAAAAAGTGAAGCAACTCATCTGATTTCTAAACTGATAAATATTGAAGACCAGGTTGTGAATAAACAAGAAGAGTTAAATCAAAGTAGCTCATATTCTTTTTGAATTGATAAATATTAAAGACCAAGTAGTGGCTAAATAAGAAGAGTTAAAGATCAAGAAGTCAACTTTCATATGAATATATATAACTAGGAGTTTCTTGTGGAAGTAAAAACATGAAGATCTAGAATGAAAATTCAAACTCTCTTCTATCCACATAATATCAGTTAGCCAATGATCTCATGTGGGGAACAAAACCCTCATAGATGGCCCCATGAATCAACTGGACTGACCTTCACCATTGTCCCACCCACTAACTCACCACCTAACCATCCATCCAACCTAAGTAGAACATCAAAATAGTAGGAACCATATGCAACCCAAGATCATAGGGTAATGAAACATGGTTTCTATAGACATTGAATCAAGTTTTGCAAGAACCACCATTATTGGAGTTTATGAATGTGGTAAAAAAAGGATGGTGAAATCGATGTCATATCAGAGAAGCACGAGTTTGAGTTGATGAAAGATGTATGGGAATAGTCAGTGATGGTTTATGTTCTAGGTAATAGACTGTAACTCCTACATCTCAACACCTAGATTGCAAGACATTGGAAAGTCAAGGGATATTACAAACCACTGGTGATGGAGAATGAATTTTTCCTTGTTTGATTCTCGAATGCACTAGAAAAGAAGGATATCTTACAAATTGGGTTGTGGTGGTTTGACAACCACCTTGTGATCATAAAAGATTATCACCATGTCGGTGAATTGAAACATGCCACCTTGTCCTCTCTACCTATATGAATATGTACCATAAGTGAGAAGATCTTGGATGTGAAAGGCAACCAAGATCATGGTGGTAGGTGTTAGGAAGATGTCACACATTAATGAAAGGTTGGTAGAAACATATGTGTAAGACCCCTAACTTGGTTTTTAGCTTCAACATGCTTGATTGATTTAATTGAGTGCTTAAATTCAGAATAAAACATTAATTTATGTTTCGATATCAGGTGAAAGAGCATCTTTCGACTTCTGTCCAGTTTGAACTTTGTTTGCTAAAGTTTTGCAATTCATGTGTTCTATGGACCTTTATGCAAATTTTCCTTTCCTAGGGATCTATATGTAATTATAACACATTCATGTTATACTTCATAAGTGCTCTTCATATGTTTGATTTGGTTACACATTTGGATGCTATGGTACATCATTAGATGTTTGCTTTTCCCCTTCAAGGTTGAGAACTAATGGTTTCTCACCTAAGGTCTTGAACTGATGGTTTCACCATCTATGATGAGGATCCAGTGGTTTCACCATGTGGGTTAAGGGTACGATGATTTCTCCTTGTAGTTGAGGAACCAATGGTTTCTCTTATGGATCTAGAATTGATGGTTTTCCTTAAAGAATATGTTGGGAAGTACGACATCAGATAGGCAGCGAAAATAAATTTTTTACTGACATATTTCCCATTAACCAGTAGACCGCATCAATAACTATACAATGGGAAGGATGGTTTTATGAAGATATACCTAGTCTTGGAGCAAGTCCAGCGACAATCCTTGTCGATGTAGATGTCCACTCTATCTTGGATAGTGTATGTGCAGCTCCTGCTTGTATTGGGACTCATCAGACTGCTCCTCCATAGACAATAGACTCAGACAACTGCTACAACAGATCATGTGATCTCGCCACGCACTCTGAGTTTATGTTGTCATCCTAGCAGCAGCCAAAGGACTCCTTCCTCTAGAGTAGTCTACATGGACCAACTAGAACTCATGTCATCCTGCTAGAATGGACAGGAAGGAATTGTCCCTCCCGTTGGTCTCCCTTGGCTATCCCTCCCTAGTTAGGTAGGACTTGCTTGGGCTCTCGTGGTTACCACAACTAGAGAGGACAACAATTATCAGAGCAACTGATTCTCAATTATATGTCTTGTTCTATGAGAAGCCCCAGTACCCCTCTATTATATAGTAGAGGTTAGGGTCAGGGTTCCCACTCTATGCTGGAGTGGAAAGGACTAGAAGATCTCAAATTTTCACAACAATTTTAGAAATTTTGCAACCTATGATGGCCCAAACAGCCATCTGGAAACCCACATGATCATCTTGCATGCCAGATGGTCGTCTGACTCAGTCCATATGGTCTTATGGTGTGTTTCTCAATTTTGTACATGTTTTTGAATTCAATTCCAATTAATGTGTATCATGATGTCAGCACCAATCCTAGATGCAATCGAATTGCACCCTCGAAATGGGCATCTAGTGCAAATGAGATAGAAGTTTCACACCATGCTAGATGGCCATCTCAAACAGGTGAGACGGGCGTCTCATATCCTAGGTTAGGCATAATTCCAACCAATGTATAATACAATTAGCCTGACACTACAAACAACAATCTCAACACTTAAACTGATTATCTAGCAGTCCAGTCAGCTGATTTGTTGCGTGAATTGAATACCTAAATATTTTAGTAATCAACTCAAACATCATTCATGATAAAAAATCCTCTTCTAGATTAGCTCCTATGTGTGTGACCCTATAGGTCCCATATTACATTGGTAGTGAATGTCCATAACAACTTATGTCATCACAAGCAATGAGTAGTGCCTAGTCACACATCATCTCTACCCAAGTAAATGGAAAGTTGGGGATAATCTGTGTATGGTGTTACATTGTTTGTATAGGTCCTTTGTCACTAATATCCAGATTGAACTAGAGGCATGAAGTAGTCATCCTCATTATTATTCAATCTTATTTCTTGAACCATAGTAGACTTCATGAGATATATGTAAGCTCAATATCACATATTGACTCACATGCTTATGGACATACTTTTCTCAGTCTCGCTAATCAAGAGGCCTTTGGATATCATACTCCGATCAGAGGGACAAATCCCATCTCTATCATTCACAGTCTATCCCCATGTGTCAAAGTCACCCAATCATCACCTTTATAACAACCCATGTTTCATGATTGCATTTGATGATGTCAAAGAGCACCCAACGACATGTGACAAGTCCAATCATTTCAAGTCTAAGAACCACAACCACCACCATCACTATGAGAGATGACTATGACTTCCATGATGATGGCATCCATGTGCCATTCTCATGGTAGGTTTGTCTGATACACTGTTGTCTGACATGTATCTGTGTGCTTGGTTTGATATTTCCATACCATGACTAATGGTTTTCATTCATATACCAACTCACACTATGATCTTATGTTTTATTTTTGTCTATCAACCTTCCACAATAACAACTGATCAGGGACATAATGAGAATATGTATATGCACTCTTAACATCCGTATGATCTCACTTCAACAAGGCTAATACTTGAATACATACTTCATTGAGTAATATTATTCTCTAGACATTTATAATGTTCCATCATTACCTCATAACTGAATGAAACATAATAAATGGGAAGCTTTCCTTTTATTAATAATCAAATCATTTACATTTTATGTAAGACCCCTAACCTTGCTTAAACGGTTGAACATGATTAACTGTCATAATTGAATGCTTAGAATCATAATATTACCTATTTATATATTTTAGTATCATGTGAAAATCTTAAATTTCAAATTTGGTCTAATTTGGACATTGTTTGTGCACGTTACGTAATTTTATGCACATTTTGGACTTTTATACAATTCACCCAATTCAGAGGTTTTCTATGCAATTTGTTACTTGTATTATGTTTCTTGAATGTTCTCTTATCATCCTTGAGCTTTTTGATCCATTGGGAGCCTATTTGAACCTTGGTTTGGAGGTGTTTTCTTCAAGGGTATTTTAGGGTTTACCCCTTTATGGATGAGCTACCTTTAGGAGCTATCAACCAAGGATTTATTTATTTGGCTTGGAAACCAACAAATGGTAGCAAAGCAGGTCTCCATGAATGGTGGGAAGATGGTTCTGTGTCTGCTTGTATATCCTTAATAGTTTAAGGCCATGAACACATGGAGAGCTACTAGGACACCTCGAGTTTTTCTTTTTCGTTATCCTAAAGTTTTATATACCTATCCTTAAGAACCCAAATGAAACTTTCTCTCTCTGCCACTTCTGTCCTTCTAAGAGCTCCATCTCCCCTCTGTTATTCTATAGTGGACCTATCCAAGGAAGAAGAAGGTGTGGATCTTCTTGGTAGAAGCATCTAGGGTGATTTGCTTCCTTTAGGGTTTCTAAAGCTCCTTCTTGGTGATCTTGACCTAAACGAGTAAGTATCCCCTTCTTTCCTCTATTTCTTTCTATGTTATTCTTCCTCCTATCTTTATACAAGTCGAAACCTTGATGTTCCATGGTAGAAATTACTCTAGAACTCAAGAATATACCTTTCTTGCTCTTTCTTCTAGGGTTTTACTTCCTTGTGGAGAAGGGTGCCTATTTGGCCAAATTCAGATCTAAAACTTGGATTTTCTTGCCTTCTTTTCTCAAGTTATTTGCTTCTAGAAGTCTGTTCTTCTTAGTAGATGAGAGTTTTATAACCTTCTTCACTTATGTTGCTTACGAAAAGCTTGTTAGTTCATCTATATGCTTAAAAGTGATGATCTAAGCATAAAGAAACCACACTTGCTTAGGGTTTCAAATTTTTATGGTGTTTCCTATTTTATTCTAGTTCTAAATGCACATGTAATCAGGTGTACCTCCTTCGTAAGGTAGAATATGATCTAGTATAGGTTGTTCCAACAACTGATGGTGTTAAGCACCTAACAATCGATGGTCCAAATTAGGGGTTTCAAGCTATTTCCTCTAATACTTCAATGTCCGATGGTGTTAAATGAATATAGTGTTGATCTAGCAATCGAAGGTGACTTTATGTTCATAACCAATGGTGGATCATGTCATCACCACAAATGGTGAGTTAATGATGTAATTGTAGCATCAATTAAAACCTAAACTAATTGTAACGACCCCACCTTCCAGTAACCCCCAATTAAGGGAAATCAAGAGGTCAGAGCCGTTATCCCAATTTCCGGATCAAAGGTTCAAAAAATAAGCATTAATAATTATCAAACTTTACCAGACTATACTAAAAGGTTGTAATAAAATAAACTTTTTACATACCTTTGAAAAACTTGGATTTCTAAACTTCTATCCACACATGTATACTACTCTAACTAATCCTCCTTGCACTTTCATTCATGTATTCACAATGTGACAGTTTACTGTTTGTCCTTTTGGGTTTGTACCTAAAACATCAACAAACAAAACTTTGGTCAGCATAAAGCTGGTATGTGGGGGAAACAATAATTGTGCAATTATCCATAGCAATTTATTGCAATCAATTACAGTTTATCAACCAACTTTACATTTTAAATATAACTGCATGATCCATACATACCCTATCCTCTGCACTGTCCCTGCAGTGGACCTGGATGCTACCTTCCTTATGGTAGATCCTCATTAAACCCCTCATGATCCTACCTAACCGGTGAATCAGTTTCTAGGGTTGAGTCACATGGCACTACCCGTAGGTAGCCCACTCCTTAACTCATGGTGTGCTATAGAGTCTCATAGCACTACACATGGGTAGCCCAATTTCTAACTCATGATAGCCTAGACCTTACTCTAGGTCACCCTTTTTAGCATTTGTAAAGCCACAGAGGAGGATCCAGATCTAAGCCAGTTATATATATTTATATTGATAATCATAGTCACTTTATAGTTGCATGAAATAAAAGTCATCCAAGCAGTTTATTTCAAACAACCGATAAAATCTCCGGGACTCGTCATGAAACTAAGGCGGTTAATCATAAACGTAACCACATACCTGTAACTGTAGATTTGAAGAAAGAATCAACTATGTAGAGAAAACCCAATCAAGCAAGCAACTATGCACAAAAATCCTGAAATAAACATATCAACTTCCTTTTATCAAAATTTATCCAATTTCATCTTATTCCTTAGGATTTCTATTCCAATTTCAGGGTTTCCTTTGAAATTAGGGTTTTGCCTACACTTTTAGTATTATGAACCCTAATTTAACAAAATTACATAAAACCTTTAAATTTCTCATTTTAATACTCCTAAAAGACTTTGGATCAATTATTTAGTAACTTATTTCCTTGATCCGAAATAAACATAATTTTTCTCTTTTTTCACCCTAAATTAGGGTTTCTATATGTATTGTCCTTCATTTATAGATTAAAACCCTAAATTAGCCAACTTTGCATTCAAAATGGATATAAAATACTATTTTAATATTTAACAGGTTAATACTACTCAAATTAACCTATTAACCCACAAAGATTCATCCTTTATATTCAATTAGGGTTTCTAATTACCTTTTAATACCTTTTTCTACCAAATTAATGTAATTTTGCAAAACTAGATAGAATTAGGTCACCAAACTATTTTTATCCCGTTCCTCGTATTTTTAACCAACTTTCATGTACAAAGTTTTCTCATCGGAGTTTTCTATCATTAGATATGATTTTTCTAAAAAAATGTATTTTACTGGAATTTTGTTTAGAGAAGGGAATTACCGAAAATTCGTGATCATTTGATCGGTGCGCCGCTGGTCCACTGATCATATCTGACACCCCGCGTTGATCGCCTCCACTATGTGAGCTAAGTAAGCGCGCCGGTACAGGGATCATTGGCTCCCTCTCAAGTCCACGATGGACTCCAATCGCACGAACGCGGCTTGTCTCCTTCCTCTTCTCTTTCTATTCTAATTGTGGCAGCACCGTGGCGGAATCCTCGCCGGAGAGAGGGAAATTGAGAGAGAGAGAGTTGGGGCTCAGGAAGTTGCCATCAGGGTTTACGAGGATGAGAGGAAACATGTGGGAGTCTATTTATAGGATATGGGGGGTCCTTTTTAGGGTTTCCTATCCCCGCCGCCAACCGATCCTCAACCCAATTGGGTGTTCTCCTAGTCGCGATGGGAGCCTATCATCTTAGGGTCGAGAAGGTTTGTCTCCCTCTCCCAGACCCAGAGGAGTGATTTCTAAGAGTGCACATGCACTGGATCATGAAAAAGTTGAAGGGGAAAGTTCCCCTGAACTCGAACACAGTCTGTGTCCCACTGGGACTTTGATAATGAGCGGTGCCTTTTGGATCAAGATCCAACGACCCTCATCACACACGCTAAACCAATCAAAGGAAAAGATTTCCTAAATCCAAAATAAATCCATATTTTGAGGATAAAATGAAATAGCTATAACTCCCAATTTATAACTCCTTTTTATCTCAAATTTTAAAGGAACCTCGTTTATGATTTTATCTCTCATCATGAAAAAATTGGGATCATTATCTAAAGAAAACGAGTCCTTTTCTTCATTTGCAAGCTAACACTTAATTATTCATATTTTCCACATATTTTCTCTTTCCCTAGCCTTTATATTATTATCCAGAGTTCCTTGAACATTAAGGAACCTTAATATCTCGAAATTCCATCTTGGAAAATATTCCTTAGCCTTTTATTCTTCTTTTATCTATTTTCTTATTTATTCATTTATCCAATTGGATTCCTTTTCCTTTTCTTTTTCTTTTTCTTTCAATTGGGCTCAATAGCCAATAAGGCCCATTAAGAAAACATACAAGGCTATTATACACAAAATTCATTCAAATCAAACCATTAAATCAACCGTTGATTTCATTTATCTTTTAAAAGGAGATTTACAAATCTCATTACATGATTTAAGAAAAATGGGGTTATAACATCCTCCCCTCCTTCTAGGAATTTCACCCTCAAAATTCAACAATCATACAAACAAATTAGGGCATGCTTTTTCCATGTCCGTATTCAGCTCCCATGTGGCTTCATCCTCTCCATGGTGCTTCCAAAGAACCTTTACCATCTCTATATTCTTATTTCTGAGCTCTTTCACCTTGGTATCTAGAATCTGTAAAGGTAACTCAGGATAAGTTAGCTTACCTTGAAGCTCAATGGGTTCAATGCTCAACACATGGCTCAGATCTTGCACATATCGCTTCAGATTGGACACGTGAAACACATCATGCATCATACTATATTGAGGGGGTAACGCCAAACGATATGCGGCTTCACCAATCTGTTCTAATAATTCAAACAGACCCACGTATCGAGGACTCAACTTGCCTCTGTTCTTAGCTATAGCTCGGAGCGGTCGGATTTTCAGAAAAACATGTTCTCCCATAGTGAAATGCACATCAGTCTGCCTCGCATCAGCATACGACTTCTGTCGATCCTGGGCTCTCTTTAGCCTTTGCCTGATCAAAGCGACTTTATCAGCATACACTTGGAGTTCATCTGACCTCAACAAGGTCCTTTCACCAACATCATACCAGTGAAGTGGTGACCGAAACGGTCTCCCATATAGAGCTTCATACGGAGGCATCCCAATATTGGCTTGATAACTGTTGTTGTAGGCAAACTCAGCTATTGGTAGGTACCGCTTCCATGATCCACCCCAATTGAGCACACAAGCTCTCAGCAGATCCTCTAAGGTCTGAATTGTCCTTTCTGACTGACCATCTGTCTGGGGGTGATATGCGGTACTAAAACTCAACCTTGTACCTAGTTCCTCTTGAACTTGCTTCCACAACTTGGAAGTAAAATTTGGGTCTCTATCGGAGATGATGGAACTGGGTACGCCATGTAAGCACACTATCTCTCTGATATGCACCTTAGCTAAATCTGACACTTTGGCAGTGGTCTTCAGGACAAGGAAGTGTGCTGACTTGGTAAGGCGATCTACCACAACTCATATAGCATCATGACCTTTCCTAGTACGAGGTAGACCCACCACAAAATCCATGGTGATATGATCCCATTTCCATTCTGGAATCTCTATAGACTGTAAAAGCCCACCGGGTCATTGGTGTTCAACCTTCACCATTTGGCATGTAAGACAACTGGCCACATATGTCGCAATGTCTCTCTTCATTCCTGGCCACCAGAATAACCTCTGCATGTCCTTAAACATCTTGGTAGTTCCCGGGTGTACCGTGTACTTAGAACCATGAGCCTCTTGTAGGATACGTTCCTTCAACAGTGAGTCTTCATGAACCCATATGCGATTCTCAAATCTAATCCCTTTGTCTATTCCCAATGAAAGACGAGTCTGAGGCTTCTTCATCAAGCCTTTCATCTTGTCAAGTTCCCCACTAGCCAACTGTGCTGCTACAATCTCACTCAAAAATTCTGACTATATCTAGATGTTGGCCAATCGAACTCGATCATCAAACGGTTGAAGAGACCATTCTACCAGCTCTTCTAAACTCTTCCACTGACTAGACAAAACAGCTGCACACCAGAGCTATTTCTGACTCAAAGCATCTGCTACGATATTCACCTTTCCTGGATGATAAGCGATGGTGAAGTCGTAATCCTTCTTGTACTCCATCCATCGTCGCTGCCGTAGGTTCAGGTCTCTCTGTGTCAGGAGGTACTTCATGCTCTTATGGTCAGTGAATATCTCAAAGGTAGCACCATACAGATAATGCCGCCATATCTTTAGGGCATGGATAATAGCAGCTAACTCTAGGTCATGTGTCAAGTAATTCACTCATTGGGCTTGATTTGTCGGGAGGCATATGCAACCACATGTCGATTCTGTTCCAACACACAGCCAAGTCCCATCTTCGATGCATCAGTGAAAATCATGAAACCCTCATTGCCAGATGGTAGAGTCAAAACTGGTGCAGTGGTTAGCTTCTCCTTCAGCTCCTGAAAATGAGCTTCACACACATCAGACCATACAAACTTCACATCCTTCCGAGTCAACATGGTCAAAGGCAAGGTGGTCTTTGAGAAATACTTGATGAAACGTTGATAGTACCCTGCCAACCCCAAGAAATTGCATATTTCCAAGGGATTCTTTGGTGCAGGCCAGTATCGAACTGCCGACATTTTAGCTGGATCTACGAAGATTATTCCTCCTGAGATGATGTGTCTGAGGAACATGACTCGGTCTATCCAAAACTCACATTTGGAGAATTTCTCGTAGAACTTCTGCTTTCTCAAGATTGTTGACTAAAATGGACATTATTATAAATCCCTTTGTTTTGATGATGACAAACATTTCATTCTTGTCGATCTAACGTGCTACTTGAGTGTTGTAGGAATAAGGTGGATGACAAATATTATGGAAGATCTATATGCTAGATTGTTTTAATTTCATGAATGTAATCAATTGTAAATCTTGTACAAATATATAATGTATAAGTACTTAGACATCATGTAAATCAAGCGTTAGATCTTCCCTAGCAAATCACTACACTTAGATAGTTCATCCCCTTCAATAGTGTCACATATGCACACTCATACATACACTTAGTACTTTATTTGAAACATTTAAACAAGGTCAATCTCGGTCGACAAAATCCTCGACTGAGACACTCTCGGTCGACAAACTTCTCGACTGAGAAAGACCCAAGTAGCCGTTAGACACAGCTGACAAGGTAATTGGCAGTTGGAGATGAACGCTGCAAACACTTGCTCCAGAGAGCCTGTCGGTCGACAAATCCTCGACCGAGATTGGTTTTGACAACACTTGCAGATTAATTAACTAGTCGTTGCTAAAGAAACTAAAGTGTACCTAATGGCTAGTTAAGCACTTAGAACCCCCTAGAAAGTGTCTAGAACGTCCTTAAGCACTTGTAGGTCATTTTTATAAATAGGACATGCCTTAGGACACCTAAACTCACTTATTTTTCTACACTTGAGCAATCCTTGAGCATACACTTGCATTAGCAACCTGTTTTGAGCAATTGAGCAATACTTACAATTGGCTACTCTTCTCCTTGCTCTAATTTCGTGTCTTATTGGCTAGTATCCCCTATCCACAGCAATCACACTTCCATATACATTGGTTAGGAGATCTACACGCTTGATATAGGCAAATCAAGCCTTGTGCTTCAAAGGTTAAGTGTAATTTCCTTTTCCTTTCTTGTTCACTCTTATTGCTTGTACTCTCCTTGCTACTCCTAGGGTTGGAGGTTGCGGATTGGAGAGGGTCGTGATCTTCTTGGTGAAGAAGGAGGCTTTGGACTACTTCAAGAAGGCTGGTGCAACGGGAGGCTAATTCAAAGAGGAAGGCTACTTCAAGGGGGAGCTTGGAGTTACTTCAAGAAGGCTACCTCAAGTTGGTGCATCTACTTCAAAGTGAAGGCTGTCCAAAGGGGTGTAAGAAAGTATTGTATTTTATGTAAAATCCTTGAAGAGGTAATAAAATTAATACTTTCAAAATACCGGTTGGGTAAGCAACCGGGTAGTGGACTGACTACCTTAGTATTTGCCAAGGTTGGAACCACTCTAAATCCCTTGTCTCCTTCTTGCTTTTTCATTTGTGGTTGTTTGAGTTAAATAAGTATTGAATTATCTTTAAAACCCTATTCACCCCCTCTCTAGTGGTTTTTCAATTGGTATCAGAGCAGGCTTCAAGGAGCTCTAATCGAGTCTTGAAGTATGAAGGGTGGTGGTGCCTACAACCGCAAGCAAAGGAGCAGCTTGGACCAACCTACAACAAGTTGTAATTGGTTCTTAGGAACAAGCCACACAACACATAGTTGCCCATGGAGATCAAATAAGGAAGATGAGCACAAAGATTGCCTTATTTCTACAACAAGTGAAGAAGAAGAAGAGGTAAGCCTTCTCGATTTACCTAAAGAAGATTTAATTGCTAGTCTTCAAGAAACGCATGAAAAATATATTGAGTGCAAAAAGAAATTAAAGAAATCAAATAAAGAAAATAATGAATTACATGCTAAACTTCTTGCTCTTACATCTGAAAATGAAAATCTTAAAAAGGTCATTGAAGATTATAATATTAAGCTAAAATCAATAGAAGCAGATTGCAATCTTCTTTCTCTAGAAAAGATAAACTTGCAAACTCAAGTAAATGATCTTCAAAAACAACCCGTCTTGCGTACACATCTAGATTATGATACTATCGTGAAAGAAAGAGATTCCTTGTTATCTAATATAGATCAAGCAAAGTTGGACATAAACAAAAGAATGGATGAGATTGTTAAGTTGCAATAAAAAGTTAGTAGTTTGAGCAACAATGATACTCTTGATAAAATCTTAAATAATTCTTACCATCAAATTGGAAGGAGAGGACTAGGTTACAATCCTAAAGGAAAATCTTATCAAAAACCTAGTTGGGGAAGAACACAAGTGCCAAAGAGTCAATCTATGTATGTACCTAAAGGCACAAACACATATGTACCCAAGAACAACCTAGAACATAATCATAGAAAGAGATATGAGATTGATTCTATATGTTGTCATTACTGCTTGCGCCTTGGACACTATTCTTTTTCATGTCCTTACAAGAAAAAGGATGTCAAGTTAGTATGGGTTCCAAAACCCCCAAACTAAATGAACAAAATTAAGTTGAGATATAACCAAGGAATCTAGTTGCATATTTCTATGTCTATCTCAACTTAACATAATGGGTTAACAAATTAATTCAAGTATCTAAAACTTCTAACTTGAAAATATACGATTCTTTTGAATCTGCAAAGACAAAATTTTGCCTTAATTAAAGTTTTCAAAGCATAAAGACTTAAAATATAATTCATTGAGATTCGATCTAAATATTAATTTGATATTCATATGCTCTATCTCAACCAAGCTAAATTTTTCAAATTGCATAATTGAATTGAAAATGGACTTTGTTTTTACTTGGAAACAATTACTGAAAATAGTTCTGAAAAAGTGCAGAACTTTTCTCAGTCGAGACACTGTCGACCGAGAAGAACTGTCGGTCGAGAAATGGTCGACCGAGCAGATTTCTGTTGTCAAGTTTGAAATAAATCTGCTGAACTTGTTTTCAATTAACCTAGCTTGCAATAAATTTGTTATTAATCATTAATGCAAATCAAAATAAAACCTGGAAGACAATTTTTGAAATAAGACATATTAATCATTTGCAAAGGTGTTATAAGAAGACTAATCTTGAACTAACCTCATTCATTGATTGAAAACGTTTATTAGCTTGTCTTAAAAATTTGAAAGCATGAATGAGATTATTTTGGTATTATCTTCTACATGTTTTGGCTCAAAATTATGAATGGGTTTTAGCAAAGAAAATTACCATTCTTTCCTAAAGTACTCCTTGGAATATCTATACTGAAACCATGTGTGTTGAAATTTAGTTTAAATAATCATAATTATTGCATTTATATGTTGATCATTGTACTATGGATATGCTTCTACCTTTATATAGTGCCATGATCATTATATTTTAGTAATTTATCTAAAACAATAAAACTCTATGACATAAAGCATCTTGATAAAATAGAAAATGATTACTGTAACAATGTTTTTTAAAACAAAATTTTAATGTTTATCCATTTGTTTTAAGCAATCAAAAGCAAGGGTACAAGGAAAAATGCTTCTAAAGTATATTATCTGAAAACAAGGATAAATGGGATTTGATACTCACAGTAAAGCTTATACAAATTCTTATACTAGAAATCTATCAAAATGCTTCAAATCTAGCTACCTGTAGACATGATTATTTAAACTATACGTAGGAAAGTGCCTCTTGGTTGAAATCAAAGTTGACCAAGGGGCGCTATGGTCGTAGTCAAGGTCGACCTAAAATAAGCTTGACACAATACTTATTTGGATATCATTTTCGATACTCAATCTTAGTAAAAATGTGATAAAAAGACAAATTAAAATTGTCCAAATATCGGTAATGATAATCACAATATTACTCCCTTAGAAAACTTATATATGCTCTACAAATTTAGTTTATCATTTGCATTAAAAACCAGCTTAAAATTTCATTCACAGTTAGTTTGTTGGTCAGCAAAACATTTCGACCGAAACAAACTCGGTCGATGAATTCGTCGATCGAAAACATCTCAGTCAGCTATCTCTTTCGACCGATAGACTTCAAGTAAGAACTACACGGGCAAAACTCAGACACACTTCCGGTCGACAAATTGTTCGACTGAGCAAGTGTCGGTCGACAAATTGCTTGACCAAGGGCCGACCGTTGGAATATGACCATTGGAATATGACCATTGCCGGTCGACCGTTGGGCGACCGAGAGGCGCGCCTAGGATATGACCGTTGTGGTTGTCGGTCTACAATTTGTCGACCGAAATGGTTACTGATTTGCTATAAATAGGACAAAAAACGGGCCATTTCCTCACACCTTCACATTCTCACTTCTCTAGCTCCTCTCTAGTGAATTTTTGTGAAACTCTTTAGCCTCTCTACATCCAAGACATTCTTGCTACTTCTCCACCTCAAAGCAATGCAATGGCTTCATCATCTGTGCATGAAAAGAAGCAAGTTGCTGGCAGGAAAGGAAGGACGGTCTCTCCACATCTACCGATCATCAACGACATTCCTTTCATCGATGCAGCTGCAGGCGAACACTACCTCAGGCTCTCCTCAAAAACTCCTCTTCCACGACGGCCAGTTAACGTCATGGACTTCCACGACATTGTCGACTTGGAGGAACTCTTTGAGGTGCAACATTTGACTGATTTTCTAAATCCTTCCTTCCCCTCCTACTCTTCCAAAGTAGTTAATGAATTCTATGCCAATTTAACCCCACATCCCGACCATGATTCTTTTTCTTCCATGGTTAATGGGTATAGATTCCATTTCACTGAGGAGGGTATTCTTGATATGCTTAACATAGACGTAGAAGAATATAAAGACTTTCTTGACCTCACCACATGAAATCCACTCAACAAACTATCCCAAGATGACACTACAACTAGCCTTAGTGATGTCAAACGAGCCATTTTTCAATCCAATACAACTTGTCATGAAGATAGGGGTACCTATTATGCCATAAATCTAAAACCTGAAGCTAGGATCATAAATCTCATTGTTTCCACTAATATCCATCCTAGAGCAAACAAATCTGAAGTACCCACCTTTTGTATGTATCTTATCTATGCCATTCTCAAAGGTATTCCCATAAATTTTATTCACATCATCCTTAAGAATATGCTTGAGTTTTATGGCAATCCACCTTATGCTGACTTTGTATGCCAAATCACTCAACATTTTCTTAAGAAGAATATTGAGGATCTAGGTTACACATGGGATAGAAGACCTCAAAAGATAAGCAAAAATACGGTAGAAAAGATGGGAATTGACTTTGGCCACAAAAGGGCTAGGACTGAAGGGGAGACATCCACTCAAGACATACCTCCACCACCTCCTTCTACCAACCTACCCTATGATCCCATCACAAACACTTTAACCTACATTGCTGGATCCCAATATCATCTGAGTAGGCAATTAGATTACAATCACCATGCCATGACTTACATAAATCAAAGAATGCAAAATCTCTCTCCTAACCAACCTGATGAATATCCTTATTCTCTAAATCCTGGCATGATAAATCCATACAATCCTTCCTACAACTACTACCAAATTTCACCTCCACAATCTCCTGATCTCACACATACTCAGTTCTCTCAAATGCAACTTCAAGACATTGCTGCCAATTTTCGCTTTGATCATGTTCCCACCTTCTTGGAAGCTTATGCCTTAACCAAGACAAGTGCATTAGAGTGGCAGACATTGGTCAAGTATTATGGAGCTGAGCCCTTTCTTGGGAAAGACCCAGATATTGATGTAATACTTCGGTCTTTATGAGGTTATGGTTGTAATGAAACAGTTATCTCTGCAAAGATTGTAATGGATATCTTTTTATAAGCAAGCATGTTTTATGGGTTATCTTGTCAAATTGTAAAAGCACTAAGCTATTATTAATAAAAGTGTTTTTCTATGGCTTCACTTGAACAAATACATGTTTGATAAGAATATTATTGTAGAGCATACAAATAAAGGGGAGCAATATATGAAATTAATCACAAAGGATAACATTTTTGCAAATGATGGAGAATTAAATTGTGCCAAAATTTAACATTAATTAGTGTGCATTAATCCCTTGATTTTAATTGGATATCTCTTTAAGGGGGAGCAAAGCATAAAATTAAGAAAGAAAAATACAAAGTCATACTAAATGATTATCTTGGATATCCTTTTGAAATGACAAAGGGGGAGAAATAATATAAAAAATCAAAAACATAAAATTAAAAATGAGTTTCATAATATCTCATCCAACATTCACTTGCAAAACAAGAATGGCTACAAAAGGTAATCTTCAGGTATGAAACTCACATGTTTTATATTTCCTTATTTTATATTTAGGAAATGTTTGTCATCTTCAAAAAGGGGGAGATTGTTGACTAAATTGGACATTATTATAAATACCTTTGTTTTGATGATGACAAACATTTCATTCTTGTCGATCTAATGTGCTACTTGAGTGTTGCAGGAATAAGGTGGATGACAAATATTATGGAAGATCTATATGCTAGATTTTTTAATTTCATGAATGTAATCAATTGTAAATCTTGTACAAATATATAATGTACAAGTACTTAGACATCATGTAAATCAAGCGTTAGATCTTCCCTAGCAAATCACTACACTTAGATAGTTCATCCCCTTCAATAGTGTCACATATGCACACTCATACATACACTTAGTACTTTATTTGAAACATTGAAATAGGGTCAATCTCGGTCGACAAAATCCTCGACCGAGACATTCTCGGTCGACAAACTTCTCGACCGAGAAAGACCCAAGTAGCCGTTAGACACAGCTGACAAGGTAGTTGGCAGTTGGAGATGAACGTTGCAAACACTTGCTCCAGAGAGCCTGTCGGTCGATAAATCCTCGACCGAGTAGGTATCTCGGTCGACAATTCCTCGACCGAGATTGGTTCTGATAGCACTTGCAGAATTAATTAACTAGCTGTTGCTAAAGCAACTAAAGTGTACCTAACGGATTGTTAAGCACTTAGAACCCCCTAGAAAGTGTCTAGAACATCCTTAAGCACTTGTAGGTCATTTCTATAAATAGGACATGCCTTAGGACACATAAACTCACTTATTTTTCTACACTTGAGCAATCCTTGAGCATACACTTGCATTAGCAACCTGTTTTGAGCAATTGAGAAATACTTGCAATTGGCTACTCTTCTCCTTGCTCTAATTTCGTGTCCTATTGGCTAGTATCTCCTATCCACAACAATCACACTTCCATATACATTGGTTAGGAGATCTACACGCTTGATATAAGCAAATCAAGCATTGTGCTTCAAAGGTTAAGTGTAATTTCCTTTTCCTTTCTTGTTCACTCTTATTGCTTGTACTCTCCTTGCTACTCCTAGGGTTGGAGGCTGCGGATTGGAGAGGGTCGTGATCTTCTTGGTGAAGAAGGAGGCTTTGGACCACTTCAAGAAAACTGGTGCAACAGGAGGCTACTTCAAAGAGGAAGGCTACTTCAAGGGGGAGCTTGGAGTTACTTCAAGAAGGCTGCCTCAAGTTGGTGCATCTACTTCAAAGTGAAGGCTGTCTAAAGGGGTGTAAGAAAGTATTGTATTTTATGTAAAATCCTTAAAGAGGTAATAAAATTAATACTTTCAAAATCCCGGTTGGGTAAGCAACCGGGTAGTGGACTGACTACCTTAGTATTTGCTAAGGTTGGAACCACTCTAAATCCCTTGTGTCCTTCTTGCTTTTTCATTTGTTTGTTTGAGTTAAATAAGTATTGAATTATCTTTAAAACCCTATTCAACCCCCCTCTAGTGGTTTTTCAATGATATCATGGACTTTACCTAGGTGGTCTCAGTGTTGATCTAAGTCATCTGAATAAACCAGTATGTCATCTATCAACACTATGACAAATGAGTCAAGGAAGGGTTGAAACACACTATTCATAAGGTTCATGAAGACACTGGGTGCATTGGACAACCCAAAAGGCATAACCACAAACTCATAGTGGCCATAACGTGTTCTAAAAGTTGTTTTCGGGATGTCCTCACTCTTGAATCTCAACTGGTGGTAACCTGATCTTAAGTCAATCTTAGAAAAGACTCGTGCAGACTTCAAATGGTCAAACAGGTCATCTATCTGGGGTAAAGGGTACTTGTTCTTAATGGTAGCCTGGTTGATCATCCGGTAGTCTATGCACATTCGGAGCGAACCATCCTTTTTCTTTACAAAAATAACCGATGCTCCCCATGGTGATGTGCTAGGGCAGATAAAACCCTTGTCTAGCAATTCCTGTAATTGTTTCTTCAACTTGAGCAACTCCGCAGGGGCCATTCTATAAGGTGCTCGTGAAATAGGGCTTGTCCCGGGAGCTAGCTCTATGGAGAAATCTACCTCTCTCTCAGGAGGAATCCTAGGTAGATCATCTGGAAAAACATCTGCATAGCTCCTAACTACCTCTATTTCCTCTAATGTTTGCACCCTCAGTTCTGGCTCGGTGACTACTGCTAGGAAAGCTCAACAACCTTTACTCATCATCCACGCTGCTTTCAAGGCTGACACATATAGGCTGGTGGTGGCATCCTTCCTACCCCTAATGACAAAAGGTGGGTGACCTGGTTTCTTAATGATCACATTCTTCTCCCTACAGTCAATATTGGCCCTATAAGTATAAATCCAGTCCATACCAATGATCACATCAAAGTCATTCATATCAAGAAGGATAAAGTCTGTAGGAAACTCATGATCTCGATATTTCACAGGTATCACCAGCGTTTTCACAAGAGATTTAAAAATCCGACCACTCGGGGTTGTAACATCTAAGACATACCCTAAATCCTTAATATCCAAATAAAGCATAGTTGTGAGATTTCTTAAAATGAAAGTATTACTAGATCCAGAGTCAAACAAACCTTTTACATTGTGTCCCATGGCTTCAAGCATGCCTACATTGTTTTTCACCATACATTAGGCCATTACATGCTTATCTTAAAACATAAAAGAAAACTCTAAGGGTTACTACCCTCGATCAACTGATTAGCATTAGCTTGATCCTCCTCATTGTCAATGGCAAACACCCGAGCTTGTCTTCTTTCTCCAGCAGGTGAGACGACAGCTATAGGTGGGGCTGCCACAGGTGCGGAAGCTACAGGTCCAGGCCCTCTTGGATCTAGCAGAGAGCAAACAGATTGTAGGTGTCCTTCTTGATGGAACCGAAAACATGTCTTCTTCTTGTAGCAACACTCACTAGCGTGCCCCTTTCCGCAGGTGCGACACTGTGGTCAGTTGTTCTCTTGACGGGGTTTCCCTTTTCCTCCATGTCTTCCTTTATCATGATGATGCCCTGGACCTTTCTTGTGGTTGTTCTTCTGACCTTGAGTTCCTTCAGTGAAACCCAAATATCCCCTGGGTGGATTCTGAACTGGCATCACTGTCCTCTCCATGTCTAAAGCAGTGTTGTAAGCTTCAACGAAGGTTTTAGGTTTACTTGCCATCACATGGGGCTTGATGGCAGGGTGAAGCTGCTCTATGAAGTGATCCACCCTTCTTTCCTCATCCATCTTATACCCAAAACACTCCAGGATTCGAAACTTGCACCCAAAGTCCGCCACAGAGGAGTTTCCTTGAGTCATGTTGGTGAACTCCCTTTCCTTTTCCTTCTTAGCTGAGACAGGGACGAATCTGGCGGTGAATATTGTCTTGAAGTCATCCCATGCCATTGGTTCCTCAGTCAGATCTCAGCCTATGATGTGTGTCTCCCACCATATCTTGGTTGTTCCTTCTAGGAGGTGAGCAGCAAAGGGGACCTTATTGCTCAGCTGTACCTCAAGCATGCAGAATCCATTCTCGATTGCAAGCAGCCAAGCTTCCGCCTTATCGACCACTTCTGACTTATCTTTTCCCCAGAACTTCTCAATGTTCAGCTTGATGAAGTCCGAGATGGGGGCTCCCAATCGAGGACAAATAGGAAGTGGCTCGCCATTCTCACCTCTAGCTAAGTCTCGAAGGGCCAAAGCACTAATGGCCTCTGTCAGCTTCTTCTGTTGTTCCATCCACAAAGCATCACGGGTGTGGATCATCATGGTTGGTTTGGGACCACCAGCTTGGTCCTCTTCCATCTGGGCCACCTCCTCATACTCATGTTGCTCCTCGTACCCTTGGTCTTCTTCTTGATCAAGTTTGCTGAAGGGTATCAGGTCAGGATTAGGGACCTCATGAGTGGTTTCTTCAGGTCTCTTCCTCTTATTTGAGGAATCTCCACTGTGGTTCCTCTTCCTCTTCATGGAAGACACCTTTTGTGGCGACACATCCCGCTATCACACAGATAGTGAGGTGCCACGCGAAAACATGCAGAAAACACCATAAACCACTAAAGTACCAAAAACATGGGTAACTAAAATTGATTTCGAAAAGCAGATAAACCAAGAAACTATTACATTCAGATCCTCAGCCTGCAAGAAAATAAGTTATATAAACATTTACAAGTCTTGATACGTGCCCACAACTTATAAGATCAGCGGTCTTGTCATCACATGAGTTCATCACCTGTTTATACATACATAACGGCCACATCCGGCCAACAGTAGGATATACAAAACTTCATTAGCTATACATCGTGAAACAACGTCGAAACGCCTCTGAGGACTTGAGAATACATGGATGACTTCTAAGACTCTACCACAAAATGACCAAAATAGCAGCATACCCATCTCTTGCCTTCTACTGCTCTTCTTGCTGCTCGAACGCAACCCCGCGACCACCACCACATCTAGCGCGAACACCTAAAAAGGTTGTAAACCAACGGGGTGAGACACACAGTCCCAACGAGAAACATAACTCCCCGCCAGAACCATAAAACCTCAGAAAGGTTGAAGCAGCAACAACAGATAAATGATAAAACATACAGAAAGAGCAATCTATAGAGCAAGGTTGTTATTACCATCGAGCTTACCAAGGTCTATGGAAGGCATATAACCAAGTATTTCTTTATGGAACATGATTGTCAGGATAAGATTTATAAGATCTTACCACATAACATAAGGAACGTAAAAGTAACTGCAATGTATAACAAGATCAACTACACAAGCACAACCTCAACCAATGTTCTATGTTTTGCATTAAGCAATAAATACTATTCGGCTGGATTACGTGTTATTATGCCCTGAGGAAATGAGCCGTACCGCTCAAATCCAACCTTCGGTTGCGAAACCCAAGCCGGTGCCATACAAGGTCAATGGAAGAGCCGGACTCCACGACCTCCCACCTCGTGGTCAGTGCATGAGAACCAAAGTAGGACCACATTCTCTTTCTTAAGTGGCCTCAGCCACAGGGTCAACTCCCACAGGCTACCCTTTCACTAGCCCGCCTTGGTACATGTCTCGGCGCTAGTATATTTGAGCCACAGGCCAGTTCACCGTGCTCCCTGAGCCATGAACGCATTCATGCTCTATCACACTGAGCCATGGGCATGTTCACCATGCTTTCATATACATATTGAGTCTACAACCAAAGTTGCACCCTAACCTCCTCATTTCCGGCTAGGAGAAACCACACATATTCAATAATATGCGTTTCTAGGTTAACCCGTAGGAGAACCTATTTCACCATCACCAGCTACTGACGATGATGGATCTATGGCTAGGGCAAACTACATAATATATTTCATTGTAATTAGTTAGTATATTTTAAGTGGATTGTTGAGGCAACCAGGTTGTAACACATACATAACATTAAGCTACATTATTGTTACCACCATCATAATATCCCGTGATCTCAATCCCTCATCACAAGAAACCACTGCCTCAAAAGGCATTCTCATCACTGGGGATAACAATCCAAGATCTCATCATCAGAGGATAACACCTCAACTTAGGCACGTAGCCAACTCAGGTCCTCAGACCAAAACACATAAGACTAGTGATTCAGGTTATCTCATCATCAAGAATGACCATCAAATGCAGTGTTATTCAAACATATATACCTCATAGCCCTTTACCTGGCTATGCATCCACATGAAACACCTGCATGGTTAGTATACACATTCATAGAGATATCTGAAGCCATCCTGGATTAACAGAAGGATCATGCTATCAAATATAGGGCAACATTGATAATTGCAGGCTTTATCATTCATGCCTCAAACATGTGACCATAGACATGGGTCACATCATCATGTGAATCAACTCATATACTTCCATACTTATCATTACTCATCATATATATATATATATATATACAAGTTCCCAAGTGATCATAAACACATGTAGTATCATGGCATTAGAGTTCATATATGTCACGTTTACATAGGTGCATTCTACCATATCAATTACCTCACTACCATCAAACCTGTCAAAGGTTTATGAACCATAAGCCATAATTCTTAACAACAAGAATGTAATTACATGATAAAGAACTATCAGATGGGTTTCTGGGTGGAACATGACCCTCATTAGAAGTACCCACTACCCTCACAAGAAGTGTGACGGGAAGGGCACCCTCACTAGAAGTGGTATCGGGCAGGGTACTTCCCTCATACCACCCAAGCACTATAGTCTCATATCGACCAAGCAAACTAGCCACATATCAGCCAAGCACTTTAGCAAAGATGTTGGGTACCACCTCAAGGTGCGTCATGCAACCCTATGTGTCGTACAACCATGTGTCATGCATCCATGTGTCCTGCATCCACGTGTCGTGCAACCATGTGTCGTGCTAGGGTTACCATATGTCACTACATCGGGCATCACCACCAAACCATGGCGCCCAACACAAGGCTAGCCTACTGAGCTCCATATCGTTCAAGGTACATCGGGTACCAAGCCACTACCCAAGCTAGGTGTATCGGGCAGGGCACTCAACAAGGCATAACGCCCAACACACAAAGGTATCAACCAACAACCATACTCATCTAGTCACAACGGCCAAGGGTACAACTCAAACGATAGCAAAGAAAAGCCTAGCCTCATGCTATCAGCCAACACACAAGGCAAGGACCGAGGTATATTGCCCAAAACAACCTCATCATATCAACCCAAAACTCTAGATCAAGAGAGGGTATCAGGCAGCATCATTCCCAAGCCATATCGTGTAAGATACACCCCAACAAGACCATCATCAACCTCAAGCACAAGGACACCAAACCCTAATTGATCAAGAAGATCGACTCACCTCTAAACAACCAAGAGAGGGGTTTTGCACAACCTCTATTGCAACTCGGGAAACCACAAGGATCAGCCTCAACATAGGTTTACATCTACCAAAAAGCTCACCTTTCGAATCCATGGTGAGAGGAGGGTGTTTCTCAAGCAACTAGAACACAAGCTCACCTCTCAACTTAAACGAGAGAGGGGTATTGCTCATAATACTAAAGCTCAAGCTCACTTCTCTAGACCAAAGGAGTGTTGCTCAACAAGGAAACTCTAAAACATGGTTCAGCCAACTAGGGTACAAAGGTACAAAACCTCAACCATATCAATAAGATCACCATAACCCCAAGATTAAAGGTGCAACAAGCAAGAAACTTATCTTAGAACATAAATGGCCGATTATGATCATATGAAACATACAGGAATGTAGAAGAAGGTAGTATAGTTAGGGTTAGGAGTTATGTAACCCACCTTAGGAAAGCTCCAAGCTCCTAGCACCAAGCACCACCTTCAGCCACCTCAAGAGAAAGAAGAAGAAGACTCCAAGATAGGGATCGACCTCCAAGCTTTGCAAAGGAAAAGGTGTCGTGCAACCAAGGGAGAGGGGAACTAAGGGACTAAAGGGATCGTTAGCAAGAGAAAGGGAACACATATATAGGAGAGGATGGAGGATAAACCAAGGTAAGACAAGGCAAGGTGTCGCCCACCAAGGGACACTTGTCCATTGGCAATGCCACCTCTCAAACTTGTCT
Source organism: Alisma plantago-aquatica (assembly GCA_963693085.1). Taxonomy (NCBI): domain Eukaryota; kingdom Viridiplantae; phylum Streptophyta; class Magnoliopsida; order Alismatales; family Alismataceae; genus Alisma; species Alisma plantago-aquatica. Next base: position 346,208,984 of record OY856414.1, read on the forward strand.
TAAACACATGTCCAAGGCCAATGCCACATGCAAGCATCAAGCACCAAGTGTCCAATAGTGGTGACACAAATGAGGTCAAAGGGTCAAAGGGAGGTCCATGGCCGATAGACCCCATCTCCATGACCGACATCACTCCCTGGGCCACACACCCAGGCCGACACAACCATGGACGACACACCTATGGCCGACATAAGGTCAAGCAAAACATATCAAAGCCCAACAAGGCTTATCCAAGCCCAAAGCAACACAAGCAACGAGCCCAACCCTTCCTCTCAACAGTAGAGGAAGCAAGGAGAGAGAGGAACACCTCTCAAGGTGGCAAACTTGCTCTATAACCCTAGACTTGGGTAAATTGCAAGTAGCACCTCCATCTCTCAACAAAGCACAAACAAACCCGAATCACCACTAAAGGTGATTAGCAAGCATCTAAACACCAGGGTTAAACAAAGTAGACAGGATAATCCCTAAACGAAGGTCGGGGTCCTTACAAGCTATAACCCACTACTAAGGAATTTTGTCCTCGAAATCCGAAGAGAAAAGTGAGGGATACTTCCTCCTCATCTCTTCCTCAAGCTCCCATGTGGCTTCCTCAACGCCACGATGATGCCAAAGAACCTTCACAAGAACCATGTCTTTCCTCTTCAGCTTCTTTACTCTTATGTCAAGGATCATCACATGACCTTCCTCGTAGGTCACATCTTCATCAAGCTCAACCTCGACTGGCTGTATCACTATCCCTGTACCTGGGTGACTTTTCTTCAGCATGCTGACGTGGAACACTGGATGTAACCTGTGCAACTCTGGTGGCAGCTCTAACTTGTAAGCTACCTTGCCAACACATGCTATTACTGGATATGGCCCCATATATCTGGGTGCTAGCTTACCCTTCCGGCCAAATATTAGCATGCCTTTCCAAGGTGAGATCTTGAGGTACACTTTGTCTCGCACTTGGAACTCTAAAGGTCATCGGCGATTGTCTGCATAAGACTTCTACCTATCTTGTGCTACTTTCAGCTGTTGCTGTATCACTTTGATCTTTTCTGTTGTCTCCTGTACTAACTCAGGACCCAAAAGCTGATACTCACCAGACTCATACCAACATAAAGGAGATATGCACTTCCTGCCATATAAGGACTCATAAGGAGCCATGTCAATGCTCCGGTGGTGACTATTGTTGTAGGCAAACTCTATCAAACTGAGATGTACATCCCAACTGCCTAGGAACTACAAAACACAAGCTCGGAGAAGATCTTCCAAAGTCTGAATAGTCCTTTCAGACTGTCCATCTGTCTGCGGGTGGAAAGCGGTGTTGAACCTCAACTGCATTCCCAACGCTTTGTGCAACTGCTCCCAGAAATGACTCGTGAACTGAGGACCTCTGTCAGAAACTATCATTGTTGGTACACCATGCAAGCGTACTATCTCATCTACATATACACAAGCGAGCTTCTCGGTTGTATACATTGTCTTCACATGTATGAAATGGGCAGACTTTGTCAATCTGTCCACTATCACCCAAATGGAATCATGATTCTTAGTTGTCCTGGGCAGACCAACTACGAAATCCATGGTTATGTGATCCCATTTCCACTGCGGTATTGGCAGGGGTTGCAACGTACCTTCCGACTTCTTATGCTCAGCCTTGACTTGCTGGCATACTACACATCTAGCCACAAACTCGGCTACATCTTTCTTCAAGCCAGGCCACCAATACATGTCTTTCAGATTGTGATACATCTTGGTGACACCTGGATGCATAGCATACATTGATGTGTGTGCTTCCTCAAGTACTAGCTTCCTCAGATCATCAGCATCGGGGACTACCATCCTATCATGATAGAAAACTAATCCATCCTCAGACTCATGGAACCCATCACGCTTTTTGCTGTCGATCTCTGACCTGATCAACTGCACTGTATCCTCGGTTTGTTGTGCATCTTTGATCTGCTATCTCAGTGTAGGTTTGACTTGCATTTGTTCCAAAAGTCCTGCTAACAAAGAAACTTCCATCTGGACGTTCATTTGTCGTAAGGAGACAAACATATCTCGTCTATGACATACTAAGGAACTCAACTGTGCCCCTTGTGTGGGAAGAGAAGAAGACTTTCGGTGAAGCGCGTCAGCTACTACGTTTGCCTTACCAGGGTGATACTCGATGGTGCAGTCATAATCATTGATTAGCTCCATCCAACCACGTTTTCACATGTTTAGCACATTCTGCGAGAAGATATACTTCAGATTCTTATGATCTATAAAGATCTGACACACTTCCCCCTAAAGATAGTGTCTCCAAATCTTTAATGCGTGAACCACTGCTGCCAACTCCAAATCATGAGTCAGATAGTTCTCCTCATATGTTTCTTAAGTTGTCACGAAGCAAAAGAAACCACATGGTCTTCCTGCATCAGTACACATCCTAAACCCTTCTGGGAAGAATCACAGAAAACAACGTAGCCCTTTCCAGGCTCTAGTAGCACTAGCACTGGAGCACTAGTCAGCTTCTCCTTAAAACTTTGGAAAGCTTGCTGGCAACGATCATTCCAGACAAAAGGTACATCCTTTCTAGTCAACTTTATCATCGGTAACGCAATCACACCGAAGTCCTTTATAAACCTCCAGTAGTATCCTGCTAATCCCAGGAAACTGCGAACTTCGGTTGGCGTCTTCAGCTGTTCCCATTCTGCAACCGACTCCACCTTCCTGGGGTCTACCTTGACTCCTTTTATAGATATCACATGACCAAAGAAAGTTACTTCTTTCAACCAGAACTCGCACTTACTAAACTTGGCATACAACTGATGCTGGTGAAGGAGAGTCAACGCTTGTCGAAGATGTCGCTCATGTTCTTGCTTGTCCCGACTATAGATAAAAATGTTGTCTATAAAGACTACAACAAACTGATCTAGGAACAGACGGAACACTCAATTCATCAAGTCCATGAAAGCAGCAGGTGCATTGGTTAGCCCGAATGACATAACCACAAACTCGAAGTGACCATACCTTGTCCTAAAAGCTGACTTTGGTATGTCATCTGCCTTAATCCTCAACTGATGATATCCGGACCGTAGATCGATCTTTGAAAACACTGTAGCACCACGCAACTGATCGAACAGATCATCTATCCTTGGCAATGAGTATTTGTTCTTGATTGTGACTTTGTTCAACTGCCAATAATCTATGCATAGTGACATCGATCCGTCCTTCTTCTTAATGAACAACACTGGAGCACCCCAAGGCGACATACTTAGTTGGATGAAACCTTTCTCCAACAACTCTTGTAACTGCTTCTTTAGCTCAGCCATCTCTATTGGAGCCATCCTATACGGTGTCTGTGCAACTGGCTGTGTTCCTAGAACTAGATTGATCTTGAAATCAATCTCTCAGGGTGGAGGAACACCGGGGAACTCATCAGGAAACACATATGCAAATTCTTAGACAACCGTCACCTCCTCAAGGTTAGGACCTTTTGCCTTGGTATCGACAACGTGAGCTAAGAACGTGATGAATGCTTATTCACCTTAGTTCAATCATCTCGTTTAGCCCAGTTTCGATCGCATCCGTGCTTTTATTGGCCTTATCTTCTTATACGCAACTCATATTGGCTTAATTGATTTTACTCCTATTTTTATTGATTCTTTGCACTCTTGTGCAGGTCATTTTGAGCTTTGGGCCTCATCTCCTAGGACCATATCCATTTCAACCCTTGGATTAGGCTCGGTCAACCTTGGTCAACAGACCCCTGCTCTCCCTCACCCTTGCCACTGTACCTTAACCCTACATCGCGACCTCCCTTCTCACCTGTAGTCTAAGCAACCACATGATTGTGATTCCATACTCTCGCCAGCGCCACGCCTGAGGTCAAAGCAGAAATGAAGCCGTGGCCAGGCTCTCACTCCATCAAACACCGTGACCTGTTTCTTCCTTGCCACGACTGCGGCAAAATGAAGCTGCGACCTGGGTCCTTGCCAACATCGCGACCACTTGAAGATCGCAGACATGTCAACTCCAACATCACGACCGAGCATAGAAACACCGCGACTAAGCTTCCTCCTACAAATGATCGCGCCCTAGATCTTTGCCGCGACCTGCCTCTAGATCACGACCACTCCTCAGCCCGCGACCGTGCAAATAACCGTGACCGCGGCATCCAAAACTTAACTGCGACTGTGGTATCTGAAATGCCGCGACTGTGCAAAATGCCGCAACTGCGGCATCATTAGAAAAGTCACGACTTGTAGCTAAGGCACGACCGAACCAACAAGCCACGACCGTGGCAAAACTCAATCGCGACCTCTGCACCTGCTAAGAAAAGACACGACTGCGACATGCAAAAACCCCGCGACCGTGACATCATTACTAAGGTCGCGAATCTAAGACGGTGCCCAACCTGCCTATAAATAGAACACGACTCCAGTCAGTCAAATCATCATCTCCAGACGCCGTTAGTCTACATGTCTGTCCTGGGCCTAAGGAGACGATCTTCATAGCCAAGAACCTGCCCCGTGGTGGTTTTGCGGCCTGTTCACCTAGATCTGGAGTGAAGACTCGGATCTGCAAGCCACCTCGTTCAGATACAGATCTAGATCTAGATCTTGATCTAGATCTGATGCGTCTACGCCACTTCCACACCACCATCTTGTCTACGAGATGCTCCTCCTGTTGTGAGTGAGGACTACGAGAAGAAGAAGAAGGTGGAGAGAGGAGATCTGCCCCGTCTGTCGTGGTGTTCTTCTCTCTTCTTCCAGATCTGCTCCGACATTGTGTAGAAGACCGTTTCTCCACAGAGCTGCGATCATCTTCTTCACCATGCTCATGGCAGAAACTTCTCTCTCTCTTGTTATTCTTGCTTCTCTCACCATGAGCAAGTAGTTTACTTTTGCTGGGGTGCGGGGACTAGCCCCACTACCCATGCTTTCATATCTTTTTATTAAAAATTCCATGGCATGTATATAATCTTTCATTTCATTGTTAATCATCGATGTGTGCTTGTGGATTGATTACCTACTTGCATTTATCTTGTTCGTTTCCTATGTTGCGAGAACTTCAATGCGTAGGTTTTGAATGTCAATTAACGCGGTTGACTCCCAAACTAGAAATAGAATGGGATTCCTTGAGGTCGTAAGTGTATGATCCGTGTAGTGATGAGCCATCTAGCCCACAGTGACGCTTCTGTGTGCCTGACGCCTGTATAGGGGGCCCACAACTTCATTTGGATTTATGTATCTTCGGAGCCGTAAGTATGTGATCTGGATGGTGATGTGACATCTGATACCTAAGGTGATGCTTACGCGAACCTGACGCCCGTATGGGGGGTTCTGCAGCAGCTCTATTTGAATGGTTATATCTTTCCTAGATGTTTGATGTTTGGATGTGATTGCATGTGTAGTGGTGGTGAAACCCAGGACCATCCCAATGATTTCCATCATTAATCTTTGATCAACCTTTAATCTTGCTCTTTTACTTTCCTTGCTTTTAGTTTAATTAAACTCAATTCAACCAACCTTGTTCTAAATATTATTCTTGATTCAACTAGATTTGACTAGAGAAAGATTCTTAAAAATGTTGTACCTTGGGATTCGATCCTCAACTATACTGCGATAAGACCTGTCCGCTTGTGGGTGGTATTATTGCACATTGTTTTGGTTAAAAACTTAGGGATTTCAACCCTAAGTGAGTTTGTTAGTGCAATAATATAAGCCACGTCAGAACGCTTTACATCCTTGTCGTAACAGCTTTTCTGCCACCATTGCTGACACTAGACACGTTGGAAGAATCTTCCTATCTGCTTGGAAGATCCACTTCTCTCCACAAACATCAAACACTGCCTGGTTGGAACCACAGTCCAACACGACCTTATACTTCTCTAAGGTATCCATCCCAAGGATTACATCAAATCCATGCATATCAAGTGGTATAAGATCCACTTGTATACTGTGTCCCGAAAAAGATAAGACACAAGATGGGCACTCCTCTCGAAGCATCAAGGAACCATCAAGAGGGGTTTCTAACAACAAGCTATCTTTCTTACAGCTAATAGGTAATAGACAATTTTCAAGCATACTGTGGGCGATAAAAGAGTGCGTAGCACCCCGGTCAACCAGAACAGATATAAAGCAAGAAGAAGACAAATCAGAATGAAATAACTCCATATGACCTGCCACCACTCGCGGGTTGACTATCGCCTCCGGCTGACTCATAGCATAGAATAGAGCCGTCGCTTGCTTTCCACGTACTCTGCTTCCTTGAGCAGACGATCCCGCTTGTGACACTTGACCACGTCCTCTCCCTCTGCTACTACTAGGTTGTTGTCGGTCTGACCCTTGTTGATTCTGCCTCAGCTGTTGTGTCACTTCAACATCTTTACTTGGGCAATTTGACTTCCAATGCCCGATCTGACCATACATATGTCATGACTGGTCTCGCTGTTGTGGCCTAGATGGCCCTGTCATTGCTATAGAAGCTATACTATGTGCCTTTGACGGTGAAGAAACATATCCTCTTCCCTTACTCGGAGACCACTATGATGATGCACTGGAGCCTCTTAACCTTGAAGGTGCTGAAAACCTTGGCTTCTTGAAGCCACCAAACCTCTGTCCCTGGAACTGAGCAGGCCTCTTCTTAGACATGGATTCTCTTTTCTCCCTAAATGACCGTTCGATCCTCCGAACAGATTCCACAAATGTGGCAAACCGCTCTCGGTTCTCCAACGCAGAAGTAGGTGTTGTCAGCTCAACACCCAGTCCTTTCTCGAAACGTCTGATTCATTCGTAATCCGTCACTACCATGTGAGGAAAAAACCTCAATAGGTCCATGAACTTGGCTTCATACTCGGTGATGCTCATCGCTCCTTGGCGTAGGCACTCAAACTGGCTGATCTTCTTGTCTAGATACATCTTCGGAAAGTATCTGTTGACGAACTCGCGCCGGAAAACCTCCCAACCGATCACCTCATCAGGTCGCTTCTCCTCCTCAATGGTCCACCAGTGACCAACACTACCCTTAAGAAGGTAGACAACGTGCTTGACTTTGTCTGCTTCGGGGATGTTGAGGATCCGGAAGGCCTTCTCAAGACATGTCAGCCACAGATCTGCATCCGCTGGATCAGCCATCCCAGCATAGTCTGAAGCTCCAACTTGGCGAAGCTGCTCAAAGGTCTTCCCAATACCTGATGTTTCATCATGGGGAGTCTGTGCTCTCAGCAGAGGCACTGTCAATCTCTCTACCATGAGATTCATCGTAGCCATCATGCACCCCATAAGATGTTGGTAGGCAGGGTTTTCGAGAATGGCTGGGTCAAGTTGGGGGACCTCAGGCACCTGATCTCCATGTACCTGCCCTTCAGCTCCATCAACTGATGCATCATCACTGCTCTCAGCAGAATGTTCTTCATGGTTTCTAGACATCTTGGCTTTTTCTTCCTCTGAGGGCAGAAGATGATTGTAAGAAAATCTGGAAACTCACAAGAACAAACACAACCTAGTCCTAAATCCCTATAGACTCAGCAAACCTAGGGCTCTAATACCAAGCTTGTGGCGACACATCCCGCTATCACACAGACAGTGAGGTGCCACGCGAAAACGTGCAGAAAACACCATAAACCACTAAAGTACCAAAAACATGGGTAATTAAAACTGATTTCGGAAAGCAGATAAACCAAGAAACTATTACATTTAGATCCTCAGCCTGCAAGAAAATAGGTTATATAAACATTTACAAGTCTTGATATGTCCCCAAACTTATAAGATCAGTTGTCTTGTCATCACATGAGTTCATCACTTGTTTATACATACATAACGGCCACATCTGACCAATAGTAGGATATACAAAACTTCATTAGATATACATCATGAAACAATGTCAAAACACCTCCGAGGACCTGAGAGTACAAGGATGACTTCTAAGACTCTACCACAAAATGACCAAAACAACAACATATCCATCTCTTGCCTTCTACTGCTCTTCTTGGTGCTCGGCCGCAACCCCGCGACCACCACCACGTCTAGCGTGAACATCTAAAAAGGTTGTAAACCAACGGGGTGAGACACACAGTCCCAGCGAGAAACATAACTCCCTGCCAAAACCATAAAACCTCAGAAAGGTTGAAGCAACAACAACAGATAACTGATAAAACGTACAGAAAGAGCAGTCTATAGAGCAAGGTTGTTATTACCATCGAGCTTACCAAGGTCTATGGAAGGCATATAACCAAGTTTTTCTTTATGGAACATGATTGACATGATAAGATTTATAAGATCTTATCACATAACATAAGGAACGTAAAAGTAACTACAATGTATAACAAGATCAACTACACAAGCAAGGCCTCAACCAATGTTCCCTGTTTTGCATTAAGCAATAAATACTATTTGGCTGGATTACGTGTTATTATGCCCTAAGGAAGTGAGCCGTACCGCTCTAATCCAACCTCCAGTTGCGAAACCCAAGCCGGTGCCATACAAGGTCAATGGAAGAGACGGAATCCATGACCTCCCACCTCGTGGTCAGTGCACGAGAACCAAAGCAGGACCACAATCTCTTGCTTAAGTGGCCTCAGCCATAGGGTCAGCTCCCGCAGGCTACCCTTTCTCTAGCCCGCCTTGGTATAGGTCTCGGGCCTAGTATATCTGAGCCACAAGCCAGTTCACCGTACTCCCTGAGCCATGAATGCATTCATGCTCTATCACACTGAGAAATGGGCATGTTCACCATGCTTTCATATACATATTGAGTCTACAACCGAAGTTGCACTCTAACCTCCTCATTTCTGGCTTGGAGAAACCACACATACTCAATAATATGCGCTTCCAGGTTAACCCGCAGGAGAACCTGTTTCACCATCACCAGCTACTGACAATGATGGATCTATGGCTAGGGAAAACTACATAATATATTTCATTGTAATTAGTTAGTATATTTTAAGTGGATTGTTGAGGCAACCAGGTTGTAACACATACATAACATTAAGCTACATTATTGTTACCACCATCACAATATTTCGGGATCTCAATCCCTCATCACAAGAAACCACTGCCTCAAAAGGCATTCTCATCACCGGGGATAACAATCCCAGATCTCATCATCAGAGGATAACACCTCAACTTAGGCACTTAGCCAACTCAGGTCCTCAGACCAAAACACATAAGACTAGTGATGCAAGTTATCTCATCATCAAGAATGACCATCAAATGCAATGTTATTCAAACATATATACCTCATATCCCTTTACCTAGCTATGCATCCACATGAAACACCTGCATGGTTAGTATACACATTCATAGAGATATCTAAAGCCATCCTGGATTAACAGAAGGATCATGCTATCAAATATAGGGCAACATTGATAATTGCAGGCTTTATCATTCATGCCTCAAACATGTGACCATAGACATGGGTCACATCATCATGTGAAGTAACTCATATACTTCCATACTTATCATTACTCATCATCATATATATATATATACAAGTTCCCAAGTGATCATAAACACATGTAGTATCATGGCATTAGAGTTCAGATATGTCACGTTTACATAAGTGAATTCTACCATATCAATTACCTCACTACCATCAAACCTGTCAAAGGTTTACGAACCATAAACCATAATTCTTAACAACAAGAATGTAATTACATGATACAGAACTATCAGATGGGTTTCTGGGTGGAACATGACCCTCATTAGAAGTACCCACTACCCTCACAAGAAGTGTGATGGGTAGGGCACCCTCACTAGAAGTGGTATCGGGAAGGGTACTTCCCTCATATCACCCAAGCACTCTAGTCTCATATCGGCCAAGCAAACTAGTCACATATCAGCCAAGCACTATAGAAAAAATGTTAGGCTACCACCTCAAGGTGCGTCATGCAACCCTATGTGTCGTGCAACCATGTGTCGTGCATCCATGTGTCGTGCAACCATGTGTCGTGCATCCATGTGTCGTGTATCCATGTGTCGTGCAACCATGTGTCGTGCTAGGGTTACCATATGTCACTACATCGGGCATCACCACCAAACCATGGCGCCCAACATAAGGCTAGCCTACTGAGCTCCATATCGTTCAAGGTACATTGGGTACCAAGCCACTATCCAAGCTAGGGGTATCAGGCAGGGCACTCAACAAGGCATAACGCCCAATACAAAAAGGTATCGGCGAACAACCATACTCATCTAGTCACAACGACCAAGGGTACAACTCAAACGGGCAACAAAGAAAATCCTAGCCTCATCCTATCGGCCAACACACAAAGCAAGGACCAAGATATATCACCCAACACAACCTCATCATATCAACCCAAAACTCTAGATCAAGAAAGGGTATCGGGAAACATCATCCCCAATCCATATCGTGCAAGATACACCCCAACAAGACCATCATCAACCTCAAGAACAAGGGCACCAAACCTTAATTGATCAAGAAGATCGGCTCACCTCTCAACAACCAAGAGAGAGGGGTTTTGCACAACCTCTATCGCAACTCGGGCAACCACAAGGATCAGCCTCAACATAGGTTTACATCTACCAAAAAGCTCACCTTTTAAATCCATGGTGAGAGGAGGGTGTTTCTCAAGCAACTAGAACACAAGCTCACCTCTCAACTTAAATGAGAGAGGGGTATTGCTCATAATACTAAAGCTCAAGCTCACTTCTCTAGACCAAATGAGTGTTTCTCAACAAGGAAACTCTAAAACATGGTTCGGCCAACTAGGGTACAAAGGTACAAAACCTCAACCATATCAACAAGATCACCATAACCCCAAGATTAAAGGCGCAACAAGCAAGAAACGTATCTTAGAACATACATGGCCGATTATGATCATATGAAACATACAAGAATGTAGAAGAAGGTAGTATAGTTAGGGTTAGGAGTTATGTAACCCGCCTTAGGCAAGCTCCAAGCTCCTAGCACCAAGCACCACCTTCGGCCACCTCAAGAGGAAGAAGAAGAAGACTCCAAGATAGGGATCGGCCACCAAGCTTTGCAAAGGAAAAGGTGTCGTGCAACCAAGGGAGAGGGGAACTAAGGGACTAAAGGGATACTTAGCAAGAGAAAGGGAACACATATATAGGAGAGGATGGAGGAGAAACCAAGGTAAGACAAGGCAAGGTGTCGCCCACCTAGGGATACTTGTCCATTGGCAATGCCACCTCTCAAACTTGTCTTAAACACATGTCCAAGGCCAATGCCACATGCAAGCATCAAGCACCAAGTGTCCACTAGTGGTGACACAAATGATGTCAAAGGTTCAAAGGGAGGTCCATGGCCGATACACGCCATCTCCATGCCTGACATCACTCCCTGGGCCACACACCCAGGCTGACACAACCATAACCGACACACCTATGGCCGACACAAGGTCAAGCAAAACATATCAAGGCCCAACAAGGCTTATCCAAGCCCAAAGAAACTCAAGCAATGAGCCCAACCCTTCCTCTCAACATTAGAGGAAGCAAGGAGAGAGAGGAACACCTCTCAAGGTGACAAACTTGCTCTACAACCCTAGACTTGGGTAAATTGCAAGTAGCACCTCCGACTCTCAACAAAGCACAAACAAACCCTAATCACCACTAAAGGTGATTAGCAAGCATCTAAACACCAGGGTTAAGCAAAGTAGACATGATAAGCCCTAAACAGAGGTCAGGGTCCTTACACCTTTCCCTTGCGTGAAGGTCCATCACCATTGGTGGCATCTGGTACAACCACTGTCTTCACATGAGCCATCTGCATAAGCATATACATAGACCCTTTAGTCTATACCTTTAAGCTAATTATACTTATGTCAATGATGTCTTATTACACATCTTTTATTAATTTGATGTAGGATTCCTTAATCCTTAATTTACTTACCCATACCATATGAGGGTGAGGTAGAGAGAGAAAACCCTAACTCTTAAAATCCTTAATAGAATGGGTGATTAGAAGGGATGAATAAGATGAGAGAGTCCTAAAGGTATCTTATTTTGAATCATACCCTAAAACTTTGGCCAGGTAGTCACACGGATCTGGGAGTCCTCGTATTCTGACTAGCGGTGTGGAGGAAAATATTGTCAGCCCCCGGTCGTGATCCTTTTATAGACACCTCTGTCTTTCGTATAATCCTCTAATAACTCCCTTGGGTTCTATAGAGTTTGTAAAATTTAATAATTATTAATGGTTAAGTGAGGAACCTTGGCTTTGATACCAAATGTAATGATCCCACCTTCTAGTAACCCCTAATTAAGGGAGACCAGGAGGTCAGAGCCATTATCCCAATTTTCGGATCAAAGGTTTGACAAATAAACATTAATAATTATCAAACTTTACCAGACTATACTGAAAAGTTGTAATGAAATAAATTTTTTGCATACCTTTGAAAAACTTGGATTTCTAAACTTCTATCCACACACCTATACTACTCTAACTAATCCTCCTTGCACTTTCATTCATGTATTCACAATGTGCCAATTTACTATTTGTCCTTTCGGGTTTGTACCTAAAATGTCGACAAACAAAACATCGGTCAACATAAAGCTGGTATGTGGGGGAAACAATAATCGTGCCATTATCCATAACAATTTATTGCAATCAATTACAATTTATCAACCAACTTTATGTTTTAAATATAACTACGAGATCCATATATACCCTATCCTCTGCGCTGTCCCTGCAGTGGACCTGGATGCTACCTTCCTTATGGTAGATCCCCATTAAACCCCTCATGATCCTACCTAACCAGTGAATCCATTTCTAGGGTTGAGTCACATGGCACTACCCGTAGGTAGCCCACTCCTTAACTCATGGCGTGCTATAGAGTCTCATGGCACTACACGTGGGTAGCCCAATTTCTAACTCATGATAGCCTAGACCTTACTCTAGGTTACCCTTTTTAGCATTTATAAAGCCACAGAGGAGGATCCAGATCTAAGCCAGTTATATATATATATATATATATATATATATATATATATATATATATATATATATATATATATATATATATATATATATATATATATATATATATATATATATATATATATATATATAGTGATAATCATAGTCACTTTATAGTTGCATGAAATAAAAGTCATCCAAGCAGTTTATTTCAAACAACCAATAAAATCTCGGGGAATTGTCGTGAAACTAAGGCGGTTAATCATAAACGTAACCACATACCTGTAATTGTAGATTTGGAGACAGAATCAACTATGTAGAGAAAACCCAATAAAGCAAGCAACTATGCACAAAAATCCTGAAATAAACATATCAACTTCCTTTTATCAAAATTTATCCAATTTCATCTTATTCCTTAGGATTTCTATTCCAATTGCAGGGTTTCCTTTGACATTAGGTTTTCCCTACACTTTTAGTATTATGAACCCTAATTCAAAAAAATTACATAAAACCTTTAAATTTCTCATTTTAATACTCCTAACAGACTTAGGATCATTATTTAGTAACTTATTTCATTGATCTGAAATAAACATAGTTTTTCTCCCTTTTCACCCTAAATTAAGGTTTCTATATGTATTATCCTTCATTTATAGATTAAAACCCTAAATTAGCCAACTTTTCATAAAAAACTGTTGAAAACTCTATTTTAATATTTAACAGGTTAATACTCCTCAAATTAACCTATTAACCCACAAAGATTCATCCTTTATATTCAACTAGGGTTTCTAATTACCTTTTAATACCTCTTTCTACCAAATTAATGTACTTTTGCAAAACGAGATAGAATTAGGTCACCAAACTATTTTTATCCTGTTCCTCGTATTTTTCTAAGCAACTTTCATGTACAAAGTTTTCTCATCGGAGTTTTCTATCATTAGATATTATTTTTCTAAGAAAATGCATTTTACTGGAATTTCGTTTAGAGAAGGGAATTACCGAAAATTCATGATCGTTTGATCGGTGCGCCGCTGGTCCACTGATCAAATATGACACCTTGCGTTGATCGCCTCCACTATGCGAGCTAAGTAAGCGCGTTGGTCCAGGGATCGTTGGATCCTTCTCAAGTCCATGATGGACTCCAATTGCACGGACGCGGCTCGTCTCCTTCCTCTTCTCTTGCTGTTCTAATTGCGGCGGCACCGCGGCAGAATCCTCACCGGAGAGAGGGCAATTGAGAGAGAGAGAGTTAGGGCTCAGGAAGTTGCCATCAGGGTTTGCGAGGGTGAGAGGAAACATGTGGGGGTCTATTTATAGGATATGGAGGGTCCTTTTTAGGGTTTCCTATCCCCGCCGCCAACCGATCCTCAGCCCAATTGGGCATTTCTCCTAGTCGCGATGGGAGCCTATCATCTTAGGGTCAAGAAGGTTCGTCTCCCTCTCCCAGACCCAGATGAGTTATTTCTAAGAGTGCACATGCACTGGATCGTGAGAAAGTTGAAGGGGAAAGTTCCCCTGAACTCATCCACAGTCCATGTCCCACTGGGACTTTGACGATGAGCGGTGCCTGTTGGATCAAGATCCAATGGCCCTCATCACACACGCTCAACCAATCAAAGGAAAAGATTTCCTAAATCCAAAATAAATCCATATTTTGAGGATAATTGGAAAAAGCCATAACTCCCAATTTATAACTCCTTTTTATCTCAAATTTTAAAGGAACCTCGTTTATGATTTTATCTCCCATCATGCAAAAATTGGAATCATTATCTAAAGAAAACAAGTCCTTTTCTTCATTTACAAGTTAACACTTAATTATTCATATTTTCCACATATTTTCTCTTTCCCTAGCCTTCATATTATTATCCTGAGTTCCTTGAACCTCAAGGAACCTTAATATCTCGAAATTCCATCTTGGAAAATATTCCTTAGCCTTTTCTTCTTATTTTATCTATTTTCTTATTTATTCCGTTATCCAATTGGATTCCTTTTTTCTTTTCTTTTTCTTTTTCTTTCAATTGGGCTCAATAGCCAATAAGGCCCATTAAGAAAACATACAAGGCTATTATACATGAAATTCATTCAAATCAAACCATTAAATCAACCATTGATTTCATTTATCTTTTAAAAGGAGATTTACAAATCCCATTACATGATTTAAGAAAAATGGGGTTATAACACTAATGGTTTCTTGGTTCAATTGATCTAATGGTTAGAGCTATACTCCAATTAATGGTTTTGAGATATGAACCTGATCCAACGGTTAGGATCTAACACTTCTCCATCTAATAGTTTTGATTAATGGACTTGATCCAATGGTTGAGGTTAGATGCTTCAAAATCCAATGGTTTAGATTGAAACCTAAAATTTTACATGTGAGTTCTAACAATCTGAATTTGATGGTTTACTTCATGTGATCAAATTAAGGAGCTTGATGGTTGATATGATGGCTTTCTTAAAATGTACAACCAATGATGGAACTTAACCCCACAACCTATGGTTACCCTTTATGTTGTTAAATAGGGGATGTTTAGGGTTTAATGGTGACTCTTTATATGTTACAACTCGATGGCTTTACATATGGTTGGTTCAAGGTGTTCACTTATGTAAATGACCAATTGTCTTACCTTTCAACATATAATGATCTTGGGTGATGTTGTTGTATGGTGATATGGGTTGAATGATGATGGAACCAATGGAGGGTTACCCTTAATAAGGTAGTCCTACCTTTGCAGTCAAATGTATAGAAGGGATAATATGACCATATTGTGGTGATATGTAACCCTAATGAGGTATAGCTTGTTATACCTAGTCTTAACATAACCAAATGCTGATAAGTGGTTAGGAATAGTCCTCGAATACAATCATGTAGTATTCTCTTTTGTGGTTGAACCCTAGTATGCTATAAACTGATGGTTACATCTTGAGTTATGTGTAGATCCATACTTGAGGATGGTATGGAATGTGATGGTGATGCTTCACCCCATGCATCCATGATCCAATGGGGATGCCATGAGTTAGGATTTGGGTATGAGTGCTGATTTGTAATATCAAAGTAACCTATCTTGTTGAACCAAACCATAATGTAAAAGATGATGGCAGTTAGTTATGCTACCCTTCCTTTAATAGTTAATATAATGATAGAATATCCTTCCTAATGATTGATTACAACTCTAATGTGTTAACTAGTGGTCATCATAGCTTTATGATTTATGTTATCTTATGCTAAACTTGTACACTATCATTGTGATGATGGCCAATCATATAGATTCCTTATATGTTGATATAATAAAGGAATGCTCTTAATGTATATTATTGCAATGTTATCCTTTAAACATCTTTAAGTTATTTAATGTGATATCATGTTGAGCCTATACATCACATGAGTGGTGATGTTTTTTTAGCCTTGTTATAAGGCATGAAAATATAATGATCAACTTGTAGGAAATCATATGACAGTCTTAATGACATTTGGGCATGGTTGAGCCCTGAATGAGGTATAATCCTCTTATGTTAACAAGGGTTGATACCTTATGATGTTGTGATAAGGATTTATACCCTATGCCAGTATGATGACAAGTGTAGTCTCGTGAATGTCAAGTGAATAGTAAAATGTGATGATGAGATGGGGAACAATATGTTTCATATATTTATATCTTTTGAAGTTGTTATATGTTAATGTATGCTAGAGATGAATTAGGGTTTGTATGTCCACTTGTTTGATGCAACCTTAATTCACCCAATTGGAAATAACTAATAAAGTGAAATTCTAATCATGTAGTGCCCTATGCCAAAGATCGATCTGAGTGTCAAAACTTGCCAGATGGTGAAACAAGTATTCCTAAGGGAAGCTCGGAGTGCATATTGTTGAGTATGCGGGGTTCTTGTCATCCTGAATCTAAGTGTTTAGGGAGGATGACTGCGGTCATACCTAGCCCTCAGTTTGAGAATGGCTGCTGTCGTGACTCAATGATTATACATGTGATGAGATTTTAGGACAACTTCGGTTGTACCTGGGATGGTAAGGGATGCGTACCCACCTCCTTTCACTAGTGTCGTGACATGTACTAAGGATGGACTAGGATGTTAGAAACTTGACCTTATGTGTCTCTATGGCGGACCCGTACTGACGAGGGGTGGAGAAGATCTTGGAGTCTGACTCTTCCCTAAATCTTATATGGCACTAATTTTGACTTAGTAGTGGTCAGTTGGATTTTGAGTGGTATCCTCAAATTCCTCAGCTATTAATAAAAGATGTAATACAACCATGTAGTATATCTATTTAGGGTTATATGCAACGCCTCACACTGGATGATAACCCTTGTTTTCTCTTCTTATATAGAGATGATTTATAGTACAATAAGAGATGATAGATATGCTTATGTTGTAAACCTACTTATGTTGTTAGATATACTGACACTGATAGTTAAGATGATGATGATATCTATGTTTAAAATTGCTAGCCATGCCTTTGTAGTTAGAAATGCTTAAACTATTAATCATGCTTATGTAGTTAGTTGTTTTATGATGTTAGCCCTACTTATGATGTAGACCAGTGCATTTTATTAAACATGACAATATTGATAGCCATGTTATGCTACTAGACATATTAATGATGTAAGAGATGCTTCTGCTACTACATTGCTTGTGTTGTTAAGCAAGGCATATGATGATAGTTAGATTAATGATGATGATGATTTTTAGATAAAATCTGATGAAACCTGACTAGATATCTATTAAGGGAAATGGATTTATTTGTTACCTGAATATACATTGATAATCATACTTGTTGATAAGCTTATTTGTTTAAGCTATTTACCATGCTTGAACTATTCAATCCGCTCAATTGACTATTAAATACTCCAACTACTCAATTAATTATTATTTAATCTGATGTAATCAATATCTATTAGAGAGAGTTATATCTCTTACTAGGACTGGGTCTTACCTCGTGGATCACCACATCCTTTTAGGTGATCGATAATAGCAGAAGTAGAACCATAGCAACAAAGAGAATTTGAGGTGATGAACCCTAGAGATGGTTGTTTAGTTGTCTAGTGTGTCCTAGATTCATCCCTGTACTCTCAGGCCTGGGAGAAAAGTTTTCATATGATGTTTTGATTTAATAGAGATTTCGATAGAATGTTGATGCTTGTATATGTGAAATATGTGGATAGTGTTCCTTTGTAAAGTTTATGTTGTAGTTGAGGCTACATGGTAGTTGTAAAGATATTAAGCATTATGTAAATGTTCCTGAGAAATTGGGAAATGTTGAAATTGGTTTTAATTTGCCATGTTTTCTGGGTTTGTGTTTAATTAATGAGTAATCATGTTTTGTGTTTTGAGTAATCTTGTTTAGTGTAACAGGTTCTCACAAGTTGGTATTAGAGATTTAGGTTTGCTGAGTCGACAGGGGCACTAGGACTTAGAAATATGATGATGTCTAAGTTAGGAATATGACATAAAAACATGGTGCATACTACCTAATCTCAATAATTGGATGCCCTAGCTAGGTATTCATGTATTGAAGAAAAGGTAAGTATGGAACTCTTAGATTGTTATCTTTCTGATCACTCTGATCAGGTAGTCATTTTGATATAATCTAAAGAGCATAAAAAATCAGAAATCATCGTGCATATATCTCAATCTTACCCTAAAGATGATGAGAATTACATCATGACCTATCAAAACTTGAATATTTGGTAACTATAAGAGAAAGATACAACATTATGAAACCTAAATCTGAATACAGATAAGCTAAAGAGGAGTTCTTGAAGATATAATTCAAGAAGATAATAAAGTAAAAGACCGATAAGTATGTGATAATAAAGTGATTCAAGGTATGAAATTCATAGAGGACTCTTGTGATAAGTATAATATGAGAATATGAATGAGAATAATGGAAGATGAATAAAGTATAACTCAAGTTAATATCAGACCAACCGTGTGTAAGAAAGTGTTAATGTAAAATATGCATGGTATG
Source organism: Alisma plantago-aquatica (assembly GCA_963693085.1). Taxonomy (NCBI): domain Eukaryota; kingdom Viridiplantae; phylum Streptophyta; class Magnoliopsida; order Alismatales; family Alismataceae; genus Alisma; species Alisma plantago-aquatica. Next base: position 346,227,834 of record OY856414.1, read on the forward strand.
TGAAAGAAATCAAGGGAGAAGTTCCTTGTTTAATGAAGAAAATGTGGAATATGATGACCTATTCCTTGATTAGAGGTTGAAAAACATGGTAACATCAGAAGACATATACAATAATGATGAAGAGTTAATGAGAAAAGAGCAATGAGATGTGATAATATTAATAATTCCTATGCCAATGGAAAGGAACCCAAGTTGTAAGGGGTAAAATGATACATAAAAAGTGTAACCTTCATGGGAAAAATATAATTAGTTACACTTTTTCTAGTGACCCCTAGACAATGTTGTTGTGATGTGGGAAGTGTGTTGCCCTTTATGTTTTTTTATTTTTGAGGTGTAGCCTCCAAGTGGATCTCATGCCACTTGATACACGTGAATCCGCTGTAATCCTAGGATGGATATCGTGATATGATGTGTGATTTCCTTGGACTATATTTCCAAAATCTTTATGTTTTGTAATGAACATGCTTTTTGAGCCTTCAAAGAGTTAGGGGGATTCCTCCTATATATTCTTAACCGGTTATGATGTTGAGGAAGTGGATGAAATCAGGATATGAGTTCTTTATAACACATGTGGTGGATACCAAGGTAATGAATCTTAGTATCTAGAGTGTACCAATTATATATGAGTTAAAGTTATCTATTAGATGAACTGTCTAATGTTCTTCTCCATCAGAGAGAGAGATGTTGATGTTGATCCTCCAAGTGTTGTTTGGGAAAACAAGAGTGATTCTATGATGTTGTGCATGGTCTGATGATAGTTGGACAAGACCACTATGAAGGATAGATGGTTTGTTGATCAATATCCATGTGTTATGGTGATCCTTTAAGATGAACCTAGTATCAAAATATCAATGGATAAGAGTTAGAGTGGATGACATAAGTTGCATGACCATGATGAGTTTAGGGTTATGTTGTTTAGACTAACCAATGTATCTGTAGCATTCATAAATAAGAGGAATAGAGTGGTTAGGTCATGTCTCATAAGTGTGAAAAGCTTTGAATGATGACATCTCAAAGTATTTCAGAGATGGTCAGTAGCACGGTTAACATATTTTGTAAACCTTAAGAATGTTGAAGCAAATACATATGTGTGACAAGTTCAACAAGAGTGATTTGGGGGTTACCTAGAGTATCCTCTTGGAAGTTATGATACATCTACTAAGTGTGTTGTTTGAATCATGGGAAGATGAAGACAATGTCGTTACCTTACCCCTAACAAGGTCAACCAAGAAGTTACATTTGTTAACGGTTGTAGACAAGTGTGTGATTCTTCAACTAGACTGATGGCTAGTCCATCAATAATATGGTTTAATAATCTTCTAAGAACATATGCCTTATAGTTCTTGACAATTAGGGGATACCCACCTGATTGATTGAGTTTCTAATTACAACAATCATTAAAGGAGAATAGAGATGAAACCTTGTAAAGTTACATATGATACATGATGTTCTATGTTCGATAAGAGCCAGCAAGTATGGCCTCTGATGTGTGGTACAAAAAATAGTATAGTCCATGATGATAGTTAGAGTCCCAAGTTGAAAGGTACTACCAGACCTGTGCATGTGGCACAACAGTTCTTATGTTGAACCAAGGTGACACATGCAAGAGTTGAGGGAGAAGAATATGTCTTCTATGAGAATGATGTGACATATGAAAAACACTAGAGGGGGGGTGAATAGAGTTTTTAAATAATTTTAACAATTTATTGAACTCAAACAACCATAATTGAAATTGGAAGAAGGAGACAGGTGTTTAGAGTGGTTCCAACTTTAGCAAATACTAAAGTTGTCAGTCCACTACCCGGTTGCTTACCCAACTGGGATTTTGAAAGTATTTATTTTATTACCTTCTCAAGGATTTATACAAAATACAATACTTTCCTTTACACCCTTTGAACAGCCTTCACTTGAAGTAGGTGCACCAACTTTGAGGTAGCCTTCTTGAAGTAACTCCAAGCTCCCCCTTGAAGTAGCCTTCCTCTCTAGAAGTAACCTCCCGTTGCACCAGCCTTCTGAAGTAGCTCAAAGTCACCTTCTTTGCCAAGAAGATCTCCACCCTCTCCAATCAGCAGCCTCCAACCTAGGAGTAGCAAGGAGAGTACAAACGGTAATAGAGAACAAGAAAGGAAAAAGGAAATTACAACTTATCCTTTGTAGCCCAAGGCTTGATTTGCCTAGATCAAGCGTATAGATCTCCTAACCAAGTGTATGGACTTGTGATTGCAGTGGGTAGGAGATACTAGCCTATAGGACACGAATTTGAGCTAAGGAAGGAAGTAGCCAATTGTCACAATGCTCAAATTGCTCACAAACAGATTGCTCAAAGTATGCTCAAGGATTTCTCAAGTGTAACAAGTGTATATGAGTGTCCTATGGCTTGTCCTATTTATAGGAATGGACTAAGGATGCTTAAGGACGTTCTAGACAACTTCTAGGGGTTTCTAAGTGCTTAACTAGCCGTTAGGTACAAGTTTGTTGCTTTAACAACGACTAATTAATTAATTCTGCAGTTGCTGTCAGAGACCATCTCGATCGAGGAATGGTCGACCGAGACACCTACTCGGTCGAACAATTGTCGACCGACAGGCTCTCTGGAACAAGTGTTTTGCAACGTTTATCTCCAACTGCCAACTACCTTGTCAGTTGTGTCTAACGGCTACTTTGGATCTTTCTCGGTCGAGAAGATTGTCGACCGAGAGTGTCTCGGTCAAGGAGTTTGTCGACCGAGATTGATCCTGTTTCAATGTTTCAATTTAGGCACTAATTATATGTATGAGTGTGAAAATGTGATCCTATTTTAAGGGAATGACTTATCTAAATGTGGTGTTTAGCTAGGGAGAATCTAACGCTTGATTTGCATGCAATCTAAGTACTTGTACATTATATTTTTGTACAAGTTTTTACAAAGCGATTACATTGCATGAAAACATAAACATGTAAGCATATGGATTTCCCTAGTTGCTTTATCATCCACCTTAATCCTGCACACTCAAGTAGCTCATTAGATCAATAAGAATGAAATGTTTGTCATAATCAAAACAAAGGGATTTATAGATGTCCATTTAGCCAACAATCTCCCCCTTTTTGAAGATGACAAACATTTCCAAAAATATAAATAAAGGAAATATAAACCATATGAGTTTCATACCTTTAGATTACCTTTTGTAGCTTTTCTTCTTGTTTTGCAAGTGAGTGCTTTGGCCTTTTTCATTATGAAACTCAGTTGATCTTTATTTTATTTTAATATTCTTTTCTCCCCCTTTGTCATTTCAAAAAGATATCCATGTTGAATATTTGATATTACTTCTCCCCCTTAATTTTATACTATGCTCCCCTTTAGATACTTTAGATAGATATCCCAAGGTATAAGTGCTTTGCAGTAGATGTCAATTTAGCCATAATTTTAACTTTTAGGTATTTGCAAAGATTTTATCCTTTTTGATTTATTTGTATTTATTACTCCCCTTATTTTGTATGCTCTACAATAGTCTTATAATCCAAATTCAAATGATGCCAAAAACATATCCATTATAAAGATAACCAATTTCATTACAAGCATGAAAAGATAGCCAAATCATGTAAAGATAACCCATTTATTACAATTTTGCAAAGATTCCATTACAACTAATACAACTCCAAATCTCACAGGAAAGACTTAAGAATTACATCAACATCAGGGTCTTTCCCAAGAAAAGGCTCAGCTCCATAATACTGGACCAAAGTTTGCCACTCCAAAGCACCTGTCTTGGTTAAGGCATATGCCTCCAAGAAGGTTGGAACACGATCAAATCGGAAATGAGCAGCAATATCTTGTAGTTGCATGGATGAAAACTGAGTATGCGTGAGATCTGTAGATGGTGGAGGTGGAGGTTGATAGTAGTTGTAAGATGGGTTATATGGATTGAGCATGCCAGGATTTAAAGAATAAGGATATTCATCTGGTTGGTTTGTAGAAAGAGTTTGCATTCTTTGGTTTAGATAAGTCATGGCATGATGGTTATAATCTAGTTGTTTACTAAGATGATATTGTGACCCAGCAACATAGGTTAGAGTGTTTTGGATGGGATCATAGGGTAGGCTGGTAGGAGGAGGTGGAGGTGGTATATCTTGGGTAGATGTCTCTCCTTCTACCCTAGCCCTCTTATGACCGAAATCAATTCCCATTTTTTCTACAATATTCTTACTTATTTTTTGTGGTCTACGCTCCCATGTATATCCCATATCCTCAATTTGAGTCTTAAGAAAATGTTGAGTAATTTGGCATACAAGATCAGCATATGGAGGATTGCCAGAAAACTCAAGCATGTTTTTAAGAATAATGCAGATAAAATTTGTGGGAATACGTTGAATAATGGCATATATTAGACACATACGAAAAATAGGAACTTCAGACTTATTTGCTCTAGGATGTATGTTTGTTGAAACAATGAGGTTTATAATCCTAGCAGCTGGTTTGAGATTGATAGCATAGTATGTGCCCCAATCTTTGTGACATGTTGTATTGGATTGAAAAATGGTCCTTTTGATGTCACTAAGACTAACGGTATGGTTATCTTGGGAAAATTGATTAAGTGGGTTTCCAGAGGTAAGGTCAAGGGAGTCTTGATATTCATCTATGTCAATATTTAGCATGTCAAGAATATCCCCTTCAGTAAATCGAAAGCTATGCCCATTAACCATAGTATAGAAGAAGATGGTTTCATTTTCAGAGTGGGAGATGAGGTTAGCATAGAATTCATTCACTACCTTGATGGAATAGGAAGGGAAAGAAGGGTTGATGAATTCTTTTAACTTTTGCACCTCGAAAAGGTCCTCCAAGTCGATGATGTTGAGGAAGTCCATAACTTCAACTGGTCGTCGTGGGAGAGGAGCTTTGGAGGAGAGCTGTAGATAGCGATCACCAGCATCTCCGTCGACGAAGGCAATGTCGTTGATGATCGTCAATGGTGGAGTAGCTTCCCTTCATTTCCTGCTGGCGACCTTCTTCTTTCCACGAGCAGAGGATGATGCCATTGTGTTGCTTGAAGGTGGAGAAGAAGCAAGGAAGTCTTGGGGATGAGGATGCTAAAGATTTGCATAAGAATTCACTAGAGAGAGCCTATGGAAACAAGAATATGAAAGTGTGAAGAAGTGACCCATTTTTGGTCCTTTTATAGCAATGCAGTGACCGGGTCGGTCGACAATTTGTCGACTGAGCGTCCGCAACGGTCATATTCCAGACGCGCTACTTCGGCCGTCCAACTGTCGACTTGCAACGGTCGGCCGTTAACGGTAACGTTCGGATTTCAACGGTCATATCCCAACGGCTCTTTCTCGGTCAAGCAATTGTCGACCGACACTGTCTCGGTCGAACAATTGTCGACCGGAAGTGTGTCCGATGTTAGGTCTGTCTAGATTCTGTCGGTCGAGAGAAGTGGGCAGACCGAGAGGTTTTCGGTCGAAGATTTGTCTTCCGACAGACTTACTGGGTACGAATTTTTAAGCTGATTTTTAATGCAAATGATAGAGTGATTTTGTAGAGCATATATATATTTTCTAAAGGAGTAATATTTTGTTTTATTATTGACAATATTGGGATAATTTTGTGATCATAAATTGATCTTACTTTTAATCACAATAAAATGATATTCAAATAGTTATTGTGTCAAACTTATTTTAGGTCGATTTTGACTTCGACCATAGCGCCCCTTGGTCAATTTTCATTTTAACTAAGAGGAAGATTTGCAGATTTTTCAAATTGAACATTATGAAGTATAATATCTGCATAAGTTTTGATTAAGTATCAAGTTGAAGCATAATACTTAATATGAAAACGTTTGTCCTTTTCTTAAAATATAGGCTTTGCTGTAGTAATATGAATATCAAATTTCACGTTGTTTAGTATCCTCATAAGATTCTTTACTAAAGGCACACTAAATATCTCAAGTCTTTTAAAGATACTAATTGAGAGATTTTATCTTATGTGTTGCAAGCATAACATATTACCAATAAACCATTTGCTTGCCTATATATATATATATCATCTCGGATCCATGCAGACAATTATCTATCCAAGCTAATCACAATACCAAATGGTGAAAGCATATCCATGATGTAATAACAGAACAATAACAGTAAATAATCACCTGATTTTAATCACATGATTTCTATATGGATAGACCAGAAAATAAGGAAATCATGTGAATAATGATAGAAATTTTCTTTTCATTACACTAAGCATAATTTCAGTTTTAAACTTAAATCATTTAGGGAATAAACTAATATTAATTTAAATTTGTATGGATGATTTTAAAAAAATATATATATCCATCCATCAATCACAAATAGATAGCAATTTCATTAATTTCAAAGAAATTCAGCAATTTTGCAACAGAGTGGAAATCAGTGACATGCTCGGTCAACAATTTCTCGACCGACAGTGTCTCGGTCGACAGTCTTTCGACCGACAATATTTCTGGAACTGTTGATTGCTTCCAGATAAAACATAACTATGCAAGTTAAATATTTAGATACTTAAATTTATTTGTTATCCCATTATGTTGAGTTGAGATAGACGTAGAAATGTGCAACTAAGGTTCTTGGTCATATCTCAACTTAATTGTGTTTATTTAGTTTGGAGGTCTTAGAACCCAAACTAACTCGACATCTTTTCTTTTGTAAGGACATGAAAAGGAATAATGACCAAGGCGCAAACAATAATGACAGCATATCGAGTCAACCTCATATCTTTTTCTATGATTGTATTCAGTGTTGTTCTTGGGTGATGATGTTCCTTTCGGTACATATATAGATTGATGTGTTTGTGACTTTCTCCAACTAGGTTGTTGATAGGATTTCCCTTTAGGCTTGTAACCTAGTCCTCTTCTCCCGATTTGATGATAGGGATTATCTAAGATTTTATCAAGAATGTCATTACTATTCAAATTACTAACTTTTTGTTGTAACTTGGCAATCTCTTCCATTCTCTTCTTGATATCTAGTTTTGCTTGATCTAGATTAGAAGACAATGAATTTATTTCTTTGACAATAGAATCATAATCTAGATGGTTGCATAAGATGGGTTGTTTTTGAAGATCATTCACTTGACTTTGCAAATTATTCTTCTCTAAAGAAAGTAGATTACAATTTGCCTCTATAGATTTTATCTCAATATCATGATTTTCAATGATCTTTTTAAGATCTTCGTTTTCAGATGTAATAGCAAGAAGCTTAGCATGTAATTCATCATTTGCTTTATTAGATTTCTTTAATTTCTTCTTGCATTCAACATATTTAATATGTGTTTCTTCAAGGCTAGCAACTAGTTCTTCTTTAGATAAATCAAAAAGACTTACCTCTTCTTCTTCTTCCTCGCTAGTTGTAGCAATGAGACAATCTTTGTTCTCATCTTCTTTCTTTGATCTCCATGGGCATCTAGTTGTTGTGTGGCTTGTTCCTAAGCACCAATTGCAACATGTTGTAGTTTTGTCCAAGAAGCACCTTTTTTTGTGATTGTAATCACCATTACCCTCCATTCTTCAAGACCTGGTTAGGGTTCCTTGAAGCCTTGCTCTGATACCAATTGAAAAACACTAGAGGGGGGTGAATAGAGTTTTTAAATAATTTTAACAATTTATTGAACTCAAACAACCACAATTGAAATTAGAAGAAGGAGACAGGTGTTTAGAGTGGTTCCAACTTTAGCAAATACTAAAGTTGTCAGTCCACTACCCGGTTGCTTACCCAACTGGGATTTTGAAAGTATTTATTTTATTACCTTCTCAAGGATTTATACAAAATACAATACTTTCCTTTACACCCTTTGAACAACCTTCACTTGAAGTAGGTGCACCAACTTTGAGGTAGCCTTCTTGAAGTAACTCCAAGCTCCCCCTTGAAGTAGCCTTCCTCTCTAGAAGTAACCTCCCGTTGCACCAGCCTTCTGAAGTAGCTCAAAGTCACCTTCTTTGCCAAGAAGATCTCCACCCTCTCCAATCAGCAGCCTCCAACCTAGGAGTAGCAAGGAGAGTACAAATGGTAATAGAGAACAAGAAAGGAAAAAGGAAATTACAACTTATCCTTTGTAGCCCAAGGCTTGATTTGCCTAGATCAAGCGTATAGATCTCCTAACCAAGTGTATGGACTTGTGATTGCAGTGGGTAGGAGATACTAGCCTATAGGATACGAATTTGAGCTAAGGAAGGAAGTAGCCAATTGTCACAATGCTCAAATTGCTCACAAACAGATTGCTCAAAGTATGCTCAAGGATTTCTCAAGTGTAACAAGTGTATATGAGTGTCCTATGGCTTGTCCTATTTATAGGAATGGCCTAAGGATGCTTAAGGACGTTCTAGACAACTTCTAGGGGTTTCTAAGTGCTTAACTAGCCGTTAGGTACAAGTTTGTTGCTTTAACAATGACTAATTAATTAATTCTGCAGTTGCTGTCAGAGACCATCTCGATCGAGGAATGGTCGACCGAGACACCTACTCGGTCGAACAATTGTCGATCGACAGGCTCTCTGGAACAAGTGTTTTGCAACATTTATCTCCAACTGCCAACTACCTTGTCAGTTGTGTCTAACAGCTACTTTGAATCTTTCTCGGTCGAGAAGATTGTCGACCGAGAGTGTCTCGGTCGAGGAGTTTGTCGACCGAGATTGATCCTGTTTCAATGTTTCAATTTAGACACTAATTATATGTATGAGTGTGCAAATGTGATCCTATTTTAAGGGAATGACTTATCTAAATGTGGTGTTTATCTAGGGAGAATCTAACGCTTGATTTACATGCAATCTAAATACTTGTACATTATATTTTTGTACAAGTTTTTACAAAGCGATTACATTGCAAGAAAACATAAACCTGTAAGCATATGGATTTCCCTAGTTGCTTTATCATCCACCTTAATCCTGCACACTCAAGTAGCTCGTTAGATCAATAAGAATGAAATGTTTGTCATAATCAAAACAAAGGGATTTATAGATGTCCGTTTAGCCAACAAGATAACCATGTGATGAAAGTTACCATGTGTAAGATTGAGGATGAGGTGCATGAGAAGAATCCATCTATGTTACCTTGGATTTTGGGGGAGAAATCCCTGTTAGGGGTTTATGGTTATGAGACCCCTAACATTGATTACATGGTTTAACATGCTTAATTAACCTAATTGAATGTTTATAACTATATTATAATCTTGTGATATGTTTTGGTTTCATGTGACAAGCTTAAGTTTCAAATTTGGTCCAATTTGGACACTGTTTGTGCAAGTTATGCAGATTTTGAAATTTTATGCAATTTACCCAATTGAGAGGTTTTCTTTGCAACTTGTTACTTGAATTATGGTCCTTGAATGTTATCTTATCATTCTTGACCTTTTTGAGCCATGGGACACCTCTTTGAACCTTAGTTTGTAGGTAATTTCTTCAAGGGTATTTTAGGGTTGACCCCTTTATGGATGAGCTACCTTTAGGAGCTATCAACCAAGGATTTATTTGTTTGGCTTGGAAAACCAAAAACGGTGGAAAAGTAGGTCTCCATGAAAGGTGGGGAATCAGAATGTGTGTCTTCTTGTATATCCTTAATAATTTAAGTCCATGGACACATGGAGAGCTACTAGGACACCTCAAGTTTTTCTTTTTCTTTATCCTAAAGTTTTATACACCTATCCTTAAGCACCCAAATAAAACTTTTGCTCTCTACCACTTCCTACCTACAAATATCTTTGTATACCTCTATTATTCTATGGAGGACATGTCCAAGGAATAAGAAGGTGTGGATATTCTTAGTAGAAGCATCTAGGGTTACAATTTTCTTCCTTTAGGGTTTCTAAAGCTCCTTCTTGGTGATCTTGACCTAAAAAAGTGAGTATCCCATTCTTTCCTCCATTTCTTTATCTGTTCTTCTTCCTCCTAACTTTATCTAGGTCAGAACCTTACTGTTCAATGGTAGAAGTTTCTCTAGAACTCAAGAATCTACCTTTCTTGCTCTTTCTTCCAGGGTTTTGCTTCCTTGTGGAGAAGGGTGCCTATTTGGCCGAATTCAGATCTAAAGTTGGGTTTTCTTGCCTTCTTTGATCGAGTTTCTTGCTTCTAGAAATCTGTTCTTCTCAATAGAGGTGAGTTTTATAACCTTCTTCACTTATATTTCTTACTAAAAGCTTGCTAGTTCATGTATATGCTTAAAAGTGATGATCTAAGAATAAAGAAACCATGCTTGCTTAGGGTTTCAAACTTTTATGGTCTTTCCCATTTTGTTTCAGTTCTAAATGAACCTATAATTAGGTGTACGTCCTTCCTAAGGTATAATATGATATATGATAGGTTTTTCCAACAACCAATGGTGCTAAGAACCTAACAATCGATGGTCCAAATTAGGGTTTTCAAGCTATTTCCTCTAGTACTTCAATGTCCGATGGTGTTAAATGAATATAGTGCTGATCTAGCAATTGATGGTGTTTTTATGATCACAACCAATGGTGGATCAGGTCATCACCACCAATGGTGAGTTAAGGATGTAATTGTGGCATCAATTAAACCCTAAACTAATGATTTCTTGGTTCAACTGATCTAATGGTTAGAGATATACTCCAATTAATGGTTTTGAAATATGAACCCGATCTAATGGTTATGACCTAACACTTCTCCATCTATTAGTTTCGATTAATAGACTTGATCCAATGGTTGAGATTATATGCTTCAACATCCAATGGTTTGGATTGAAACCTATAGTATTACATGTGAGTTCTAACACTCTGAATTCGATGGTTTCCTTTGTGTGGTCAACTTAAGGAGCTTGATGGTTGATATGATGGCTTTCTTAAAATGTACAACCAGTGATGGGATTCAACCCCACAACCTATGGTGCCCCTTTATGTTGTTAAATAAGGGATGTTGAATGTTTAATGGTGACTCTTTATAGGCCACAACTTGATGGCTTTACATATGGTTGGTTCAAGGTGTTCACTAATGTAAATGACCAATAATCTTACATTTTCAACATTCAATGCTTTTGGGTGATGTTGTGGTATAGTTATATGGATTGAATGATGATGAAACCAATGTAGGGTTACCCTTAATAAGGTAGTCCTACCTTTGCAGTCATATGAATAGAAGGGATAATTGTGGGGTCTGATCTCCAAACCATGACATAAACACGATTAAAACTTAGCGGAAGCGAATCGGTAATCAGCGGAAGACGAAAATCACGGGAAATTAAAACTTATCGAGATAAGAACTTGTATCCATAAAAACTCCTTTCATAAAGAGAGGTAACTGTTTACATCTCAGGATAATTACTTCTTGAGTAATTATATACATCAAGATACAAAATCTCAAGATCACATAACACAAGACTCCAAGACCTGAGAGTACAGAGGACACATAGGACTGACTCTAACTACACCACATGGCAGGACAAATCTCCACCTGAGATTACTGCTGCCCCAGGTGCTGCTGCTGAGACTGATCACTTGTAGGCTGGTTTCTTCGTCTCCGACGTCCACCTAAAAAGTTGAAGTCTACGGGGTGAGACAATTATACATAATTGTCCCAGCGAGAGTTATAACTCTTCGCCAGAAGCTTTATTATAACATCAAAGAATATCTTAAACAGTAAAGCCTTCAAAGCATTCTATAACAGTTGCAGATATAACAAGATCTCTACAAATTAGGAGATATGGAGAATATCAACATTATTGCAATGTAACATCAATCAACTAACTTGGAGTCATCTCTAACAAGTTATACTACATGGTTGATTATGTTTTACAAACAACATTATGCCCTGTGGAGATGAGGCTTACCACTCATACTCCAACTGATCGCTGAGAAGCCGCATCAGTATCATACATAGGTCATTAAGAGAGCCGGATTCTCATGACCTTCACCTTCCTCAGTCAGTAAGAGGATCACTTGTAGGACATCTCATGTCTCTACTATTATAGCTCACCAGGGTAAACTGGTCCTTCGCTATTCTAGAGTCACAGTGGCGTTCTGTACTCTCTTCGTCATCAGGAGGTTTCATATTTACCTACCACTGATACGGATATCTGTGCTTTCTTCGTCATCAGGAGGTTTCATGTTTACCTACCACTGATACGGTATGGAACTATAGTGAAGGATGGATGGATTCCACATCTACATCACTTTCCTACACTAGGATGTAAGGTTCTACACATCCATGTACCCCACATACTCCAAAGTATGTGCTCCAGGAGTTCCCTAAGGAAAACCTGTTTCACCATCACTTAATTTCTGACAATGATGGATCTATGATCAGGGCTCTACATTATACTTGATTAGTTAGGTACATTCAGTATTCTTTAACAGCATACATTGTTCTTCAAACAATAACAGTAGCATAGCAGCTATAAAAGAAGAATACTAAATGTAACAGGCCTAACTCATATCAATCATCATTTCTCATTATCCTCATCACAAGTCATCTCTAAAGCATGACCTTGATGGTATTCATGGCTCTCACAGCCCATTATCAGTATAGGATGCCACTGGCAAGGCATCAGATTACATTACTTATTCATAAGGCTAACAACATGCCTTCAATGAATATAACATCAACATCCATACCTGGATATGATTACCTTCATATCAAAACCTGCATGGTTAATACATCTGATAAAGGTAATACAACAATAAGGAATGTACTTCCTACTCTTGTCATAAGAGTTAAATCTTTAATTCTACTCAAATAGAGTTTATTGCTCAAAAGCATGCCATTACCCTTGAATTAGGGTTTACTATTCACATTACATGTCATCACCCTTGAATTAGGGTTTACTATTCACATCAAGGTGAATTAAACTCATAACATCATCATGTTTGAGTAACACCTTCATTGATGCTCCTGGATTAGTTAAAGGTTCATCATTTATCATAATTAGGGTTTCTATGATCTCACACAGGTGGATCATACCCTAATTATGCTCATTTCTGTGTATTGGGGATGTTTCAATTGGGTTTCCATTTAAAAGAGGTACTTTCTCTCTCTAGAGGCACTTTCTCTCTCTAGAAGTACTTTCTCTCTCATCGTAAGGTTAGGTGTTGTCAACATCACTCTAAAACAGGTTGGGTTGAGTCATCATAGGCTAACATAGCCAAAAGCATCACCATTAAGTGATTAGAGTTACTTTCTCTCTCTAGGGTACTCTCTCTTTCATCATACTAATGGTTGATGATAACATTAGACTAGATCCGGTTATATAGAGTCATTATGACTAAAAACATCATTCTCATGTAATTAGGGTTTGAATTGAGCAAGGTATAACTCAATTGACCCTTCAGGGGTATCTTGGTAATTCACCCCATTGATCATCATCATAATCAAAAACCTTAGTCAAATAACTCCTTACTATCTTAGATTATCATTAGTGTTTGATTTGAGCAACATTGAACCATCACATGATTGAATGTGGTCAACCATGAGTCACATTGATTAGTTCCAATCATTAATCATTAATTGAATCAAGATCGGTTGAAAGTGTTGACCGATTGCTCACTTTGACCCTTCAAGTCCATGAGCCCCTTTCTAGCTCCAAGACCGTGAGCCTTCTCATGGGCTTGAGATCGTGAGTCACCTCACGGTCTTGAGGTCGTGAGCCCCCTCACGATCTTGAGGTCGTGAGCCACCTCACGGTCCTGAGGTCGTGAGCCACCTCACGGTCCTGAGGTCGTGAGCCACCTCACGGTCCTGAGGTCGTGAGCCACCTCACGGTCCTGAGGTCGTGAGCCACCTCACGGTCCTAAGGTCGTGAGCCACCTCACGGTCCTGAGGTCGTGAGCCACCTCACGGTCCTGAGGTCGTGAGCCTCTCATGGTCTCAACCACAAGGTCCTTCAACAAAGGTTCAACAAATCAAACGATGATGTCAACTGATGTTGAAGCCTTCAAAAGGTCCAATAACTGTTGACCACCTATGGATTGAGTTAATTAAGGTTATGCTTAACCAAATGGTCATTCAATTGACCCTCAATTGTTGACCAATTAGGATTGAAATCGATTCAATTAAGGTCTATCAATGTTCACCCATCAACACTCAACAATGTGTATCAACACAAGGTTGAACCCTTCAATTGAGCTCCAATTGGGCCCAAACTTGGCCCAAACGGTCTTGAGGTCATGTGGGTGGACCCCACATGGTCTTGAGACCGTTTGCCCAAGATTTCATCAAAATCTAAGGTGATTTGATAGAGGTTGAACCATGATTGGTCACAGAATCCGAATTTTGATTAACTTGATAACTTATTTGCAATTGGGTGTTCAATTGGTCACATTACTCAACCCTAGACCTTCAAATGGTCTTGGGTGATTGTCCTCACGGTCTTGAGGTCATGTGGGTGGACCCCACATGGTCTTGAGACCGTTTAGGTCAATCAACCCTAAAAACCCTAATTAGGTCACCATAATTTCAGTACTGATTTTATCTAGGGTTAGCCCTAGTATTCACCCTTCAACTCTTAGCCCGTTTGGAATTAGACCATAAAACTTGGTGAGTTGTTAATTAACATAATTTTGAACAGTAATCTCATGGGGTCAACGCTTAGTCAACGACCTTTCACGGTCTTGAGACCTTTTGCCCAAAAAGGCAATTTCAGACCGTTTGAAAATCAGCAATTAATTCATTTAAAGTCGTGACTTAAAAAGGTCATATCTCCCGATTCCTTTGGAGTTAGTCTCCCAAATTTTGAGGGTATTTAGCCTATATAATTAGGAACAGGTTACTTATATGGTCCACGCTCGGTCAACAGGGCCAATCGGTCTTGAGACCGCGAGCCCTCTCACGGTCTCGAGACCGCGAGGCTCTCTCACGGTCTTGAGGTCGTGAGAGCAAACTGTTAGGACCGTTTAGGGAAAAGAAAAGCGGTGGGTTTTTCTTGGAACTCACGCCTTCATCTTCTAGCTCAAGAACAGTACAGATATCCCACGGATTTGCTTGCAAAATAGCAGGGAAAAGTAGGGAAATACTAGGAGCTATCATTAACTCGCATATAAAGATGAACATAGTAAAGCATAGGTTTAGAGTTATAAAACCCGCCTAAAGCTTGCTTCTTGAGCTCCAAGCTTTCAAGCTCCAAGCTCTAATGGCGTCCTTGAGTTCCCACAGGTTGGCCAAGGTGAAAACTCCAAGGAAGGATGAAAAGAGACGGCTAGAAAGATAGGGTTTCGAGAATTAGCCATGAAGATGACCTTGAATTCGATTTCTAACCATGGAATTAGGCAAGAAGAGGGGTTTAAACCTACCTTGCACCCCTTGTTCGTCCTCCTTAGCTCCAAGGCAGTCCTTGGTCGTCTTTGGTGAAATGAAACAGTAAAGGGAACGAAGGTTAAGTTCCCTTGCAACTAAGGGAAGGAGGGCTTATATACATGGGATAGGATTTTCAATATTAGTTCATAAGTTTCCCTTAATTCCAACTAAGTCCTTCCTTTATTACTTGCTCGTCCCTTCCTCTTTATTCTAAGGACAAACCTTATCTTAAGTTATAGAAAAGAAGGCAAGGAAGAACAATCTAATAATAAAGTTCATACTTAAAGGGATATTGCACATATACCCTGATTATTCAATCTCAGAGCCTATTTCTTAACTTGATAACTCAATTGAGGTGAATTCCTCATCATTTCTTCTCTAAATGATGGCAAGAGTCTAACAAGATACTTTAGATAACATTCTTTACAAATTGCTTCCCATTATTTGGGTAAATTGCATTTTACCCCAAATTAGGGTTTCAAGCCCTGGGATTGCTTCCACAGCTGCACCTTGGTGCTCTAGCTTGGGAAATCCCTCAAACTTTGCCAAAGAGATTCTCATGATGTCTCAACATCAGAGGAACATCTCATCATGTGCAAATTGCAAGTTAACCCTTTTAACTGGGTAAATTGCACATAGGTCCCTGTATATCAAAACAATGCTACAACTTTAAATAAAAGGGAGCAATTACTGGAATATACGTTTCTGAGAAGCTTAATTACATGCTCAGAGTTAATCACAAGGATTTAATTACATATTTAGGCAAAACACCTAGGGTTAACTCATAACCCAGGTCAGGGATGTTACAAATTATCCACCCCTTACAAGGATTTCGTCCCCGAAATCGATAAAACATATTACGAGAAAAGGGCAGGATACTTCCTTCTCATCTCATCCTCTAACTCCCAAGTGGCTTCTTCAATACCACGATGATTCCAGAGGACTTTCACAAGACTTATATCTTTTTTCTTTAACTTTTTAATTCGTTTATCAAGGATTGACACTGGTCCCTCTTCATAGGATATGTCATCATTCAATTCTACTTCCATAGGTTGTAGAACTGACTCGGTGTCTGGGTGACATTTCTTCAACATAGAAATGTGAAACACAGGATGTAACCTCTGTAATTCTGGGGGCAGCTCTAGTTTATATGCTACCTTTCCAATCCGTTCAATGATTGGATAAGGCCCCATATATCTAGGAGCTAACTTCCCCTTCCTTCCAAAACGAAGGACCCCTTTCCAAGGTGAGACCTTAAGATACACTTTGTCTCCAACCTGGAACTCTAAAGGTCTACGACGTTTGTCAGCATAAGATTTCTGCCTATCCTGAGCAGTCTTAATCTTATGTTGTATAACTTTAATCTTTTCCGTGGTTTGCTGTACCAAGTCAGGACCTAACAACTGGTGCTCACCAGTCTCAAACCAACACAAGGGTGATCTACAACGTCTACCATATAAGGCTTCATAAGGTGCCATATCAATACTATGCTGATAGCTATTGTTATAGGCAAACTCTATCAAGCTTAAGTGTAGGTCCCAACTTCCGGTAAACTGGAGAACACATGCTCGCAACAGGTCTTCTAAGGTTTGTATGGTTCTTTCCGACTGTCCATCAGTCTGTGGATGAAAGGCCGTACTAAACCTCAGCTTAGTGCCTAAGGCACTGTGCAACTGTTCCCAAAAACGACTTGTAAACTGAGGACCTCTGTCCGAAACTATTGTGACAGGAACTCCGTGCAAACGCACTATCTCTTGAACATACAACGCTGATAACCTTTCAGCAGAATAGGTTGTTTTGACAGGTAAGAAATGTGCTGCCTTAGTCAACCTATCAACAATTACCCAAATGGAATCATGTCCTTTGCTTGTCCTGGGTAGGCCAACAACAAAGTCCATGGTCACATGGTCCCACTTCCACTGTGATATGGGTAAAGGTTGCATTGTCCCTGCAGGCTTCTGGTGTTCAGCTTTAACTTGCTGACACACAGGACACCCCAGAACAAATTCTGCAACGTCCTTCTTCATCCCAGGCCACCAATACAGATCCTTCAAATTCCGATACATCTTGGTGCTCCCTGGATGCATAGCATACATGGAAGAATGGGCTTCTTCCAGGACTAACTTCCTTAAGTTGTCCACATCCGGCACTATCATTCTTCCATTATAACAAGCTACTTGATCTTTTGAGTCATGAAACCCATCTTGTTTCTCATTTCCATACTCAGATCTTATATGTTGAACTGCAGCATCATCTAGCTGTGCTTCTTTAATCTGCTCTCTTAGGGTAGGTTTAATATGCATCTCAGCTAACAAACCGGCTAGTAATGACAATTTCAACTGTACATTGTCTTGCCTTAAAGAGATAAGCATATCTCTTCTAGAGCATACTAAAGAGTTTAGTTGTGTTCTATTCATGGTTGATGTTGCTGATTTCCTACTCAAGGCATCTGCAACAACATTGGCCTTACCTGGATGGTAATCAATTGTACAGTCGTAGTCCTTGATTAACTCCATCCAGCGACGTTGCCTCATGTTGAGCTCATGCTGAGAGAAGATATACTTAAGGTTTTTGTGGTCTGTGAAAATCTGGAATGTCTCTCCGTAGAGATAATGTCTCCAGATCTTCAAAGCATGAACCACAGCTGCTAACTCCAGATCGTGTGTTGGATAATTCTCCTCGTGTTTCTTAAGCTGTCGGGAAGCAAAAGAAATCACTTGTTTATCCTGCATCAACACACATCCTAGTCCATTTTTGGAAGCATCACAGAAAACTATATACCCTTTTCCTTGTTCAGGTAGCACTAGCACAGGTGCACTTGTCAACCTCTCCTTCAGCAGCTGGAAAGATTGTTGACACTTATCACTCCAAGAAAAAGGAACATCTTTCCGGGTTAACTTAGTCAAAGGTAAAGCTATAGAACTAAAGTTCTTTATGAACCTTCGATAATAGCCAGCTAACCCCAAGAAACTTCGAATCTTCGTCGGTGTTTTCGGTTGTTCCCATTGTAGAACAGATTCTACCTTTGTAGGGTCAACACGAATTCCCGAGGCGGATATTACATGTCCAAGAAAAGATACTTCCGGCAGCCAGAACTCACACTTGCTAAACTTAGCGTACAACTTATGTTCTCTTAGCAAGGTCAGAGCTTGGCGAAGATGCTGCTCATGCTGCTGAGCATCTTTACTATAAATCAGTATGTCATCTATGAAGACGACAACACACTGATCAAGAAAAGGTCGAAAAACTCTATTCATGAGTTCCATGAATGCAGCTGGTGCATTGGTTAGTCCAAACGACATAACTGTGAACTCATAGTGACCATATCTTGTCCTAAAGGCAGACTTGGATATGTCACTATCCTTAATGCGGAGTTGGTGATATCCAGACCTCAAGTCTATCTTTGAAAAGACTGTTGCACCACGCAACTGGTCAAAGAGATCATCAATCCTCGGCAGAGGATACTTATTCTTTATTGTCACTTTATTGAGTTGTCTATAGTCGATGCATAACCGCATTGACCCATCTTTCTTTTTAACAAACAAGACCGGAGCACCCCAAGGTGAAGTACTCGGTCGGATAAAACCTCTCTCAAGTAACTCTTGAAGCTGTTTCTTGAGTTCTGCCATCTCGGCAGGAGCCATTCTATACGGAGTTTGAGCTATGGGTTTCGTATCTGGAATCAGATTGATTTCAAAGTCAATCTCCCGAGGTGGTGGTATACCAGGAAGTTCTTCAGGAAACACATCCTCGAATTCCCTGACTATGGGAACTTCGGCAGGGTTGGAACTTTCCTTGGTAACGTCTACCACATGGGCTAAGAATGCATAACATCCTTGCCTCAACAGCTTATCAGCAACCATAGCTGACACAAGACAGGTGGGCAGAATCTTTCTTTCACCTTGAAAGATCCATGTGTTGCTTTCATCAGCAAACACAGCCAACTTGGACTCACAATCCAAGACAACTCTATACCTTTCTAAGGTATCCATCCCAAGGATTATATCAAACCCCTGCATATCAAGTGGTATAAGGTCCACTTGAATGCGATGGTCAGAAAAGAAAAGGATGCAGGGAGAACATACCTCCTGCAAAACGGCAGACCCACTCAACGGAGTCTCTAACAACAAACTATCTGCTCTATGACTAACAGTCACATTGCCGTTACGAATCACTTCACGAGTGATGAAAGAGTGCGTAGCACCCGGATCAATCAGAACAGATACATTACAGGATATAGACATATCAGAATATAAAAGTTTCATCTGACCTGCCACTACCCGTGGATTGACCACTGCCTCAGGTGGGTTCATAGCATAGAACCTCGCGGTTGCCTGGTGTTGAGGTGGTGCTGATGATCCAGCTTGAGACGCTTGTCCACGTCCTCGAGCTGCTCCTTGATGTTGTCTATTCTGAGATCCCTGTTGATTCTGTCTCGAAGGTTGTTGTGTCACACCGATAGGTCTAGAACGACAATCCTTCATCAAGTGTCCCACCTTTCCACAGTTATAGCAACTCTTCTCCTGTTGCTGTGGTCTGGGTGGTCCAGTAACTGACACTGATGCAGAACTGTGCGTCCCTTGAAGCGGTTGACTCCGTCCTCTACCTCTACTTGGTGTCCATTGAGTTTGAAAACTTGATCTGGGTGGTGGAGGGTTAGGTGCAGAGAATCTAGGTTTCTTGGAATCCCTAGATGAAGAACCCTGGAACTGGGGATATCTTTTATGGGTTTGTCTTTTCTCAACAACAGATCTCTCTATCCTTCGGACTGACTCAACGAAGGTAGAGAATCTCTCTCTGTTTTCTAAGGCAGACACAGGGGTTGACATATCGGAATTCAAACCCTTTTCAAATCTTCTGATTCTTTCCTCATCCGTAGCGGCCATGTGCGGACAAAACCGCAACAGCTCCATGAACTTAGCTTCATACTCGCTAATGTTCATCATACCCTGCCTTAGTTTCTCAAACTGAGAAATCTTCTCATCTAGGAAGGTCTTTGGAAAATATCTATTGATAAATTCCCGACGAAACTCTTCCCATGAGAACTCTACTCCAGGTCTCTTCTGCTCTTCCATGTTCCACCAGTGACCAGCACTGCCTTTGAGAAGATAGACAGCATGTCTAACCTTCTCAGCTTCCGGAATCATAAGAATCCTGAAAGCCTTTTCCAACTCTGTCAACCATAAGTCAGCATCTGCAGGGTCGGCAGTTCCGAAGTACTCGGTAGCTCCGACACGACGAAGTCGTTCGAATGTCTTACCAATACCTTGTACTTCAGGCTGGACAGGTGCCCTAGGTGCAGGAATGGGCATCCTATCGGTTATATGTGTCATGGCAGTCATAAACTGCCCGAACATCGTCTGTACAGCTGGATCACTCATGTCAGCTGGGTCAAAATGGGGTGGCTCTCTTGGCGACTCAGGTGTAGGTTGTTCTATTCTCGGAACTCTTGCACCGCCTCGAGGTGCACTAGCACTACTCTCAGCCACGTGCTCATCGCGATGTTCTGACATTCTTATGTATCTTCTTCTCCTGAGGAGCAGAAGATTCTATTAGATAAGGAAGGAGTACTAAAGGTAGACTCGACATCCTAAGTCCTATGCCTCTGTAGACTCAACTGAACCTGGAGCTCTGATACCACTAATTGTGGGGTCTGATCTCCAAACCATGACATAAACACGATTAAAACTTAGCGGAAGCGAATCGGTAATCAGCGGAAGACGAAAATCACGGGAAATTAAAACTTATCGAGATAAGAACTTGTATCCATAAAAACTCCTTTCATAAAGAGAGGTAACTGTTTACATCTCAGGATAATTACTTCTTGAGTAATTATATACATCAAGATACAAAATCTCAAGATCACATAACACAAGACTCCAAGACCTGAGAGTACAGAGGACACATAGGACTGACTCTAACTACACCACATGGCAGGACAAATCTCCACCTGAGATTACTGCTGCCCCAGGTGCTGCTGCTGAGACTGATCACTTGTAGGCTGGTTTCTTCGTCTCCGACGTCCACCTAAAAAGTTGAAGTCTACGGGGTGAGACAATTATACATAATTGTCCCAGCGAGAGTTATAACTCTTCGCTAGAAGCTTTATTATAACATCAAAGAATATCTTAAACAGTAAAGCCTTCAAAGCATTCTATAACAGTTGCAGATATAACAAGATCTCTACAAATTAGGAGATATGGAGAATATCAACATTATTGCAATGTAACATCAATCAACTAACTTGGAGTCATCTCTAACAAGTTATACTACATGGTTGATTATGTTTTACAAACAACATTATGCCCTGTGGAGATGAGGCTTACCACTCATACTCCAACTGATCGCTGAGAAGCCGCATCAGTATCATACATAGGTCATTAAGAGAGCCGGATTCTCATGACCTTCACCTTCCTCAGTCAGTAAGAGGATCACTTGTAGGACATCTCATGTCTCTACTATTATAGCTCACCAGGGTAAACTGGTCCTTCGCTATTCTAGAGTCACAGTGGCGTTCTGTACTCTCTTCGTCATCAGGAGGTTTCATATTTACCTACCACTGATACGGATATCTGTGCTTTCTTCGTCATCAGGAGGTTTCATGTTTACCTACCACTGATACGGTATGGAACTATAGTGAAGGATGGATGGATTCCACATCTACATCACTTTCCTACACTAGGATGTAAGGTTCTACACATCCATGTACCCCACATACTCCAAAGTATGTGCTCCAGGAGTTCCCTAAGGAAAACCTGTTTCACCATCACTTAATTTCTGACAATGATGGATCTATGATCAGGGCTCTACATTATACTTGATTAGTTAGGTACATTCAGTATTCTTTAACAGCATACATTGTTCTTCAAACAATAACAGTAGCATAGCAGCTATAAAAGAAGAATACTAAATGTAACAGGCCTAACTCATATCAATCATCATTTCTCATTATCCTCATCACAAGTCATCTCTAAAGCATGACCTTGATGGTATTCATGGCTCTCACAGCCCATTATCAGTATAGGATGCCACTGGCAAGGCATCAGATTACATTACTTATTCATAAGGCTAACAACATGCCTTCAATGAATATAACATCAACATCCATACCTGGATATGATTACCTTCATATCAAAACCTGCATGGTTAATACATCTGATAAAGGTAATACAACAATAAGGAATGTACTTCCTACTCTTGTCATAAGAGTTAAATCTTTAATTCTACTCAAATAGAGTTTATTGCTCAAAAGCATGCCATTACCCTTGAATTAGGGTTTACTATTCACATTACATGTCATCACCCTTGAATTAGGGTTTACTATTCACATCAAGGTGAATTAAACTCATAACATCATCATGTTTGAGTAACACCTTCATTGATGCTCCTGGATTAGTTAAAGGTTCATCATTTATCATAATTAGGGTTTCTATGATCTCACACAGGTGGATCATACCCTAATTATGCTCATTTCTGTGTATTGGGGATGTTTCAATTGGGTTTCCATTTAAAAGAGGTACTTTCTCTCTCTAGAGGCACTTTCTCTCTCTAGAAGTACTTTCTCTCTCATCGTAAGGTTAGGTGTTGTCAACATCACTCTAAAACAGGTTGGGTTGAGTCATCATAGGCTAACATAGCCAAAAGCATCACCATTAAGTGATTAGAGTTACTTTCTCTCTCTAGGGTACTCTCTCTTTCATCATACTAATGGTTGATGATAACATTAGACTAGATCCGGTTATATAGAGTCATTATGACTAAAAACATCATTCTCATGTAATTAGGGTTTGAATTGAGCAAGGTATAACTCAATTGACCCTTCAGGGGTATCTTGGTAATTCACCCCATTGATCATCATCATAATCAAAAACCTTAGTCAAATAACTCCTTACTATCTTAGATTATCATTAGTGTTTGATTTGAGCAACATTGAACCATCACATGATTGAATGTGGTCAACCATGAGTCACATTGATTAGTTCCAATCATTAATCATTAATTGAATCAAGATCGGTTGAAAGTGTTGACCGATTGCTCACTTTGACCCTTCAAGTCCATGAGCCCCTTTCTAGCTCCAAGACCGTGAGCCTTCTCATGGGCTTGAGATCATGAGTCACCTCACGGTCTTGAGGTCGTGAGCCCCCTCACGATCTTGAGGTCGTGAGCCACCTCACGGTCCTGAGGTCGTGAGCCACCTCACGGTCCTGAGGTCGTGAGCCACCTCACGGTCCTGAGGTCGTGAGCCACCTCACGGTCCTGAGGTCGTGAGCCACCTCACGGTCCTAAGGTCGTGAGCCACCTCACGGTCCTGAGGTCGTGAGCCACCTCACGGTCCTGAGGTCGTGAGCCTCTCATGGTCTCAACCACAAGGTCCTTCAACAAAGGTTCAACAAATCAAACGATGATGTCAACTGATGTTGAAGCCTTCAAAAGGTCCAATAACTGTTGACCACCTATGGATTGAGTTAATTAAGGTTATGCTTAACCAAATGGTCATTCAATTGACCCTCAATTGTTGACCAATTAGGATTGAAATCGATTCAATTAAGGTCTATCAATGTTCACCCATCAACACTCAACAATGTGTATCAACACAAGGTTGAACCCTTCAATTGAGCTCCAATTGGGCCCAAACTTGGCCCAAACGGTCTTGAGGTCATGTGGGTGGACCCCACATGGTCTTGAGACCGTTTGCCCAAGATTTCATCAAAATCTAAGGTGATTTGATAGAGGTTGAACCATGATTGGTCACAGAATCCGAATTTTGATTAACTTGATAACTTATTTGCAATTGGGTGTTCAATTGGTCACATTACTCAACCCTAGACCTTCAAATGGTCTTGGGTGATTGTCCTCACGGTCTTGAGGTCATGTGGGTGGACCCCACATGGTCTTGAGACCGTTTAGGTCAATCAACCCTAAAAACCCTAATTAGGTCACCATAATTTCAGTACTGATTTTATCTAGGGTTAGCCCTAGTATTCACCCTTCAACTCTTAGCCCGTTTGGAATTAGACCATAAAACTTGGTGAGTTGTTAATTAACATAATTTTGAACAGTAATCTCATGGGGTCAACGCTTAGTCAACGACCTTTCACGGTCTTGAGACCTTTTGCCCAAAAAGGCAATTTCAGACCGTTTGAAAATCAGCAATTAATTCATTTAAAGTCGTGACTTAAAAAGGTCATATCTCCCGATTCCTTTGGAGTTAGTCTCCCAAATTTTGAGGGTATTTAGCCTATATAATTAGGAACAGGTTACTTATATGGTCCACGCTCGGTCAACAGGGCCAATCGGTCTTGAGACCGCGAGCCCTCTCACGGTCTCGAGACCGCGAGGCTCTCTCACGGTCTTGAGGTCGTGAGAGCAAACTGTTAGGACCGTTTAGGGAAAAGAAAAGCGGTGGGTTTTTCTTGGAACTCACGCCTTCATCTTCTAGCTCAAGAACAGTACAGATATCCCACGGATTTGCTTGCAAAATAGCAGGGAAAAGTAGGGAAATACTAGGAGCTATCATTAACTCGCATATAAAGATGAACATAGTAAAGCATAGGTTTAGAGTTATAAAACCCGCCTAAAGCTTGCTTCTTGAGCTCCAAGCTTTCAAGCTCCAAGCTCTAATGGCGTCCTTGAGTTCCCACAGGTTGGCCAAGGTGAAAACTCCAAGGAAGGATGAAAAGAGACGGCTAGAAAGATAGGGTTTCGAGAATTAGCCATGAAGATGACCTTGAATTCGATTTCTAACCATGGAATTAGGCAAGAAGAGGGGTTTAAACCTACCTTGCACCCCTTGTTCGTCCTCCTTAGCTCCAAGGCAGTCCTTGGTCGTCTTTGGTGAAATGAAACAGTAAAGGGAACGAAGGTTAAGTTCCCTTGCAACTAAGGGAAGGAGGGCTTATATACATGGGATAGGATTTTCAATATTAGTTCATAAGTTTCCCTTAATTCCAACTAAGTCCTTCCTTTATTACTTGCTCGTCCCTTCCTCTTTATTCTAAGGACAAACCTTATCTTAAGTTATAGAAAAGAAGGCAAGGAAGAACAATCTAATAATAAAGTTCATACTTAAAGGGATATTGCACATATACCCTGATTATTCAATCTCAGAGCCTATTTCTTAACTTGATAACTCAATTGAGGTGAATTCCTCATCATTTCTTCTCTAAATGATGGCAAGAGTCTAACAAGATACTTTAGATAACATTCTTTACAAATTGCTTCCCATTATTTGGGTAAATTGCATTTTACCCCAAATTAGGGTTTCAAGCCCTGGGATTGCTTCCACAGCTGCACCTTGGTGCTCTAGCTTGGGAAATCCCTCAAACTTTGCCAAAGAGATTCTCATGATGTCTCAACATCAGAGGAACATCTCATCATGTGCAAATTGCAAGTTAACCCTTTTAACTGGGTAAATTGCACATAGGTCCCTGTATATCAAAACAATGCTACAACTTTAAATAAAAGGGAGCAATTACTGGAATATACGTTTCTGAGAAGCTTAATTACATGCTCAGAGTTAATCACAAGGATTTAATTACATATTTAGGCAAAACACCTAGGGTTAACTCATAACCCAGGTCAGGGATGTTACAATAATGACCATATTGTGTTGATATGTAACCCTAATGAGGTATATCTTATTATACCTAGTATTAGCATAACATAATGCTGGTAAATGGTTATGAATAATCCTCGAATACAATCGTGGAGTACTTTCTTTTGTTGTTGAACCCTAGTATGCTATAAACTAATGGTTACATCTTGAGTTATGTGTAGACCCATACTTGAGGATGGTATGGATTGTGATGGTGATGCTTCACCCCATGCATCCATGATCCAATGGGGATGCCATGAGTTAGGGTTTGGTTATGAGTGCTGATTTGTAACATCAAAGTAACATATCTTATTGAACCTAACCAAAGTGTAATAGATGATGGTAGTTAGTACACTACCCTTCCTTGAATGGTTAATATAATGATGAAATATCCTTCCTAATTCTTGATTGCAACTCTAATGTGTTAACTAGTGATCATCATAGATTTATGATTTATGCTTTCTTATGCTAAACTTATACACTATCATTGCTATGATGGCCAATCATATAGCTTACTTATAAGTTGATATGATAAAGGAATGCTCTTAATGTTAAGATAACCTTGCAATGTTATCCTATAAACATCTTTAAGTTATTTAATATGATATCATGTTGAGCCTGTGCATCACATGAGTGGTGATGTTTGTTGAGACTCATTATAAGTCATGGAAAGATAATGATGATCTTGTAGGAAATGATATGATGGTCTTAAATACCTTTTGGCATAGTTGACCCTTGAATGAGATATAATCCTCTTATGTTGACAAGGGTGGATACCATGTGATGTTGTGATAAGGATTTATACCCTATGACAATATGATGACAAGTGTAGTCTCATGCATGGAAAGTGAATAGTACAATGTGATGATAAGATGGGGAACAATATGTTTCATATGTTTTCTATATTCTGAAGTTGTTATATGTTAGTGCCTGCTAGAGATGAATTAGGGTTTGTATGTCCACTTGTTTGATGCAGCCTTAATTCACCCAATTGGCTATAACTAATCAAGTGAACTTATAATCATGTAGTGCCATGTGCCATAGATCCATCTAAGTGTCAGAACTTGCTAGATGGTGAAACGAGTTTTCCGAAGGGAAACTCAGAGCGCATACTGTTGAGTATGTGGGGTGCTTGTCATTCTGAATCCAAGTGTTTAGGGAGGATGACTGTGGTCATACCTAGCCCTCAGTTTGAGAATGGTTGCGGTCGTGTCTTGATGATTATATATGTGATGAGATTGGAGGACAACTGCAGTTGTACCTCGGATGGTAGGGTATGCGTACCCACCTCCTTTCATTAGTGTCATGACTTGTACCAAGGACAGATTAGGCTGTTAGCAGATTGACCTTGTGTGTTGTTGTGGCATACCCATACTAACTAGGGGCGGAGAAGATCTTAGAGTCTCACTCTTCCCTAGATCTTATATGGCATTGATTTCGACTTAGTAGTGGTCAGTTGGATTTTGGGTGTTATCCTCAAATTCCTCAAGGCTTGATAAAAGATGTAATACAACCGTGTAGCATATCTGTTTAGGGTTATACACAACACCTCACATTGGATGATAACCCTTGTTTTCTCTTCTTATATAGAGATGATTTATAGTACTGTAAGAGATGATAGATATACTTATGTTGTAGATATGCTCATGTTGTAAAACTACTTATGTTGTCAGATATATTGACACTGATAGTTAAGATGATGATGCTAGCTATGTTTAATATTGCTAGGCATGCCTTTATAAGTAGAAATGCTTAAACTATTAATCATGCTTATGCAGTTAGTTGTGCTATGATGTTAGCTCTACTTATGATGTAGACGGGTGCACTTTATTAAACATGCCAATATTGATAGCCATGTTATGCTACTAGACATATTCCTCATGTCAGAGATGCTTATGCTACTAGATTGCTTGTGTTTTTAAGCAAGGCATGTGATGATAGTTATATTAGTGATGATGATTGTTATTAGATACAATCTGATGAAACTTGAGTAGAAAACTATTTGTTGGCTAAATGGACATCATTTAATGCCTTTGTTTTGATAATGAAAAACATTTCATTCTTGTGGATTTAACGTGCTACTTGAGTGTTGCAGGAATTAGGTGGATGATAAACTACTTGGAAGGTCTATATGCTAAAATTGCTTTAAGTCATGAATGTAATCAAATGTACAAACTTGTACAAATATATAATGTACAAGTACTTAGACATCATGTAAATCAAGCGTTAGATCTTCCCTAGCCAATCACAACATTTAGATAGGTCATCCCCTAAAATAGTGTCACATCTGCACACTCATACACACACTTATTACTTGGTTTAAAAACATTGAAACAAGGTTAATCTCGGTCGACAAAATTCTCGACTGAGACACTCTCGGTCGACAAACTCTTCGACCGAGAAAGACCCAAGTAGCCGTTAGACACATCAGATAAGGCAGTTGGGAGTTGGAGTAGAACGTTATATACACTTGCCCCAGACAGTCCCTCAGTCGACAAGTCCTCGACCGAGAAGGACTCTCGGTCGAAAATTCTTCGACCGAGATGAGTTCTGTCTGCACTTTTCAGAGTTAATTAACTAGCCGTTGTTAAAGCAACTAATGGTTACCTAACAACTAGTTAAGCACTAAGAACCCCCTAGAAAGTGTCTAGAACGTCCTTAAGCATCCATAGGCCATTCCTATAAACATGACAAGCCATAGGACACCCAAAGTACACTTGTGCAATACTTGAGATTTCATACTTGCAATTGGCAATCTATTTTGAGAAATTGAGCAACACTAGTAATTGCTACTCATTTCCATGCTCCAAATTCGTGTCCTATAGGCTAGCATCTCCTATCCACTAAACCTACACTTCTATACTTATTGGTTAGGAGATCAAAATGCTTGATATAGGAAATCAAGCCTTGGGCTTCAAGTGGGAATTGTAATTTCCATTTCCTTTCTTGTTCTTTCTTATTCTTTATACTCTCCTTGCTACTCCTATGGTTGGAGGCTATGGATTGGAGAGAGTTTGATCTTCTTGGTGAAGAAGGAGATCTTTGGACTACTTGTAGAAGGCTGTCTCAATGGGAAGCTACTTCAAGAGGAAGGCTACTTCAAGGGGGAGCTTGAAGTTACTTCAAGGAAGGCTACTTCAAGGTTGGTGAGACTACTTCAAGGTGAAGGCTGTCCAAAGGGTGTAGAAAGTATTGTAATTTTATGTAATATCCTTGCGAGGTAATAAAATTTAATACTTTCAAAATCCTGGTTGGGTAAGCAACCGGGTAGTGGATTGACTGCCTTAGTATTTGCTAAGGTTGGAACCACTCTAAACACCTTGTCTCCTTATTATCTCAATAGTGGTTGTTTGAGTTAAATTATTGTAAAATATCCATAAAACCCTATTCACCCCCTCTAGTGGTTTTTCATTTGGTATCAGAACAGGGCTTCAAGGAACTCTAACAAAGTCTTGAAGAATGGGTGACGGGTTGCTCAACAACCTCAACTTGGAAGGAACACACGTGGCTAGGCCTCCAGCTTTTGATGGTACTAACTACACCTACTGGAAGAGGAGGATGCAATTTTACTTCTAAGGAATCAGTTGGGACTTATGGAGAATGGTGTCTACTCCATATGAACTTCCTCAAATGGAATATGCAAATTGGGATGCTAATACGGTAAAGTCAGCCCAAATGAATGCAAAAGCTATAAGTATACTATATTGTTCAATTTCCGTTGGTGAGTTTAATAGAATATCAAATTGTGAAATGACATATGAGATATGGCATAGACTTTCTATAACATATGAAGGAACTTTTCAAGTTAAGAATTCTAAAATCGGAATGCTTAAGCAAAAATTTGAACAATTTCGTATGGATCAAAATGAATCTATTAGTGAAATGTATGCAAAATTTTCTTCTATTGTAAATGGTTTGAATACTTTAGGCAAAGTAATTAGTGAGGAAGACCAAGTGTCAAAGATTCTTAGATCTCTCCCTCCCAAGTACAAGCCCAAAGTGACTGCCATTGAAGAAGCAAATGATCTCACTCGACTAAGGATGGAGCAACTCATTGGCAACCTAGAAGCACATGAGGCAACCTTGGAGGAAGAGGAATGACGAGAGCGTGAACTTCAACAAGGAAGAAAGAAAGACATAGCTCTCAAAGCTTCAAAGATCGTCACACAAGAAAGTGATGAAACACGTGATGGAGAGGGAGAAGAAGCTCTAATCGTTAATGGTAAGAAATATAGAAGATTTAGATCTAGCAAAATTGTTGGTTCTTCTTCTTCCCCTCCTAGGTGCTTTGAATGTGGAAAGAAAGGACATCTCAAAAATGAATGTCCTAAAGCAAAGAAAGGAAAGAAAAGCTCATCCAAGAAGAAGGGAGAAAAAGTTTATAAAGCTGCGTGGGATGAATCAAGTGAGAGTGAAAGTGGAGAAGAGAATGTAGAGTGTCTCATGGAAAAAGAAGATGATGATGATGATTCTCAAGAGGTAAGCCTTCTTGATTTGCCAAAAGAAGATCTAATTGTTAGTCTACAAGAAACTCATGATAAGTATGTTGACTGCAAAAAGAAACTAAAGAAGGCTACTAAAACAAATGAGGATCTACATGCCAAATTAAATGACCTTTCCTCTGAAAAGAAAAATATTGCTTCTGAAAATTTGACTTTGAAATCATCTTTAGGTGACTGCAATATAAAGCTACTTGATTTAGAAATGAATCATGATCTTCTTTCCCAAGAAAAGGCTGATTTGCTTGCTAAACTAAACAATTTTCAGACTCAACCTATTCTATATAATCATCTAGATTATGATAATGTTGTTAAAGAAAGAAACTCTCTATTATCTGATTTAGAAAAAGCAATGATAGATATAAATAAAAAGATAGATGAGATTGCTAAGCTACAAAGAGAAATAAATGGCTTAAAGGGAAATGACATTCTTGATAATATTTTGAAAAATTCCTCTAGCTACAATGGGAGAAGAGGATTGGGATATTTTCCAAAAGGAAAATTCTATCAACCCAAAAGAACTCAAGCATACAAGACTAAGATCATGTTTGTCCCTAAGAACAAAATTCCAAATCCTAGAAAGAGAAATGAAATTGATTCTATTTCTTGTCACTTTTGTCTACGTCTTGGACATTACTCTTTTTCATGCCCTTATAAGAAGAAGGATTTTGAGTTAGTTTGGGTTCCCAAACTTCAAACTTAGAAGACTTGAATGTAATTTAGTTGAGATATGATCTAATGCTTATTTTTGAAAATCAAAATATCTTATCTCAACTAAACTAATAACCTCATGTATTGTTTTAAATTCAGAACTGATATAAACAAATTACTGAAAGAAATAGAAACATATTTGGTCGACAGATAGTTCGATCGAGATACTCTCGGTCGAGAAAAACTTCGACCGAGTGAATGCCTGTGACAAACCAAAATCTACAGCAGAATTCTTAGTGAAACAACAACTATTCCGGTCGAGAAATGATCGATCGGAGCTAAAATCGATCGAAAAACGGTCGAGTGAACCGACTTCTGCTTCTATTCAGTTTTAATCTGTAAAACAACAACTTTCTCGATCGACAAATTGGTCGACCGAGACACCTGTCGGTCGAACTTTTGTCGACCGAATGAAGTTCTGATCAGTTTTCTTTGTTAAAACATGTTCAGTTTGTAATTAAATGTACCTAACCATAACGGACAATCACATGGGTACCAAAACCTATATCTTAATGCAAGATTGGGTGGTTGACAGTGGATGTTCCAAACACATGACCGGAAACAAGGAGGCATTTCAAACTTTTGAGGAAAAGAAAAGCAGAACAATCACTTTTGGAGACAATGACAAAGGTAAAATTGTTGGAATAGGTAATATTGGTACAAATCTTGAAATAAAGAATGTTTTACTTGTTGATGGCTTGCACCATAATTTAATAAGTGTTAGTCAATTATGTGATAGTGAATATGATGTTTTATTCAACAAAAATTGCTGCAAGTTACTAATAGAAAATACTACAAATGTTGTTTATGAAGGAAAAAGAATTGGAAATCTTTATATTCTTAGACCTAACTCTATACAATCTGTAGTTGGAAAATGCTTACTTGCAAAAGAAAATTCTTTACAACTATGGTATAGAAAATTGGGTCATGCTAGTTCACATGTTATCAAAAAGCTAGTTAAATATGATCTTGTTCGTGGTTTGCCTAATTTATCTTTTGATCAAATTGAAAATTGTGAACCATGTACTTTGGGTAAACAAACTAAAACCTCTTTTAAATTCAAAAATATACTTAGCACCTGTAGATCCCTAGAACTCATTCTTATGGATTTATTTGGACCTATGCAGACACAATCTATTGGTGGCAAAAGATATTGTTTTGTTATTCACTAGTACATGAATGGTCTATAGCGTCAGTTTTTTTTAAGCCTACAACATCACTTTCTAACCGACGCCTAAGTGGCCATCACTATAGAATTTTCTCTATAGCGTCGGTTTATTTGACCAAATAAAACCGACCTTACAGAGTAAACACCGACACAAAAGGTTGTAAAAAATCCAACCCAGACGAGAAAAAAGGAGCCTATAAGGTCGGTTATTCCAAAAAAACCAACCATGTAAACGATCTCAGTCGAGAAATTTTTTGACCAAGGGAGTTTTACAGCGTCAGTTTTTTTGGAATAACCGACCCTAAAAATTGAATAAACACTTCAGTGTGATGCTCGGTCGAGAAAATTGTTGACGAAAATGCTTTCGGTCGACAATTTTCTCGACCGAGGGAGTTTTATAGGGTCGGTTTTTTTGGAATAACTGACCCTAAAGATTGAATAACCACTTCAGTGTGATCCTTAGTCGAGAAAATTTTCGACCGAAATATTTTCGGTCGACAATTTTCTCGACCGATAAAGTTTTACAGGGTCAGTTTTTTTTTGAATAACCGATGCTAAAGATTGAATAAACATTTCAGTGTAATCCTCGGTCGAGAAAATTGTCGACTGAAAACATTTCGGTCGAAAATTTTTCTCGACAGAGGATTACACTGAAGTGTTTATTCAATCTTTAGGGTCGGTTATTCCAAAAAAAACCGACCCTGTAAAACTCTCCCGGTCGAGAAAATAGTTGACCGAAAATATTTCGGTCGAAAATTTTCTCGACCGAAGATCACACTGAAGTGGTTATTCAATCTTTAGGGTCGGTTATTTAAAAAACCGATGCTAAAAGTTACGATTTTTTTTAAATTTCTGCAGAAAATGAAATAGAACATAAGAACAAGAAGATTCATATATTCTGGGTGAGGGGAGCATTGATGCTCAACCGTCACCATTCAAAACCAAACATTCATGACAAAAATGATTCATAATCACATAAAAATTTACAAAATGATAGATTGCATGTCTGAGATGATATTAATCAGATACAAAAGTAAATATGAAAGAGTACTCAAACCACATACATAAATGGAGCTGACATATTTAATCCAATGCTATATTGACTTCATTTAGAAAAGAATCTGATCAGTCTTCTCGAAATTCATTCAAGTCCACAAGCGTGTAAGGCTGAGATGTAAAGATCTGTAACAGAAAATGCTCATGCTAATATTTTATAAAAATGACTACAATCACTTGTAAATTTATGATATTATTCTTTATTACCTGACTTATAGTCTAAATGTCATGTGATGCTTGTTTGACAATAGCTTGCATATATTTAATTACATAGTAGCCACAAGCCCATTCATTATTTTGCATAGGACACTACAAATAACGAATTATACTTAATGTTAGTAAACTACTATAAACAACAGTTGAGATAAGACTATAAGAGTTGACATATTAGAATTGAAAAATTAATACATATAAGACTAAGCAGTTGTCATAGTAGCTACCTTGACATTTTTCAAAGTTAATGTCTTTGATTTTGTGGGTATTTGTCCTCCAGCATCACGAAAAGCCTTTATACCCCTATCAATTAAATAATAGTTGGTAAAATAGAAATTATAAATAGAAATATCATGTTGAAGCATTGACTAAATTTATACTTACTCCATAGCTGGAAATTTCAGTTTGTGACTCCTTGTTGTTTTACCCATTGGGTCAAGATAATAAAGAGTCATCAATTTAGGGGCAATCACCACTAATTCCCAATGTCTATCTCTGAGTAAGAATAAAACAAACATTAAAATAAATAATTTTATTCATTATTAAAATTATATTGAATAATAATACTTACTGCACGTTAAAAGGAATTAGGATAATTTCCTTCCCTTCACTAGCAAAATATTTGAATGCAGTAGAGAAGTACTCATTCACATCCTCAAAATTTGTCTCCACTTGACTAGTGATTGAAGGAACTAAGAATCCAACATTCCTTATATCAAGGTTTGTGATCTCAGTATATAAATGGCTGTAAAACATTTGTAATTATTTCCATATATAGAACTAAGCTAAAAATGTGTATTGGAATTTGATATATATATATATATATATATATTGATAGATCCTTACCTTATCCATACTTCTATTATCGAAGTATTTAGCCAATCATACCGGAACAACTCTATAATATCATCAAGAAAAATAAAATTCTCAAAGTCCCTCCCAGCTGCATCTTCTGTTAAATTGACCAACATATGTGGTCTTGAGCTTTGGTTGGCTAAGTATCGACACAAACATTTACATTTGCTTCCCAATTCGTTGAATGTAGCTTCAGGAATGAAAGATGGCTTGGGCATAGGAGGACGACTAGTAGAATTTTTACTTTTTGGTTTACAAACTTGTTAATTAAATTACATACTTACATTACACGAGCTCATATATGCAGTCAAATATGAAAAATATGGTAGAAATAAGGTATACCTTGTCATTGATAACCAAGTGTCTAGGCCAACCCACCATAGCACCCTCAACTTCTTCAACTGTACTATATTCAGGATTAGGTATGGCTAGTGGTTTGTCCCACATTCTGTCATACACAAGATGGATGGACACACAGAAAATGTCATCAGTAATTGTTTGGCAATGCAATGTACCACCAAGGTTGTACACCTTGCCCGCTGCCACAACATTATATTCTAGAATCTCCACTGCAAGTTTACAGTTCATACCAACCTAGATTGAAATAATATAAGATATATAAGAAGTAGTAGAACAGATACCTGTTACAACTATATATATTATCATATAATATCATACTAATAACACAACATATATAATAAAAACTTACTACAGATTGTTGTGGTGGGTCATTGGGAGTGCTCCCATGACCTTCTACAACTGGAGCATGGTCTTGTACCTCATCACTTGAGAGACACATAATATGAATAGGTTGAGAAGGTTGAGTAGGCTGAAATTAAGACATTATTTCTTTTACTTTCTGCACTACTAATGCTATAACCTCCTCTTGTGTAAGACCTCCTGCACGACCTCTTTTAGATTGTGAAGGGCCAAAATAAGACTTGAATCCTATGCCAGCTCCTAATCCTCTAACACGGCCAGGATGCTCCTTCGTACCAAGAGAAACTGATAGTTCATCCATGTGGCCAGTTGGGATGAACTTCCCTTCCTTCCTTTTCTCATGGAGATCAATCTATTCATAGTTAATAAAAATATTAAATCACAATATCTATTAGATATAAATATATCTAAGTTTGTGGGAGTTACTCTTTACTTAGTTGGGATAAACCTACCATCTTTTGTGCCACCTCCTTAGTTGCAGGGTTGACAATTTCACCTGATCAATTCTTTCTAGCATCAATCCATGTCAAGTGTCGGGGTGGACGCTCAACTTGAGTTGTACTAGATTCTTCTCCAGAAGAGGATTGCTTCTCTTGTAGTTGGCAGCGGAAGGCATAACCACCGGACCCCAAGCGATGGTCATGCACATTTTTGGCCCATCTTTCCTTTTGAGCCTG
The DNA here is from genome assembly GCA_963693085.1 of Alisma plantago-aquatica. Lineage (NCBI taxonomy): Eukaryota > Viridiplantae > Streptophyta > Magnoliopsida > Alismatales > Alismataceae > Alisma > Alisma plantago-aquatica. Next base: position 346,263,565 of record OY856414.1, read on the forward strand.
GTGGATAGCCTGATCATTTAAAATGAGGTATTACAATTTACACTTGGCAAACATGTATAAAAAGATTCACCTCCTTAATTGTATAAAATTAAAGATTCATACAATACATCACAATCTTTATTACTTGAAACTCTTCAAATCTCCTAGCTGCAACAAATCTTTCCCACTCCTTAGGATCTATAAAAATATATACATCTGATGCTTTCTTCTTTTGTTTAGGATTATCTATAAATTCCCTTGCGAGATATGTCTTAAAACCCCTCCATCTTACACCACAACATTGTAGCATTCTTTTCTTGTGATCTTTTTCATTTAGATGAAAAACACCTTTAAAAAACACTATTGGAAGGGAAGATTGTAACCCTCAACAATACTCCCTTCATGACGATAATGATTCCAAACATCACCTTTAAAAACACTCATGTAGCGTTCAAATGGATACATCCAATGTAAGAAAATTGGACCCAACATCTTCAACTCCGATGTAATATGTACTACAAGATGAACCATGATATCAAAAAATGAAGGAGGAAAGTACATTTCAAGCTGACACATGGTAACAATTACATCTTTCTATAATTTATCGAGAGTATCATGATGTATCACTTTGTTGCATATTTCATTAAAGAAGAAACAGAGTCTTGTGATTGCAAACCTTACATGCTTCGACAATATAGATCGAATAGCCACCGGTAAAATTTGTTGCATTAAGCTGTGACAATCGTGAGATTTGAGACCTATCAACTTCAGATCCTTCAATGATACCAATGTACGAATATTAGAAGAGTATCTTTGTGGAACCTTAATATTATACAAGCACTCACATAAAGTCTTTTTCTCCTTCTTTGAAAAAGTGTAACAAGCTGGTGGTAAATATGTGCGGTGACCCCTGATCTCCACTGATAATTCTTTTCTTATACCCATTAATTCTAAATCTTTTCTATATTTGATGCCATCTTTAGTCTTTCCTGGTATGTTCAATAACGTACCAATGATGCTATCACAAATATTTTTTTCAACATGCATGACGTCGATGCAATGTCTAATTGACAAAGATCTCCAATAAGGAAGATCCCAGAATATTGACCTCTTCTTGTATAGAGATTTGTCACATGCGAGTGGAAGAGTACTTGAACTCTTTCCAAATTCATTAACAATATGGTTCACCCTATCATATACAACATTTCCTGGTATAGGTTTGGGAGCACTTCATTCCTCAGTTGACCCATTAAAGGTTTTGTGTTGCCTTCGATAAGGATGCACTGGTGGGAGAAATCTTTGATGACCAAGATATGCGATTTGACCACCATGTTTCAGTCTGATTGAATCAATATTTTCCTCACAAACAGGACATGCTTTGTATCCTTTTATGCTATATCCAGACAAATTTCCATAAGCTGGAAAGTCATTAATCGTGCAAAATAACATAGCACACAAACTGAAGATCTCTTTACGTGAAGCATCATATGTCAAAATACCTTCTTCCCATAGTTTCATTAGGTCATCAATTAGAGGTTGAAGGTAAACATCAATATCATTTCCAGGTTGCTTGGGCCCTGATATCAATATTGACAACGTCACATACTTATTTTTCATACACAATCAAGGAGGAAGATTGTATATAACAATCATAACAGGCCACATGCTATGTTGGCTGCTTAATGTACCATAGGGATTCATTCCATCTGTACAGAGTCCAAGTCTTAAGTTTCTTGGTTCTTTACCAAATTGAGAGTATAATAAATCAATTTTCTTCCATTGAGGTGAATCAGATGCATGTCGTAGGATGCCATCATCATTGGCCTTTAACTCTCCATGCCAAGACAAATTTTGCGCATCTTCTATATTAGCAAATAAGCATTAAAATCGTGGTATTATTGGTAGATACCACATCACCTTGGCAGGAGAGCCATTTTTAGCTTTAGCTGAATTTGTAGTCTTATACCTTGACGCACCATATTTTGGACAATTTATCAAATTTCTATAGTCCTTCTGAAATAACACATAATCATTTGGACATGCATGAATCTTCTTAGCCTCCATTCCCATTGGGCACATTATTTTCTTTGCTTGATATGTTGAAATTGGAAGCTTGTTGCCTTCAGGAAGAATTTCCTTTAACAAAGACAACAGTGAAGTGAAACTCTTATCGCTCCACCGGTTTTGAGCTTTAAGAGTATATAATCGCATCACATCACTCAACCTCGTGAACTTAGTACAACCCTTATATAATGGTTTTCAGCATCATGGACAATGTTTGCAAATAAAGAAGGTGGATCAATGACATTGTCCCGACAACTATGTAGCATCTCATCAACCATATCATCCTGAATATGGTCATCTGAATCGGATCATAATTAACATTATCATCATTATCTATATCTTCTATGCCACAACTATTAGTATCGACATTTTCTAATCCATTATTAATTTTCTCTCCATGCCAATACCATTCATTATAACCTTGTATGATCCCATTGCATATGGAATGATTCTTAATTTCCTCACCAGTAACAACTTTCAAATTGTTACAACAATTTCTACATGGACAATATAGCCTATCTGTAGGTAGTTTCCTATGTTCCTCAGCAAATCTGATAAATTCATCAAGACCTTTGGCAAACTCTAGACTGCAACAGTTCTTGATAGACATCCAACTTCGATCCATTTTCTATATCACATTAAAATTAATTATAAAACTAAACGTTTAATATTGATACTATAATAATCTGTAAGTTTTTATTGATAGGAAGTTAATTACTTATATACTAAAGTGTACCACCTATCCCATTTTTGAATATTTAATCTCACTAGTAACTGTATAATGTATGTTTAGTTTTGAAGAAAATTTCAGCAGAATTTCCCCTAAGTTCTCCAAGTACACCGATGTAAATGACAAATAACCACTCACATATGTACCCAGAGAACAAATGAAGAAATCCTACTGATATTTTCTACAAAACTAAACATACATTATACAGGTACATCCTAAGTGAGATTAAATATCCAAAAACAGTCCCAAACTAGGGACTATCCAAAGTTTACTCCTAATGAGTAAATTTTGAACGGGTTTCTAAGTTAATATATAAATGCATTATTTTCATATTTATATATTAAGTTAAACATCATGCATCAATCCTAAAGTGTCAATCTAGGAGTACACATGTCTAATCTAGTATTAATTTCTAGAATTTATATAATGATTACATATGAAAAAGACATGTTTTTATTATTGGGTTATCAAATCATATAAAATGGAAAATACTTGTACAAATTAGCAAAGTAAGGCCATTTCCAACACTCCAAAGATTGAAATCATTATTATATTCAAAACTATTTGAGAACATTACAGCAAATATGATTAAAACATTTATAGCTCCCACATAAATAAGGAACAGGTCCACTCTCGGTCGATAATTAGTCGACCGAGAGCCCACCTGTGCGCAGCGTCCAGGTCCACTCTCGGTCGACGAATTCGTCGACCGAGAGTGGACCTGGACGCTGCGCACAGGTGGGCTCTCGGTCGACTAATTATCGACCGAGAGTGGACCTGGACGCTGCAATGGCAGCGGGCGGGAATGAAGGAAGGCGGGAACGAAGGAACGAAGGAAGCGGCGAACTTACTTGGAAATGGCGGCGACCTTCGTGGAGGATGAGACGACCTGCACAGAGAGGCGGCGACCTTCGTGGAAGAGTGGAGAGGCAGATACGATGAGCTCTTTTCACAGAGAGGAGGTAAAGCTTTGGCGGCACAGAGAGGTGGCAACGTCTTCATGTACGGACACCATGATCCTCTTGGCGGTGCGGAGAGGTGGCACGACTTCACGACAACGACTTCACGGAGAGGAGGCAAGGCATTCGCGGTGGAATGACACAAGAAAAAGCAAGGGCTTCGCGGCGCTACGGGAGAGAAAAAATAGAACATAAAAGGTTTTCGCGGGAGGAAGAAAGACTAGGTTTTCAGCTTTTTCACGGAGAGAAAGACCTGTAGCATCGGTTAACACCAAATAACCGATGCTAATGATAAACGGTGCCCGTGTCGAGTTATTTAAAAACACTCAAACGCATTCTCGATTGAATAATTTGTCGACCGAATGATTATCGGTCGACAATATTGTCGACCGAAGAGACCTCTAGGGTCGGTTTTAAGGAATATCCGACGCTACAGGTGCTTATACGAAGGAAATATGGCTCCCTCTCGGTCGACGATTTTATCGACCGAGTGGTTATCGGTCGACAAATTTGTCGACCGATAAGGAGCAATATTTCCTTCATATAAGCACCTCTAGGGTCGGTTTTTTCCTTATAACCGACCCTAGAGGTGCTTATACATGTGTGAAGTTTATCTCGGTCGACAATATTGTCGACCGAGGAGGACTTTAGGGTCGTTTATAAGGAAAAAACCGACCCTAGAGGTGCTTCTACGAAGGAAATCTGGATCCTTTCAGTCGACGAATTTGTCGACCGATAACCATCGGTCGATAAAATTGTCGACCGAGAAGGAGCCAGAGGTGAAATCTGGTTCCTTCTCGGTCGACGAATTTGTCGACCAAATGGTTATCGGTCGACAAATTCGTCGATCGAGGATGCGTGAACTAAACTAGATTGAAAATTCATGTCGGTCGATAATATTGTCGACCGAGGAGCGCTTTAGGGTCGGTTATAAAGAAAAAACTGACCCTAGAGGTGCTTATACACGTGAAATTTGGCTCCTTCTCGGTCGATGAATTTGTCGACCGAGAGGTTATCAGTCGACAAATTCGTCGACTGAGGGAGCTCTATGGTGCTTACACAACCCTAATAATGATGTTATGTGAAACCCTAATATAGGGTGATGTTGTGTAAAAACCCTAATATGGGATAATGTTATGTGAAACTTCAATATGGGATGATGATATGTAAAACCCTAATTGATAAAGATGGGAAACTCTAACCCTAATGAGGAAATAGTGATGTTATTTTTGTATTGCATGATGTTGATATGAAATTGATATGGTTGATATGAAATTGAGATGCTTGTGTAACAAGTATCCTGAATACCTTGGTCAGATGATCTGAAGGTAATAGTTACCTGATAAGTGATAACCATGTGTAATGATGAACTAAGGGTTTGAATACCCAGATCCAGAAAATGTGATGATGGTGCTATTGAGGGATGTGAATTCCCAACAATGAGACAAAGGATTGAGATCCCAATGCTTTATAACATTTTGAAAAGTACTAAACTCGATCCAAAATTCATGTCGGTCGACAATATTGTGGACCGAGGAGCCCTTTAGGGTCAGTTATAAGGAAAAACCGACCCTAAATGTGCTTATACACGTGAAATCAGGCTCTTTCTCAGTCGACGAATTTGTCGACCGAGAGATTATCGGTCGACAAATGCATCGACCGAGAAGAGCTCTAGGGTCGGTTAAAAGTACACAATCGATGCTAAAGATGCTTATACATGCGTGAACTAAACTGGAACCAAAATTCGTGTCGGTCAACAATATTGTCGACTGACATGCCCTTTAGGGTCGGTTATAAGGAAAAAACCGACCCTAGAGGTGCCTATACACGTGAAATCTGGATCCATCTCGGTCGACAAATTTGTCGACCGAAACGTTATCGGTCGACAAATTAGTCGACCGAGAAGAGCTCTAGGGTCGGTCATAAGGAAAAAACCGACCCTAGAGGTGCTTATACACGTGAAATCTGGCTCTTATTCGGTCGACAAATTTGTCGACCGAAGAGCCCTTTAGGGTCGGTTATAAGGGAAAAACCGACCCTAGAGGTGCTTATACGTGTGTGAAGGCAAACTGGATTCAAGATGTCTAATTACCCACATTTTTGTAGACATATAAGGTCGGTTATTTGGAAAAACTGACCCTATAGATTGAGGCGCGAAGCCAAAATCAAGCAAAATTTTGCCGTGGGAAACTGTAATTGACTTTTCTAATCCAATTGTCTATAAGGTCGCTTATTTTATGAAAATCGACCCTATAGAGATGCACTACAAGGTTGGTTATTTTAAGAAAAGTGACCCAAGAGGTCTTAAGTGGTGCCCACATTTTTATAGACAAATAAGGTCAGTTATTTGGAAAACTGACCTTATAGAGATATACTACAAGGTCGGTTATTTTAAGAAAAGTGACCCAAGAGGTCTTAAGTGGTGACTGCATTTTTTATAGACATATAAGGTCGGTTATTTGGAAAATTGACCCTATAGAGTTACACTACAAGGTCGATTTTTTTTAAGAAAATCGACCCAAGAGGTCTTAAGTGGTGCCCGCGTTTTTTTAGACATATAAGGTCAGTTATTTGGAAAAACTGACCCTACAGGTAGTGACGTTATAACCCATTTCTGTACTAGTGATTGTTGATGATTATAGTAGATATACATGGGTACACTTTCTCGCAAACAAAGATGACACTTTTCAAGTTTTTATAAAATTTTGTTCCAAGATTGAAAATCTATTACAAAACAAAATATGTACAATTAGGAGTGATCATGGTGGAGAATTTGAGAACTATTTATTTGAAGAATTTTGCACATATCAAGGCTACACTCACAATTTTTTTGCTCCACGCACTCCACAACAAAATGGCATAGTTGAAAGGAAAAATTGATCACTACAAGAAATGGCTTGGACTATGATGCTCGAACATAATACACCTAAAACATTTTGGGCTGAAGCGGTAAACACATCATGCTATATGCTAAATAGAGTAACTATTCACTCTTATTTGAAGAAAACACCATATGAAATCATATATACTAAGAAACCTAGGGTTGACTATTTTCATACTTTCGGATCAACATGCTATATCTTAAACACAAAAGAGGATAGAGACAAGTTTGACTCTAAATCACATAAAGCCTTTTTCTTGGAATATTCCACCTCTAGCAAAGCATTTAGAGTTTACAACACTATATCTAGAAAAGTTGAGGAATCCATTCACATTTCTTTTCATGAAGAACCACAATCTGAAAATCTTGAAATAATTGATCTCACTCATCAATTAAAAAATTTATCCATACCAAATGATAGTGACAACAACACTACTAATAATCACCAAGTTGAGACACATTCAGCTCCTAGACTCATTAAGGATCATCCTCAAGAATTGATCATTGGAAATCCGAATGATAAAGTCAAAACCCGTTCTTCTTTTAAAGATGTTGCAAATATGGCATTTGTTTCTATAATTGAACCTAAGAAGGTGTCTGAATCTCTCAACGATGACTATTGGATAATAGAAATGCAAGAAGAATTAAACCAATTCACTAAAAATGATGTATGGGACTTAGTTCCTAAACCACAAGATAAAACCATTATTGGAACTAAATGGGTTTTTAGGAATAAGTTAAATGAAGCAGGGGAAGTGGTAAGAAATGAAGCCAGGTTAGTAGCACAAGGATATAATCAACAAGAAGGGATAGACTTTGATGAAACTTATGCACAAGTAGCAAGACTTGAAGCTATTAGAATGCTACTAGCTATAGCTGCACACAAAAACATCAAACTTTTCCAAATGGATGTAAAAAGTGCATTTCTCAATGAAATAATCCAAGAAGAAGTATATCTTGCCCAACCACCTGGTTTTGAAATACCAGAAAAAGGTGACTATGTATACAAACTTAAGAAAGTACTTTATGGATTAAAACAAGAACCTAGGAATTGGTATGAAAGGCTCAAGAACTATCTATTTGATAACAATTTTTCTATTGGAAATTCAGATTCTACTTTATTTTTCAAAACATATTTATCTGATTTTCTAGTTGTTCAACTATATGTTGATGACATTATCTTTGGTGCTTCAAATGAATCATTGTGCAAACAATTTAGTGATATTATGCAACAAGAATTCAAAATGAGCCTCATGGGTGAACTAGCTTTCTTTCTTGGTTTTCAAATAAAACAAACGCCTGCTGAAATTTTTATAAGCCAAGAAAAGTATACAAATGAACTCTTAAAACACTTTGGGATGGACTAGTGCAAACATGCTACCACTCCAATGGCTACATCCAATAAAATTGATAAGGATGAAAATGGGGAACCTATTGATGACTCCTTATATAGAGCCATGATTGGTAGTTTGCTTTACTTAACCGCTTCTAGACCGGACATCATGTTTTCAATTGGTCTTTGTGCTCAATTTCAATCACAACCTATGCAAACCCATTTTCGAGCCGTCAAACGAATTTTTTGATATTTAGTCGACACCACATGTTATGGTTTATGGTATCCTAAAGGACAATCCTTGGATTTTAAAGCTTATACTGATGCCGACTACGCTGGTTGTCGAATTGATTGCAAGAGCACAAGTGGTAGTTGTTTCTTGTTAGGAAGAGCCTTAGTATCTTGGTTTAGCAAGAAACAAAATACGGTTGCTCTCTCTACAACTGAAGCTGAATATATGGCAGCCGAATCTTGTTGTGCTCAAGTGCTTTATATGCAACAAGTGTTACATGATTATGGCTTTACTTTTTCATCCACGCCTATCTTTTGTGACAACACAAGCGCTATAAACTTAGCACATAATCCCATTTTACACAGCCGAGCCAAACATATTGAAATTCGTCATCACTTTTTAAGGGATCATATCTCTAAAAATCATGTATCCCTTCATCATGTTGATACGGAAGATCAATTGGCTGATATTTTCACAAAACCGCTTTCACTAGTCCAATTTAACAAAATAAGGAAGCAACTACTTATCACTCCCTTAGAGGATGTTTTCTTTGATATTTGTGCTTCTTGAAAACGGTTTTAATCGTGTTATTTTTGGCTTCCAAATGGACATCTTTTTTGAAAGATTTGATGGTTATCTTTTTATGAGGGATATCAAATTAAGGGGGAGTTTTTCTCCATTTGTTTTTAACGGATATATTTTTTAAATGACAAAGGGGGAGAAATAAATGTAAATCTTAAAATGGTAACTTTGAAAAACTCAATGAGTTTCATAATCTCTTGGCTTTACATTTAAAGCTGCTATATTCCCTAAAGAATTGGATTTTATGTTTCATACTTCTTTGGGAATAATAAGCACACATTTCATAGACAAGAGAAGAAAATCAAAAAGTAAATCTCAGGTATGAAACTCAACTCATTTTAAAGACTAGTTGATTTATATTTTGGAAATGTTTGTCATCTTCAAAAAGGGGGAGATTGTTGGCTAAATGAACATCATTTAATCCCTTTGTTTTGATAATGACAAACATTTCATTCTTGTGGATCTAACGTGCTACTTGAGTGTTGCAGGAATTAGGTGGATGACAAACTACTTGGAAGGTCTATATGCTAAAATTGCTTTAAGTCATGAATGTAATCAAATGTACAAACTTGTACAAATATATAATGTACAAGTACTTAGACATCATGTAAATCAAGCGTTAGATCTTCCCTAGCCAATCGGAACACTTAGATAGGTCATCCCCGGAAATAGTGTCACATCTGCACACTCATACACACACTTATTACTTGGTTTAAAAACATTGAAACAGGGTTAATCTCGGTCGACAAAATTCTCGACCGAGACACTCTTGGTCGACAAACTCTTCGATCGAGAAAGACCCAGGTAGCTGTTAGATACAACAGACAAGGCAGTTGGGAGTTGGAGTATAACGTTATATACACTTGCCCTAGACAATCCCTCGATCGACAAGTCCTCGACCGAGAAGGACTCTCGGTTGACAATTCTTCGACCGAGATGAGTTCTGTCTGCACTTTTCTGAGTTAATTCACTAGCCGTTGTTAAAGAAACTAATGGTTACCTAACGGCTAGTTAAGCACTAAGAACCCCCTAGAAAGTGTCTAGAACGTCCTTAATCATCCATAGGCCATTCCTATAAATAGGACAAGTCATAGGACACCCAAAGTACACTTGTGTAATACTTGAGCTTTCATACTTGCAATTGGCAATCTGTTTTGAGCAATTGAGAAACACTAGTAATTGCTACTCATTTCCTTGCTCCAAATTCATATCCTATAGGCTAGCATCTCCTATCCACTAAACCTACACTTCTATACTTATTGGTTAGGAGATCAAAACGCTTGATATAGGAAATCAAGCCTTGGGCTTCAAGTGGTAATTGTAATTTCCATTTCCTTTCTTGTTCTTTCTTATTCTTTGTACTCTCCTTGCTACTCCTAGGGTTGGAGGCTATGGATTGGAGAGAGTTTGATCTTCTTGGTGAAGAAGGAGATCTTTGGACTACTTATAGAAGGCTATCTCAATGGGAAGCTACTTCAAGAGGAAGGCTACTTCAAGGGGGAGCTTGAAGTTACTTCAAGGAAGGCTGCTTTAAGGTTGGTGAGACTACTTCAAGGTGAAGGCTGTCCAAAGGGTGTAGAATGTATTGTAACTTTATGTAATATCCTTGTGAGGTAATAAAATGTAATACTTTCAAAATCCTGGTTGGGTAAGCAACCGGGTAGTGGATTGACTGCCTTAGTATTTGCTAAGGTTGGAACCACTCTAAACACCTTGTCTCCTTCTTATTATCTCAATAGTGGTTGTTTGAGTTAAATTATTGTAAAATATCCATAAAACCCTATTCACCCCCCCTCTAGTGGTTTTTCACTATTAAGAGGAATCGATTTATCTGTTACTTGAATATACATTGATAATCATATTTGTTGCTAAGCTTATTTGTTTGAACTATTTAGCATGCTTGAACTGTTCAGTTTTCTCAATTGACTATTAAATACTCCAACTACTCAGTTAATTATTTTCTAATCGGATGTAATCGATATCTATTGAAGAGAGTTATATCTCTTACTGGGACTGGGTCTCACTTCGTGGGTCACCACATCCTTTTAGGTGATTGATAGCAGCAGAAGAAGAACAGTAGAAACAAAGAGAATATGAGATGATGAACCCTAGAGATGGTTGTTTAGTTGTCTAGTATGTCCTAGAGTCGTCCCTGTACTCTTAGGTCCAGGTGAAAAGTTTGTATACGATGTTTTGATTTAATCAAGCTTTCAATAGAATTTTGATGCTTGTATATATGAAATATGTGGATAGTGTTCCTTTGTAAAATTTATGTTGTAGCTGAGGCTACATGGCAGTTGTAAAGGATATTGAGCATTAGATAAATGTTCCTGAGTAATTGGGAAATGTTGAAATTAGTTTTCATTTACCCTATTTTATGGGTTTATGTTTAATTAACGAGTAAATGTGTTTTGTATTTTGACTAATATTGTTTAGTGTTACAGGTTCTGACAATTTATGCCATTACAATCATCACATTATTGGCTCTCTGGGCATACATACCAACAAACTCCCACTTTCACTTAGAGACAATCACACATGGATCTCATCCCGAGTGATCTAACATGACCATCATGCTTCTGGTGTGCAAGTACTTTTATAGAGGCTTCAATAATGTTTGCTTTAAGCTGATATTTTGTAATTTTCTCATCTCTTTGCTATACAACTATTCATATGAGATGGAAGTGCCATAGTATGCTAGCTGAGATTCCTATCCTAACTAGTAGCTCCATTGTTGTCATCAATATTTCTACTGTGTCATCAATGGTTTGGAACCGCACACAAGTTCACCCATATGAGATTTTTGATCCATAAAGTATTCTCTATTGTTCTATTAACATAGAAATACTCAACTTCATTTGTACATTCGAACAACTTTCATTAGCTCAGAACCCTTTCTAGGTTACAGTTCTCATTTTTCATCAAACATAAATTTAGATTGTGATTATTTTGTCAGTTTGGAAGCTTGCATGGGTTTAGTCCTTTACATACAACTCTTCCTTATTACCATAACCAAGGAAACAATCCTTTAAGTGATTCACAAGCACCTAAGGATGTTCTTTATGGTAGTCCAATGACTCTCACTGGCATCTGACATAGACCTTCTTGTCATGTCAATACATACGATATTGCTGGCATGTATATATATATGTATTCTCATCATGTCCAATACATATGAGTTTACTGGATATCCTCTCATCATGTCCAATACATACGGGATAACTGGATATCTTCTTGTCATGTCCAATACATACGAGATAACAGGACATCCTCTCATCATGTCCAATACATACGGGATAATGTGATAAGTACATTCCATTGCATTCAAGATAGATCTGATTGAGAATGCATATGACATCTATCCATGTGTTCCTGTTCTTCATAAGAACTGGGACACTAGGCTCTTGAAAGACTAACTCTAAGATACATGGACAAGTTTTCTCTCACTGAGTCTTACATGCTTAACTCTTTGGCATCTTGTCAATGTATGTGTTCTTAGTTAGGTCAAGAAGCTTTCTAGATCTATCTCTATAGACCTTGATTCCTATCACATAGGATGCTTCACCTAAACCCTTCTTATAGAAGGTACTTTCCTTGCCCGATTTTAACACATTTGTAGGATAAGGATGTTATTCACGATCATTATGTGGAATATTAATAAGCTCCCAATAAATCTTTTGTAATCACAAATTCCATATTCATTCTGACTCAAGTCAAACCCTTTGACTGTCTTGTCAAATAGAAGATTCCATTTCTGAGGTGCTTACTTCAATCGACCGATTGACTTTTGTAGCTTATAGACTTTATTTGCATTAATGGGTTTATAAAACCATTAGGATGTGTCACATACACATCCTCTAAATTATTCCAATTAATGAATTCAATTTTATTATCCATATGCCAAATCTCACAGTCATACTAAGATGCAACAACAAGCATGCCCCATATGGATTTAACCATGGTAACTGGTGAAAGACATCATCATGTTCAACACTTTGAACTAGTTTGAAATTCTTTGCAACCAATCTACCCTTCCATGTTGGTCGTCTTACAGAGACCCAAATGCACCCAATGGATTTTACCCCTTTAGGTCGATCCACCAAGGTCATACCTAGTCGGTTCACATGGAGTTCATCATTTATCTCATGGTGTCAAGCCGTTTCTCAAATTCTGGTATGTGTTTACATAAGGAACTTGAGATTCCATAAAAACTTGTGATTCTCCTTGTTCCTATTATACCTCTTTAGGTTATACATTTTCTTGTTTGTCTCAAACATTTTGAGTTATACTTTTACTCCCACTGATTCCTTTGGAACTATTTTCCATTTAGGAATTCAACCATTGTTATAACCTCAAATTTTAGTAAAATTGGATTGTTTTGTAATTTCCCCAATGATATTGACGGTGGAATACTAATTACCCTTGTGACATATGTGCTTGTAGCACGAGTTATATATAAAAAAGGGATATTTATAAACTAATTAGTGATAATGGAATAAGAGATATCTTTTGATATAAAGCTATTCATTTCTTATTTTCCTTATACCAAATCCAAGATATAAGAGAGTGGTGGTTTTTGACGGATCATATAGATAATAACCATGGGTTTTATTAATTAAGAAAAGGAAGGAATATATGTTAATTTGGCTTCCTTAAACATATGGAAACTTGACCCAATGATCTGTGATTAACCAACATACATGTGAGAATAGGACTCTCTAGAAAGGGAAAGGGTTTAATGGAGGCAAACCCTAAAGGGGTGAGAACAGCGAACACTCTCCATGATATTCGTATATATATGGGACCATAGACAACCCTCTCATCCCCAAGAAGGACATGTCTCATGCCATGGTAGCAATGAGGGAACCCTACGGTAGACCCTGGCAACCGAGCTCCTGTGTTCTGTGTACGGGCATCGTTCTTCCTTGATAATCAAGGGCTCCATGTTCCCCTCATCTGTTTTCTCCCTACTACATTCGTCGAGTTGTCCTGATCTTTGTTGTACTATGCCACACAAAAACTGAGAGGTAAGTGATGATGGTGACCAAGGATACAATGCAAAGGCAGTATCATACATGGAGTGTCTTCCCATGAAGGAAGGAAGAGGGAGATTGGGGGGACAAGGCCTGGTGACAGAGCTAGATTCAACGCCAAAGGGGGGGGTGCTTCTGCAACATTGTTGATAGGCACATAGATGAGAATCAGAGTTGGGGGCATTTTCCTTGCAGAGCCATGCTCAACAGAAGGTAACCAGGTGAGGGGAGGAGTTAATGATACAGACTGCACCTACGAGCAGAGACACATTTGCTGCGGGCATCATGCCGACGATGGGAGTGAGCGGTCGATGCCGTCGACTACTACACTGAGGGTGCGGGGTTGCAACACCAAGGGAGGAGAGTGCTTATGTATCAAACAAGGAGCGGAAGCTATCCCTAGAAGAGGGGCGAGTTGCAGTGTGTGTGTTCCCATGGTAACTCTCATATGCGGACAAATAGCCCCACCGGGCGCTGTTGATGAGGAGGAAGATAGAGCTTCCACAAACAGTTGAGAAAGAAAGGCCGCATTGCATCTAGGTGTTGTTGTCGGAGATGGTGTTTGTACCTCAAGGGAGGTGGAGGAGGACGGTGGTGCTACGGGGAGAGTACGTGGCTGGAAACACCATGGGGACGGCCGCGTTCGTGCGACGTGAGTGGGGATCAGGACTATGCTGCTGTGGCATACACACATGGAGCCTGACTCCTATGCGAGCTAGAAGAAAAGAAAGGGGAAAAGTACCTTTATACCCCTCAGATAATGTTCAAAGCGTGAGGGCACAGAGGTCATTCTTCCCATATAAGCTGGATGGATTTCGAATAAAGAAAAAGGTAATCGTAGATGACGTGGCAACATTGAATTTGCTAATTAATAGTTTTCTTGAAATAATTATAATAATTAGTAGGATGATCAGATCAAGACATGATATATATGAAAATTTCTTATAAAAATGAGAGTAATCCAAATAAAATACTATCAAAACCTGATTATGCTTCCTATTCCAAAAGTATATACCATATGTGTGTAATATGGTTAATAGAAAGGAAGATCTAGGTTTGCTTTAATATGATGCTTAATTAATTAGATTTGATTATGTTGAGTTAATACCTGGTCTTGTCATGTCTAATAAGGAAATTCATGATAATGATGAATAATGGACGATTCTGGATTAGTAATCTTATTCATGCTCATTTAGGGTTTTGAAACTAATATGGAAATCTTTCTATAATCTTAATGTTAGTAATGTGATCTAGGTACCCTGAGTAATTTAATACGTTTAAGATGATGATTAGGGTTTTACCTAATATGTATAACTTAAAGTGTGATACGAGAAACCACGATACATGGTTTGTAACCCTAACCCTAATCCTTGGTCCAAACACGGGATAGACCTAAACCCTAGTTTAAGAGCGCACTAGATCTAAGTAATGTAATGTGAATACATGGTGACACATATGTATTATGGTTTGTTTCAGATACTTATTGATTACATGCTTTGTTTCGTGGATGTTTGGATGCACTCTTAAAGTATATGATGTTCTTCATGATTTCTACGATGACATAAGGTACATGGTTACACTTATGAATAGATATATTGAATTCCGAGATTGTTAATGTTTCTCGATGAGATTGAACGACAAATAAACTACTTGCTTGTTTATTTAGTTCTTGCACATTATAAAGTTCCTATGAGTTTCATGTAAAATAAATAATAATATTCTGAACCCTAAGTTAGACTGATCTTAAGGGTAATGCACACGAGCCCCGGAGGGACAATTATTACACCTGAGATAGTTGACCAGATATGTGACACCCCACCATCACCCAGACAATGAGATGACATGCGAAAATGTGCGGAACCTCATCTTACCGAAAACACGAGTTAATTAAAACCGATTGTGGAAAGCATACTCAAGGGAACTTTTGCATCCAGATCCTATAGAGAAACCATGTTATAAAATATTTACAGGCTTTGGTATATGTTCAACACTTATCGGATCCAGTTGTACCGTCAACACCAGAGTTCATCACCTGATAATATATACATAACGGGCCACATACGACCAACAACAGGATAAACCAAAATTACAACAACTAGTCATCGTAAAACGTCGTAGAACACCTCTGAGGACCTGAGAGTACAAGGATGACTCTAGGACTCTACTACAAAACCACCAAAACATCAGCATGTCCATCTCTTGCCTTCTACTACTCTTCTTGCTACTCAGACGCAACATCACAACCACCACCACATCTAGAGAGATCACCTAAAAAGGGTGTAAACTAGCGGGGTGAGACACAGTCCCCGTGAGAAACATAACTCCCGCCAAAAACTATAAAACCTCAGAAGGTTAAGGCAACAACAATAGTTAACTGATAAAGCATATAACAAGAGAAGCATACTAAGTAAGGCTATCATTACCATCACTCTTACCAAGATATCTAGGAGGCATATAACCAATCATCTTTTATGGAACATGATTGACAAGATAAGCTTTATAAGAACTTATCACAAAAATAAGGATCATACACATATCCACATAGTACAAGTAGATTAGCTATATAAGCAAGGCCTCAACCAATGTTCCGTATTTTGCTCTAAGCAAGATATACTATTCGGCTGGATTACATTTTATTATGCCCTGAGGAAGTGAGCCTTACCTTCTCAAATCCACCCATTGGCTGCGAAGACCAATCCGGTGCCATAAAAGGTCTAAGGAGATCCGGACTCCATGCCCTCACCTTCTCGTGATCAATACATGAATCATCAAGCAAGACCACAATCTTATGCTTATAGGGCCTCAACCTCTGGGTCATCTCTGCAAGCTACCCATCTCTCTAGCTCACCTCATCATAGGTGCTAGTACATACATCCGATCCATGAACACATCATGCTCATCATCACATATCCCGAGCCATGAGTCTGTTCACCATGCTCCATATATCCTGAGTCTGCAACCATAGTTGCACTCAATTCCTCCTATTTTAGGCTAGGGGAAACCTCACATATTCAACAATATGCGCTCCAGGTAATCTCACAGGATAAGCCTATTTCACCATCACCATGATACTGACAATGATGGATCTATGGCCAGGGAAAAGTACATGATATGTTCATGTATAATTAATTAGTATATTTCAAGCCAATTGTTGAGGCAACCAAAATTATAAACATAACCTCATAATATTACATTATTTTTTCCATCATCATACTGTCCTAGGGCCTCAATCCCTCATTATATCAACCACTACCTCTCAAGGCATCATCATCATGCAACAACATGCTGGGAACACATCCCTTATCTCATCATCAGAGGATAACACCTCAACTAGGCACTCAACATGATATCAAGTCCTTAGACCTATCAACTTGTTATCTCATTATCCCATGGTGCTACTCAAGCACATACACCTCATAAAATACCTGCATGGTTAGTATACACATCCATAGAGATAATTAAAGTCATCATGGATTAACAAGATTATCATGCTATCAAGTATAAAGCAACATCCATGAGTGTATTACACATAAGT
The DNA here is from genome assembly GCA_963693085.1 of Alisma plantago-aquatica. Lineage (NCBI taxonomy): Eukaryota > Viridiplantae > Streptophyta > Magnoliopsida > Alismatales > Alismataceae > Alisma > Alisma plantago-aquatica. The sequence continues at coordinate 346,280,893 of OY856414.1, forward strand.
TGTAGAAAGCATAGTTTTATCATCAATCATAAGTATATATCATGCTCCGTATATGTGATCATAATCATGAGCCACACCATCATGTGAAGCAACATCATATGCTTCCAAGCTTCCTGGTTCACAACCTATCATCTTAACCCATTATCATATATACATGATTTAAGGTGATTACATCATATCACGTGTATTATCATTATTAATAGAGAACTATCAACTATATACATTTCGGGTTATCATAACCCTAACCAAAGCTCCAGCAACCCTCAATATAGGTATGGAGAGCAGAGCCAACCCTCACCAAGGGTGTGACGGCTAGGGTTCCAACCCCTAGAGCACTTGTGCCATCATATCGACCCACCACGCTTCAACCTATCGTGCAACTAGCTCACAATGTGTCGGGCAACCAGATCTAAGGATGAATCGTGCATCATCAACAGGGGCTGTCGGCTAAAGGCCACTCGTGCACACAATCTAGGGTTAGGGTTAGGGTTTCATGTCGGGCAGCCACCAACCTCATAACACTCAAGGCCATAATGATCAAGGTCATGACGCCCAAGGTTCCTATCATGCAACCACCAAACCATGTCGTCCAGAGGACCGTCATGACGGCCAAGGCATCATGTCATCCATGGGCAAGATGACCACTAAGGTTTTACAAGAGAGCCTATCGTTCAACTAGAGTCTAGGGTTTGTAACGGGCATCAACTTCCCTAGCGTTCAATGCTGGTATCGACCAGCAGCATGGAACTCAAGCTCAGCCTTGTAGCGCCCACAATGCTCATGACAACAACTGATACCAAGGCACCCTGAGATGGCTCATCGCCCAAAAAAATCAAACACATCATATTGGTCACCACTAAGATACTCACTAAGGTGCACCACTCACCCCATACCATTCAAGAGACCATCCTAACATGTATCGCCCAAGGCTCTCAACCAGGGATATCCACTTAGGCACTCTATCGGACAAGGAGAAACATCTATAAGGTCAAGGCACATCTTCCAAGGTCATCATCAAGGTTAAGAGGGCCATAACGGGCACCACAAGACTACATCATATCGGTCAAGAATTATCACAAGGTGTGTCATGCAGAGTGCACATCAAGGTGTATCACCCAAGCTCCAACTCCACAAAGGGCATTGGCCCAACTCAGCTAGGCATATCGTCCAAAGGTACAACCCAAGACAAGGCTATCGGGCATCACTACTCCAAGGTCATATCATGCAAGGTATAACCCAACATGGTCATCTTCAACCTCAAGCACAAGGGCACCAAACCCTAAATGATCAAGAAGATCAGCTCACCTCTCAACAACCAAGAGAGAGAGGTTTTGCACAACCTCAATCACAAATCGGGCAACTTACAAGGACCAACCTCAACATAGGTCATCACATAACCAAGAGCTCACCTCTAAAATCAAAGGTGAGAGGAGGGTGTTGCCCAAGCAAATAGAATGTAGATTCACCTCTCAACTAAAATGAGAGAAGGGTATTGCCTACATCACTAGAGCTCAAACTCACTTCTCTAGACCAAGGAGAGAAATGGGTGTTACCACCAAAGAAAACCCTAAACTATGGTTTGGCCAACTAGATCCAAAGGTATATAAACCATTAACAACATCAATAACATCATGCTCACTATATCCATAAGATCAACAACATGTACTAAAGCAAGAAATATAACATGCAATGGCCGATCATCAACATATAGGAAATATGCAACATAAAGAAGGTAGTATAGCTAGGGTTAGAAGTTATGTAACCCGCCTTAAGCAAATTCTTCAAGCTCCCAAGCTCTAAGCTTCTAGCTCCTAGCTCCAAGCACACCACTTTCAGCCACCTCAAGAAAAGGAACAAGAACCATAACCACCATGGCCGAAGAGTAGGAAAGATGGAGAAGAAGATGCTAAGGAGAGAGGGAAGATGCTTACCAATGAACAAGACCCACCTAGGGTTCGGACACCAAGCTAGAGGAAGAAGAAGAGATCTCCACCAAGGGGAAAGGATCATCCACCAAGCTCTCCAAGGAAGGTGTGTCATGCACCCAAGTAGGGAAAAGCAACAAAAGAGCTAAAGGGTTCCCAAGGAAGAGAAAGGCAAGGCATATATAGATGAGGGTCAAGGTTAAACCAAGGCAAGGTGTCACCTTACCAAGGGACACTTGTCTACACGTTTTACCACCATGAAATCCTCATGCACATGCCATGCCACCACTCAACTAAGGTTCGGCCACATGTCCAAGCTAGGGTGACACAACCAAGGCAAGGAGGTCAAACAAGGTCAAAGGCCGACACACTAATCCTCTAGGCCGATACAAAGCATGGCTGAAACACACCAAGGCCGACACAAGCTACCCTGCCCGATACAGGGCTCAACCAAACAAGGGAAAACAAGGCCCAAAAGAGCTCAACCAAGCCCAGGGCAACACAAGGCATGAACCCAAACCTTCCTCTCAACCCTAGAGGAAGAAAAGAGAGAGAAAGACATCTCTCAAGGTGAAAAACTTTCTCTTCAACCTTATCTTAGGTTATTTTGCAAGTAGCACCTCCAACTCCCAACAAAACACAGGCAAACCCTAATCACCACTAAAGGTGATTAGCAAGAAACCAAGCATAAGGTTTAGGAAAAACAAACAGGGTAACCCCAAAATGAAGGTCAGGGTCCTTACAAGCCATAAACCTCTTCAAAGGGATTTCGTCCCCGAAATCCGAAGAGAAAAGCGAGGGATACTTCCACCTCATCTCTTCCTCAAGCTCCCACGTGGCTTCCTCAACACCACGATGATGCCAAAGAACTTTCACAAGAACCATGTATTTTCTTTTCAACCTCTTTACCCTCCTATCAATGATCGTCACAGGACCTTCTTCATAGGTTACATCTTCATCAAGCTCAACCTCAACTGGCTGTATCATTGTTCCTATGTCTGGATGACTTTTCTTCAACATGCTAACATGGAACACTAGATGTAACCTGTGCAACTCTAGCAGCAGCTCTAACTTGTCAACTACCCTATCAACACATGCTATTACCGGGTATGGCCCCTTTAACATGGGTGCCATTTTACCTTTCCGACCAAACCTCAGCACGCTTTTCCAAGGTGAGACCTTGAGATACACTTTGTCTCCCACCTAGAACTCTAAAGGCCGTCGACAATTATTTGCGTACGACTTCTGTCTGTCTTGTGCCGCTTTCAACTATTGTTGTATCACCTTGATCTTTTCTATTGTCTGCTGTACTAATTCAGGACCCAAAAGCTGATACTCACCAGACTCATACCAGCATAAAGGGGATATGAACTTCCTTCCATATAGAGCCTCATAAGGAGCCATGTCAATGCTCCACTGGTAACTATTATTGTAAGCGAACTCTATCAGACTGAGATGCACGTCCCAACTACCTAGGAACTACAAAACACAAGCTCAGAGATGATCTTCCAAAGTCTGAATAGTCCTTTCAGACTGTCCATCCGTCTGTGGGTGGAAGGTAGTACTAAACCTCAACTACGTTCCCAAAGCTTTGTATAAATGTTCCCAGAAACGACTCATGAACTAAGGGCCTTTGTCAGAAACTATCATTGTTTGTACACCATGCATACACACTATCTCGTCTACATACACCTGAGCAAGCTTCTCTACTGTATATGTTGTCTTTACCGATATGAAATGAGAAGATTTTGTCAGTCTATCCTCTATTACCCAAATGGAGTCATGATTCCTAGCTATCTTAGGTAGACCAACTACAAAATCCATGGTTATGTGATCCAATTTCCATTGCGGTATCGACATGGGTTGCAACGTACCTGCCAGCTTCTGATGCTCAACTTTAACTTGCTGACATACTGCGCACTTAGACACAAACTCGGCTACATCCTTCTTCAAGCTAGACCACCAATATAAGTCCTTCAGATTGTGATACATCTTGGTGACTCCTGGATGCATAACATACATTGATGTCTGTGCTTCCTCGAGCACTAGATTCCTTAGATTATCAACATCGGGGACCACCATCCTACCATGATAGCAAACTAGTCCATCCTCAGACTCATGGAACCCATCACGCTTTTCACTGCCGAGCTCTGACCTGATCAACTGCACTGTATCATCTTCCTATTGTGCATCTTTGATCTGCTGTCTCTGTGTAGGCTTGACTTGCATCTGTGCCAATAGTCCTGCCAACAAGGAAACTTCCAACTCCACATTCATCTGCCGTAAGCAGACAAACATATCTCGCCTATGGCATACCAAGGAACTCAACTGTTCCTTCTTCGTGGAGAGAGAAGAAGACTTTCTACTAAGCGCATCAGCTACCACGTTTGCCTTACCAGGATGATACTCAATGGTGCAATCATAATAATTGATTTGCTCCATCCAACGACGCTGTCACATGTTCAACTCATTCTGTGAAAAGATGTACTTCAAGTTCTTATGATCCGTAAAGATCTGACACACTTCCCCATAAAGATAGTGTCTCCAAATCTATAATGCATGGACCACCACTGCCAACTCTAAATCATGTGTCGGGTAGTTCTCCTCATGTTTCTTAAGCTGTCGCGAAGCAAAAGAAACCACATGATCCTCCTGCATCAGCACGCAACTTAAGCCTTTCTTGGAAGCATCGCAGAAAACAACATAGCCCTTCCCAAGATCTAGCAACACTAGCACTGGAGCACTAGTCAACTTCTCCTTCAAACTTTGGAAAGCCTACTGACAACGATCATCATAGACAAAAGGTACATCCTTCCTGGTCAACTTTGTCATCGACAACACGATCACACTGAAGTCCTTGATAAACCTCCAGTAGTATCCTGCCAAACCCAGAAAACTATGAACTTTGGTCGACGTCTTTGGTTGTTCCCAATCTACCACTGATTCCACCTTCTTGGGGTCTACTCTATCTCCTTCTACAGATATCACATGACCCAAGAAAGTCACTTCTGTCAACCAAAACTCACACTTACTGAACTTGGCCTATAACCGATGTTGGCGAAGAAGAGTGAAAGCTTGTCGAAGATGTTGTTCATGCTCTTGACTGTCCTGATTGTAGATCAAGATGTCATCTATGAAGACTACAACAAACTGATCTCGAAATGGACGGAACACTCGGTTCATCAGATCCATGAAAGCAGCAGGTGCATTGGTTAGCCCAAACGGCATAACCACAAACTCAAAGTGACCATACCTCGTCCTAAATGCTGACTTAGGTATGTCATCTGCCTTAACCTTCAACTGATGATATTCAGACTATAGATCGATCTTTGAGAACACTATAGCACCACACAACTGATCGAACAGATCATCAATCCTCGACAGCGGGTACTTATTCTTGATCGTGACTTTGTTCAACTGTCAATAATCTATGCATAGACACATCGATCCGTCCTTCTTCTTAACAAATAGTATTGGAGCATCCCAAGGTGATGTGCTCGGTCAGATGAAACCTTTCTCCAACAACTCCTGTAACTACTTCTTGAGCTCTTCCATCTCTTCTAGAGCCATTCTATATGGCGTCTGTGCAACTAGCTGTGTTCCTGGCACCAGATTGATCTCAAAATCAATCTCTCGAGGTGGGGGAACACTGGGGAATTTATCAGGAAACACATCCGCAAACTCTCGTACAACCGTCACCTCCTAAAGGCTAGGACCTTTCGCCTTGGTATCCACAACATGAGCTAAGAATGCTCTACAACCTTGCCGCAACAACTTCTTTGCCACCAACGCTGACACTAGACATGTCAGAAGAATCTTCCTATCTCCTTGGAAGATCCACTTCTCTCCACTGTCATCAAACACTGCCTGCTTGGAACCACAATCCAACACGACCTTATACTTCTCTAAGGTATCCATCCCAAGTATCACATCAAATCCATGCATATCAAGTGGTATAATATCCACTTGTATATCGTGTCCTGAGAAAGACATAACACAAGATGGACAGTCCTCTCGAAGCATTAAGGAACCATCGAGAGGGGTTTCTAACAACAAGCTATCTTTCTTACAACTAACAGGTAAAGGATAGCTATCAAGCAGACTACGTGTGATAAAAGAGTGTGTAGCACCCGGGTCAACCAGAACAGATATAAAGCAAGAAGAAGACAAATCCGAATGAAATAACTCCATCTGACCTGTCACCACTCGCGGGTTGACTATTGCCTCCGGCTGACTCATAGCATAGAATCGAGCCGTTGCTTGTCGTCCATGTCCTCTGCTTACTTGAGTAGACGATCCTGCTTGCGACGCTTGACCGCGTCCTCACCCTTTGCTACCACTAGGCTACTGTCCATCTGACCCTTGTTGACCTTGTCTCAGCTGTTGTGTTACTTCAACATCTTTCCTTGGGCAATTTGACCTTAAGTGCCCAGTCTGTCCATAGTGATAACATGACCTACCTTCTGTCTGCAGTCTAGATGGCCTTGTCACTGCCACAGAAGCTGTACTATGTACCTTCGATGGTGAAGAAACATAACCTCTTCCCTTACTCAGAGACCATTGTGATGGTACACGAGAACTCTGCATCGTGGAAGGTGCTACAAACCATGGCTTCTTGAAGCCACCAGATCTTGGTCCCTAGGACTGAGCATGCCTTTTCCTGGTCATGGACTCCTTTCTCTCCCTGACAGACCATTCAATCCTGCAGACGGACTCCATGAACGTGGAAAACCGCTCCCGATTTTCCAAAGCAGCAACAGGTCTCGACAGCTCAACACTCAAACCTTTCTCAAACTGCCTGATCTACTCATCATATGTTGCCGCCATGTGAGGACAAAACCTTAGAAAGTCCATGAACTTGGCTTGATACTCGGTGGTGCTCATCGTCCCTTGGCATAGATGCTCAAACTGGTTGATCTTCTCATCTAGATACGTCTTCAGGAAGTATCTGCTGACGAACTCTCGCCGAGAAACCTCCCAACCGATCTCCTCACCGGGTTGCTTCTCCTCCTCGATGGCCCACCAGTGGCCAACACTACCCTTCAGAAGGTAGACAACGTGCTTGACTTTGTCTACTTTGGGGATGTCGAGGATCCGGAAGGCCTTCTCGAGACCTGTCAGCCACAGATCTGCATCTTCTAGATCAGCCGTTCCAGCATAGTCCTAAGCTTTGACTCAGCGAAGCCGCTCAAAGGTCTTCCCAATACCCAATGTTTCACCATGGTGAGCCTATGCCTTTAGCTGAGGCACTGACAACCTTTCCACCATGTGATTCATCGTAGCCATCAACTGCCCCATAAGCTGCTGGTAGGCAGGGTTTTTGAGAATGGTTGGGTCAAGTTGGGGGACCTCAGGCACCCGATCTTCTCGTGCCTGCCCTCCTACTCCATCGACTGATGCAGCATTGCTGCTCTCGGCAACATGTTCTTCATGGTTTCCAGACATCTTTAAGCTTTATCTTCGTCTAAGAACAGAAGGTTATTGTAAGAAAATCTGGAAAACTCACAAGAACAGACGCAAACCTAGTCCTAGATCCCTGTAGACTCAGCGAACCTAGAGCTCTAATACCAAACCAACTGTGACACCCTGCCATCACCCAGACAACGAGATGACACGTGAAAATGTGCGGAACCTCATCTTACCGAAAACACGGGTTAATTAAAACTGATTGCGGAAAGCATACTCAAGGGAACTTTTGCATCCAGATCTTGCAGAGAAAGCATGTTATAAAAATATTTATAGGCTTTGATATATGTTCGCCACTTATCATAGCCAGCTGTTCCGTCAGCACTAGAGTTCATCACCTGATAATATATACATAGCGGGCCACATACGACCAACAACAGGATAAACCAAAATTACAATAGCTAGTCATCATGAAACGTCGTCGAACACCTCGGAGGACCTGAGAGTACAAGGATGACTCTAGGACTCTACTACAAAACCACCAAAACAACAACATGTCCATCTCTTGCCTTCTACTGCTCTTCTTGCTGCTCGGCCACAACCTCACGACCACCACCACATCTAGAGCGATCACCTAAAAAGGGTGTAAACCAGCAGGGTGAGACACACAGTCCCCACGAGAAACATAACTCCCCACCGAAAACTATAAAACCTCAAAAGGTTAAAGAAACAACAACAATTAACTGATAAAGCGTATAACAAGAGCAACATACTGAGTAAGGCTATCATTACCATCACTCTTACCAAGATATCCAGGAGGCATATAACCAAGCATTTCGTTATGGAACATGATTGACAAGATAAGATTTATAAGAACTTATCACAAAAATATAAGGATCATACATGTATCCGCAGAGTACAACTAGATCAGCTATATAAGTAAGGCCTCAACCAATGTTCCATATTTTGTTCTAAGCAAGATATACTATTTGGTTGGATTACATTTTATTATGCCCCGAGGAAGTGAGCCTTCCCTGCTCAAATCCAACCATTGGCTGCAAAGCCCAATATGGTGCCATACAAGGTCTAAGGAGATTCGGACTCCATGACCTCACCTTCTCATGGTCAGTACACAAATCATCAAGCAATACCACAGTCTTATGCTTATAGGACCCTAGCCTCTGGGTCAGCTCCGCAAGCTACCCATCTCTCTAGCTCACCTCATCATAGGTGCTAGTACATACATCTGAGCCATGAATGCATCATTCTCATCATCACATATCTAGAGCCATGTGTCTGTTCACCATGCTCCATATATCCTGAGTATGCAACCACAGTTGCACTTAATTCCTCCTATTTTAGGCTAGGGGAAACCTCACATATTCAACAATATGCGCTCCAGGTAATCTCACAGGATAAACCTGTTTCACCATCACCATGATACTGAAAATGATGGATCTATGGCCAGGGCAAACTACATGATATGTTCATCTATAATTAATTAGTATATGTTAAGCCAATTGTTGAGGCAACCAAAGTTATAAACATAACCTCATAGAATTACATTATTTTTGCCATAATCATACTATCATGGGACCTGAATCCCTCATTATATCAACCATTGCCTCTCAAGGCATCATCATCATGCAACATCATGCTGGGAACGCATCCCTTATCTCATCATCAGAGGATAACACCTCAACTAGGCACTCAGCCTGATATCAGGTCCTTAGACCTATCAACTTTTTATCTCATTATCCCATGGTGCTACTCAAGCATATACACCTCATAAAATACATGCATGGTTAGTATACACATCCATAGAGATAATTAAAGTCATCATGGATTAACAGGATTATCATTCTATCAAGTATAAAGCAACATCCATGAGTGTATTACACATAAGCTGTAGAAAGCATAGTTTCATCATCAATCATAAGCATATATCACGCTCCGTATATGTGATCATAATCATGAGCCACACCATCATGTGAAGCAACATCATATGCTTCCAAGCTTCCTAGTTCACAACCTATCATCTTAACCCATTATCATATATACAGGATTCAAGGTGATTACATGATATCACTTGTATTATCATTATTAATAGAGAACTATCAACTATATACATTCTGGGTTATCAGAACCCTCACCAAAGCTCATGCAACCCTCACTATAGGTATGGCGAGAAGCACCAACCCTCACCAAGGGTGTAACGTCTAGGGTTCCAACCTCTAGAGCACTTGTGCCATCATATCGACCCACCATGCTTCAACCTATTGTGCAACAAACTCACAAGGTGTTGGACAACCAGATCTAAGGATGAATCCTGCATTATCAGCAGGGGTTGTCGGCCAAAGGCTTCTCATACACATGAGCTAGGGTTAGGGTTTCATGTCGGGCAGCCACCAACCTCCTAACGTTGAAGGCCATAACGATCAAGGTCATGACGCCCAAGGTGCCTATCATGCAACCACCAAACCATGTCGTCCATAGGACCCTCATGAAGGCCAAGGCATCATGTCATCCATGGGCAAGATGAACACTAAGGTTTTATAAAAGAGCCTATCGTTCAACTAGAGTCTAGGGTTTGTAACGGGCAACAACTTTCCTAGCGTTCAACGCTGGTATCGACCATCAACATGGAACTCAAGCTCAGCCTTGTAGCGCCCACCATGCTCATGACAACAACCGATACCAAGGCACCCCGAGATGGCTCATCGCCCAACAAGATCAAACACATCATATTGTTCACCACTAAGATACTCACTAAGGTGCACCACTCACCCCATACCGTTCAAGAGACCATCCTAACCTGTATCGCCCAAGGCTCTCAACCAGGGATATCCACTTAGGCACTCTATCGGCCAAGGAGCAACATCTATTAGGTCATGGCACATCACCCAAGGTCATCATCAAGGTCAAGAGGGCCATAACGAGCAACACAAGACTACATCATATCGGTCAAGAATTATCACAAGGTGTGTCGTGTAGAGTGCACATCAAGGTGTATCGCCCAAGCTCCAACTCCACAAAGGGTATTGGCCCAGCTCAACTAGGTATATCGGCCAAAGGTACAACCCAAGACAAGGCTATCAGGCAGCACTACTCCAAGGTCATATCGTGCAAGTCACAACCCAACATGGTCATCTTCAACCTCAAGCACAAGGGCACCAAACCCTAAATGATCAAGAAGATCAGCTCACCTCTCAACAACTAAGAGAGAGAGGTTTTGCACAACCTCAATCAAAAATCGGGCAACTTACAAGGATCAAACTCAACATAGGTCATCACATAACCAAGAGCTCACCTCTCAAATCCATGGTGAGAGGAGGGTGTTGCCCAAGCAACTAGAATGTAGACTCACCTCTCAACTAAAATGAGAGAAGGGTATTGCCTACATCACTAGATCTCAAACTCACTTCTCTAGACCAAGGAGAGAAAGGGGTGTTGCCACCAAAGAAAACCCTAAACTATGGTTCATCCAACTAGATCCAAAGGTATATAAACCATCAACAACATCAAAAATATCATGCTCACTATATCCATAAGATCAACAACATGTACTAAAGCAAGAAACATAACATGCAATGGCTGATCATCAACATATAGGAAATATGCAACATAAAGAAGGTAGTATAGCTAGGGTTAGAAGTTATGTAACCCGCCTTAAGCAAATTCTTCAAGCTCTAAAGCTCCAAGCTTCTAGCTCCTAGCTCCAAGCACACCACTTTCGTCCACCTCAAGAAAAGGAACAAGAACCATAACCACCATGGCTGAAGAGTAGGAAAGATGGAGAAGAAGATGCTAAGGAGAGAGGGAAGATTCTTACCAAAGAACAAGACCCACCTAGGGTTCGGCCACCAAGCTAGAGGAAGAAGAAGATATCTCCACCAAGGAGAAAGGATCGTACACCAAGCTCTCCAAGGAAGGTGTGTCGTGCACCCAAGGAGGGAAGAGCAACAAAAGAGCTAAAGGGTTCCCAAGGAAGAGAAAGGCAAGGCATATATAGATGAGGGTCAAGGTTAAACCAAGGCAAGGTGTCACCTTACCAAGGGATACTTGTCCACACATTTTGCCACCTTGCAATCCTCATGCACATGCCATGCCACCACTCAACCAAGGTTTAGCCACATGTCCAAGCTAGGGTGACACAACCAAGGCAAGGAGGTCAAACAAGGTCAAAGGCCGACATATTACTCCTCTAGGCTGATACAAAGCATGGATGACACACACCAAGGCCGACACAAGCTACCCTGCTCGATACAGGGCTCAACCAAATAAGGCAAGGCCCAAACAAGGGAAAACAAGGCCTAAAAGAGCTCAACCAAGCCCAGGGCAACACAAGGCACGAACCCAAACCTTCCTCTCAACCCTAGAGGAATCAAAGAGAGAGAAAGACATCTCTCAAGGTGACAAACTTGCTCTTCAACCTTATCTTAGGTTATTTTGCAAGTAGCACCTTCAACTCCCAACAAAACACAGGCAAACCCTAATCACCACTAAAGGTGATTAGCAAGCAACCAAGCACAAGGTTTAGGGAAAACAAACAGGGTAAGCCCAAAACGAAGATCAGGGTCCTTACAAGATATGGGTTAGAATATAAAAATGAGTTTATGTTCTTATATGCAAGATAAATATATTTTCTTATATACTTACTTGTGATTATTGGTTGATCCCACGTACCAGTATAGCAATATACTGACTGCATACTTGTTTGTCGGCATTTTAGGTATCAGATATACTTGATTCGTGGAAATGATGGTACAATAAAAGATGTTGAAGATACTATAGTTTAATCATGAAGGTTTAGTCTTAATGGTTTATCTTCACCCTTGTAAAAGTTAATTCTGTTTAAAATTTATGCAACTCCTTAGAGGAGCTTTTTATGTAAATATGTAAATATTTGCTCATTAATGGAAATTATTTACTATTCTATATTATTTCTTGAATCTGATCCTGGAATTTATGAGTGATGATTTGTGACTTTAAGGTCTTTTAGACACTCAAATGTGCGGGTCATTACATTTGTAATCAGATCACAGATTCATAAACTAATACTTAATAGTTTATAATTTCAAATCATCCTTAGAAATTTTAAGAGAGAAATTAGGTTTCACATCTCACATTTTCATCTACTTCTCATCCCTTTTCTTAGAAGTCTTGAAAAAAAATGGTTAATTAGAGAAGTAAAATGTGAAAAGATGTAACCTTTCATGTAGGTCCCTCTAGAGAGGGTAGACACTAGAAAAATAGATGTTATGAGTAAGCCCTTTCTTAGAGGGAGGACTTGGATTAGGGTATGAAGTCTCTAGAAGGTCAAGGGTTATGAAAACTCTGAGAGGTAGAGTATAGTCCCTAATCCTAACCCTAAAAACTTTAATCTTATATAATGAACATAGTGTGGTGGTATGGGACACTACCCATTGAAACTTGAAATCAGGAATAAGAAAGATAAAGGGATGGGTTTAGGTAACCCAATCTCCCATGCATGTGTGCATGAGGAGCATAATGCTTATGTAAGAGTTCTTAAGAAATATATGAACCCAATAGTTATATATGTATATGTAATAGGAAAGTTTGAATATAACTTTCTCAAACTCCTCATGTTGTCTCTAGACGTTTAGTGATGGTGGCCAAGCCCCTAGAGGGGAAGGCTGAGGTATCACCAAGCCCCTGGAGGGGAAGGTGACCCAAGTTCATTGAATGGACAAAGATCATGAGGGGGTATTCTAAAAATTGAGCAAGCATGGGTTTATATGTTATAATGATAAAAGTTATGCCTAATGAAAAAACAGGTATTTATGAAACCTTTAGGGTTAGTGTGCCAACCTGGGGTGGGTCAACCCAAAGAGTGGGAAGATGATCTATGAGGGAGGCAAAACCTAGATCTTGGGATCAAATTGTGGATAGCAAGCCTACCCCCCTCCTATGAGCCAAGAAGGCACCCTAGGCTAGGACTTTCCCTTAAAAGGTAAGTGAATAAACATATTTAAGTATTGAGATAACCTTAATCCTAACCTAGAGGGGTGAAGAGTTAAAGATATAAAAAAATGAAAGCCAATATATTCTTTGAACCCAAGGATTCCATCTCTGTGTAAAAACTGGTCAAGCCGAGGATTGGGAAGACCAGTAAGGCACCAAGCCCAGGAGGGAAGGTGGCCTGAGTAGATGACCAAGCCCAAGAGGGAAGGTCATGAAATGGTCAAGCCCAGTAGGGAAGACCATGGAGGCACCAAGCCCAGGAGGGAAGGTGGCCTAAGTGGACGACCAAGCCCAGGAGGGAAGGTCATAACTCTATCAAGCCCAGGAGGGAAGACCAGGAAGGCACCAAGCCCAGGATGGAAGGTGGCCTAAGTATACAATGTAGTTGTTTAGGATCAAGCCCCTGGAGGGGAAGATCACAAAGGTCAAGCCCAGGAGGGAAGACCGACATGGCACCAAGCCCTGGAGGGAAGGTGGCCTGAGCCCAATTTTGGGACAACACTACATCATGTCTACTCAAAAGTGAGAGGTGAAGGCAATCTTGGTTATAGAATTAAGAAAATAATGTGATTAAAATATGTGACATCTCAAAAGAAACCCTTAGGGAGGGTAGAGACCTAATGCAATCCTACGGTCAAGTAGGGTGTATTAGAGGTACATAGGACCGATGGGTTGGGAGTTGATAAACCCTGAATGCACATGACAAAGTGGTCGGGAGGTAACAGTTGGTTTGCCCTAGGCCCATGCCTCAGGAGGTTGGACACCTCCCTGATGTTCATGTAGCCCAGCTGGGTGAATGTAAAGACACTCCCTTGATGCATAAGGACAATATCACCGCAAAAAGGTAGGCACCTATACCCTTAGAGACCCTAAGGATTTGGCAAAGGATCATAATGATACATGAGATGTAATCATAAGAGATATAATGAAGTCATAAAAACTTGAGAGAAATTGTGCCATAACTTAAGAGTGAGAAAAGGGTCACTTGACTTCATGGAATATATGAATACTACAAAATTAAGAACAAGTAAATTTAGAGTCATATCGAGTATGATTCAACTTAATATGTGAAATTGAAAGGTAATGTGTGGATGTACTATCTCCTCTATTGGAATGGAATGAACTTTGTGTTTGATATGTAGTCAAATGCTTATTTCATCTCATTATGAGGAAGGGAGATTGGATAGACACACATTATGCTTAAAATTGAGAAAATGAGGATGAATATCCTACATTGAATGTGTAATACTATGAACTAGGGTTAGAGGTGCCACCTTACCCTCATGTGAAATTGGAAACCTAGGTGAAAAGAGAAATCACCAAGTAATCACGAGATCACAAAATAAGAATAAAATCATCAAGAGATGATGAGGTGTGAATATTGGAGACGTGGATATACTTGAATTTTGATTCAGGTGTCAATCTCAGTAATAAAATGAAAACTGATATACTAAATAAAAGTTGTTAAAGATATTTTAAGTGGGATGGTAACCCTAAGTTTTGAGGATAAGATGAGTATCATTCACCTAGGCTTACTAGGCCTGAATTTTGAGGGCAAAATTCCTTTTAAGGAGGGGTGAATGATATAACCTCAAATTTTAGTAAAATTGGATTATATAATTGGATTGTTTTGTAATTTCCCCAATGATATTGACGATGGAATACTAATTATCCTTGTGACATATGTGCTTGTAGCACGAGTTATATATAAAAAAGGGATATTTATACAAGAATTAGTGATAATGGAATAAGAGATATCTTTTGATAGAAATGTATTGATTTCTTATTTTCCTTATACCAAATCCAAGGTATAAGAGAGTGGTGGTTTTTTATGGATCATATAGATAATAATTGTGGCGATACATCCCTCTATCACACAGATAGCGAGGTGCCACGTGAAAATGTGCGAAAAACACCATAAACCACTAAAGTACCAAAACACGGGGTAATTAAAACCGATTTCGGAAAGTAGATAAACCAAGAAACTATTACATTCAGATCCTCAGCCTGTAAGAAAACAGGTTATATAAACATTTACAAGTCTAGATACGTTTCCAAAGCTTAACAGATCAACTGTGTATTCATCGCATGAGTTCATCACCTATTTATACATACATAACGACCACATCTGACCAGCAGCAGGATATAAAAAACTTCATCAGCTATACATTGTGAAACAACGTCGAAACACCTCCGAGGACATGAGAGTACAGGGATGACTCTAAGACTCTACTACAAAACAACCAGAACAACAACATATCCATCTCTTGCCTTCTACTGCTCTTCTTGCTACTCGACCGCAACCCCGCGACCACCACCACGTCTAACGCGAACACCTAAAAAGGTTGTAAACCAACGGGGTGAGACACACAGTCCCAGCGAGAAACATAACTCCTCGCCGAAACCATAAAACTTCAGAAGGATAAAGCAATAACAATAGAAAACTGATAAAAGGTACAAAAAGAGCAGTCTATAGAGCAAGGTTATTATTACCATCGAGCTTACCAAAATGTACGAAAGGCATATAACCAAGTGTTTCTTTATGGAACATGATTGACAAGATAAGATTTATAAGATCTTACCACATAACATAAGGAATGTAAAAGTAACTACTATGTATAACAAGATCAACTACACAAGCAAGGCCTCAACCAATGTTCCATGTTTTGCATTAAGCAATAAATACTATTCGGCTGGTTTACGTGTTATTATGCCCTGAGGAAGTGAGTCGTACCGCTCAAATCCAACCTTCGATTGTGAAACCCGTGCCGGTGCCATACATGGTCAATGGAAGAGCCGGAATCCACGACCTCCCACCTCGTGGTCAGTGCATGAGAACCAAAGAAGGACCGCGGTCTCTTTCTTAAGTGGCCTCAGCCGTAGGGTCAACTTCCGCAGGCTACCCTTTCTCTAGCCCGCCTTGGTACAGGTCTCGACGCTAGTATATCTGAGCCACGAGCCAGTTCACCATGCTCCCTGAGCCATGAACGCATTCATGCTCTATCACACTGAGCCATGGGCCTATTCACCATGCTTTCATATACATCTTGAGTCTACAACCAAAGTTGCACTCTAACCTCCTCATTTCTGGCTAGGAGAAACCACACATATTCAATAATATGCGCTTCCAGGTTAACCCACAGGAGAACCTATTTCACCATCACCAACTACTAACGATGATGGATCTATGGCCAAGGCAAACTACATGATATGTTCCACTGTAATTAGTTTGTATATTTTAAGTGGATTGTTGGGGAAAACAAGTGGTATCACATATATAACATTAAGCTACATTATTGTTACCATCATAACAATATTCCGGGATCTCAATCCCTCATCACAAGAAACCACTACCTCAAAAGGCATTCTCATCACTGGGGATAACAATCCCAGATCTCATCATCAAAGGATAACACCTAAACTTAGGCACTTTAGCCAAGTCAGGTCCTCAGACCAAAACACATAAGACTAGTGTTGCAAGTTATCTCATCATCAAGAATGACCATCAAACACCGTGTTATTCAAACATATATACCTCATAGCCCTTTACCTAGCTATGCATCCGCATGAAACACCTGCATGGTTAGTATACACATTCATAGAGATATATGAAGCCATCCTGGATTAACAGAAGGATCATGCTATCAAATATAGGGCAACATTGATAATTGCAGACTTTATCATTCATGCCTTAAACATGTGACCATAGACATGGGTCACATCATCATGTGAAGCAACTCATATACTTCCATACTTATCATTATATATACATGATTTCAAGATGATCATAAACACATGTAATATCATGTCATTAGAGTTCAGATATGTCATGTTTACATAGGTGCGTTCTACTATATCAACCACCTCCCTACTATCAAACATGTCAAAGGTTCACAGACCATAAACCAACACTCTTGTCAACAAGAAAGTAAATGCATGATAAAGAACTATCATATGGGTTTTCCGGGTGGAACATGACCCTCACTATAAATACCCGCTACCCTCACCAGAAGTGTGACGGGCAGGGTACCCTCACTAGAAGTGGTATCGGGTAGGGTACTTCCCTCATATCGCCCAAGCATTCTAGCCTCATATAGGCTGAGATAAAGCAAGGATGTCGGGCTACCACCTCAAGGTATATCATGCAACACTATGTGTCGTGCAACCATGTGTCATGCATCCATGTGTCGTGCAACCATGTGTCGTGCATCCATGTGTTGTGCAACCATGTGTCGTGCATCCATGTGTCATGCAACCATGTGTCACGCATCCATGTGTCATGCAACCATGTGTCAGGCTAGGGTTACCATATGTCACTACATCGGGCATCACCACCAAACCATGACGCCCAACTCAAGGCTAGCCTACTGACCTCCATAACGATCAAGGAATAACAGGCACCAAGCCACTACCCAAGCTAGGTGTATCAGGTAGGGCACTCAATAAGGCATAACACCCAACACACAAAGGTATTGGCCAACAACCATACTCATCTAGTCACAATGGCCAAGGGTACAACTCAAACGGGCAGCAAGGGAATGGCTATCGTCCAACCAAGCTAGCCTCATCCTATCAGTCAACACACAAGGCAAAGACCAAGGTGTATCGCCCAACCCAACCTCATCATATCAACCAAAAACTCTAGTTCAAGAGAGGGTATCGGGAAACACCATCCCCAAGCCATATCGTGCAAGATACAGCCCAACAAGACAATCATCAACCTCAAGCACAAGGGCACCAAACCCTAATTAATCAAGAAGATTGGCTCACCTCTCAACAACCAAGAGAGAGGGGTTTTTCACAACATCTATCACAAATCGGGCAACCACAAGGATCAGCCTAAACATAGGTCTACATCTACCAAAAAGCTCACCTTTCGAATTCATGGTGAGAGGAGGGTGTTGCTCAAGCAACTAGAATGCAAGCTCACCTCTCAACTTAAACGAGAGAGGGGTATTGCTCATATTACTAAAGATCAAGCTCACTTATCTAGACCAAGGAGGGAAAGGAGTGTTGCTCAATAAGGAAACCGTAAAACATGGTTCGGCCAACTAGGTGCAACTATGGAAGAACCATATCTAGCAACATACATGGCCGATTATGATCATATGAAACATACAAAAATGTAGAAGAAGGTAGTATGGTTAGGGTTAGGAGTTATGTAACCCGCCTTAAGCAAGCTCCAAGCTCCTAGCACCAAGCACCACCTTCGGCCACCTCAAGAGGAAGAAGAAGAAGACTCCAAGATAAGGATCGGCCACCAAGTTTGAAAAGGAAGAGGTGTCGTGCAACTAAGGGAGAGGGGAACTAAGGAAATAAAGGGATCCTTAGCAAGAGAGAGAAGGTACATATATAGGAGAGGGTGGAGGAGAAACCAAGGTAAGACATGGTAAGGTGTCACCCACCTAGGGACACTTGTCCATGGGCAATGCCACCTCTTAACTTGTCTTAAACACATGTCCAAGGCCATTGCCACATGCAAGCATCAAGCGCCAAACTCCACTAGTGGTGACACAAACGAGGTCAAAGGGTCAAAGGGGTCCATGGCCGATACACCCCATCTCCATGCCCGACATCACTCCCTGGGTAACACACCCATGCCGACACACCTATGGCCGACACAAGGTCAAGCAAAGCATAACAAGGCCCAACAAGGCTTATCCAAGCCCAAAGCAACTCAAGCAACGAGCCCAACCCTTCCTCTCAACACTAGAGGAAGCAAGGAGAGAGAGGAACTTGCTCTATAACCCTAGACTCGGGTAAATTGCAAGTAGAACCTCCAGCTCTCAACAAAGCACAAACAAACAAACCCTAATCACCACTAAAGGTGATAAGCAAGCAACTAAACACCAGGGTTAAGCAAAGCAAACAGGATAAACCCTAAACGGAGGTTAGGGTCCTTACAATAACCATGGGTTTTATTAATTAAGAAAAGGAAGGAATATATGTTAATTTGGTTTCCTTAAACATATGGAAACTTGACCCATCGATATGTGATTAACCAACATACATGTGAGAATAGGACTCTCTAGAAAGGGAAAGGGTTTAACAGAGACAAACCCTAAAGGGGTGGGAACAACAGATTCTCTCCATGAGAATCATATATATATGGAACCACAAGAAGCCCTCTCATCCCCAAAAAGGACGTGTCTCATGCCGTGGTATCAATGAGGGAACCCTACGATAGACCCTAGAAATCGGGCTCCTGTGTTCTGTGTATGGGCGTCGTTCTTCGTTGATAATCAAGGGCTCCATGTTCCCTTCATCTGTTGTCTCCCCTGATGTAGTCGTCAAGTTGTCCTGATCTTTGTGAAAATACACCACACAAACAATGAGAGGTAAGTAATGACGGTGACCAAGGATACAATGCAAAGGCAGTCTCCTATAGGGCGTGTCTTCCCGTAAAGGAAGGAAGAGGGAGATCGGGGGGACAAGGCCTAGTGACGGAGCTAGATGTAGTGCTAGAGGGGGGCGTGCTTCTGCAACAGTGTTTATAGACGCATAGATGAGAATCAGAGTTGGGGGCATTTTCCTCACAGAGCCACACTCGATAGAAGGTAAACAAGTGAAGGGAGGAGTTAATGATATAGTCTGCACCAACAAGCAAAGACACATTCACTAGGGGCATCATGTCGGCGATGGGAGTGAGCCCTGGTGGTCGGTGTCGTCGACTACTATGCTGAGGGCACGTGGTTGTGACACCAAGGGAGGAGAGTTCTCCTAGATCAGACAAGGAGAAGAAGATATCCCTGGAAGAGGGACGAGTCATAGTGCGTGTCCCCATGGTAATTCCCGTCTACATAAAAATATCCCCGCTGGGCGATGATAATGAGGAGGAAGATAGAGCTTCCACAAGTAGCCGAGAAAGAAAGGCCACATTGCATCTAGGCGTGGTTGTCAGAGATGGTGTTTCTGCCTTGAGGGTGATGACAGAAGACGGTGGCACTATGGGGAGAGTACATGACCGACAACACTGTGGGTATGGCCGCGTCTGTGTGACGTGAGTCAGGATCGGACTACGTTGTCGCGACGTACGCACGCGGAGCCTAACTCCTACGCGAGCTAGAAGAAAAGAAAGGGGAAAAGGACCTTTATACCCCTCAGATCATGTTCAAAGAGTGAGGGCACAGAGGTCATTCCACCTGTATAAGCTGGATGGATTTTGAATAAAGAAAAAGGTAATCCTAGATGACGTGGCAACATTCAATTGACTAATTAATAGTTTTCTTGAAATAATTATAATAATTAGTAGGATGATCAGATCAAGACATGATATATATGAAAATTGCTCAGAAAAATGAGAGGAATCCAAATAAAATACTATCAGAACCTGATTATGCTTCCTGTTCCAAAGTATATGCCATATGTGTTGTAATATGATTAATAGAAAGGAAGATCTAGGTTTTCTTTAATATGATGCTTAATTAATTAGATTTGATTATGTTGAGTTAATACCTGATCTTGTCGTGTTTAATAAGGAAATCCATGATAATGATGAATAATGGACGATTCTAGATTAGTAATCTTATTCATGATCATTTAGGGTTTTGAAACCAATATGGACATCTTGCTATAATCTTAATGTTCGTAATGTGATCTAGGTACCCTGAGTAATTTAATACATTTAGGGTGATGATTAGGGTTTCACCTAATATGTATAACTGAAAGTGTATTCTGAGAAACCATGATATGATGGAATTAGGCTTTGTAACCCTAATCCCTGGTCCAAACACGGGATAGCCCTAAACCCTAGTTTAGGAGTGCATCTACATCTAAGTAATGTAATGTGAATACACGACGACACATATGTAGTATGCTTTGTTTTAGATACTTGTTGATTGCATGCTTTATTTCCCGGATGTTTGGATGCACTCTTAAAGTATATGATGTTCTTCATGATTTCTGCGATGGCATAAGGTACGTGGTTACACTTATGAATACATGTATCAAATTCTGAGATTCCTGATGTTTCTCGATGAGATTGAATGACAAATAAGTTGCTTGCTTGTTTATTTAGTTCTTGCGCATTATAAAGTTCCTATGAGTATCATGTAAAGTAAATAATAATATTCTAAACCTTGAGTTAGACTGATCTTAAGGGTAATGCATACGAGCCCCAGAGGGACAGT
This sequence comes from Alisma plantago-aquatica, assembly GCA_963693085.1. Classification (NCBI taxonomy): domain Eukaryota; kingdom Viridiplantae; phylum Streptophyta; class Magnoliopsida; order Alismatales; family Alismataceae; genus Alisma; species Alisma plantago-aquatica. The sequence goes on from OY856414.1 coordinate 346,302,338, forward strand.
GAATACACCTGAGGTAGTTGACCAGATATGGGTTAGAATATGAAAATGAGTTTATGTTCTTATATGCAAGATAAAGATGTTTGCTTATATACTTACTTGTGATTATTAGTTGAACCCACATACCAGTATAGCAATATACTAACCACATATTTGTTTGTTGGAATTATAGGTATCAGATATACTTGATTCGTGGACATGAGGGTACAATTAAAGATGTTGAAGACACTGTAGTTTAATCATGAAGGTTTAGTCTTAATGGTTTATCTTCACCCTTATAAAAGTTAATTTTGTTTAAAAGTTATGTAACTCCTTAGAGGAGGTTTTCATGTAAACATGTAAATATTTTCTCATTAATGGAAATTGTTTACTATTATTTATTATTTCTTAAATATGATCTTGGAATTTATGAGTAATGATCTGTGACTTTAAGGTCTTTTAGAAACTCAAAAGTGTAGGTCGTTACAGCCATCCTCGCATCAAACATTTTGTTGTCGGGTTGGAATATAAGTAGTATTCAACAAGATATGCGATTTGTGGATAAAACCTTTTAAGAAACTATTTTTTTATACAAGATTTCAATCCTAATCACTACAAAAGACACATCAGGACTCTTCTTGTGCCATATCTCATATGGTGTATTTTGAACCATTTACACGGAACATTGTTTTAGCATAAAGCATGTGCCCAAAAAAAATTAGAAGATTATCTAGATTTGTTGATAATCATACCATGACTTAATAAGGTGTGATTCCATCTTTATAATACACTCTAATGATATATTATCATTTTGTTTCAGGTGGAGTTCATCATGATACACTATCATGATCTCCAGAAGGTCCTCAAACTCTTGGTTTACATATTTCAACATCAATCATATCGAGGTGTCTTAATACTTTTATCAATTTGTTACGTACTTCATTTATGATCTCCTTTAACACTTCAAGAGATTCATACTTGCATTTCATTAAATACTAATTTCAATATCTATTGATAGCATCAGATACCTAAAACTACCTTTCGCATTCATTCTAAAAGGTCTATGTACATCAATATGTACTAGTCCTAATGGAATAGTCAATCTTCCACTACATCTAGTGAAGATGCTTTAGTCATTTTACATAAGAAATAAGTCATGCATGTCTCTATTGGTTCAATAACCACAAGAGTCTAGATAACCATCATATGGATTCTAGAAATGCATTTCTTGTTTATGCTCTCTAGATGATAGTGCTATAGGTATTCAATTTGTTTGAGTTATCAAGTCATTTAGTATATGTGTCTTACACATTTGTCTTTACAACTATCAAGTATGCTTTATGAGACATAGGGCATTGCCATAAAAATCATATATTTTAAAATGAAACATAATGTTCTTATCATACAATAAATATAATGTTTTCATCAATGGCATGAACATAATAGAAATTCACTAGCTCTATTATGTGCCCATGAATGACAACTCCCAACTAAAAAAGCAACAACCCTTGCTCCACACAGTTCTATCTAACTTATTCTTAGGTCCTGAAGTAGATATCTTATCTCCATCTTCGTCTTAAGATCCTCTATAAGGAGGATAGTTCTTTCCAATGTCTAGACAAGTGACAATAGTGGCACTTTCTTTTCTTTATCCTTTAAGTGAAAAGGACATATTCCTTTTACACATCCTTCTCCATAACTTGAGTGTAGAAAACTTAGACTTATGGTTAGCCTTATAATACTTCTTAGCCTTGCCTTTTCCCTAGGACTCACTTCCATTGATCATCATCATGGATTTGTCCTTCTTCTTCCTTGCTTTGGCATCAACATACCAAGCATTTGATAAACTAACCATATGATTCATGCAACACTTGCATAATCATATCTATGGTCAACTCTTGACCTAAGAGAAATACTAGTCATTCCACATGTCCAATCACATTGAGCACATGGGGTTCTATTGGACCTTCCTTTGTCAGTTTCCACTCCATTAACGCTTTGGAGACATTATACCTTATTTTCTTTACATGATTCTTAAGATGTGTTATCATCTCGAGAATGTCCATGTAACATGTTGTTCATGCAACTCATAGTTCATACAGTAGAGAATTAGGTATTCAAATGCCTATGGCATCATTGGCATGTTTCCAATAAGCATCCATTTAGCCTTAGTCACCTTTGGAGTGGGTTCCTATGGCTCATTGATGAGAACATTTCTCAAAGTCCTCATCTAATTATGGAACTTTATCCTATTTTGTCCTTTGTGAGGACTGATCATAATTTAAACAGGTTTGTGTTTGACATTTGATTCTAAAAAGAAACATTGCAACCTTTTCAAAACATTTTTGATTTGATAATTTTGACGATATTCATTAGGTCTTTAATTGTTATCGCTCCAACTATTTTATTCAAATTCATAGCCCTAAACATAAATTTGGAATATTGTAGCATACAATATTCTTGTGGGCTAGATCTAAGATAATTCAATTGTGGCCCAATCAACACCCCAAACACATTCAACCATCAAGGTAGGTAACTCTTGCCAACTGCATCACATGCAATTCTGGATAGATGATATGTGCAAGCCCTTTCCATGATCATCTGCATACTTGTGGGCTCAGATGATCTGAGAATTAGCAGTTAAGCCTGACCCAAAAGCTGACACAATAATAATCCACCCCAGGGAGGTGGAACCTACATTACTACCATCATACTTCCATGATATAGATGGCACACCCTGCGAAGGCGGGACCTACACTTGGTCCATCAAGATTTTCATGTGTGTTGCTTTTGGAAAGCATTTAAGACTTGATATTTTATTTAAGAGGGTTTGTTTGTATACATACATATACTTTATCTAATCACCTCATATATAATACGTATCATATACATGCTATATCCCACAACAAAAACATGCAATAAATAAAACAGACAAATGATGGTTATGACCATACTAATGTAATTCCTTGGAGCCACAAGGAATTACTACCACCTATGGTCCACATCATATATAACATGTTGTTGGTGAATATCTATGCTCGAACCAATCCAGGTTGATTGGTTCAACTATTGAACTGGTCGACTAGCCTTCTGGTCGCTCGGTTGGGCTCTTCTAAAGTGGTCATCTAGTTTTCAGGTCCAAGTTGAGTATGGACACCTCCAGGCGAGTGGTTGGGCCACCAGTCAATCATTTCATCCTCTTGTCCCCTAGCCTCCTTGGTCCTCCAGTCAATCAAGTCGTCTTACAAGCCGATCATTTCACTTTTGTGCAGATTGTCATCTCACATCAAAACAAAAATTAAAACTATCATATTTCTTATTACATGGTATATGCGGAAAACCTCGAGTTACATTTCAGAGGAAATAGGAAGAATATCATTAATTTACATTTGGAAAGGAGAGAGAGGCTCGATACACATACCAATTAACAACAAGAATAAATAACCACAACCATGCACACATAGATCTAGGGTTTTGGCCATAACCATGCTTTACATCCACCATCAAACCGATTTTATGGTGACACGTGTAAATTGCATATATATATCATTTGGGTTATTTAGGTGGTGATAAGATGGATGTGCACATAAACCATTTTAAGTATTCACATCATATGTAATAAATAAATGCGACAAAACCAAAAATCTGATCACATCTATTATCCCAAAACATAATTAATTGACCTGGCTCTGATACCACAGTTGGAATATACGACATCAGATAGGCAGTGGAAATACAAATTTGACTGACATATTTCCCATTAACCAACAGATCACGTCAATAACTATGCAATGGGAAGGATGGTTTCATGAAGATGTACCTAGTCTTGGAGCAAGTTTAATGACAATACTCATCGATGTAGATGTGCACTCTATCTCATCGATGTGGATGTGCACTCTATCTTAGACAATGTTTGTGTAGTTCCTGGTTGCACTGGGACTTGTCTGACTGCTCCTCCATGGATAGCATACTTGGACAACTGCTGTAATGACTCCTCTGATCTTGCCATGGACTGCGAGTTGATGTTGCCCTCCTAGTAGTAGCCAAAGCACTCCTGCCTCTAGATTATTTAACACTGACCAACCAGAACTCATGTCGTCCTACTAGAACAGACATGAAGGAGTTGTCCCTCCCGTTGGTATACTAGTTATCAACTTGCTCTCCCACAACAATGATCCTCAATTGTTTCTTTCCCTTGGCTATCTCTCCCTAGTTGAGTAGGACTTGTCTGGGCTCTTATGGTTACCACAACCAGAGAGGACAACAATTGTTAGAGAAACTAATTCTCAATTGTATGTGTTGTGCTATGGTAAGCCCCTAGTACCCCTTTATTTATAGGAGAGGCCAAGGTTAGGGTTCCTAGTCTATGCGGGAGTGGAATGGACCGGAAGATCTCAAATTTTTGCAACAATTATGGAAATTTCACAACCTGTGACAGCCCAAATGACCATCTGGCAACCTAGACGACAGTATGTCATGCCATATGATTTTTTGGCTCAGTCCAAATGGTCGTATGGTGTGTTTCTCAAATTTGTACATGTTTCCGAATTCGATTCCGATTAATCTATATCATGACGTCAACACCAATCCTAGATGCAATTGAATTACACTCTCAAAATGGGCATCAAGTGCAAATGAGACGAGCATCTCACACCATTCAAGATGACCATCTCACATACGTGAGATGGGCATCTCATAGCCCAGGTCAGGCAGAGTTCCAACCAATGTACAATACAATCATCTTGACACTCCAAACGACAGTCTCAATGCTTGAACTGATTGTCTGGCAGTCCACTCAGCTGATTTGTTGTGTGAATTGAATACCTAAGCATTTTAGTAATCAACTCAAATCATTCAAGATCAAAACTCCTCTTCTAAATGAGTTCCTATGTGTATGACCCTATAGGTTCCATATTACATTGGTAGTGAATGTCCATAACAACTTATGTCATCACAAGCAATGAGCGGTGCCTAGTCACACATCATTGCTATCCAAGTAAATGGAAAGTTAGGAAGAAACTGTTGGTATATGTATGCCCGTAGAGCCATCCGAAGCGATTGCATGGAGTCGGATATTAATTAATCAATTAATGCGATTATTTGGTTAATTAATGAATTCCGAAATATTCTAATTAATCCACGAGCGTTTTAATTAACGCAACGTTTCTGTTTACTGATGGGTTTAGGAAACCCTACTTCTCTTCTTATCCTATTTAAAGGAGGATAGACGGCCGATATCTATATAAGATATAGAGAGACGCTTTTAGGTTATTCTCACGCACGTAAACCTAGCCGTCGCCGTCCTTAGGAGAGAAAGGAGAGCAACGCGCCGCTAGCACGCCGCCGCAGAGACACGCTCATTCCCGCCGGCTTGAGAAGCACGACGTGGAGTTCCGTCCATCCGCGTGGACGAAGTAGAGACGCAGACGCCTTGACGCCTGCGTTCGGAGGACGTCGACGACCACCTGTACGTGCTGCGAGCAACGTACATCACTACCGCAGAGGAGCATTGCCGGATCAACGTGCGACAGCGAACGGGAGAGAAGATCCGTCCGTGTTTGACAAGCAGTGTTGCACCGTCGTGCATCGGGACATCGCTGGACTTGCTCCGCGATAAGGTATATCCCGCAAACCTATTTCCGAATACGCTGTTATCGACGAGATCCTGTTACGGGTTGCGTGGATTTTATCGCTTCCGCCGCGCATGTTTTCTCCACAAAACCCAACAGTGGTATCAGAGCAGCGTCAATTTACGGCGTATTTGGATTCGTTTCGATATGATCGAATCGCTGTATATAGTTTTATGTTGCATACGATGCGAATTAAACCTGTTAATGTGCAAATCTAAACCTAATTCCACATACGCCGCAGGCTATTGTTTTTGACGTTTTGGACGGGGTCGACTGTGGAAAATAGTGATTTTCCTAAGTGCACGGAAGTAAAATTCCGTAGACCTTTCAGGGGCTCTGCCCCTGAGACCCCACGAGGGGCGGCCTCCCCTCGACCCCCGCCCGCTGACCGCGAGGCGCTGCCCGTGTGTACCCCGCATTGTCTGCGTGGGAGTCAAAATTCATTTAATGGGGAATGTCCCGCATTAAAAGTACTACATTTTTTAATATGTATATACGTATATGTAGATATACCTATGATAGCATACATGTCGCCTTTAAAATCTGTTTTATGTGGTGAGTGCATGCACGGTTATGGCCTAGTATCCCCTTTTGTGAATGTTGTGAATGGATGTGGATGTTGATCTTGTGGATATGGTTGTTTGTGAATGTTATGGATGTATAATCGTTGCATATGGATCCTTTGTATAATGTATTCGGCTTGCATGCCGAGCCTCATCTCTTATTTCAAAGTGTAATTAATTCTTTCTCTTTAATTTTGTAATCATATGATGTAATAAAGATAGGATTAGTTTTAGTCTTTGTAATCTTGATGTAAGGAGGCCACTTGAAGATCCAACTCCAAGGAGTGTCCATGGAGAAGCATCATGAAGATCTAATTCCAAGAAGCAACCTGAAGATCCCACTCCAAGGAGCGTCCATGGAGAAGCAACAAGAAGATCCCATTCCAAGAAGCAACTTGACATTCCAACCTCACGAAGCATCCATGAAGTTGTTCATTGTAATGTTGATCATTATAAGCTTACAGGTTGTTTTCACAGGTGTTGCATGAGATGCATAAGACCATAGGTGGACCGTAATCCTTTGTTGCTCCAAAGGATTACAATAGTATGGCCATAACCGATGTATTTGTGATTGCATGTCTATCGTTTGTGGTTGTGGATATAGTAGTATATGATACGTACTATAAGTATGTGGTGTTTGGATATATATATATATATATATATATATATATATATATTAATAAAATCCCTCAATTAATAATATTAAGTTTTAGTTGCCTTCCATAAAGCAACACACATGAAAAGCTTGATCGACTATGTGTGGGAACGCCTCCGCGTGGTACACTGTCTATCTCGTGGAAGTGTGATGGTGGGTGTGTGGGTCTGCTTCCGCAGGGTGCACACTCATCGTGTTGGCTTATGGGTTGGACTTAACTAGGGAACCTTGATAGGATCAAGTACCTAGAGGCACACAGATGCATCATGGCAAGGAGTTGTGTATGATCATCTATCCAAGAGTTCAATATGATGCAATTGGCAAAAGTTGCCTACCTTAGTATTTGGTCTTTGACGCCGACGTTGGCTGGGCATTGATCCAATTATTTTGGGTCTTGGCTCACTAGAAGGTTGTGCGTTGCAATCTTCCGAGTTGATAGTGAGGGCTATTGATTTGAATAAAATAGTGGGAGCGTAATTAATTAAAGGCCTAATTAATCTCGTTTATCAAATCTTTACAAGTCAAAATGTTTTGGACTAAATGCAAATTTTTCTTTTGTAGCAATCAAATGGCAAACAACACTCACACGTTCTCATTGCGATCGGTCCTTGAGAAGGACAAACTTACCGGAACCAACTTTCAAAACTGGTTTAGGACATTGAGAATTGTTCTCACACATGAGCGTAAGCTCTATGTCCTTGAAACACCAGAGCCAGAGGAGCCCGCCGTAAATGCGCCCAAGGCTGAAAAGGATGCTTACAAGAAGCACCTTGATGATGCCGTGGATGTCAAGTGCCTAATGTTGTGCTCAATGAACTATGAGTTGCAAGAGCAACATGAGAACATGAATGTCATGGAGATGGTAACACATCTCAAGAACATGTATCAACATCAAGCAAGACAGGAGAGATATGATGTCTCAAAGGCGTTGTTCAAAAGCAAGATGAAAGAGGGAGACTCAGTTGGCACCCATATACTGACCTTGATTGGGTACGTGGAAAGCCTATCCAAGCTGGGATTTCCCCTAGGTCAAGAGTTGGCCACTGATGTGATTCTACAATCGTTGCCTGAATCATATAATCATTTTGTCATGAACTACAACATGAACAATTTTGACAAGCCGTTGTCAGAATTGTTGGGCATGTTGAGGACAGCCGAAGCACAGATGAAGAAAGACAAGCCCAAGTCTGTGATGATGATCAACAAGACAAAGGGAAAGTCAAAAGTCAAAGGCAAGGCTAAGAAAAGTTCTAAAGCCGGGCAGAAGCCAAAGTCATCCGCGCTCAAAGATAAAGGTGGGATCTCCAAAGAAGGCAGTTGTCACCATTGTCACCAGCCTGGACATTGGAAAAGAAATTGTCCTCTCTACCTGGAGGAACTAAGGAAGAAGAAGCAGGGGATAGAGATCTCCACTTCAGGTATATACGTTATTGAGATAAACTTAAATACTTTTTCATCATGGGTACTAGATACCGGATGTGGATCTCACATATGTTCTAATATGCAGGATCTGATAAGAAGTAAGCCTTTACGAAAGGGCCAAGTCGAGCTGCGGGTCGCTAATGGAGCAAGAGTTGCTGCCACCGCAGTTGGAGTTATTAGTTTATCTTTGCCTACGGGCCTTGTAATAGAATTAGAGAATTGCTATTATGTACCTGCCATTAATAGAAATATTATTTCTATATCTTGTATGGACAAGAGTGGATTTGAATTTCACATTAAGAATGGAATTATTTCTATTTCTAAAGATGAGATCTTTTATGGCAATGCCCCTATGTCTTATGGCATCTACTTGTTAGAACTTGAGACTAGCATATATAACGTAAATACTAAAAGGCTAAAACTTGACAGCTCAAACAAAACATTCTTATGGCATTGTCGTCTTGGGCACATAAACGAGAAGCGCATATCTAGACTCCATAAGGATGGTTATCTAGACTCTTTTGATTTTGAATCATTAGAGACATGCGAGGCATGTTTATTAGGGAAGATGACCAAGACTCCTTTCACTGGACACAGTGAGAGAGCCAGTGATCTGCTAGGGCTCATACATACTGATGTATGTGGACCTTTTAGATCAAATGCTAGAGGAGGCTATCAATACTTCATTACCTTCACTGATGACCTCAGTAGGTATGGCTATGTATATCTTATGAAACACAAGTCAGAAACTCTTGAAATGTTCAAGACTTTCATTAATGAAGTGGAGAAGCAACTTGGTAAGAGTATTAAAGCACTCCGTTCAGATCGAGGTGGTGAATACTTAAGCCAAGAGTTTGAGGACCTTCTGAGAGACCGTGGTATTGTATCACAATGGACTCCACCTGGTACACCACAACATAATGGTGTGTCAGAAAGAAGGAATCGTACATTATTAGACATGGTACGATCAATGATGAGTTCAGCCGAACTTCCAATATCGTTCTGGGGATATGCTCTTGAAACTGCGGCATTTACACTTAACCGTGTACCTTCCAAATCGGTTCAAAAGACACCATATGAGATATGGAATGGGAATCGTCCCAATTTGTCTATGTTAAAGATTTGGGGATGTGAAGCTTATGTTAGGAAACAATTTCCTGAAAAGCTTGGACCCAAATCGGAAAAATGCTATTTTGTTGGATACCCCAAGGAAACTCGGGGATACTACTTCTACACACCAATTGACAACAAAGTGTTTGTTGCTAGGACTGCTGTATTTCTTGAAAAGGAATTTATTTCCAAAGGAAATAGTGGGAGGAATGTAGAGTTCGAAGAAGTTCGAGACCAACAAGAAAGCAGAGAACCTGAGGAGGTACATAAGGAACATGAGGACTCACAAGTTGTTGTGGAATTTCAAGTTCCAAATGTAACACAGGAACCTCGTAGGTCTAGTAGGACACGAATTGAGCCTGAGAGATTTGGATTTCTCGTAACTCAAGACAGTGACGAATTGGGCATAGCAGATGAGCCAACTTCCTATCTAGAAGCTACTAAGGGACCAGAATCTGAGAAATGGCTCGAAGCCATGAGATCTGAGATGGAATCCATGTACACCAACAAGGTATGGACCTTGGTGGATCCACCCGAAGGGGTAAGACCCATAAGGTGCAAGTGGGTCTTCAAGAAGAAGACTGACATGGATGGAAATGTTCAAACCTATAAAGGTAGATTGGTTGCGAAAGGATTCCGTAAAATTCAAGGTGTTGATTATGACGAGACCTTCTCACCAGTTGCCATGGTTAAATCCATCAGGATCATGCTTGCCATTGCAGCTTATCATGACTATGAGATTTGGCAGATGGATGTTAAAACAGCATTCCTTAATGGGAATTTACTCGAGGATGTGTACATGACACAACCTGAGGGTTTTATCGATCCAAAGGAAGCCAATAAAGTCTGTAAGCTACAAAGGTCAATCTATGGATTGAAGCAAGCATCTCGGAGCTGGAATCTACGTTTTGATGAAGTAGTCAAAAAGTTTGGCTTTAGTCAAAATGAAGATGAACCTTGTGTTTACAAAAAGGTTAGTGGGAGCACAGTCGTATTTCTCATATTGTATGTGGATGACATACTATTGATGGGAAATGACATCCCTACTCTTCAGACAGTAAAAGGTTGGCTAGGGAAGACTTTCTCTATGAAGGATTTAGGTGAAGCATCCTATATACTAGGGATCAAGATCTATAGAGATAGATCTAGAAGGCTTCTAGGCCTAAGCCAGAGCACATACATTGACAAGGTGCTAAAGAGGTTTAGCATGGAGGGGTCTAAGAGAGGTAACTTGCCCATGTCCCATGGGGTTACAATCTCTAAATCCCAATGTCCTAGTTCATGTGATGAACGGGCACACATGAGTAAGATTCCATATGCATCAGCAATTGGATCTATCATGTACGCGATGTTATGTACTCGTCCTGATGTATCGTATGCTTTGAGCATGACGAGCCGGTATCAGTCAGATCTAGGTGAATGTCACTGGACAGCCGTAAAGAACATCCTAAAGTACTTGAGAAGGACTAAGGATCAATTCTTGGTATACGGTGGTGAGGAAGAGCTCGTAGTAAAGGGTTACACCGATGCTAGCTTCCAAACTGACAAAGATGACTACAGATCGCAATCTGGATTTGTGTTTTGCCTGAACAACGGAGCTGTGAGCTGGAAGAGTTCCAAGCAAGAGACGGTTGCGGATTCTACCACAGAGGCCGAATATATTGCCGCATCTAATGCTGCAAAGGAAGCTGTGTGGATCAATAAGTTCATTTCTGAACTTGGAGTGGTTCCAAGCGCTGGTGATGCAATTGAGTTGTTTTGCGACAACAATGGAGCAATTGCACAAGCTAAAGAACCAAGATCGCACCAACGTTCCAAACATATTCTACGGCGGTTCCATCTCATACGAGAGATCGTACAACGAGGAGATGTGAAGATTTGCAGAGTACCTACATAAAGCAATGTGGCTGACCCGCTCACAAAAGCACTTTCACAGCAGAAACATGACGGGCATGTTCGATCACTTGGATTGAGATTCATGGGTGATTGGGTATAAGTGCAAGTGGGAATCTGTTGGTATGTATGCCCATAGAGACTATCATTCAATGATTGTAATGGGATACTATGTAAACGATTTGTAATACTATATTGATCATATCAATAAAGGCAAGTTTACAATCTATATGTTTGTGTTTTATATTGTGAGATGACCATAAAACTTATAGATGTCTATAGAATAATATACTCAATGACATATGTCTTCGGGTTGATGACCTGAACAGTGAGATTATATGTATGCTAAGAGTATGTATTCTTGTTTTGTCCCTAATCGGTTGTTATTGTGGAAATATCCATAGACATCAATAACACATAAGATTAGAATGTATGTTGGTTGATGGAAGAATCTCATTATCCATGATATGGAGATATCAAACCAAATACATAGATACTTGTTAGAGAACAGTGTATCGGATAGACCCACCTTGAGAGTGACACATGGATACCATGATTGGTAGTTAGAGTCACATCTCATAATGATGGTGGTGATTGTGGTTCTTAGACCTGAAGTCACTACACTTATCACATGATGTTCGGTGTACTTTGACATCATCCATCGTGGTCTTGAATAAGGATTGCTATAAAGATGGTGCTTGGGTGCACTGTGACACATGGGGATGACTGTGAGTGATGTAGATGGAATTTGTCCTTCCTACGGGAGTTTGATATTCCGGCCACTTGATAAGCGAGACTGAGAAATGCATGGCCATGATGATGTGAGTCAATATGTGGTATTGAGCTTACATATATCTCAGACAGTCTGCTCTAGTTCAAGGAACATGGATTGAACATTGAAGAGGATAACAATTCCATGACTTGAGTTCAATCCGGATATCAGCGACAAAGGAACTGTACAATCACTGTAACACCAGTCATGTATGATAGGTTAAGTTGTTCTCCAACTTCTCCAATTACTTGGGTAGCAATGAAGTCTTGCTAGATACCAATCATTGCTTGTGAAATCATAATATGATTATGGATATCACTGCCAACGTAATTTGGAGCCTACCGGGTCACACGCACATGATGTGTTGGAATAGGAGTATAATTGTGGATTTGATTGAAACTGCTTCGAATCACATTGATTACTAAAATGTTTATGTAATCGATTAGAATAATATTGGAGTGACTGGCTCTAAGTGCAAGTGGGAGTCTGTTGGTATATGTATGCCCGTAGAGCCATCCGAAGCGATTGCATGGAGTCGGATATTAATTAATCAATTAATGCAATTATTTGGTTAATTAATGAATTCCGAAATATTCTAATTAATCCACGAGCGTTTTAATTAACGCAACGTTTCTGTTTACCGATGGGTTTAGGAAACCCTACTTCTCTTCTTATCCTATTTAAAGGAGGATAGACGGCCGATATCTATATAAGATATAGAGAGACGCTTTTAGGTTATTCTCACGCACGTAAACCTAGCCGTCGCCGTCCTTAGGAGAGAAAGGAGAGCAACACGCCGCTAGCACGCCGCCGCAGAGACACGCTCATTCCCGCCGGCTTGAGAAGCACGACGTGGAGTTCCGTCCATCCGCGTGGACGAAGTAGAGACGCAGACGCCTTGACGCCTGCGTTCGGAGGACGTCGACGACCACCTGTACGTGCTGCGAGCAACGTACATCACTACCACAGAGGAGCATTGCCGGATCAACCTGCGACAGCAAACGGGAGAGAAGATCTGTCCGTGTTTGACAAGCAGTGTTGCACCGTCGTGCAGCGGGACATCGCCGGACTTGCTCCGCGATAAGGTATATCCCGCAAACCTATTTCCGAATACGCTGTTATCGACGAGATCCTGTTACGCGTTGCGTGGATTTTATCGCTTCCGCCGCGCATGTTTTCTCCACAAAACCCAACAGAAACTTCAACCTACAATCTATGTATGGTGTTATAGTGTTTGTATAGTTCCTTTGTCACTAATATCTAAATTGAACTAGAGGCATGGAACAGTCATCATCATTATTATTCAATCTTGTTTCTTGAACAAGAGTAGACTGCATGAGATATATGTAAGCTCAATATCACATATTGACTCACATGCATATGACTATACTTTTCTCAGTCTCGCTAATCAAGAGGCCTTTGGATATCATACTCCTGTCAGAGGGACAAATCCTATCTCTATTATTGACAGCCTATCCCCATGTGTCAAATTTACCCAGTCATCACCTTTATAACAACCCATGTTTTAGGATTGCGTTTGATGATGTCAAAGCATACCCAACGACATGTGATGAGTGCAATGATTTTAGGTCTATGAACCACAACCACCACCATCACTATGAGATCTAACTATGACTTCCATGATGATGACATCCATGTGTCAGTCTCATGGTGGGTTTGTCTCATACACTGTTCTCTAACATGTATCTGTGTGCTTGGTTTGATATTGTCATATCATGACTAATGAGATTTAGTCACCAACCAACTCACACTCTGATCTCATGTGTTATTGTTGTCTATCAACCTTTGATAATAACAACTGATCATGGACATAATGAGAATATGTATATGTACTCTTAACATCTGTGTGATCTCACTTCTACTAGGCTAATAGTTGAAGACATACGTCATTGAGTAATATTATTGTCTAGACATTTATAGTGTTCCATCGTTATCTCATACTGAATGAAACACAATAAATTGGAAGCTTACCTTTTATTAATAATCAAATAATTTACATTTTACGCCATTACAATTGTCACATGTTTGGCTCTCTGGGCATACATACCAAAAAAATACACTAACCAATGGAGGATCAAGGTATGCAAAATGATGAAGTATACCACACAAATCGATGGTTTCTTTGATGATGCAACTTGTTGGTTCCATCAAGGCACAATCCAACAGATCTCCTAGGAGACAAACAAATGGAAGTTCTGATAGTGTATGGAAAAGGAGATTTTTGGTTTTGACACATGGCAAGATATTTTCCAACCCTTGACCGTCTTTCTCTCTCACCTTAGATATATATACCCCCTCCCCTCTACCAAATGAACCTTTTTCTTTCTCCCTCTTGTTCTTTCTACTAGAGAAATACAAACCCATCTTTTTTTGAAGTGAGTCTTGAGGATGAAGCTTGGATAGGTTTTGGGTGCATGTTGCTTTAGATCTTAGATCAAACATCTCTAAGGTTGTTTGGAGCCTTCAGACCTAGTTTCTTCTTCATACATGTAAGACCTTCTTCCCTAATATAGTTTATTGTTGTTTTCTTTCTTCTCTCTTCATCCATGGGTGGAACCCTAGTGTTCTTGTTGAAAACTCGTGCATGTGGTTGGCAAATTTCTTTTCTTCTCTCTTTTACCGTAGATCTACCATGTTCTCAAAGATATGAGTTAGCTTGGAGATTTGGGAGTGCAAAGCTAGGGTTTCACCTTCTCTTATTCAAGATACCTTGTTGTGTGGGCGTTCTTCTTCATCTTGAGGTGAGTTATATAACTTTTAACCCATTTCTTGGCTACTTTTAGCTTGTTCTGTATAGATCTTACCCTAGAAACTTGATATTTTGAAGAAAGATGATCTTTTATACACTATTTTGCATATATGTTGTGATACTTGTGTGTTGGTAAATTATCCTTAGATCATATGAACGTTCCTTATTCTATAATAAACTACCTTGGATTTTAAGGTACGAAATGATGGTTTTTACTTAGTGTGAAGAACTGGTTTCACTAAGTGTAGGAACTGATGGTTTTAGGTAATGTAAGAATTAGTGACATCACTTAGTGTAAGAAGGAATGGTTGTATTTAGTTTGAGAACCCATGGCTTTATTTATTCTATGAATCGATGATTCCACTAAGTCTAAGGAAAAATAGTTTTACATAGTACCTAAATAGATGGTATCACTTGGTGAATGCACTGATGGATATACTTGGTGTCTAACCCAATGGATTCACTTAGTGTAGAAATTGGTGGTATTACTTTGTAAAAGAAATGATGGTTTTACTTAGTTCATGAGCCGATTACTGTACTTGATACATGAGCCATTGGCTTTTTCTAATCATGAACCGATAGATGTGCTAAGTATATGAATTGATGTCTTGCTAAGTCCATGAATGAACTGATGGTTTTTCTATGTGTTATAAATGAATTGATGGGATGCGTATGTGTACTGTTTTGGGTAATAGAAACCCAATTCTCACCTTGAACTCTTCTTATAATGGTTAACTAATGAGGCTTTAGTACTTCTATATTCTGTTGATGTTGAAATGATAAATGAACACCATTTATAATGCAAAAGGTGACTATGTTATGTTACTCTTGGAAATGTTATAATTCCTATAATTGATGAATACTTACATTAAGTCTAGAAGTAACAAGTTCTTTTATGACATGATGAACCTTATGCAAAGTATTGGAAGATAATGACGTTCTTACAAGAAGCATTACTATTTGGTCCTAAATGGATTTGTGGGATGTTTTGAACCCTAATGGAAGTTTAACCCTCTTCATGTATGACAATGGACTAATATACTATGATGTTGTGGTAAGGAATATGTTCCATTCATTTTATATCTTCTGGAGTTGTTATGCACCACTAATTTTATAGAAACAATATAGTGCCTTGTATGTAACTTGGTTGATGTAGTTTAAAAACACTCAACTATCTTAATTAATAAAGTGAAACCTTAATCATGTAGTTCCCTGAGTTGTAGAACCATTCCAGTGTCAGGACTTGCTAAATAGTAAAATGAGTATTCTAAAAGGGGAACTTGGAGTCGTATATTGTTGAGTATATGTTGGTGCATGGAGGGTATATCCTTGTCATCATGATCCCAAGGTTTTGGATAATGTTTGAGGCCTTGTCTTGGATGCATACATATATGATTGAGGATGTCCGTGGGCATACCTAAAAATTTAGGATTTACATCCTAGTTTCTTGTGTCGTGGCCTATGTACCCAGGGCAAACTAGGCTATTTTGTATTTATATTGTTATGTCACTACAGAGGACTCATACTGATCGAGGGTAAGAGATCTTAGGATACCAATTCTCCTATATATTATACGAGACTGATTACAAATTCATAGTGGCCAGCTAGTAGTTTGAGTGGTACACCTCAAACTACCTAGGGCTTAATAAAATATGTAATTTAGACATGTATCACATCTGTTATGGTTACCTATCAACTCACATATGATGATGATCTTATTTTGTTTCTTTTGTTTATGTAGATGCTTATCATGTAATAAGAGAAATTAATTATACTTATGAATGTAACTCTCCTTTGTCGATTATATTGATCTTTCACCTTTGTAATATTATTTGATTTATCTGTTTTGTTACATAATCTCCTATAAGAAATATACATTGTTGAGAGTTATATCTCTAGTCGAGATATGGGTCTCACCTCGTGGGTTAACACATCTTTTTAGGTGATCATCAGCAACGTTGTTAGATCTGTGGTAGAGAGGAGGAGTAGTTTGGATATCTATAGAGGAAGAAGGTTGGTTGGCTTGTTTAGTGTGTCCTAGAATCATCTCTGTACTATCAAGTTTGGATGGGGAAGTTTATATATGATGTACTTCAACTGAAGTTTTTGGTAGTGTGCTTGTGTTTGAATATGATGTAAACATATGGATAATATATTTTGTATATAGGTTATGGCAGAGACCATGGAACAATTGTAAAGATACCTAGCATGGTTTCTTATGTATGCAAGATGTTGGACCTCTATGTAAATATTCTTGGACATGTTTAAGAAAGTTTAATTTGGTTTTCATTATGTACCTTTTTAGTGATGTAATTAGTTAGTGATCGATTGTATTTTGGTTTTTAGTAATCTCGTTGAGTGTGGTAGGTTGACACATTTGGTGGTATCAGAGCTTAGGTTCGCTGAGTCTCCAGGGATATAAGACTTGGGTTTTGTGTATGTTCTTACATAATCCAACATATTGGACCATAGCTTATGGTTATGTAGATATGTCTGGAGAACATGAAGTGCATGCAGAGAGTAGCTTTGTGGTGCCAGGAAATGGTGGTAGGAGACCAATATCAGAAGGGAGAGCACTTGAGAAAGGGCCGAAATAGCCCGTCCCACCTTCGTTTGACCCTTCAACCATGGTGGATCTTGATTTTCAATATATTTTTGGACAACTTATGGTGACAATTACACATATAGCGGATAGGGTTCCTGTAACACCCCCTTAATCATACATGTATCAGCGGAAGCCATTGTTCAAGAAAGTAGTATGCAGTGTATGGGCGGAGAGGGTACCACATAGACTATATGCGGTAAGCGGGAGTATATACGTGAATATATGCGGTTTTGAATTTTTCTCTTTCATTAAACTAATTATATATAAAAATACTATATTAAGGTCATAAAAAAATCATATAAGTATATAGATTAGGCACTTGAATACATTTACATATTAACATATCAATATGCATGTATGATATACTTATATATGTATAAATGTCTATATATCAAATGTGTTTGTAATAAATTTCAAATATTTATTTGAAATTTTTGTAGATGATGTCCTCTTCTTCATTGTGGGCCACACTAAATAGATACTTATATATGGATATAGTAGATAAACATGGTTGGATTAAACCTTTCAAGGTCAAAGGTATGAAAGTCACCACTCATATGATTTTTGCAGATGATGTGCTCTTCTTCATTGCGTGCCACACTAAATATATGAGGAATGTGAATAATCTATTGAAGACATTTGGCAATCTCACCAACCTTTACATCAATAACCTCAAATCTCATGTGTTTATGTCGAGATCATGCTATAGCAGAATAGGGTGCCTCAAACATGCCATTTATCTACCTGAAAGAAAATTCCCTACAAAATACATGGGGATCCCCCTTTCCGGTGGGAGAGGAAGGGGGTCATATTTTGAAGAGTGTGTTGATAATTTGAGAACTAATGTGGACAAATGGAACAGTCTTTGCATCTCTATGGCAGGATGTGTTGTGCTTATTCAAGCTATTCTCGTTGCTAAAATCTAGTATTTGTGTAGATATACTGATCTCCCTCTCTATATCCTTGACAAATTTAGATATATCATATATAGTTTCTTGTGGGGTGGTGGTGCCCATGTTGTTAGTAGGGAGATAGTGGTGCAACCCCTCTATGTAGGTGGCATGGGTCTGAGAAGCCCACTGAACATTGTGGGAAGTGCCACAACTAAAAGGGTGGATCGCTTCCTCATGTGTCCCGAATCTCTATGGTCTTCTTGGCTGAGTATCCGCTATGGCAACTTGAATGAGGGGAATCAGATGGGGGAGTCCATGGTGTGGAGGAAGATGGATAGGGAATGGAAGGATCTGCAACACTTTTACCAGTGGACAGATCTTGGATGGAAGACACCGCTGCATTTCAAGCCGAGAAAGATACATAGGAATCAACCGGAGCACCTGTGGCATACTATTTTGTGGAATAGTAACTCCTTACCTAAATGGAGTTTCTTATCTTATAGAGCCATTATGGGACACTTACCTACCAGGGATAGACTTCTGAGATGGGGTTTTCAAAGCTACTTGGTATGTCTTCTACGTAATAAATTACCTGAGTCGCACAAACATTTGTTCATTGAATGTGATTACACTGTGTAATTGTAGAGGAGAGCCGATTTGAAATGTGGTGGGGGAGGGGGTGGATCCCTGCTGGACATGAACAAAGCCCTTCAGTGAATTTTTGATATGACCAAGTCAAACTTTCATAATAGGATGTTTGGGGGCATGTTCTTTACATCCCTCATTTTCTACATATGGAAGGAGAGAAATGAGAGGCTTCATGGTAAAAGGGTTTGGGATAACCTTAGATTTTTTGATGTAATTAGTGATAGTGTGATGTGGTGTTACAAAGACAATCCAAAGAACATGGGGGTGTTGATACCATGATTCTTAGGATGTGGGGTCTCTTGTAGACTATTTGTATAGTATACAGGATTCTTTGTTCCCAATACACCTTTGTGAAAGTTTTACCTTATATAAAAAAAATTCAAATATTGAAATATATGTATATCAATGTACAAATATGTGTAGACCTTGTATAAATGTGAATAAATAAAAATGCATACACTCATGTACAAATATGTTTGTATATGTAGGTATATTATAGTGTATGTATACATATGAATATATTAAAAGATATTCATATAATTGAGCAATTGTTGTGAAATTTGTTCTATGTATTACAATGCATACATATAAATCAATGATTGTGTATTTAAATTTTAATATATAATGGAATGAGTGTATATTTACGCGTGCATGTATGAACATGCAGGGATATAAGTTGTGGGCATTTCAAAAATAGAGTTTAATTGACTGCTTAATCGGACAAGCTGGAGTATATGTGGCCCATGACCGCTTAGTGGACTGATTAGCAATATGTGGTGCGGTAGGGTGACTGAATAGGCATAAGCGGGATTATATGAGGTCGTGCGTACCAATTTCCCAAATAGTGGCGGAAGCAACTCTAATGTTTTCCACAACATGAGGGACTTTATCTCAAAGAGATGTCACAAGAATAATAAACATTGCAAATAAAGTAAACAATCACCATGCATTAATATAGAAATTGTTTCATACATTGTTCTAAGGAAATCTAGTATAATTGAGTCCTTGAAGTGAAACTAACTAAGCCAAACATGATTAAAATTCATCTGAGACATACTTAAAATAATCTATAAACATTATGATCTTTTATTGTAGATGGAACCCCACCAGGAAGGTCTTTGGGAAATCTTGATATATTCCTTAAGTTGAGCTTCATATGGATCTATCCTTGATGTTTCTATATGCTTGCAGGCATCACACCCCCAGCCATGCATCAAATAAATTTTTAAGTGGAATTGAACATATTATAACTAAAAGAAAGCATGTAAATTGAAAATAAATTTTAAACATTAAATATTGAAAAGTAACATAATTACTTTTAGATTACTTCTTTTATCTTGAATTATATAAGAATCCTTGATTTTGCACTCTTCTCTTATGACCGAAGTGCCTCTTGGATTGCAATGAAGTGCCTCTTCTCTTATGCACCAAAGTACCTCTTGGGTTGCACCGAAGTGCCTCTTCTCTTATGCACTAAAGTGCCTCTTAGTTTTGCTCCGAGGAGCCTCTTGGTGAGGATCTTATATAAGTTTATCTTTTAACATTATATTTCTCTTTAAACTCTTAACTTTATCTTAGACATTATTCTTGACTTTATTCTTAATGTTCATGAAGATGATACAATAATATTAACAATACACATGATGTTCAGTTCATTATAAATTCATTGACTTTTAACAATTGAAATAGTAAATAATCATTCATAGATACACATATACTTAAAATCAATCCGTAATTATTTTAGTGTATGGACCACTTACCTCTCTCTTGGAGAAGATCCTATTGCTCCTCATATGTTGAAGAAACCAAAGTCACGTTCCTAGAGTTGATAGAACCCTAATTACCCTGTTGTAATAATTATAATTCATTAAAAATTGATATTCAACCTAATTTCTAGGGTTTATGATTCTTTAATGATTAAGAGGAAAACAAATTCAATATAGGATCCAACACTTAATCCATCATCTAGATATAAAAAAATCCTTTCCAAAATATATTTTTATGGAATTTCCTAACATCATATGATAGATATGAATTTTTAAACATGCTACCAATCATAAGGTAAGATATATACATGTATTAATATAATATCCCATAGGTCTCCTAGTCACAGGCATAGGTGACCCTATACAGACACGGACCAAGACCTCTCCAATAAAACATGGGGTCAACATACGATTAAGGTGACTCAAATATCAGTTATGCCCATGAGGGCATGGCATTGGGAACCGATCCATCAAGGGTAAAAACAAAAAACCAACAGTCGTCTTGTTATGGCTTTGATCAATGCCAAACAAAGAGAAGAATAGTAGAAATTTGTTAATCAAACTCATTTTTTGGGATCAAACTCAGACAACACCTTTAAAACCAAGTTTCTGAGGTTGTCACAGTTTCAATGAGACCAAGAAGGATGGATGGGGCATCCTTTGGTCTAAGAATCGGCCACCGCCATCACAAGTCGAGACATCAGAAATGTAGATCTGAAAGAAGCCAAATAGGAAAAAAATTGTGATCAAGATGGGTTTAAGCATCCCAAGAAAAGACCACAATGATGAAAACCATAAAAAAGGTGGCCTAAAACCTCATATTACTAAGTTGTGGTCAGAATATTGTTCTTGGAACACAAATCAAAAGAGAACAAGGTACCTACAAACTTGGTTTGAATTGGAAGCTAGAAGAGCTTTGTCCAGTATTGGGTAATTGCACGACAGTGTCCTCAGAATTTACAGTGGTCAAGTTTGCTCCGTTGGTGTTGATCATTAGGTAGTGTATAGGTAGAGAAGGGAGCCAAAAGTGGGGGAAAATTGAGGGTGTTTTAATATAGGCATTCACTTCCTTAGTGTTTGGGGAGTATTTTTAGTTGACTACTTATACAGATTGGCGGCTAGAGGGGCTAGATTCCCAACTACAGTGGGAAATAGGGGAGCAAGAAGGAGCTCTTATGGTTTGGGGATTCTAAGTACCGAATCCTATGCTACTTGGGATCGGGAGAAACACCAGGATGTGAGGAACGTGATGGCATGTAGAACACGATGCAAGGGTGAGAGGGATTAGCAGAGGGAACCACAACTACTAGAGGGTCCTACTGGAACCAGGGCTCAGGCGAGAGGGACGAGTCCCCCGTTCATGAATGACTCTGAATTGGAGTTTGATATGGAAACAGATGTGTAAAGGGGTGTGGGACACCCATATAACCTGGACTATGGGTTAGATTAGTTAATTGACTATATTTTTGATATAAATCTATTACCAACTATATATAGACTTTCCTAGATCAATTAAGTGATCAAATAAAGTCCAAAAAACACCAAATTTTAACCACACACCATATGGAGGGCCTAGAACCTTCGTATCCTATTAGATTTAGGTTTTGGTTATCTATTATTCATCAACTATATATAAGTCATTATCTTATTATTTATGTAGAAGGTGAGATAAAGTGAATTATCACTGCTTAGTGAACTAGTTGAGTTCAATTATGTGATTGAGAGTAATAATACACTCAAGGACTTAATTAATATTTGAAGGCATTATCAGGAGTTTATTTTCATATTAAGGTGATGGTGAATTATTGAATGCATAGATGAACAACATATTACATAAATGAAATTTTACGAAATGTGCTTATTCCCATTAAGTCCATTGTTTAACTTTTATCATAAAACTCCATTAAGAACTGTAAATTATATGTGTGAAAATTTTGGATGTTACATCGCCTGCGCCTCAACTAAGGGCGCCTCTCCTGAACATGGAATCTTAGGGTCTAGGGAAGACCTTTGAGAGGCTGAAGTGCATGTGAGCCATCGAGTATGCAGGTACAACGAGCCCCGTAGATGCCAATACGTGGTTGACAGATTTGGACAGGGCGTTCATAATTCTAAATATCTGTGATGAGGACAAGGTGAAGCTGTAACATTATGAATCTTAGATGTAATATCCATGTAAACCTTTTTCCCAAGTTTCCCTTTCATTTATGTCCTTTATGTTGTTCATGTTTAGTTAGTGGAATTTATAGTGGCTTTGTGAACATTTATTCACAAATTGTACCAATATAAGGGTTTATGCACAAATACCTCAGTGAAAGCTTAATTACCATAATTAAGTGCTCTAAAACTTAATATAACTTTTTCATGTGATTTTAAAACATAAAATGAGCCTAAATATCAATTTTGGTTCGATTTGGATGTTGTTTGTGCAAGTTATACAATTTTAGGTACATTTTGGACTTTTATGAAATTTACCCAATTGGGAGGTTTTCTTTGCAAATTATCACCTGAATTTTAATCCTTAGATATTCCCTTACCATTATAAAGATTTTGAACCATGGGGAACCTGGTTTCACCTTGGTTTAAAGGTGTTTCTCACCAAAGGCATAATAGGGATTATCCTCTTTATAAATGAGCTTATCTTTAAAAGCTATTAACCAATGGGGTTATTTCTTTGATTGGAGGACAGTGGGGATGGCCTAGAAGCCTCCATGGGATTTTAGGACCGACCTTGGATATAAAATAAGTCTCTATGTGATGTAATCTTACATGGCCATGAAGCCTTAGCCTAAGGACACATGGAAAGTCCCATAAACACCTCATGCTTGCCCCCTTCTTTATAAAGCCAAGCCTACCCCTTCCCACCTCCCAATCCAAGAAGAAATCCTCTCCTTCTATTTCCCCCATATTAGAGCATTGCCCCTTCTATATTTTTCCATGAAGTTGCTATCCCAAGTTAAAAGAGGGTGCCTACCTTGGTGAAGAAGGCTCCTAGGGTTCCAAATTTCTCTATTTATGGATTTCTTAAGCTCCTCCTTGGCGATTTTGACCAAAACTAGTAAGTATCCTCCTTTAATTCCTTATTTTCATGATGTTAGTATTCCTACCACCTTCTTCCAGGTTGGAATCATGACCTTCCCATGGTAAAACTCCACCTAGAACCCTAAAACATCTCATCTCCATGCTCTTTTGCTAGAGTTTGCACCTCTAAAGTGGAGAAGGTGAACTTTGCTCAAGAAAGTAGCTTGGCTTGGAGCAAATGGACCTTCCAATCTTAGGATCCTTTCTGTTTGGACCTTCTTACCTTCCTATAGGCAAGTTTTGTTAACCCCCTTCTCATATATTTCTTACTACATGCTTAAAACTCATGCTTTTATGTTTAAAATCAATGATCTCCATCTCTATTTAAGATGTTCTTCTAGGGTTTTAGTTTCTTGCTGTTTTACCTTCTCTAGAAGATCTAGTTTAGTTACCTTTGAAACTGCAAAACCTGATCTTGGGTCAAATGGTGTTCTCTCTCTCTCTCTCCAATTATCTCGATCGGTTTGATGATGTGGCAATTTCCTATTGGTTAGTATTGAAAAATTCATATCTTCTTATCCGCTTATCCAAATTTGACAAATAAATATGTTTTGGAATTCTAAAATTAATCTCTATCTAAAAAAATAATTTCAAGGTCTGATTTCATGGTTTTATGAAGGGTGATTTTTGTAAAATGAATTTAATGCATAAAATCCATAAATAGTACATCTTAATAATTATAACTCCAAAATTAACATAAAAATATGTTTTCTTGATCAGGAGAACCGAATAAGTTCATTGGAGATATTTTCAAAATATAAATCCAAGTTTTTCTAAAATGTTTTGAAATTAGGGTTTCTATACATTAATGTGTACTATGTACTGTAATACATGTTAATACATTGAAAATAGGAAAAGTGGAACTTGGACTCAATTAAAGTCGTGAAAGTTAGTAATTGATATCAATAAGAGAGGTATGTGCAATTCTTACACCCTATGTTGGGATAATTGCAGCCAAATCCTATATTTCCCTAATGAGGCTTAAATGAACCCTAAATCTTATATTCTTGAATCCTAATGTTGTTCATGCCTCAAATCAGATTATAATTTCTTTTTGTTTGGGTCTTATACCCCCTACTGCCATGCTTATTGAATATTATGACTACTCTTTCCATGAATACTTTTCTATCATGTAGATTTCTGTTCTATTTAATTTAAAGTAGCGATACTTATATACAACCACCCACAGAGGGCATGTATTTAATTGCCCTGGGGAATGCTTTTATTCTCCCCTATATAATTGTGCAGGTGAATGGGAATGTCTTATTCTCCCCTCACCTATAGGTTAGAGTTCTGGTAGGTGCCTCAACCCTACTTAGTTAGGTAGACATAATTATCTTACATGCAAATCCTTTTTAATATAATTGTTAATGGCAAGTTTCTTTTGAATATAGCCTGATACTCTTGTTATCTTCATCTTATGATGAAACCTAGCCTATTCTTATTTGCTTTACTTATCTTGTTATCCTAGACTAGTTTTGTGACACATACCTTGTTTTCTTTCCCCTTTCGCTGGATGCTTTCCCAACCACTAGGTGCTGTTGCTGAGCAAGGAGAAGGACAAGTTTGAAGGAAGTCATCTCAGGAGTAGATCTCAAGATATCTAAAAGTATGTCTAGGTTTCTATAGCTAGATCCTTTTCTCTTATCTTTTTCTTTTGGGAACAATCATGTAATAAATTACAAAAGCCATGTAATAGGCTTAGTACTTTTATTTCTGTTGCTATTGACATTTTATAATGTATCTGGTGCATGCTTATTTACTTGGAATATTATTCATGCATCCCTAAATATCTTTTGTTTTTCTAAAAAGATGGATGTTTTGTACTTTCTTTAAATTTTAGTAAGGAGGTGATCTCACCTCTTTACAGCATGGTATCAGGTACTTTAGGCAACTATTAGGACATGAAGTTGAAGCAAAGTGGTCTAGAATGGATCAGGGTTTTGAGGGCTGGCAATATTTTCCTCCACACCACTAGCTTGGTTTATGAGGACTCTCGTGCCCATATGATACCATCCTGGCCTGAGCTGATATGAATTGCCCAAAATAGTATGATTTTAGGCAATAACATTCTAGATATTGTTTTCTCATCTATGATTTAAATACTCCTGGGAACATAATATTTTAACCATACCTTTCAGGATAGGTGACTTGTTCGACAATAGGAACAAGGGAAAGGAGTAGAACAATGATGACTCCAATGTGAGAAACACTCTTGTGACTCCTGTCGGCCATAGTGTTGTCAACCCTACTACTCTAGTCACCCCCGTCCCTTCACATCGGAGCAAGAGTTGGGAATGGTGCACTAGTTGCTCTCCACCATGATGGGGCAGCTCTACACAGTGGTCGCCAACACCAACAAGCTGAGGGAGTTCACCCTCACTGACTTCATAAAGATGCAGCTACCCTACTTCAAAGGTTAAAGTGAACACAACATGGTGGATAAAGCTGATGAATGGGTGTTGGCTTTGGATCAGTCCTTCGAGACTATGGCATGCCCACCTCACCAAAAGCAGTTCATGACATATGTACTGGACGGGCCGACATGTGTCTGGTGGAATGGTGTCACCCACACTCGAGACACCTATACCATGGAGTGGGACTAGTTCCTGAAGCTCTTCAGGGAGAAGTACATCTATCCCGCCTTCCTGAGGAAAAAGGAAGCCGAGTTCTACATCCTCAAGCAGGGAGGCATGTGTGTGGCCGACTACATCCAACGGTTCCTACTTCTGGAATGCTACACCACCAACCTTAGAGCCAAGAGAAGGGCAACATTGTTCTTAGAGGGCCTGAACTACCAGATGGGCCGAAGTCTTGTTCCACAGCTTCCACTCACCTTCCAACAGATGATGGATAAGTCCTTGGTCATCAATTCCTACCCAGGATTCCAATCCTATGGATACAGTAATGGCTACAACAACAATAAGAGAAAGA
This sequence comes from Alisma plantago-aquatica, assembly GCA_963693085.1. Taxonomy (NCBI): domain Eukaryota; kingdom Viridiplantae; phylum Streptophyta; class Magnoliopsida; order Alismatales; family Alismataceae; genus Alisma; species Alisma plantago-aquatica. Next base: position 346,329,056 of record OY856414.1, read on the forward strand.
ACCCTACCTAGAACGAGAATCACATATATGATCAGTGCAATAGGTGATCTCACCACCATCATCTAGGGAGATGTCCTGCCAACAATGCACCTGCTCGTAGAGACAACCGACCTCCTCTGACATGCCATGAGTGTGGCCAAGTTGGGCATATCCAACCACTTTTCCTCCGTTTCCAACATGGATAGAATAATGCCCAGCAGCCACAGTAGCCAAGGCAGAATCTCCCTCTACAGAATAATAACAACAACAACAACCAAAACTTGAGACAACTGCCTATGGAGAGGCAGAATGGGAGAGTGTTTTCTCTCAATGCTGAGGAAGAAGGCGAAGATAATGAAGTTATTGAAGGTACCTTGCATTTTAATATGCATCCTATAAAGGCAATGTTTGATTCTGGCTCATCCAATACCTTCATATCTTGTCAGCTTGCTTCTATATTAGAAATAGAATCTGAGTATATGGATCATATATTAGATGTAAAAACCTCTAGTGGTAAGATCTGCTCTTCATATCTCCAAACTCCAACCATGAACCTTTGTATATCTGGTATAATCTTTCCCTCAGATTTCATCTTGCTCGACATGACCGCCTTTGATGTCATCCTGGGAATGGATTAGTTGAAGAGGTGCAAAGTTGTTTTGTTTTGTGAAGAATCAAAAGTTAGTTTGTCACATCCTATTGAGGGAGGATTGTGTGTCAAGGGTAGGAAGCGAGAGGATCAACAATTTGTTATCTCCGCCATCAAACCTGAAAAGCTAGTCTCGCAAGGGTGTAGAGCTTTCTTAGCCTCTATAGTCCTTGAGGCTACACCTCCTTCTCTCGAACACATACATGTGGTGAAGGACTTCCCAGACATCTTTCCCGAGGAGTTATCTGGCTTGCCACCAACTCAGGAGGTGGAGTTATCTATCAAACTTTTACCCAAAACTTTGCCAATATTGAAGCCGCATTACCACTTGGCCCCTATCGAGCTTGCCAAACTAAAAACGCAGCTAGAAGAGCTTCTCGACATGGGCTTCATGTGCCCCAGTGTTTCACCTTGGGGAGCCCGTATCCTGTTTGTGAACAAGAAGGATGGTTCAATGAGGATGTTTATGGACTACCACATGCTTAACCAAGTGATAGTGAAGAACCATTATCCTTTTCCTCACATCAACGACTTGTTTGACCAGTTGAAGTCAGCCATTGTGTTCTCCAAGATAGATCTGTGAAGTGGCTACTATAAGATGTGCATGAAGGATGATGATGTCCCAAAGACGACATTCAGAACTCGCTATGCGCATTACAAATTCATGATCATTCCTTTAGGCTTGACAAATGTCCATGTTGCCTTCATAGACTTGGTGAACCGAGTGTTCTGCCCATACCTTGACAAGTTCATGGTGGTGTTTATCGATGACGTTTTGGTTTATTCTGAGACGTTAGAACAACATCACGAGCATCTACGGATCGTTCTCAACACACTATGAGAAAATTACTCTATGCAAAATTCTCAAAGTGTGTGTTCTGGATAAAGGAAGTGATGTTTTTTGGTCATGTGATTTCTTTCGGACATATAACTGTTGATCATGCAAAGGTAGAAGCTGTGACCAAGTAGAAAGCTACAAATAATCCCTCAGAGATATGTAGTTTCCTCATCTTAACAGGTTACTATCAAAGGTTTATTAAGAGCTTCTCTGTTTTGTCCTTGCCTTTAACCAAGCTAACGTGAAAGGAGGTCAAGTTCTCTTGGACACCAGAATGTGAGAAAAGTTTCCAAAAGCTGAAGGAGTGTTTGACTTCTGCTCCTGTTCTTGCCTTTAATGTTAAAGGCATACCCTATGTCATCTACATTGATGCTTCTAAACAAGGCTTAGGGTGTGTTTTGATGTAAGATGGAAAGGTGATTGCCTATGCTTCCCTATAATTGAAACCAAATGAAGCTAATTGGCCTACACATGATTTAGAGATTGCTGTCATCATTCATGCTCTGAAAATATGGTGACACTATCTCTATGGTGTGAAGTTTGAAGTTTTCTCTAACCATAAAAGCTTGAGGTACCTGTTGAAACAAAAGGATCTGAATCTATGACAGCGGAGGTGGATGGAATATCTCAAATATTATGACTTCACCATCACCTATCATCCTAGTAAAGCAAATGTCATAGCTGATGCTTTAAGTCACAAGAAGGATGTTGTTTGTGTTTCTCTAAGATGTTCGATGTGGGAAAATCTCGAATATGTGACTAGTTGGCGACCTCAACCAATCGATTCATTGGATGAAGACAAGTTGTGTGTCCATATGGCTAGTTTGGCTATTACATCAACTTGGATCTCAAAAGTTGTTGATGCACAATTGGAAAGCTTTGAGATGGAAGAGATGAAAGCCTTAACCGAGAATCCACAATCTGACTTCTTTGTCAGAGTGGATGGTGTTGTCCGCTTCAGACAAAGATTATGGTTCCTAATGTGGGTGATCTAAGACATAATGTGTTGAGTGAAGCACATGGATTCAAGTACACTATTCATCCTAGCACAAAAAAAATGTACAAGGACTTCCAACGAAGCATCTAGTGGAAGAACATGAAGAATGATATAACTCTATTTGTCGCGAAGTGCTTGACATGTCAGCAAGTCAAGATCAAACATCAACGACCTGGTGGTCTTTTTCACCCTATTGAAATTCCAGAATGGAAGTGGGAGAAGATCACAATGGACTTCATTACTGGTTTCCCCAAGTCCAATAAAGGTTATGATGCTATTTGGGTGGTTATTGATTGGCTTACAAAATCTGCTCATTTCTTGCCTTTCAAAACCAATTACAAAGTTGCGGATATGGCTCAGTTGTACATTGAGTGGATTGTACGCCTGCATGGAGTACCTGAGGTAATAGATTTTGATTGTGTTACTTCTCATTTGTGGGGTCAAATCTAGGAGGAGATGGGTATTGACTTGCATTTTAGTACTTCTCACCACCCGCAGACTGATGGTCAATATGAGAAAATAGTTCAGATTATAGAGGACTTGCTTCGTGCTTGTGTGATGGATTGGGGTGGTGCATGGGATTAGTATCTTCCATTAGCTGAGTTTGCTTACAACAATGGCTACCAACCTAGTATTGGTATGCCACCTTTTGAAGCTCTCCATGGTAGACCATGTCGTTCACCTTTGCATTGGGATGATGTCGGTGAACGTTCTCTAGTAAAGACCGATGACATGCAAATGATGACATAAAAGGTAAAGTTGATAAAGAAATACATGAAAGCTTATAAAGACCAACAGAAGATGTTTGCTGACAAGAAAAGGTCCAATGTTAACTTCGTAGTGGGTGACTATGCATTTTTGAAGATCAAACCTATACGTTCTATTGCTAGATCTAAAGTTAAAGGCAAGATGAGTCCTCGCTATGTTGGACCATTTGAAATCTTAGATAAGGTTGGACACTATGCATACTACTTAGCTTTACCTCCTTCCTATGATAAGATTCATAAAGTGTTCCATGTCTCTGTGCTGAAGAAGTATGTGAAGGACTCTTCTCATGTGCTTACTGTTGAGCCTTTGGAGATACATGAGAATCTGACCTATGAAGAGCTACTGGTGAAGATCCTTGACTCCCGAGTAATGTAGTTGAAGAACAAAGAGATTGAGCTAGTAAAAGTTTTGTGGAAATATCATGGTCTGGAAGAAACCACTTGGGAGTTGAGTCTCTCTCTCTCTCTCCAATTATCTCGATCGGTTTGATGATGTGGCAATTTCCTATTGGTCAGTATTGAAAAATTCATATCTTCTAATCCGCTTCTCCAAATTTGACAAATAAATATGTTTTAGAATTCTAAAATTAATATCTATCTAATAAAAATATTTTCAAGGTTTGATTTCATAGTTTGACGAAGGGTGATTTTTGTAAAATGAATTTAATGCATAAAATCCATAAAAAGTACATCTTAATCATCATAACTCCAAAATTAATATAAAAATATGTTTTCTTGATCAGGAGAACCTAATAAGTTCAGTGGTGATATTTTCAAAATCTAAATCCAAGTTTTGCTAAAAAGTTCTGAAATTAGGGTTTCTATACATTAATGTGCACTATGTCTCTAATACATGTTAATACATTGAAAATAGGCAAAGTGGAACTTGGACTCAATTAAAGTCATGAAAGTTAGTAATTGATATCAGTAAGAGAGGTATGTGCATTTCTTACACCCTATGTTGGAATAATTGCAGCCAAATCCTTATTTTCGTAATGAGGCTTAAATGAACCGTAAATATTCTAATCTTGAATCCTAATGTTGTTCATGTCTCAAATCAGATTATAATTTCTTCTTATTTAGGTCTTATACCCCAATGCCATGCTTATTGAATATTATGATTAATCTTTCCATGACTACTTTTCTAGAATGTAGATTTATGTTCTATTTAATTTAAAGTAGCGATACTTATGTACAACCACCCACAGAGGGCATGTATTTAATCGCCCTGGGGAATGTTTTATTCTCCCCTATATAATTGTATAGGTGATTAGGAATGTATTGTTCTCCCCTCACCTATAGGTTAGAGGTCCGATAGGTGCCTCAACCCTACTTAGTTAGGTAGACATAATTATATTACATACAAATCCTTTTTAATATAATTGTTAATGGCAAGTTTCTTTTGAATATAGCCTCATATTCTTGTTATCTTCATCTTATGATGAACCCTAGCCTGTTCTTATTTGGTTTACTTATCTTGTTATCCTAGACTAGTTTTGTGACACATTACTTGTTTTCTTTCCCCTTTTGTTGGGTGCTTTCCCAATCACCCAGGTGTTGGTGCTGAGCAAGGAGAAGGACAAGTTTGAAGGAAGTCATCTCAGGAGTAGATCTCAAGCTATCTAAAAGGATGTCTAGGTTTCTATAGCTAGATCCTTTTCTGTTATCTTTTTCTTTTGGGAACAATCATGTAATGAAAAAAGAAAGCCATGTAATGGGCTTAGTACTTTTATTTCCACTGCTATTGACATTTTATAATGTATCTAGTGCATTCTTATTTTCTTGGAATATTATACATGCATCCCTCAATATCTTTTGTCTTTCTAAAAAGATGGATGTTTTGTACTTCCTTTAAATTTTAGTAAGGAGGTGATCTCGCCTCTTTACAAAAGCACATAGTTTACCTTATTAAGGATATTGTTGGCCATTGGGGGGCCATAGAGGAGGAAAAGAGACCAAGAGTGGTAGTAAGTTGGGAAGAGTTTCAACAAGAGTTTGTGAGTCACTACTTCCCTGAGAAGTATCTGGATGAGAACATAGCCTAGTTTGAAAGGGCACACCAAGGGTCATTGTGTATCAATGACTATGAGGTGAGTTTTATGGAGCTTTTGAGGTTCCGTCCTCACATGGAAACCACAGAGAAGGAGAGGATCTGAAGATTTGAGAAGGGTTTGAATGCTAAGTTGTCTACAATGACACCTGCTTTGGAAAATCGAGAGAAGTTCTCCACCTTTATGGAGTCTGTGAGGAGGATAGAGAGGTCTACTTTGGAGAAGTGAGAATCCAATGTAAGGAATAGGTTGGCCTAGTTCCAAGGGAAATAATATGATAGCTTCAAGAAATCGAGGTTCTATTCACTGTAGTACCATCAATCATTGCATAGATCAACATTTTTTGAGCCAAGAGCACAAGTTCAGTCATAGTGGTTCCCTAGTAAAGGAAGAGGTCACAATTCTCCTCTAGCTGGTGAAAAGTAGTTCCGGGTCAGTGTCAGTAACAAGGCCATCTAGGCTACAATATGACACACAAACGTGCTTCAAGTGTGGACAAGTTAGGCATGTGAGATGGTTGTGCCCTTTGAAGGATCAAGAGGTTTCACAACAGCTGAGGCAGAGCTAGCAGGGCTCACAACAACAACAATTTAGCAATGGTGGTGGCAACAAAGATCATGTGAAGACATCACATGAAGGGTTATCAAGACCAGCTAGCAGAGGTCGAGGACAACAACAGGTGGTGACTAGATTCTATGCCATGAGTAAGTCAGAATGAGTTGTCAAATCATGGGTCATAACAGGTCAGATGGAGTGACTTTTTTCATTCTGACTTATCTTCTTCTAATTTTATATCTAATTTGGTTGACCCAAGTGTGACAAACTAATATATCACCAGAGAGGTGATAAGTAGTTGTAACTTACCTACTTGTAGTAGAGATTATATCCTTTTTCTAGAAACCCCTTTGGTCATTCTGTTGTGTTGCAGGAGGTGTGTCCATCATGTGTTCTTTCTTTTTCAAGACACATCATAAAAGTGGATCTTATGCTACTTAATATGCATGGATTTGATGTGATCTTAGGGTTGGATGCCTTAGAGAAGTACAAGGTTGTTTTGGACTGTAATTCCAAGGTTGTGACATTTTGTGATGGAGGTGTCACTTGCACTTTCCAAAGAGAAAGGAAGATTCTTCCTACTTGTCTTGTGTCAGCTGTGGCAGTAGAGAAGTTGATGAGATAAGGGTGTGAAGATTTCTTAGCTCACATAGTGGATATCAACGTGATGAGTTGTAGTATACAGGATGTATATGGGGTTAGGATGAGCATCAGGTCGGGCCGTCCCGATTCGACCCGCAACCCAGCCCGCATAACCCGATCGAGATCCAAATCTGATTTATAATATGGGTAGACCGGACCCAAAATTTAGACCCATATTTTATTTGGGTCGGGTACGAGCTGAGGTAAACCCAGACCCAAAAACCCAAATGCCCAGATTAGATTTTGTATACATTGTATACATATACATCTATGTTTGTCCTGAAAGAAAAATATACAAATTTCTTGATGCAATATGTAGTATGTATCCAACCAATGGAAACATGGATAATCTATAATCAAACAACAAGATTAGTGAGATGATACTAGTAAGATAACCATCATCAACATGGATACATGTACTTGATTTATTTGTTTTGATCTCACTGGGCATTCAAATAGAACCTTTTGTTGTTTAGATATGTATATTTTAACAAGTCAATAAAATATGGCATCCATACTTTGATTTGCAATGTATATAACACTAAAAAAATTCATGTCACTAGCTCATTAAAGAAAAATATAGAAGCAACTAGCTCATTGGATATTCTGCTCATTTTTTTTGCTTATATGCAAACATGTAGGAGACAAATGATCTTTTGCCCTTCCAAAACCCATTTCATTGTATATACATATAGGATGAGGAAGCAAAAAGACACAACATTATAGATTCCACCACTTTTATAAGTCTCATACATTCACATGTACGAGAAAATGGTTTGTTGCTCTTTAGTATCCATTTCATTACTATATGGGATAACTAAGGTATACATATTTTGACTACATAGATCACAAAGTATATACTTTCTTTAAGTTTGATCCAAAATATATATCATACTAATTTAGTTTTCATGTTAGCGAGTTAGATCTGGAAAAAATTGATATCTCACTTGATGTTATATGGGCAAACCTAAATCCGGCCCGAAACCTAGCATTCTTATATGGGTCGGGTATGGACTGACAATTTTCAATTTTATCTGACCCCAAAGCCGACCCACGACCCTCTTTAAAATGTGGATTTGGATTTGGGACAGACAAAACCTAGTATAGCCCAACCCAATGTTGTCCCTACCTGGGTGCTTGAGTTTGAGGGATTTTTTTTCAAAATAGTTTCTTGGTGTTCCATGAAAAACCACTAGAGGGGGGGTGAATAGGGTTTTATAATACTTTTAAAATTAATTCAACCAAGCAACCACAATTGAAATTTGGAGAAGGAGATACGATGTTTAGAGTGGTTCCACCCTTAGCAAATACTAAGGGAGTCAGTCCACTACCCAATTGTTTCCAATTGGTATTTTGAAAGAACTTGTATTTTATTACCTCACAAGGATGTTACATAAGATACAAATACCTTCACCCTTAGGATAGCCTTCCCCTAGAAGTAGTCTCACCAACCTTGAAGCAGCCTTCCTTGAAGTAACTCCAAGATCCCCCTTAAAGTAGCCTTCCTCTTGAAGTAGCTTCCTGTTGAGACAACCTTCTTGAAGTAATCCTAACTCCTCCTAGATACATTCACCACCGAAGAAGCTCCAACAACCTCCTTTCCACAGCCTCCAACCTAGGAGTAGCAAAGGAGAACAAAATACAATAAAAGGAACAAGACTGGAAGAAAGAAGCAATGTTACCAATTTAGTACAACGCTTTGATCCTATATAAAGCGTTTGATCTCCTAACTAAAGTGTATGGATGTGGAGGTATAGTGGATAGGAGATATCAGCCTATAGGACATGAATTCACAGCTTGTGGAAATGTTTTGCAAGTGAAAGCTTTGCTAATGGCTTGCTACAATGTGATCTCAAGTGAATTGTATATGCAAGTGATGCTTTGAGGTGTCCTATGGCTGTCCTATTTATAGGAGTGGTTTGCTAATGCTTGGGGACGTTCTAAACACCTTATAGGGTGTTCTTAGTGCTCAGCTAGACATTAAGTGTCCACTAATTGCATTTGTAACAACTAGTTAATTAATTCTGAAAAGTGCAGACAGAACCATTTTCGGTCAAAGTATTTGTCGACTGAGAGTTTCTCGGTCGAGGAATGTGTCGACCAAGTGGGAGTCTGATTCAATATATTGTAACATTCGATTCCAACTCCCAACTACTTTTCTAACCCAGTCTAATGGCTAGGAGGGTCTATTCTCAGTCGAGGAGTTTTTCGATCGAGAGTGTCTCGGTCGAAGTTTTTGTCGACCGAGAATATCACTGATTCAATGTATTCATTTACTAAGTGTGTGTATCAATGTGCAATTGTGATACTATCTTGGAGGATGACCTATCTAAGTGTATTGAGTGGATAGGGAAGATCTAAACACTTGATTTACATGATATCTAAGTACTTGTACATTATAAACTTGTACAAGTTTTTACATTGATTACAATCATGAAAATAAAGCAATTGTAGCAAATTGATCTTCCAAGTCTTCGCTATCCACCACCTTATATGCTTGTCCCTGAAACACTCAAATAGCAAGTTAAAACCAAAAGAAAGAAATGTTTGTCATCATCAAAACAAAGGGATTATAATAATGTCCAATTTAGCCAACAATCTCCCCCTTTTTGAAGATGACAAACATTTCCAAAATATAAACCAAGGAAATATAAATCGTATGAGTTTCATACCTGAAGTTTACCTTTTGTAGCCACTCTTTTATTTGCAAGTATGTGCTAGCCGAGAGATTATGAAACTCATTTTACTTTATGTTATTGATTTTATATTATTTCTCCCCCTTTGTCATTTCAAAAAGATAACCAATCTAAGCATTAATTATGACTTTTATTTCTCCCCCTTAATTTGATAATTTGATACTCAATGCAAACCACTTATTTTTATGTCAAATTTAGCTACAATTTATTTCTCAATCATTTGCAAAGGATGTTAAGCCTTGAAATGATATGAGATCCTTTTAGATTCATGGCATATGTGTTTTGATTTCTCATCCATTTTACAAGAGATGTTAAGCCCTGAAAATGACATGTGAATCCTTTAAGCTTATGAATATATTTAATAGTTTCTCAACCATTTACAAGGGATGTTAAGCCCTGAAATGATATGAGATTCTTTTAAGCTTATAGTATAATCAATGAATGTATCTCTAACCAAATGTACATGATGTTAAGCCCTAATTTGTTTAGAGAATTCCATTAAGGACAAGATATACATTATATTCATAAATATTGTAGGCTCCTTTATTTTCATAACCAAGACTACTTTAAAGATACTAAGGTCATAACTAGTTTTTAAAGTTTGATTTGATCAAGATTTATAATGTTTACAAAGTTTTGTGAGCTCCATGTTAGTCTTATAATCAAGATAATTTAAGAATTCTAAGGTCATAATAAACATTTTGACTTTTATGAGAGCTTTACATTAAAATCTTGTTTCCAACATAATGAACAAGTTTAGGACCAATATACTAAGAAATGATTTCCAATTAAGCATTTTGTCAAACTTATTTTAGGTTGACCTTGACTTCGACCTTGGCGCCCCTTGGTCAAACTTGATTTCGATTGAGAGGCAATTTATGCATATTTCCAATTTAAGCATTCACAATGATCCACTTGTTTGAATATAAAGCCTTTATGTAACTTGAACATGTGGATACCAACTTGAAAGAGTTTATATCAGTTTTATACCTTAGGATCAAGTTTGTGTATAACTTGATTCATGTGAGCAATATTTGATTTTGAAATGGTGTCTTGCTCTTGATTTGCTTAGAATAGGCCTTAGATCGAATATTGAAATAATTTTATTCTAAGAAAGACCTCTTATTCCACTAATGCAAGAAATATATGAAGTTTTCTCAAGACAACATGGTTCATAACTTTCAGATTGGCCAAGAAATACTTTTAGGCAAACCATGTATAAGATCATAGCAATTGAAAATGAACATGCAATCTATCCTATATTTGTATTGAAGCATGTCCAATTGCAGTAAGAGTATAGATTTCCAATCATGCATCACAAAGATAATATCCTTTTCCATAAGCTAAGCACAAGATAAATATTAACTTAATATGTCAAGATGCATTTGTGCCATTGAGTTTTACTTTTATGTAAAATGGCATTTTCAATGATAACATCATCTTTATATGTAATGAGCTGAATCACTATGATCATTTTGAGAACAATATCCATTCATGGTTTGTATATATAGATCAAAGATTATTTTAGGAAACCAAGTAAAAGATGAAACACAATGATCATGATGAAACAATAAAGGCATATCCATAACACAATGATCATGATAGAACAATAGAAGCATATCCATAATTTCATGAAATACAATGATGATGAACATTTAAAAGCAAATTTCAAGACACATGGTCTCTATTTGCATATAGTTTTTATCACATAATTAGTAAATTTACAACATGTTTCATAAGGATATCAAGAATCAACATATAGATCATGATGCAAATTATCAATATGTGATTTTAGAGTTGTCTCCAAGATTTATGATTCATTTATAATTTCCAATCAATTTTCATTTATACCAAATTTATAGCAAGTTTATAGCAAACTGAACCAGTTAAATAGGTTTTCTAGAACCTTATTCGGTCAAACTATTTCTCAACCGACTTCTTTTTGGTCAACAATCTTTTCGACTGAGAAGGTTGATATATCTCCAGTTTTATCAGTTAAAATTCAGTCCTATAAATGTTCGATTGAATTGATCTCGGTCAAAGTCTTTTTCGACCGACATGGTTACTATTTTTCCATATTTCTATAGGTTAGAGACAAAAACTACTTTGGTCGACAATTCTCTCGACCGACATTGTCTCGGTTGAATATTTGGTCATCCGAGATTGTTTCTATACTGTTTTTAGTAGTTAAAAAAAATAGATCACTTCCAATATAGTTTTACAAAAATATGCAGTTTAAAGCTCAGTTTAGTTGAGATAAGACATTTGAATATCAAAGTAACATTTTAGGTCAAATCTCAACTAATCATATTCAAATATCAAGGTTTTGGGAACCCAAACTAGATCAACAACCTTTTTCTTGTATGGGCATGAGAAGGAATAATGTCCAAGAGGCAATCAATAGTGACAACAAATGGAATCAATTTCATTTTCTTCTATTTTCTTTTTAATATTCAAGTTTTCTTGATCTAGGTTAGATGACAAATTATCTCTTTCTTTTACAATGGCATCATAATCTAAATGAGTGCGTAGAATAGGTTGAGTTTGAAGATTATTCAACTTAGCAAGTAATTCAACCTTGTTTTAAGAAAGAAAATTATAGTTTGTCTCTAGAGTAAGTAACTTCATATTGCGATCATTAAGAGAAGATTTAAATGTAGAATTTTTAGAAGTAATACTTTCCTTTTCACAAACAAGTTCACTTAACTGATCATATAATTCTTCATTTGTTCTTGTAACTCTTTTTAGTTTCTTTTTACAATCAATATATTTATCATGTAATTCCTCAATGCTAGGAATTAACTCTTCAATAGATAAATAAAAAAGACTTACCTCTTGTTCTTCTTCATTTGTAGTAGTAATAACGCAATGTGCCTCTTTATGCACCTTTTCTTTCTTTAACTTCCTTGGACAACTAATTGTTGTGTGTCCCGTTCCTAAACACAATCTATAGCTTGTTGAAGGTCGGTCCAAGTTTCTCCTTTGCTAAAGGTTGTAGACACCACCACCCTCCATCTTCAAGACTCGATTAGAGCTCCTTGAAACCTGCTCTAATACCAATTGAAAAACCACTAGAGGGGGGTGAATAGGATTTTATAATAATTTTAAAATTAATTCAACCAAGCAACCACAATTGAAATTTTGAGAAGGAGACACGGCTTTTAGAGTGGTTCCACGCATAGAAAATACTAAGGGAGTCAGTCCACTACCCAATTGTTTCCAATTGGGATTTTGAAAGCACTTGTATTTTATTACCTCGCAAGGATGTTACATAAGATACAAATACCTTCACCTTTAGTATAGCCTTCAGGTAGAAGTAGTCTCACCAAACTTGAAGCAACCTTCCTTGAAGTAACTCCAAGCTCCCCTTTAAAGTATCCTTCCTCTTGAAGTAGCTTCCCGTTGAGACAACCTTCTTGAAGTAATCCTAAGTCCACTGAGCTACCTTCACTACCAAAGAAGCTCCAACAACCTCCTTTCTGCAGCCTCCAACCTAGGAGTAGCAAAGGAGAGAAAAATACAATAAAAGGAACAAGACTGGAAGAAATAAGCAATGTTATGAATTTAGTACAACACTTTGATCCTATATCAAGCGTTTGATCTCGTAACCAAAGTGGATGGACATGAGTGTATAGTGGATAGGAGATATCAGCCTATAGGACACAAATTCACAGCTTGTGGAAATGTTTTGCAAGTGAAAGCTTTGCTAATGGCTTGCTACAATGTGATCTCAAGTGAATTGTATATGGAAGTGAAAGCTTTGCTAATGGCTTGCTACACTATGATCTCAAGTGAATTGTATATGCAAGTGATGCTTTGAGGTGTCCTATGGCTATCCTATTTATAGGAGTGGTTTGCTAATGCTTGGGGATGTTCTAGACACCTTCTAGGGTGTTCTTAGTTCTCAACTAGCCATTAAGTGTCCACTAATTGCATTTGTAACGACTAGTTAATTAATTCTGAAAAGTGCAGACAGAACCATTTTCAGTCGAAGTATTTGTCGACTGAGAGTTTCTCAGTCGAGGAATTTGTCGACCGAGTGGGAGTCTGAGTCAATATGTTGTAACATTCGATTCCAACTCCCATCTACTTTTCTAACTTAGTCTAACAGCTAGGAGGGTCTATTCACGGTCGAGGAGTTTGTCGACCGAGAGTGTCTCGGTCGAAGTTTTTGTCGACCGAGAATATCACTGATTCAATGTATTCATTTACTAAGTGTGTGTATCAATGTGAAATTGTGAACCTATCTTGGGGGATGACCTATCTAAGTGTTGTGAGTGGATAGGCAATATCTAAATGCCTGATTTACATGATATCTAAGTACTTGTACATTATAAACTTGTACAAGTTTTTACATTGATTACAATCATGAAAATAAAGCAATTATAGCAAATTGATCTTCCAAGTCTTCGCTATCCACCACCTTATATGCTTGTCCCTGAAACACTCAAATAGCAAGTTAAAACCACAAGAAAGAAATGTTTGTCATCATCAAAACAAAGGGATTATAATAATGTCCAATTTATCCAACATTCCACCCCCTAGACAGATTGATTTTGAGATCAATCTAGTTCCTAGAATTCAACCCATAACTCAGACACCCTATAGCATGGCTCCAACTAAGATGAATAAGTTAAAGGAGTTTCATGAGTTGGTGGAGAAGGGTTTCATACGAATGAATACTTCCCTTTGGGGTGCTCTAGTGTTGTTTTTGAAGAAAAAGGATGGCTTAATGAGGCTTTTGCATAGATTATCGGTAGTTGAACAAGGGCACAATGAAGAATAAGTAGCCATTATAAAGAATAGATGATTTGTTTGATCAATTAAGAGGTGTTATAATGTTTTTCAAGATAAACCTGAGCTTGATATATCACCAGTTGAGGATCAAGACAAATGACATACCTTAGAATGCTTTCAGGACTAGGTATGGTCATTATGAGTTCATGGTTATGCCATTTGGGTTAAACAAAGGACCAACATCATTTTTTGGAATTGATGAATAGAGTGTTCAAATCGTATCTTGATCATTTTGTGGCAGTGTTTTGTGATGATATCTTGATATACTCCAAGGACAATCCACAACATGAGAAACATCTTCGTCAAGAGTTGGAGCAGTTGATGAAATATTTGTTGTATGCTAAGTTCAGTATGTGTGATTTTAGGTTGATTGAGGTGTCTTTTCTTAGTCATGTCATCTTTGCAAGAGGTGTTTGTGTAGACCCTAAGAAAGTGGAGTTAGTGTTGGAGTGGGAGCAGCCCAAGACACCGACTAAGGTTTTAAGCTTTCTAGGTCTAGATGGTTACTACTATAGGTTCATTAAGAACTTCAGTGCAGTTGCCTTACCTTTAACCAGGATGACTAGGAAGGGTGTTCCTTTTGTTTAAGATGACAAGTGTCAATGTTATTTTCAATTATCTTAATAAATACTAGGAGAACTATCCAACCCATAACCAGGAGTTAGCCATTGTAGTTCTCACCCTAAAGATTTTGAGGCACTATTTGTATGGGGAGAAGTATCAAATCTTCACAGATCACAACAATCTTCAGTATATCTTCTCGAAGTAGTAACTGAATATGAGGTAAGAGGAGATGGATGGCGTTGATCAAGGATTATGACTGCACAATAGACTATCATCTCGAGAAGGTGAATGTTATGGTTGATGTACTGACTAGAAAGTCATCTTTATCCTCATCAACAAATATAGCACAAGTACACTCCATGGCATGTCATAAGTGGGACATGCTAGTGTCACTTCGATAAATGAATGTACAGTTGTAAGTATCTCTATTGGTAGGATTGTTGGAACAACTACATGTCAAACTGACTTTGATACAATAGATCAGAGATGTACAAAAGGATGATACTATTAATCAGAACATCATATCAGAGTTTGGTTGTGGGAATCATGATGGATTTCATGAGTTAGATAATGAGACAATGTTCTTTCACAACAAAACTATGGTTCCTAACACCGACGATCTGAGAGAGATGGTTCTTGTGGAGGCTCATTCCTCAATGTACGTGATGCATCCTGGCAGTACGAAGATGCATCATAATATGAAGGATTTGTACTAGTGGCTATGTCTGAAGCATGATGTGGTAGAGTTTGTTGCCAAGTGTCCATTCTATCAATTGATCAAGGAGGAGCATCATAAGCCTACATGGACATTGCAACCTTTACCAATACCATAGTGTAAATGGTTTCATATAACCATGGACTTTGTGGTTAGCATTCCAAGGACAACCAAAGGTCATGATTCCATACCTAAGAAGCATAGACATGGCACCGTATGAAGCTTTATACGTAAGGAGTTTTCGATCACATCTTTATTGGTACAAGACAAGTGATTATCAATTGTTGGATCCTGAATTAGTTCAGCAGACTACAGACAAGATCAAGGTAATCCAACAATAGCTAAAGGCAGCTCAAGATGGACAAAGGTCATATGTTGATGACCTTCGCAGATCGTTAGAGTTCCAAGTGGGAGATTGTGTATATCTCAACTTTCCCTTTGGAAAGCTATGCTGAGGCTTGGTAAGAAGGGTAAGTTGGATCCTAGATTTATGGGACCTTACCCTATCTCAACACGAGTTGGAAAGGTGGTATACAAACTGGTGTTACCACTAGAGCTGCATAGGTTGCAGAACATCTTCCATGTTTCTATGTTGAGAAAGTGTCACCTTGATACACAACAGATGATACAACCGGTGGAAGTGGAGGTTGATGAGGATGTTTCTTATGTTGAGGGTCCAATTTTGATTCTAGATAAGCATGTACAAAAGCTTAGGAAGAAGGACATAGCCTTAGTGAAGGTTTTGTGGAGTCACCATGGTGTGGAGGAAGACACATGGGAGTTAAAAGTGAGATTCATAGGAAGCACCCATCCCCATTTGATTAGGATTTCGAGGGAAAAATCCCTATTAGGGGTCTAGGGTTGTAAGATCCATGATCTGATTATATGCTTTATCATGGTTGATTGATTTAAATGAGTGCTTAGTTTCTTAATCAAACATTAATTTATGTTTTGATATCAGGTGATAGAGATATGTTTTAACTTTGGTCTAGTTTGGATTTTATTTGCATATGTTTTGAAATTCGTGTGCTTCTATGAACTTTATGCAATTTTTCCTTTCCTATAGATTTATCTATAATTATGACACATGCATGATGTACTTCATAAGTTCTCTTCATATGTTTGATGTGGTTGCACCTTTGGATGCTAGGGTGCACCATCAAATGTTTGCTTTTCCCCTTCAAGGTTGAGAACCAATGGTTTATCAACTAAGGGCTTGAACCCATGGTTTCACCATGTATGATGAGGATCTAATGGTTTCACCATGTGTATTAAGTATCCGATGGTTTATCCTTGTAGTTGAGGAACCAATGGTTTTCTCTTGTGACTCTAGAATCGATGGTTTTCCTTGTAGAGTACACAAACCAATGGAGTATCAGGGTTTGCAAAATTGTGAAGTATACCACACAAACTGATGGTTTCTCTAATGATGTAACATGATGGTTCCACCAAGGTACAAACTAACAGATCTCCTTGGAAACAAACTGTGACGCCCCATGCCACACAAAAGAGATTACTCAGAACATAACTACGGAAGAAAGATTATGCGTATTATCAAAAAATACTGAAAATTGAAACCTTTTTCATAAAACAGCCATATAGCAAGAACCTTTACACATAAGTCCTTTCATGCCTCAAAGCATTCACAAGGCATGTTGTCAACTTGTAATGAAAGCACTATTCCAGAACATATATATACATGATTCCACCATGTCTATATACAAGGGAACATAAGGAAAGTATGTTTGCAAAACATCTACAAAACATTCCCAAAGACCCAAGTGTATAGGGATGACTCTAGGACTCTATCAACAAAAGACATCTAGCAGTGCATCCAACCTTATCATCTATTTCTCCTCTTGTTGTTGCTGAACCTCCTCTGCATGATATCTACCTCTTCATGCTCGTCCACCTAAAAAGGATGTGGGAAACCCATGGGGTGAGATTCCAAATCTCAGCGGGAGATATAACTCACCACAAACTCTATTATTATCATAGATCAGATAAATTGAGCAGCAGTATAAATACAACTAATATGAAGTAGGCAATGATTATTAATAGGAAAGTAAACTACTGTTGAATTATGAAACATCTTAATAATTTAAAAGGAATATAAAGAACATGTATATCTTGTATCAACAACATTGTATAAAGATCAAGCAAGACCTCAACCAATATTTTTGTATTTGATCCTATACAATTATACTACACATCTAATTACATATTTCATTATGCCCTGAGGATTTGAGCCGTACACCCAAATCCAACCAACCACTTAATAAGTCAAAATCGGTTTCATACAAGGCCTAGTGGAAGATCTGGAATCCATGACCTCATCCCCTCAGTTAGTATGAGAACATTGGTAGTGACATCATCAATCAGACTACTATCAACGACTTATAGTCCAGTTGTACACATCTAGCCCGCCTTGGTACATGTCATGGAATTATTGAGTTATGACCACAACCATACTCTTTATTGCAATATGACCATACCCATTCCTATATCTCAAACCGATCTACAACTGGAACTGTACTCTTTATTGGGATATGATAGCAGTCAATCCCATACATATACATTCAGGACACAAGGAGATACCTCAACTTGCACCCCGCATATTCAACAATATGCACTCTGAGTTAAACTCATTTCACCATTTAGCAAGTGCTGACACTGAATAGATCTATGACACCAGGCAAACTACACTATTAGATTCCACTTGATTAATTAGATCAATTTAAAAATCTTTACGCATCAATCAAGTTACAACATGCAACCTCTAAACAAGATATGCATAACCAAGGTATAACTCATCATCAGAACAAATTGAATCAAAATAAGTGTGATCTCATCCCATAATGTCTCTTTATGCTTGTCATTCATCATATGTCCATCTCAAGGACCAATGCCAATCACAAGGACCGATGTCCATCACAAGGACCAAAGTCCAACATATCATCACTATCTTAGCTCATAGCTAGCTATATTCATCAATTGATATCACCTGCATGGTTAGAAACTAATAACAAGAAGGAAAAGTATCATCAACATCATTATCTCATAGGACTCATGCCATACAGTTACATCATATGTTTTACATCATAACAATTAGGGTTTCACTTTACCCGATTAGGGTTTACAAGGTTGGATCAACAACTGCCCTTAGGTTATCAAATTCCTTATCATCATTATGAGATATATTATGAGACACAGAAGCATATTTCTCCTTATCGTTATAAAACATGTTATGTGGTATAGAAACATAACTCGACACCCTTCATACAACCATACCATAGGGTATCAAAACTATTGGTATGTATGCCCCGAGAGCCAATCATGGGATGATTGGTGGGATGCATCAAGATTTATTTGATAAACATCAAAGGCAAGCTTCCAATTCTTTCTAGTTCAGTCATATGAGATAATGATAGAACAGATTAAATGTCTAGAGAATGACAATACTCAATGACGTATGCTTTCAGGTTGAGGGCCTGAACGATGGGATCATACGGATGCTAAGAGTTTGTACATTCTTATTATGTCCCTAGTCGGATGTCATTGTGGAAGGTAGATAGACAATAATGACACACATGACTAGATTGTGGTGTTGGTTGATGACAGAATCTCGTTATTCATGATATGGAGATATCTAACCAAACACATAGGTACTTGTTAGAGAACAAGTGTACCGGACGGACCCACTGTGAGTTTGACACATGGAACCATGACATGGTAGTCATAGTCAGTTCTTACAGTGATGGTGGTGAGTGTGATTCTTTGACCTGAAATCACTACACTCAACACATGTCGTTGGGTACACTTTGACATCATCAAACGCAGTCCTGAAACATGGTTGTTATAAAGGTGATGATTGGGTGGCTTTGACACATGGGGCTTTTGAGGGGTGAGTGATAGATATGGGATTTTTCCCTCCTGAGGGAGTTTGATATCCATGGCTACTTCATGAGTAGGATTGAGATAGGCATGCGCATGCATGTGTGAATCAGTATGTGATATTGATGTCATACATATCTCCTCCAATCTACTCTGAGATCAAGAAAGTGAATGAACGTTGAAAGGATGACTGTTTCATGCCTTGAGTTCATTCAGGATATTAATGACAAAGGAATTACACATTCACTGTAACACCATTCATGGATTGTAGGATTGAAAGTTGTTATCCAACTTTCCTTTTCAATTGGGTAGCACTAATGTGTGACTAGCGACCTCTCTTTGCTTGTGAAGTCATAAGTTTTATAGACTTTCACTACCAACGTGAAATGGACCTGTAGGGTCACACACATAGGATTTAACCTGGAAGAAGAGTTTATCTACAAATGATGTTTAGATTGATTGCTAAAGGAGTTTAGTAGTTCAATTAAACACTCAATCAATTGATAGCTCACTATCATAGTGTTCAAGGTGTTGGATTAATTGATTAAAGTATCAAATTGATTGAAACTACATTTGACTGATTCTGCACAGTCTGCACTCCCAACCGATCGACTCATGTGATGAACCGATCAGCTAAGATTGGTGAACCGACCGGCTCATGTGATGAATCAATCGGCTCAAGATAGGCTGAACCGACCGGTTCAAGGGTTGAACCGATCATATCAACTAGTCCAAATGAGTGAGTTGGGAAAGTCAGGTTGGTGAGAAATTTCTCTTCATTTCACTTGTCCAATTTGATTGGAACAAGGATTGGTATTTGGATCAATTCAAAACAAAAGAGGAAAAGTCAATCAGGAACTGACCAGGGCAGTGAACGGATCGGTTCAGAAGTGAACCGATCGGCTCACGTGCCCTAACTGATCGGTTCAAGTGTGAACTGATCAACTCAGGTCCCCAACTGATCGATTCATGCTTGAAACGATCGGTTCAGATGGCACAGTTGGTTGTTTTGTGGAAAATCTCGAACCCTTCTACTCCTGCTTTAATCCCGCATTGCCCGGGGTAGAGAACCCTGTCCCATGACCCTCCTATATATAGGGGTATTGGGGGCTTCTCAAAGTACAACAACTCAAAACACCAGTTGCTCTGCAAAGTTATTGTTCTCTCTGGTTGTGGTAATCAGGAGAGCCCGAGCAAGTGCTACTCGACAAGAGAGGCATAGCGAGGGAAATACAATTGTAGAAAGGCAACTGGTTGTAGTAGAGTGTGTCAGTGACTAGTACGCCGACAGGAGGGTACGACTCCTTCCAATTCCTTATGCAACAAGGCAATCAGAGTTCCAGGTGGTCCGTGTGGACTACTTTAGAGGTGGGAGACTTCTGCCGCTCAGAGGACAACTGTCAATCTCGACAGTCCCGGTGAGACCAGGAGCTGCACAAACACTTCCCAAGACTGGAGGTGAAGACCGCGCAAGCTGCGAGGTAACGTCACCGAGCAAGCCTCATGACAAGGTATGTCTCTACAAACCATCCTTACTATTTTATAGATGTTGACGCGATTCCTTTATTCTGGGTTTGGGGAGAAGAAATTTTTTTGTTTCCGCCGCCTTCTCTACCTCCCTTAAAATCCAACTGTGGTATCAGAGCCATGTCAACTGCTCTATACTTTAGGATTATCAATGTGATCAATTTTGGTTTGTCGCCTTTATTTATTGCATACGATGTGAATAAAATTGGCTTTATGCATGTCTAATCCTAAATCCACAAATCCCAAAATAAATATATGATATGTAATATGAATGCACTCGATACGCATCACCCTTAAATGAGTTTTTTGGTGAATGTATAGCGTGGTTATGGACAATAAACCCTATGTATGTGTCCTTGGTTGAATGTGGTTGCTTGTATCTCGGTCTGCGCACTGATTCCCTATCTCTTATTCCTGATGTAACTCGAGATAACTTGAGATTTCTTTCCTACCTTTGCTCCCCCCGAATGTAGCTTTGGGTTTCCCTATTCAAATGTAAAATAGGATAGATCTTTTATTTCCTATTATGTCAAAGAACGGCGGACAACCTAACGGCGCCTGTGATGATTGGTTCAAGGCGTGAACTGATCGGTTGGTGTTCCAGATGATCGGTTCAAGGACTGAACTGATCAGTTGTTGACCGGTTCATGGAGTGAGACGATCAAGTGGCGTCCATGAGGAGATGCATGACGACCAGGAAAACCGATTGGTTGGAGGAGCTAACTGATCGGTTGGTGGCACCCAGACGACTGGCCAGGGCAAGCAGGTCATTCATGTGATGAGTTGATCAACTCAGACGGCTATAGCACTTCATCAAGGACATGTTGCATGTGATGTAGACCTAGATGACCATGATTCCTCTTCGCTCAAGGAATCACATTAGGATGGCCATAATCATCGCTTTTATCGTTTCACATGTTTTCTATGGGATATAGCATGTATATGATACATACTATGTATTGTGGTGATTGGATATGTATATGTACCTATAAAACCAAATCCCTCATTAAATATTGAAGTTTTAGATGCCTTCCAAATGCGATACATGTGAAAAGCTTGATCGGCTAAGTGTGGGCACACCCTAGCGTGGTGCACCATCTATCTAATGGAAGCGTGAAGGATGGATATGTTGGTCTGCCCTAGTAGGGTGCATGTTCATCGTGTTGGCTTTGGGTCAGACTTAACAAGGTGACCTAGATAGGATCTAGCACCTTAATGCATGGAGGTGATCATGGCAAGGAGTTGCATATGACATCTATCAATAGTTGCATATGATGCAATTGGCAAAAGTTGCCTACTTGGAAGATCTAAGTTGTGGGTGACAACCCTAGCTGGTCCATGACTCAGAGGATTTCAGGATCTTGAGCCACTAGAAGATTGTACGCTACAATCTTCCAAATTGATGGTGAGGGCTATCAATTTGAACAAAAATAGTGGGAGTGATAATTAATTAAAGTCCTAATTATATCGTCAACCTTTTCAAATCAATCAAGTCAAAAAAGGAGTTTTTGGACTAAATTGCATATATTTCCTTTTGTACAATAAATGGTTAATCAACAATAATCACTTTATTTGTGATTGGTCCTTAAGATGGAAAAATTAAATGGGAATAATTCCATGACTGGTTAGGATGTTGAGAAGTGTTCTCAATCGAAGAGTGAAAACACTAAGTCCTAGTTATACCAGAAACAGATGAACTCGATCCCACCACACCAATGGCTTAAAGGATGCTTATGGAAGCATACCGAAGATGCCATTGATGTGGAGTGCTTAATGTTGTGTTCTCTGAACTATGAGTTGTAGAGACAACATGAGACATATGATGTCTCCAAGACACCATCCTAGTATGTCATGACAGAAGAAGATCCAGTAGGTATTCACACACTCAATGTGATTGGGTTTGACTAGACTGGGATTTCCTATGAGCCAACAGTTGGCTACTGGTATGATATTGCAAATGTTGCGATAATCATACAGTTCATGATGAACTACAACATGAACAACTTTGACAAGTGTTGACAGAGTTGTTGGACATGTTGAGGACAGTAGAGGCAAAGATGAAGAAACACAAACCCTAATCTTTAATGTGATAGATGAAGGATATGTCTCAAAGGCAAGGACAAGGGCAAAGAAAAGAAGTGTTCTGATGCTAGCCAACAATCCAAGCCATCTTTAGCCTCGAGGCACAAATGAATAAGGACAAGCCTAAGTATGTGATGTTGATCAACAAAAAGAAAGGTAGGTCCAAGGGCAAGGGCAAGGGTAAAGCTAAGAAGGGTTCTGATGCTATCCAGTAGCCCAAGTCGTCTTTAGCCTCAAGGCACATGGGAGGGTGAATGAGGGAATTGCCCTCTATATCTGGAAGAACAAAATAAGAAGAAGGAGGGGATGGGTATCTCCACCTAAGGTATCATGAAATGAACCGCTTCTGAGGTATATGACACCAAGATGGAGATCTGACATATATGATATGTAAGATCTACAAAGAAGTGATGGCCTTTATGAAAGGACCAAGAAAGGAGTACCCATCATTGGAGTAGGTGTTGCTGCCATATATAGGAGTACCATTCAGTTTATTTCAGCCTAAAGAGCATGAAATAGAGTTGAGAACTACTGTTTCAATTTGCCAATAGAAACACTTTATTGTTGCATCTTGTAGTGACAAGATGACTATCAATATAGTTGATGTTTCAAAGATATGATCTTTGTGGCAATGCCTTGTTTATCTTGTGGTACTTGGTATGCATAAGATAAAATGAAATCTAAAAGTTATTAATAACTCAAACAACGAATTAGCATCATCATGAGAAATTCATTTCTAGTTTCCATATGATGGATAAATCTAGACTCTTTTGGTTAGAGAACCAGTAAGAGACATGAATCTCTTGAACATGATAAATCAATCTTCACTAGTGATGGTGGGAGAATGATTATCCTATTAGGTATAATACATGTGATGTATTTACATACCTATTGGAGAAAATGCTAATACTTCAAACAGTGTTTAGAGAAATACCAATATGAATATCTTGAAGTGTTCAAGAATATCATAGATGAAGTACGAATTTGGTAAAGTGTTAATTCTTGATGAGATCAATGAATGAAATACTTGAACCAAATGTTTGAGAACCTTTTTAGTGATTATGATAGTGAGCTCGTGATTAAGGCATGGTGATGTCTAAATCAAAAGGAGTCATACTCTAAGGAGTTAGAGGATGATTATCAAATAACTAATTTCTTCTTAAATAAAGAACATCCCACACTAATAAAGGACATTAAGAATCACAAGGAGTTGTGAGTTCTTATATCCTTGATAGAGACACCTCGATTATCTATGTGATGAGTTGGTCATGTGATGAATCAACTATCTAGATGAATATGAGGAACCAAATTTTGAGTTATGGTTTATGACCATTACATCCTAAATGACTTCCATGTGAACCATAAGGTATGACCTTGATGGTAGCACCCATTGGGATGAAATCCATAAGTGTGAATGAGTCTTAAGCATTAAGACACATGGATAACATTTTGAGAAGGATGATGCTTGTTGATTGCAACTTAATGACTAAGAGATTTGGCATATAGATACTGAAACACCATTTGTATGTGGAATAAAAACAAGGATGTGTACGTGACACAACCTATAAGGTTTATGAATCCATTAATGCAAATGAAGTCTATAAGTTACAATGGACTAATCAATGTGATTAATTGCAAGCAACTCAGAACTGTGATCTTTACTTTGATAATATAGTCAAAGGGTTTGACTGATATGTCAAAGATAAAGAAGGGATCTGTGATTTAGTGGGAGCATATTCACATTCCACATGTTGATGTGAAATGGAAATGTTCTATAATGGAAATCCAAAGTGGAAATTATCTTTAAGGAAGATAGAGAAATTTCTTATGTGATAGAAATAAGAGATCTATAGAGATAGTTTTCGAAAATCTCGTGACCTAAAAAGAGATAGCATACATTGGCAATCTATACTGAAGGGTTCAGTGTGCACAGATTCAGTAGCAGAAAACTTGTCCATGTTACATGGAGTTAGTATCCCAAGGCCAAGTGTCCAATTCTTATGAAGAATTGAAACACTAAGAATAGATATGGATCTATCATGTATGTAATCATCCCATTATCTTGCATGTATGGACATAGCAAGAATAAAATGCATTCATCATCTTGTATGTAGGACATGACAATATGATGAGATCATCCTGATAACTCGTATGTGGGACATGATGAGTGGATGTCTGTCTAGTTCCAGTAAGGGTTACTGGAATACCATAAGAACTTGATAAGTACTAGTTCTATGGAAATAAGGAAGGGTTCACTATAAAGATTTACACTGATGCGAACTTCCGAAAAGGACAGAAAATTAATCGCAAAATATATGTGGGATATATAAAAGTGAATGTTTGTTGATAAATGGAAACATTCCAATAAAGCCATTTAAAAGGAAAAGCTGAGTATCCGTGTGTTAGAGAACATTAGTGGATACTATATGGATATGGAAGTTCATGAGATGAACTTATAGATATTCTAGTCATTGATGACAAATAAGGATTACTTGGTCATGCAATGTGGCTAAAGGTTAGCAAAGGAATACTAGATCACATATTACAACAACTCCATCTTGGACGTGTGATGTACAGTGAAGAGATGAGATACATGTAGTTAATACCGACTTTGGCAAGGTGTTGCCATAACTCACTATGTTAGCACTAGAGCACATTAACGTGTGGGACATGTTTGAAGATCACTAAGAATATGATTTAAGGGTGATTGGCTCGTAGTGCAAGTGGGAGTCTGTTGGTATGTATGCCATCAGATCCAATCATGGAATGATTGGTGGGATGCATCAAGATTGATTTGATAAACATCAAAGTCAAGCTTCCAATTCTTTCTAGTTCAGTCATATGAGATAATGATAGAACAGATTGAATGTCTAGAGAATGACAATACTCAATGACATATTCTTTTAGGTTGAGGACCTGAACGATGCGATCATACAGATGCTAAGAGTTTGTACATTCTTATGATGTCCCTAAACAGATGTCATTGTGGAAGGTAGATAGACAACAATGACACATAAGACTAGATTGTGGTGTTGGTTGATGATAGAATCTCATTAGTCATGATATGGAGATATCAAACCAAACACATAGATACTTGTTAGAGAACAAATGTACCAGACAGACCCACCGTGAGTTTGACACATGGAACCATGACATGGTAGTCATAGTCAGTTCTTATAGTGATGGTGGTGAGTGTGATTCTTTGACCTAAAATCACCACACTCAACACATGTCGTTGGGTACACTTTGACATCATCAAACGCAGTCCTGAAACATGGGTTGTTATAAAGGTGATGATTGGGTGGCTTTGACACATGGGGCTTTTGAGGGGGAGTGATAGATATACGATTTGTCCCTCCTTAGGGAGTTTGATATCCATGGCCACTTGATGAGTAGGATTGAGATAGGCGTGCGCACGCATGTGTGAATCAGTATGTGATATTGATGTCATACATATGTCCTCCAATCTACTCTGAGATCAAGAAAGTGAATGAACATTGAAAGGATGACTGTTCCATGCCTTGAGTTCATTCAGGATATCAATGACAAAGGAATTATACATTCACTGTAACACCATTCACAGATTGTAGGATTGAAAGTTGTTCTCCAACTTTCCTTTTCACTTGGGTAGCACTGATGTGTGACTAGGCACAACTCTTTGCTTGTGAAGTCATAAGTGTTATAGACTTTCACTACCAACGTGAAATGGACTTGCAGGGTCACACACATAGGATTTTAACTTGGAAGAGGAGTTTATCCACAAACGATGTTTAGATTGATTGTTAAAGGAGTTTAATAGTTCAATTAAGCACTCAATCAATTTATAGCTCAGTATCATAGTGTTCAAGGTGTTGGACCAATTTATTAAAGTATCAAATTGATTAAAACCGCATTTGACTGATTCTACACAGTCTGCACTCCCAACCGATCGGCTCATGTGATGAATCGATTGGCTCAAAACAGGCTGAACCGACCAGTTCAAGGGTTGAACCAATTGACTCAACTGGTCCAAACGAGCAAGTTGGGAAAGTCAGGTTGGTGAGAAATTTCTCTTCGTTTCACTTGTCCAATTTGATTGGAACAAGGATTGGTATTTGGATCAATTTGAAACAAAAGAGGAAAAGTCAATCAGGAATTGACTAGGGTAGTGAACCGACCGGTTCAAAAGTGAACCGATTGGCTTAGGTTCCCCAACCGACTGGTTCAGGTTTGAACCGATCAGCTTAGGTCCCCAACCGATCGGTTCATACTTGAAATGATCAGTTCAACTGGTGCAGTTGGTTGTTATGTGGAAAATCTCGAACCTTTCTACTACTGCTTTAATCCTGCATTGCCCAGGGTAGAGAACCCTATCCCATGAACCTCCTATATATATAGGGTTATCGGGGGCTTCTCAAAGTACAACAACTCAGAACACCAGTTGCTCTGCAAAGTTGTTGTTCTCTCTGGTTGTGGTAATCAGGAGAGCTCGAGCAAGTGCTACCTGACAAGGGAGGCACAGTGAGGGAAAGACAACTGCAGAAAGGCAACTAGTTATAGGAGAGTGTGTTGGTGACTAGTACTCCGATAGGAGGGTACGACTCCTTCCGGTGCTTTGTGCAACAAGGCGATCGGAGTTCCAGGTGGTCCGTGTGGACTACTTCAGAGACGGGAGACTTCTGCCGCTCGAAGGATAACTGTCAATCCCGACAGTCCCGGTGAGACCAGGAGCTACACAGACACCGTCCAAGACTGGAGGTGAAGACCGTGCAAGCCGTGAGGTAACGTCATTGAGCAAGCCTTGGGACAAGGTATGTCTCTACAAACCATCCTTCCTATTGTATAGACATTGACGTGATTCCTTTATTCTGGGTTTGGGGAGAAGAAAATTTTTTGTTTCTGCTTTCTTTTTTGCCTCCCTTAAAACCCAACAAAAACTTCAATATGAGATACTAACATCAACATGGTATGTCTTAACCACCACCAAAAGGTGTCGATTAGGGTTTACATTATGGTATCAGTTAACCCTAAGTGTATCAGGAAACCACACTAAGATAGGGTATCGACCACCACACCAAGGTAGAGTATCAGCCTATCTGTCTAAGGTGTGTATCGATTTTAGGTGTCACAAGGGTGTGTCGGTCTATCGGCTAGGATGGTGTGTCGACTACCTTCTTAGGGGTGTAACATCTTAACATCCAAGGTTAGTGTATCGGGCCACCTCACCTAAGGAGAGGGTGTCTTCCAACTAGGTATATCGGGCAATGCCATCAAGACATAATGAGCATCAGCATATTGGGTAACACTGATGTATCAGACATCACCACACAAGGTGTAACAATCATCAAGGTAGTGGGAAACGCCATAGCTTATCGGAATAACAAGGTATTAGTGTCAGCAACGTGTCAACCGTGATGGGTTGTCAGGGGTTGATTATGAAACAACACCTTCAAGGCATAATGACCCAGCTGTGACGACAATGATACCCTAGCATAAAATCAACCATACACATCATTTCTAAGCCATCACCAAAGCATGTAGTCAGGATAGGTCGTGATGACCTGCCACAAAGGGTGATGGCCAAGGGCGTGTCACAAGTCATGACAACCTCCCAAGGCACATCGATCTCCAAGTCTATTGGTCAACACAGATAATGGTCTGACCAAGCATATCAGCCTCCTCCTATGTGTCGGCCTACTAATCTTCAACCTCAAGACATCGTTATAAACAAGGTAAAAGAAGGTTCAATGCTAGAAGCAACTAAGCAACTCGTTTTCCAAAATAAATCTCAAGGCTACCAAGGAAAAGTGACTAGCATGCAACAATAACGAGCCATAGATCAAGAGTAAGATAACAAGTAAAATGTGATAATAACAAAGAGGGTTTAGAGTTATATAACCCGCCTCAAGGATCACCACTAAGATTCAAGGTTAAGCTCCAAGCTTCATGATCTCAAGGTAGAAGAAGATCCTCCAAGCTTGATCTCCACAACACCTCCAAGAGGGAAGATAGAATTGAGGTTAAGAGAGAGAAAGAGAGGGGAAAAAGAAGCAAACAAGGTCCATGGCCGAAAAGAAGAAAGAAGAGAAAGAAGAGCTAATGATCATGGCTTACAATAGTAAAAGATGAATAGAGAACACCACAAGCTTAGGCTCGCGCACCAAGCTCCAAGGGAGAACTCTCCACAAGCTCAAGATCGTCCACCAAGGAAGAGGAAAGCAAAGTTGGCCAAAGGATTCTCTTGCGTGGAGAGAAAGAATTATATATAGAAGATAGATGAAAGAGAGGACAAAGGAAAGGTGTCACCACCAAAGAACCCTATATGAAACATGTCCACAAAGAAAGGCCACATGAATAATCATGCATCAAGGTGAAAAGGACCATGGCTCACCCACTAGGTCACTTAGGGTGATCAAGGTCGATACAGTCATCCACTCTCTCCTCAAACTGATAGGGATGAAACCCTAGGTGACACAAACCAATATGGTGCATCTAGAGCCACCCAAAACCAATAGGAGGTCTCCTCAAGATACCCATAAATGATACAAGGCCTCTCCAAGGCTCTCAAGCCCGAGACAACACTCTTAGGTGTAAGATACACCTCAAACAAGGCTCAACCAAGGTGTCCATCTCTTTCTCACTCCTCTAGATGATGCTAAGAGAGAGAAGGAACACACTAGAGCTCACAAACTTGCACATCAACCCTTATCCTGGGTAAATTTCAAATTTGCACCAAAACCTCTCCACCAAACACAAGCATCAACCAAACAAGCTCAAACAAGGAACTTAAGCCTCCAACATGCCCTAATTACATCTCAGGTGATTAGAGCAAGGAGTTAAGCAACATACTTAAGCAAAGAAAACACAGTTATCCCAAAATGTGGGTTAGGGTCCTTACAAGCCATAAACACCCTAATAAGGATTTCCCCCCCAAAATTCTAAGAGAAAAGGGAACGGTACTCCCTCTTCATCTCTTCCTCAAGCTCCCATGTGGATTCCTTAACACCATGGTGATGTCAAAGAACTTTCACAAGCAAAAGATCCTTCCTCTTCAACTTCTCCACTCTCCAATCAAGCATCATCTCTGGATCTTCTACATAGGTCACGTCTTCATCAAGTTCTACTTCCACTGGCTATAGCACTAACTCTGTATCTGGATGACACTTACCCAACATTCTAACACAGAATAGTGGATGTAACCTGTGCAACTTAGGTGGCAACTCCAACCGGTAAGCCACCTTCCCAATACATGCCACAATTGGGTAAGGTCCCATATATTTTTGAGCTAACTTACCCTTCTTCCCAAACCTCAAAACACCCTTCCAAGGAGAGACCTTCAGACATACCTTGTCTCCCACTTCGAATTCCAAGGGTCTGTGACAATTATCTACATATGACTTCTATATGTCATGTGTTTCCTTCAACTATTGTTGTATTACTTTGATCTTCTCTATTGTCTGCTCTACAAGTTTAGAGCCAAGAAGTTGATACTCACTTGTCTCATACCACCACAGCGGAGATCTGCAATGTCTCCCATAGAGCGCTTCATATGGTGCCATGTCAATAGTACTCTGATAGCTACTATTGTAGGCAAACTCTATCAAACTGAGATGTACATCCCAACTTTTTGAAAACTGAAGAACACATGCCCTCAACAAATCCTCCAATATATGGATGGTCCTCTCAGATTGACCTTCTGTCTGTGGGTGGAAAGCAGTATTGGACTTCAATTGCATACCCAAAGCTGTGTGCAGTCGCTCCCAAAAGTGACTCATAAATTGAGGACCTCTATCAGCACAATAGTTGGAGGAACACCGTGTAAATGCACTATCTCATCAACATAGACTTGATCAAGTTTATCTACTATGAACATGGTCTTCATGTGGGAGGAAATGCACTGATTTGGTCAACTTGTCAATGATCAACCAAATGGAATCATACCCTTTGTCTATCCTAGACAGACCAACCACAAAGTATATAGTTACATGATCTCATTTCCACTGAGGTATAGACAATGGTTGCAATGTTCCTGTAGGCTTTTGATGCTCATCTTTGACTTTTTGGCATACTTCACATCTTGCAATGAACTCAACAACATATTTCTTCAAGCCTGACCACCAATACATATCCTTTAGATCATGGTACATCTTGGTACTACCTCGATGCATAGCATACATAGATGAATGAGCCTCTTCCAACTCCATCTTCCTCAGGTTATCATCATCAGGAACCACTATCCTGTTATGATAATAAACTATCCCATCCTCCGACTCATGGAAGCCATCATGCTTCTCACTACCAAACTTTGACCTAATTTGTTGTATCATGGTATCTGTCAGTTGAGCTTCTTTGATCTGTTGTATCAGCATAGGCTTCACCTATAGTTGTGCCAAAAAATTAGCTAATAAGGAGACTTCCAACTTGACATTCATCTGACGTAAGGAGACCAACATGTCTCGCTTGTGACACATCAAAGAACTCAATTGACCTTTGTCCATGGATGAGGATGAAGACTTCCTACTCAATGTGTCTGCTACGACATTCACCTTTTCTGGATAATAATCAATCGTATAGTCATAGTCTTTGATCAACTCCATCCATCACCGCTACCTCATATTCAACTCCTATTGTGAAAAGATATACTTTAGGTTCTTATGATCTGTGAAGATCTAACACTTTTCCCCATACAGGTAGTGCCTCCAAATCTTCAAAGCATGAATCACTGTAGCTAACTCCAAATCATGAGTCGAGTAGTTCTCCCCATGTTTTTTAAGCTTTCAAGAATAAAAAGAAACTACTAGTTTGTCCTGCATCAATATGAATCCCAAACCATTCTTAGACGCATCACAAAAGACGATGTACCCTTTTCCTTCCTCAGGCAAAACCAAAAATGGTACACTCGTCAACTTTTCCTTAAATTTTTGAAAAGCACGTTGACATCTGTCATCCCAAGCGAATGACACATCCTTCCTTGTTAACTTTGTTAGGGGTAGGGTGACGTCAACGAAATCCTTGATGAACCTCCTATAGTATCCTTCCAAATCTAGAAAAATGTACCCTTCTGTCGGCGTCTTCAGTTGTTCCCACTCTATCACATATTCTACCTTCTTAGGATCTGTGTGTACTCCTTTAGAAGATATAACATGACCCAAGAAAGCTTCCTCCCTCAACCAAAACTCACACTTGCTAAACTTGGCATAGATCTGGTGTTGTCTCAACACTGTCAACTCTTGACGAAGATGTTGTTCATGCTATTGACTATCAAAACTATATATCAAGATATCATCTATAAAGACCACCACAAACTGATCAAGGAATAGTTAAAACACATTGTTCATCAAATCCATGAATGCTGCTGGTGCATTACTTAGCCCAAATGACATTACCACAAACTCATAGTGACCATACCTTGTTCTAAAAGATGGCTTTGGTATGTCATCCTCCTTGATCCTCAACTGATGATATCATAATCTCAGATCTATCTTTGAGAATACTATCGCGCTACACAACTGATCAAATTGATCATCTATCCTCAACAAGGGATACATATTCTTTATCATGTCCTTGTTCAACTGCCTGTAATCTATGCACAACCTCATAGATCCATCCTTCTTCTTCACAAACAACATTGGAGCACCCCACAGTGACATACTCATCCTGATGAAACCTTTGTCAAGTAGTTCTTGCAAGTGTCTCTTCAACTCTACCATTTCTATCGATGCCATCCTATACGATGTCTGAGTTATGGGTTGCGTACCCAGAACCATATTGATATCAAAATCAATCTCACGGGGTGGGGGAACACCTAGAAACTCTTCAGGAAACACATCTTCAAACTATATAACCACCAACACTTCCTAGATACTAAGACTCCTCACCTCCATTTCCACCACATGTGCCAAAAATGCCTTGCAACCTTGTCTCAGAAGCTTCCTTGTGACCATAGCTGATACAAGACACGTTGGGAGAATCTTCCTATCTCCTTGGAAGATCCACGTCTCATTACCATCTACAAATGTTGCTTGCTTGGAACTACAATCCAAGAGCACTCTATACTTCTCCAGGGTATCCATTTCAAGGATTACATCAGATCCATACATATCAAGTGGTATGAGGTCTACTTGATTGATGTGTCCTAAAAAAGAGTGAACACAGAAAGGACACATATCCTGCAACACTACAGAACCTACCAACATGGTTTCTAGAAACAAACTATTCTTCTTATGACTAATAGGAAAAGAACAACTACTAAGCACTTCTCTTGCGATGAGTGAGTGCGTAGCACCCGGGTCAACCAAAATAGATATGAAGTAAGAAGAAGACAAATCAAAATGAAATAACACCATCTGACCTGTCACCACTCGCGAGTTGACCACTGCCTCGGGCTGACTCATCACGTAGAATCCAGTTGTTGCCTGTTGTCACCCCCATCCTCTGCTTCCCTGAGTAGATGATCCATCATGTGATTCTTGGCCACATCCTCATCCTCCTGTGCCACTGTTATACTGCCTCTTTGAGCCTAGATGACTCTACCTCAGTTGCTGGGTCACTTCATCATCCCGCATCAGACACTCCCACTTCAGATGTCCTACCTATCTGCACTTCTGACAGGCTCCAGTCTCAATTCGTGTCTTAGACAGTCTTGTCACCGATGTTGATGCAACACTCTAGGCTCCTGAGAAAACAAACTATGGCATCTTCCCTTACTTGGGGACCATGAGTCAAAGCACTGAACCTCTACGACGCTGGCGGTGTAGAAAACCTTAGCTTCTTGAAGCCACTAGACGACTGCCCTTGAAACTGTGCAGACATCTTCTTAGTACTTGCCTCTTTCTTCTCCATCACCGATCATTCTATCCTTTGAATAGATTCCACAAATGTAGCAAACCTCTCTCGGTTCTCCAAAGCAGCAGTTGGGGTAGACAACTCAACATTCAACCCCTTCTCAAATTGACGAATCCTGTCATCCTCCATTTTGACATGTGAGGACAAAACCTCAAGAGCTCCATAAACCTTGCTTCATACTTGTTGATCATCATGGATACCTATTGAATCCTCTCAAACTGACTAATATTTTCATCAAGATACATTTGAGGAAAGTACCGACTAATGAACTCTCATCGAAACTCCTCCCAACCAACCAGTGTACACAAACTGGCATCCTTTTTGGTCATGAGGTAGTGAATAGTTGCATGATCAGTGTACACAATAACCTTTAAACCAACAAGATATGAGAAAAATTTATTGAATGCATAGACAATGGCTAGCATTTCTTTTTCAGTGACTGTGTAATTTTGCTGAGCTTCATCTAAGGTCTTTGATGCATAATAAATGACATGATGTTTTTTGTCAATTCTTTGTCCTAAAATGGCACCTACAGCAAAATCACTAGCATCACACATGATTTCAAAGGGTAAGGCCCAGTCAGGAGCACGGATGATAGGGGTGGTGGTGAGAGCCTTTTTCAAACATAGAAAGCTCTCCATACATGCTGTATCAAAATGGAAAGGCACCTCCTTTTGAAGAAGATTGGTGAGAGATTTTGTAATTTTGGAAAAGTCACGGATGAATCGCCGATAGAAACCGGCATGTCCTAAGAAGGCTCGGATGTATTTAACTGAGGTGGGAGGGGGGAGCTTGGTGATGACCTCAATCTTGGCTTGGTCAACTTCAATGCCCTGGTTGCTCACCTTATGGCCTAGAACAATACCCTCTTTGACCATAAAGTGACATTTTTCCCAATTAAGGACTAAATGTGACTCGATGCATCTATCAAGAACAAGGGAGAGGTTTCCAAGGCAAGAAGTGAAACTATCTCCATAGACAGAGAAATCGTCCATGAACACTCCCATGACAGTCTCTGTTAACCCTGAAAAAATGGCAGACATACATCTTTGAAAAGTGGTTGTGCATTGCACAGGCCAAAGGGCATTCATCTAAAAGCGTATGTAGCAAAAGGGCATATGAAAGTGGTCTTCTCTTGGTCTTTAGGATGAATGGGGATCTGATAAAAACCTGAGTAGCCATCTAAATAGCAAAAGTATTATTGATGAGCTAAACGTTCAAGAACTTGATCGAGGAAGGGAAGAGGGAAGTGGTCTTTCCTAGTTTCTTTGTTGAGTTTCCTGTAGTCAATGCACATCCTCCACCCTGTGACTGTATGGGTGGGAATGAGCTCATTCTTCTCATTCCTAACGACTGTGGTCCCACCCTTTTTGGGGACGACCTAGACAGGGTTGACCCAAGGAGAGTCAGAGATGGGGTAGATGATTTCTGCAGTCAAAAGTTTAATTACGTCAAGACGAACAACTTCCTTCATGTTTGGGTTGAGTTTCCTTTGTGGGTCTCGGGAAGGTTTACTATTTTCAATCATTGTGATTTTGTGGATGCAAATGGATTGATCTATCCCAACCAATTCCATCATTTTATACCCTAAGGTTGTTCTCCTTTTCCTAAGTTCTCCCATATGCATATTTTCCTGTTCAATGGTAAGGTCAGAATTGATAATAACAGGGCATAATTGTTGTTCATCCAGAAACACGTATTTCAGACCTATGGGGAGAGCCTTCATTTCTGGGGCCTTTGGTGGTTCAGGTTGTTCTTCTATGATGGAGATCATCTTAAGGTCTTCAATCTCGACACATGGGATTTCCTCAAATTTGTCCAAGTGAATCTTAAGTTGGTTTGATGGTTCATTATCAAAATCACATTCGGCGGGGATGGTGAGAGCAGTGCATAGGGGGTCATCAACTAATTCCCATTCTTGCCTTAGTTGGTTTAATTCATCAATGCAATCAAGGAGGTAGACTTCTTCCTCAAGACTAGGTCCCTTCATACTTTCAAACACCCTAAACTCTAGGTTTTGCTTCCCTAGTCTTAACACAATGGTACCAGCCTCAACATCAATTAAGGCATGAGCAGTGGCTAAGAAGGGATGTCTAAAAATGAGGGGGTAGCGTAAATCTTCCTTGATATCCATGATCACAAAATCACAAGGGACGTATGCATCATTTCCAACTTTAACCAGAATGTCTTCTATGATTCCCATGGGCTTAGTTGTGGATGAGTCCTCCAGTTGGATGGTCATGGCTGTGGGTAACATGTCATTGAATCCTAGTCTTTTGCAAAGA
The DNA here is from genome assembly GCA_963693085.1 of Alisma plantago-aquatica. Lineage (NCBI taxonomy): Eukaryota > Viridiplantae > Streptophyta > Magnoliopsida > Alismatales > Alismataceae > Alisma > Alisma plantago-aquatica. The sequence goes on from OY856414.1 coordinate 346,364,918, forward strand.
CTATATGGCATGATGGATACACTAGCTCCTAAATCTGCTACGCCTTTCCTACAAGAATTGTCACCTAAGTAGCATCCTATTCTAAAAGAACCTGGATCCTTCTGTTTTTTAGGCATCTTACTTAGGATAATGTCAGAGGTAGTCCTAGAAAGTTTAACAATCTCGTATTCTTTAGTAACATACTTCCTAGTCAAGAGAGATTTCATGTACTTGGACTAGGCGGGCATGTCTGCCAAAGCATCAAGGAAGGGAATGTCGACATGTATTTTTTCATAGCATCCCTAAATTTCATGAAATGGGCATCAAGTCTTGTTTGTTTGAGGCGGTCTTGATAGGGAGGTCGGAGTTTGTAAACTGGTTCTTCATCTTCCACTTGAGGGGTTTCGGGGACGGATTGTTTGGGTGTGACTTCAGGTTCGACAACTACCATGTCCTCATCCTCGAATTCTAGAGGTGGGTCCGAAGATTCTTTTGAAGGGGGAGGGGTGTGCACCTTACCCGAATGAGTAGAGACTACCTTGAGTTGTTCAGGATGCTTGGGATTGTTTTCAGGCTGTCCTATGAAAGTCCTAGCAGGAGGTTTTTGTTGGGCAAACAGACGGGCCAACTGTGTGTCAGTTGCCTTTTGATGGGCCTATATGGCTACGAGGGTTTGTTCTATGCTTGTCCAGTTAGGATTACTTTGGGGGGGAGGAGGGATATCATTTTGAGGTGGTTGGGGAGGTTTAGGTTGGTTTAGATTTTGGGGTGGAAGGTTTAGGTTTTGGAATTGTTGGTAGTGTTGTCGATTTTGGTGATTTCCCAAATTTCTTTGATTGTTGTATGGGAATCCAGGTGGTGGTCGATTGGTACTTTGAGGATAGGGAGGTCTTTGTTGAAGTTGGTTAGAGTTCTCGGCACCTGAAGGGTTCCCGTACTGAAAACCGGGGTGATTTCTAGGTTTGTTGGGATTGTAGTAACCTTGGCCTGGTATTGTATGGATCGAATTGAGGTCTTCTGGTTTTTGACCTACTTCAGGTTGCGTGGGCATGTTGTAGAGGTATTGACAGTGGAGGGTGGTATGGTCGTATCCTTGGAAAATACCACAAAGGGAATCCATGGGTTTTAGTTGTTGGGGTGACTCCCTAAGGGTGACCAAGGATGACTCTAACCGATCTTGTTTTAAGGCAATTAATTTTAGGCTTTCCGCTATGATTTGGATATCATTATTAACTTCTGTCTTAGATACCTTAAGGATTCCTCCAATCCCTCTTCTAGCCTTGTTTCGGAAGCCCGTTTAACTACCTCCCATGCACTAGTTAAACTTTGATGCATGAAATTTCCTCCAGATGAGGAATCAAGAAAAAATTTGGTATCATCATCAATACCACGATAGAAAATCTCTATGAGTTGGGCTTGAGAGATGTCATGGTGGGGGCACTTCCTAAGTAAATGCTTGAACCTTTTCCAAGCTTCACCTAAAGACTCTCCTGGGGACATAGAAAAGTGAGTTATTTGACCCCTAAGTTCATAGGTGAGAGACGGGGGGTAGAATATTTCAAGGAACTTGTTTTGTAGAATTTCCCAAGTTGTGACATGTTCTTCACTCTCCATGGTGTTGTACCAGCTGCTAGCTTGGCAAGAGAGGGAATACATAAACAACCTAAAGCGGATGTCATCTTCGGAGACACCTGGGATTTTGTTCAAAGAGAAAAGTTCAATGAACCTTTGAAGATGATCTTGACAACTTTCCCCATTGTTGCCAGAGAAGGGGTTGGTTTGCAGCATGGTAATCCATTGTGTTCGGATTTCAAATTGTGGAGCAATGATATCGGGGGGTATAATTGGATGTTGTGCATAGGCCATTTTGGGAATAGAAAAGTCTTTTAATTGTTTTTCCTTTCGGCTTCCCTCCTATCGGCTTCTATGTTTTCTTGTTCAGCCCTAAAGGCTGCTCGCAAAGCGGCTTCTCTTTCCGCTTGTTTGGCTTGGATGAGCTCTCTTTGAGCTGCGAGAGCTTGGTCGATTCTACGGGCGACCTCGTCTTCATTCATTGTTACTAGATTTTGACGGTTTCGACGATGAAAGGTTCTTTCTATTTTCGGATAGAAAGTTTGAAAATCGTCGTTCGAGCGTCGCATGCACAATTAAAGTAGTTATTTCGTGTGCAGAAAAAACGTACTGCCGGAATGGAAACTCGGCAGAAAGAGGAGTACACTTCTGGAATGTTACTCGGAAGGCATGAAAAAAGAAAAAAAGTTTTTCAAATTTTTTTGGGGTTCGAAAAAATAATCCGTTGTCCCCGGCAACGGCGCCAAATTGATACTCGTCATTTTGCAATATCAATCACCAAGATAGTTAATCCTAGAGTTTAAACCTTTTTTACTTCCGATTTTAAGGGTAGTATAGAAGGGTCGATCCCATAGGACAACTATTAGAGATTGTTCTTTAGAACCCAAAGATTGAAGAACTTTATTATTTGTTTTTGGTATTTTTCTTTTTATTAAAGCAGAAAGTAAAGTCTAGTTGGGGTTTTGTGTGATTACACTAATGAAAGAAGAAAAATACTTAACAAGAATAAACATGCACAAGAAAATAATAAAAAGATTGTTAACACAAGCAAAACTATATGAATGTAAGACTAAGGATTAAAGAAGACAAAGGATGCGGTGATTAAATCAAGAGAAGGAAATCGAGGCTCGTAGGGGTTTTCACCACCTTAGCCTAGGCGATAACAACTAAATCTTAAACGACGATTTGATGAAGGCTTGCGAATTAAAAACTCACAAAATAGAAACTCCAAATGAGCCCATTGGTCTTGGTGCTCATGCTTCCTATTTTATCATCCTAAAAGACGAAAATCCACGGTCATATCAAAACGTCTATGTAATCGATTTTATTGTTCTAAATCTGGATTTCCATGGTCATATCCATCCGGATTAACATGCGATCCAAAGATCAATCATTCAATTAAAATCGATTACCATCTAATCGTTTAACAAGAAGTCATTAAAACCATGGCTAAGGGGTTATTCCCCTTGCCCCGATAAAAGACTACTCACACATGGAGAAATGGGAGATGGAGGAAGAAAGAAATGAAGCCATAGTCTAGCCCAGAAATAAGGAAATTAATCCTTATGCTAGAGATGATGAAATGGCTTAGTTCTTTGTTCCTTGCTCCAGAATTGAAGAACGGAAAGAAGAGGATTAAAACTAAGGCGAAGAGAAAAGACAAGAACAAGAATGAAAGAACTGTGCTTGAACCAAAGCCTACTTTATTGCATAATATGAGAATGATTACAAGATTAATTACCGCAGAATTCCAAAATACAAGAAATCCAAGATGATCCTTGGGAGGAGGAAGTGTCCTTCTTTTTATAGGATAAGGTGGGGTAGGCTATCTAAAAAAAGAGGGAAAAAAGAGAGGGAGCCATCCTTTTGAATTTTCAGATCTAGTCAACAAACTCTTGATTGTCTTTCTTTAATGCAGATTCTCGTAGGAGCAATTTCAAGTAAATTTTCGTTGTCCAGAGAATTTAAAGTGCGCCCGAAAATATGATTTTCCTGTAGGCCTTTGAATTCCCTTTCTAAATCATATTTGAACATTAAATTCCGCCTTAGGATGTGAGAGTTATGCTAATTTGGTACAAGGTATGCATTTAAGTCAACATTGCGGGAAACTGAATTGCCTCCTACCTTCATCTCTTCTTTTCTCAATTTAATTACTTATATAATTCCTGAAAATTAAGAAAAATATCATAAAAATTCAGGAAAAGTATATCAAGAAGATGAAAGTGCTATTTCTTTTTGAATTAGCTAAAATTAACAAAAAAAGTCCTAATTAATTATTCTAAATGAAGTAAAAATAAGAGATGAATATGCATTCATCAAAATACCCCAAACTTAAACTTTGCTCGTCCCGAGAAACATTAAAATCAAGAAATACTTTCAAGACATACTCTCAACCTATCATCCTCACTCTCCTAACAATCACTGGATTCCTTCCACCAAAATATGGCCAAGCAACCCTGACTTCCTGAATTCACAAAAAGTGACTTTTATTTTTCCTACTTCACAAACTTGCATTTATTCAAGACCTGCAATAAAACAGATTTTCATTTCACCTTTGCATTTGGTACTCCAATTTTTTTTTTAAGTTTTACACAATAACTGGGCTGATTTGGATAGTTGGGGTTTTTGTAGTTTTCCCCTGGGTAGAAAATTGGAGTGAAGGAGGTATGGAAGAAGGACAGTCTCTCCTCTATTCGACTCGAGACCTTTTTATTTAGTGGACATGCAGTTACATTGACCGCATTTTTTTTCTTTGATTTTTGGTGATACACCCAATTGCGTGGGTATGGAAGAAGCGAAGGAGGGGGAAGGGGTGACACCCCAAACTTAGTCTTTTGGGCATTATTGGCTTTTTTTCTTTTTGACGAATGGAAAGATTTGGAAGTGGTAGAAGAAGAGTAGAAGAGGTTGTTCTTGTGCAACTTTTTTTTTCATCTTTTTTTTAGGAGTACCATGCATTGGTTCAACTATTCCCGAATCATGCAAAAAATCAAGAAAATTTATACAAGTTGTACATGATAATAAAGCATCACTCTTGAATCCTATCAGTCCTCTATGGCTTGCCATCTTTTCCAAGGAGTGATTATTATTTGAGGTCCTAAGTGACATGAGGATTTCTAGTCATGAAAGTTTCAAAATTTTAGATGCAAGGAAGTTACATCATTAAGGGGAGTATTTTGACAAATGATCATATCAAGGCCGACTAGATATGGGCCAATTGTACTATGAAAAGAAAGAAAGAAAAAAACTACATGCAAAATGTGAAAGAAAAGATACTAAAAGGGGAAGAAAAAGGGGTGGAAACGTACCACCCATCCCCACCCCGAACTTAAGACTTTGCTCGTCCCGAGCAAAAATCAAAATCTGAGATGGGGGAAAAGAATCGCTATGGTGGAGGATGAAGGACGATGACAGCAACTCCCCAAAAGAGAAGAACACCAAACAAAACAAAAAAAACAAGGGTGATGATATTAGAAAAGAAGGGAAAAAATGCAAAAATTATTTGGGTTGCCTCCCAAAAAGCGCCAAGTTTTACGTCGTGGCCTGACAAGAGATGGATCAGTCTATTGGGATTCTGGGGAAGTTGTGGGGTCAAGTAGGTTCAGGTCTTTCAAAGATGAAAAATTGTTTGAATCTGAAGTGACAAGGTCTTTAGTGGTGATGTATCTTTTAAGTCGGTGCCCATTAACCTTAAACTCACCCAAAACTTTATCCCAGAGAAGAAAAGCACCATGTGGATAAGCACACTTGACAATGTAGGGGCCATACCATCTCGACTTGAGTTTTCTAGGGAAAAATCGTAATCTTGAATTAAAAACTAAAACTTGATCCCCTTCTCTAATGTCTTTGCGCTTAATATGACCATCATGCCACATTTTGGTTCGGTCTTTGTAGATTCTTGCATTTTCATAGGCACTCATCCTAAGTTCATCAAGCTCATTTATTTGGAGAAAATGTTTCTCTCCAGCCATGGAAAGGTCAAAATTCAAAAATTTGATGGCCCAGCTTGCTTTGTGCTCTAGTTCTATTGGTAACTGACATGACTTACCGTAGATCAGTCTGAAAGGGGTGGTACCAATGGGTGTTTTGTAGGCAGTACGATATGCGCACAGAGCGTCATTGATTTTTAACGCCCAATCTTTCCTAGTGTGTCCAATAGTTTTTTCTAAAATTGATTTTATTTGTCTGTTGGATACTTCTACCTGCCCACTGGTTTGAGGATGGTAAGGAGTGGTGAATTTGTGATAAACCCCATATTTTTTCAAGAGAGCCTCAAAACTTTTCTCCAAAAAATGGGATCCCCCGTCAGAAATGACGGTGCGAGGACTCCAAATCTAGGAAAAATGACATCTTTAAAGAGTTTCTTAATAGGTTTAGAGTCACACGTTTTAGTGGGTATGGCTTCAACCCACTTTGACACATAATCGACTACGACTAAAATGTAAGCAAACCCATAAGAAGAAGGAAATGGGCCCATATAGTCGATTCCCCAGACATCGAAGATCTCTAATTCCTGCCAAGAGGTGAGAGGCATTTGGTCATGCTTGGAGATATTACCCGTCCTTTGACATTGGTCACATGAAAGCACATAATCATATGAGTCTTTGAAGATGGTGGGCCAAAAGAATCCGCATTGTAGGACTTTTCTAGCCATTTTTTGGGAACTCATATGACCACCATAGGGGCCAGAGTGACATTGTTCCAAAATGGCGATGCTTTCTTCGTGGGATACACAACTACGATATAAACCATCGGCACAAAGTCGAAACAAATAAGGTTCATCCCAATAATAATTTTTGACATCATGTAAAAATTTAGCTTTAGAATGTCCCGTATACTCGGGATGCAATACACCTGCAGCTAAATAGTTTACAAAATCAGCAAACCAAGGAAATTGGGAGTCAACCTTGAGCAATTGGTCATCGGGTAAGGATTCATTTATGGGATGTTCATCAATGGGGCTATAGCTAAGTCTACTGAGGTGGTCAGCCACGACATTTTCAGAGCCCTTTTTGTCTAGGATTTCTAGATCAAATTCCTGCAATAACAAAATCCATCTTATGAGTCTAGGCTTGGCATCCTTTTTGGTCATGAGGTAGCGAATAGCTGCATGATCAGTGTACACAATAACCTTTGAACCAACAAGATATGAGAGAAATTTATCGAATGCATAGACAATGGCTAGCATTTCTTTTTCGGTGACTGTGTAATTTCGCTGAGCTTCATCTAAGGTCTTTGTTGCATAATAAATGACATGATGTTTTTTGTCAATTCTTTGTCCTAAAATGGCACCTACAGAAAAATCACTAGCATCACACATGATTTCAAAGGGTAAGGCCCAGTCAGGAGCATGGATGATAGGGGTGGTGGTGAGAGCCTTTTTCAAACATAGAAAGCTCTCCATACATGCCGTATCAAAATGGAAAGGCACCTCCTTTTGAAGAAGATTGGTGAGAGGTTTTGTAATTTTGGAAAAGTCACGAATGAATCGCCGATAGAAACTGGCATGTCCTAAGAAGGCTCGGATGTCTTTAACTGAGGTGGGAGGGGGGAGCTTGGTGATGACCTCAATCTTGGCTTGGTCAACTTCAATGCCCTGGTTGCTCACCTTATGGCCTAGAACAATACCCTCTTTGACCATAAAGTGACACTTTTCCCAATTAAGGACTAAATGTGACTCGATGCATCTATCAAGAACAAGGGAGAGGTTTCCAAGGCAAGAAGTGAAACTATCTCCATAGACAGAGAAATCATCCATGAACACTTCCATGACAGTCTCAGTTAACCCTAAAAAAATGGCAGACATACATCTTTGAAAAGTGGTTGGTGCATTGCACAGGCCAAAGGGCATTCGTCTAAAAGCGTATGTACCAAAAGGGCATATGAAAGTGGTCTTCTCTTGGTCTTTAAGATGAATGGGGATATGATAAAAACCTGAGTAGCCATCTAAATAGCAAAAGTATTGTTTATGAGCTAAACGTTCAAGAACTTGATCGAGGAAGGGAAGAGGGAAGTGGTCTTTCCTAGTTTCTTTGTTGAGTTTCCTGTAGTCAATGCACATCCTCCACCCTGTGACTGTACGGGTGGGAATCAGCTCATTCTTCTCATTCCTAATGACTGTGGTCCCACCCTTTTTGGGGATGACCTGGACAGGGCTGACCCAAGGAGAGTCAGAGATGGGGTAGATGATTTCTGCAGTCAAAAGTTTAATTACGTCAAGATGAACAACTTCCTTCATGTTTGGGTTGAGTTTCCTTTGTGGGTCTCGGGAAGGTTTACTATTTTCAATCATTGTGATTTTTTGGATGAAAATGGATTGATCTATCCCAACCAATTCTGTCATTTTATACCCTAAGGCTGTTGTCCTTTTCCTAAGTTCTCCCATAAGCATGTTTTCCTATTCAATGGTAAGGTCAGAATTGATAATAACAGGGCATAATTGTTGTTCATCCAGAAACACGTATTTCAGACCAATGGGGAGAGCCTTCATTTCCGGGGCCTTTGGTAGTTCAGGTTGTTCTTCTATGGTGGATATCATCTTAAGGTCTTCAATCTCGGCACATGGGATTTCCTCAAAGTTGTCCAAGTGAATCTTAAGTTGGTTTGATGGTTCATTATTAAAATCACATTCGGCGGGGATGGTGAGAGCAGTGCATAGGGGGTCATCAACTAATTCCCATTCTTGCCTTAGTTGGTTTAATTCATCAATGCAATCAAGGAGGTAGACTTCTTCCTCAGGACTAGGTCCCTTCATACTTTCAAACACCCTAAACTCTATGTTTTTCTTCTCTATTCTTAACACAATGGTACCAGCCTCAACATCAATTAAGGCACGAGCAGTGGCTAAGAAGGGACGTCTGAAAATGAGGGGGTAGCGTAAATCTTCCTTGATATCCATGATCACAAAATCACAAGGGATGTATGCATCATTTCCAACTTTAACCGGAATGTCTTCTATGATTTCCATGGGCTTAGTTGTGGATGAGTCCGCCAGTTGGATGGTCATGGCTGTGGGTAACATGTCATTGAATCCTAGTCTTTTGCAAAGACTATATGGCATGATGGATATACTAGCTCCTAAATCTGCTAGGCCTTTCCTACAAGCATTGTCACCTAAGTAGAATCCTATTCCAAAAGAACCTGGATCCTTCTATTTTTTAGGCATCTTACTTAGGATAATGTCAGAGGTAGTCCTAGCAAGTTTAACAGTCTCGTATTCTTTAGTAACATACTTCCTAGACAAGAGAGATTTCATGTACTTGGACTAGGCGGGCATGTCTGCCAAAGCATCAAGGAAGGGAATTTCGACATGTATTTTTTTCATAGCATCCCTAAATTTCATGAAACGGGCATCAAGTCTTGTTTGTTTGAGGCGGTCTTGATAGGGAGGTCGGAGTTTTTAACCTGGTTCTTCATCTTCCACTTGAGGGGTTTCGGGGACGGATGGTTTGGGTGTGACTTCGGGTTCGACAACTACCATGTCCTCATCCTCGAATTTTAGAGGTGGGTCCAAAGATTCTTTTGAAGGGGGAGGGGTGTGCACCTTACCCGAACGAGTAGAGACTACCTTGAGTTGTTCAGGATGTTTGGGATTGTTTTCAGGCTGCCCTGTGAATGTCCCAGTAGGAGGTTTTTGTTGGGCAAACAGACGGGCCAACTGTGAGTCAGTTGCCTTTTGATGGGCCTGTATGGTTACGAGGGTTTGTTCTATGCTTGCCCAGTTAGGATTACTTGGGGGAGGAGGATGGGATGACATTTTGAGGTGGTTGGGGAGGTTGAGGTTGGTTTAGATTTTGGGGTGGAAGGTTTAGGTTTTGGAATTGTTGGTAGTGTTGTCGATTTTGGTGATTTCCAAAATTTCTTTGATTGTTGTATGGGAATCCAGGTGGTGGTCAATTGGTACTTTGAGGATAGGGAGGTCTTTGTTGAAGTTGGTTAGAGTTCTCGGCACCTGAAGGGTTCCCGTACTGAAAACCGGGGTGATTTCTAGGTTTGTTGGGATTGTAGTAACCTTGGTCTGGTATTGTATGGATCGAATTGAGGTCTTCTGGTTTTTGACCTACTTCAGGTTGCGTGGGCATGTTGTAGAGGTATTGACAGTGGAGGGTGGTATGGTCGTATCCTTGGCAAATACCACAAAGGGAATCCATGGGTTTTAGTTGTTGGGGTGACTCCCTAAGGGTGACCAAGGATGACTCTAACCGATCTTGTTTTAAGGCAATTAATTTTAGGCTTTCCGCTATGATTTGGATATCATTATTAACTTCTGCCTTAGCTACCTTAAGGATTCCTCCAATCCCTCTTCTATCCCTTGTTTCGGAATCCCGTTTAACTACCTCCCATGCACTAGTTAAACTTTGATGCATGAAATTTCCTCCAGATGAGGAATCAAGAAAAAAAATTGGTATCATCATCAACACCACGATAGAAAATCTCTATGAGTTGGGCTTGAGAGATGTCAGGGTGGGGGCACTTCCTACGTAAATCCTTGAACCTTTTCCAGGCTTCACCTAAAGACTCTCCTGGGGACATAGAAAAGTGGGTTATTTGACCCCTAAGTTCATAGGTGAGAGACGTGGGGTAGAATTTTTCAAGGAACTTGTTTTGTAGAACTGCCCAAGTTGTGACATGTTCTTCACCTTACATGGTGTTGTACCAGCTGCTAGCTTGGCCGGAGAGGGAATACTTAAACAACCTAAGGCGGATGTCATCTTCAGAGATACCTGAGATTTTGTCCAAAGAGCAAAGGTCAATGAACCTTTGAAGATGATCTTGACAACTTTCCCCATTGTTGCCAGAGAAGGGGTTGGTTTGCATCATGGTGATCCATTGTGTTCGGATTTCAAATTGTGGAGCAATGATATCGGGGGGTATAACTGGATGTTGTACATAGGCCATTTTGGGAACAGAAAAGTCTTTTAATTATTTTTGCCTTTCGGCTTCCCTCCTATCGGCTTCTATGTTTTCTTGTTCAGCCCTAAAGGCTGCTCGCAAAGAGGCTTCTCTTTCCGCTTGTTCAGCTTGGATGAGCTCACTTTGAGCTGCGAGAGCTTGGTCGATTCTACGGGCGACCTCGTTTTCATTCATTGTTACTAGATTTTGACGGTTTCGACGATGAAAGGTTCTTTCTATTTCCGGATCGAAAGGTTGAAAATCGTCATTCGAGCGTCGCATGCACAATTAAAGCAGTTATTTCGTGTGCCGAAAAAACGTACAGCCGGAATGGAAACTCGGCAGAAAGAGGAGTACACTTCCGGAATGTTACTCGGAAGGCATGAAAAAAAGAAAAAAAGTTTTTCAAAATTGTTTTGGGGTTCGAAAAAACAATCTGTTGTCCCCGGCAACGGCGCCAAATTGATACTCGTCATTTTGCAATATCAATCATTAAGATGGTTAATCTTAGAGTTTAAACCTTTTTTTACTTCTGATTTTAAGGGTAGTATAGAAGGGTCGATCCCATAGGACAACTATTAGATATTGTTCTTTAGAACCCAAAGATTGAAGAACTTTATTATTTGTTTTTGGTATTTTTCTTTTTATTAAAGTAGAAAGTAAAGTCTAGTTGGGGTTTTGTATGATTACACTAATGCAAGAAGAAAAATACTTAACAAAAATAAACATGCACAAGAAAATAATAAAAAGATTGTTAACACAAGCAAAACTATATGAATGGAAGACTAAGGATTAAAGAAGACAAAGGATGTGGTGATTAAATCAAGAGAAGGAAATCGAGGCTCGTAGGGGTTTTCACCACCTTAGCCTAGGCGATAACAACTAAATCTTAAATGACGATTTGATGAAGGCTTGCGAATTAAAAACTCACAAAAGATAAACTCCACATGAGCCCATTGGTCTTGGTGCTCATGCTTCCTAGTTTATCATCCTCAAAGATGAAAATCCACGGTCATATCAAAACGTCTATGTAATCGATTTTATTGTTCTAAATCTGGATTTCCATGGTCATATCCATTCAGATTAACATGCGATATGAAGATCAATCATTCAATTAAAATCGATTATCATCTAATCGTTTAAGAAGAAGTCGTTAAAACCATGGCTAAGGGGTTATTCCCCTGACCCGATAAAAGACTACTCACACATGGAGAAATGGGAGACGGATGAAGAAAGAAATGAAGCCATAGTCTAGCACAGAAATTAGGAAATTAATCCTTATGTTAGAGACGATGAAATGTCTTAGCTCTTTGTTCCTTGCTCCATAATTAAAGAACGGAAAGAAGAGGATTAAAACTAAGGCAGAGAGAAAAGACAAGAATAAGAATGAAAGAACTGTGCTTGAACCAAAGCCTACTTTATTGCATAATATGAGAATGATTACAAGATTAATTGCTGTAGAATTCCAAAATACAAGAAATCCAAGATGATCCTTGGGAGGAGGAAGTGCCCTTATTTTTATAGGAGAAGGAGGGGTAGGCTATCTAAAAAAGAGGGGGGAAAAAGAGAGGGAGCCATCCTTTTGAATTTTCAGATCTAGTCAACAAACTCTTGATTGTTTTTCTTTAATGCAGATTCTCGCAGCAGTAATTTCGAGCGAATTTCCGTTGTCCAGAGAATTTAAAGTGCGCCTGCAAATATGATTTTCCTGTAGGCCTTTGAATTCTCTTTCCAAATCATATTTGAACATTAAATTCCGCCTTCGTATGTGAGAGTTATGCTAATTTTGGTGCAAGGTATGTATTTAAGTCAGCATTGCGGGAAACTGAATTGCCTCCTACCTTCATCTCTTTTTTTCTCGATTTAATTACTTAGATAATTCCTAAAAATTAAGAAAAATATCATAAAAATTCAGGAAAAGTATATCAAGAAGATGAAAGTGCTATTTATTTTTTAATTAGCTGAAATTAACAAAAAAGTCCTAATTAATTATTCTAAATGAAGTAAAAATAAGAGATGAATATGCATTCATCAACGATCTCTACCTCTTTGTGCTCGTCCACCTAAAAAGGGTGTGGGAAACCCACATGGTGATATTCTAAATCTCAACGGGAGATATAACTCACCACCAACTCTATTATTATCATAGATAAGATAAACTGAGAAGTAATATAAATACAACTAAGATGAAGAAGGTAATGATTATTAATAGGAAGAACAATTACTATTGAATTATGAAACATATTAATAATTTAAAAGGAATTTGAAGAACATGTATATATCCTGTCAACAACATTGTATAAAGGTCAACCAAGGCCTCAACCAATGTTTTCGTATTTGATCCTATACAATTATACTACACGGATGATTACGTATTCCAATATGCCCCGAGGATTTGAGTCGTACCACCCAAATCTAAACGACCACTTGATAAGTCAAAATCGGTGCCATACAAGGTCCAGTGGAAAAGCCATAATCCATGACCTAATCCCCTTGGTCAGTACAAGAACATTGGTAGTGACATCATGAGTTAGACTACTATCATCGACTTATAGTCTAGCTGTACACATCTAGTCCACCTTGGTATAGGTCATGATGCTAGTGAGTTATGACCACAGCCTTACTCTTTATTAGGATATGACCACATCCATTCTTGTATCTCAAACTAAGATACAAACACAGCGTACTCTTTATTGGGGTATGACCGCATCCAATCCCATACATATACATTCAGGATACAAGGAGATACCTAAACTTGCACCCCACATATTCAACAATATGCACTCTGAGTTAAACTTGTTTCACCATTCAACAAGTGGATGCCTTCAAGGCATAACGACCTAGGTGTGATGACAACGATACCCTAGCATAACAATAACCATACACATCGTTTCTAAGCTATCAACAAAGCATGTCGTCAATCTAGGTCGTGACAACCTACCACAAAGAGTGATGACCCGGGGTGCATCACAAGTCGTGACATCCTCCCAAGGCACATTGATCTCCAAGTCTATCAGTCAGCACACATAACGGTCTGACCAAGCATATTGGTTCATCTTTCATATCGGCCTCCTCCTATGTGTCAGCCTTCTCATCTCAAACCTCAAGACAACATTATAAACAAGGCAAAAGAAGGTGCAACGCTAGCAACAACTAAGAAACTCGTTTTCCAAAACATAACTCAAGGCTACCAAGGAAAAGTTAATAGCATGCAAGAATAATGAGCCAAAGATCAAGAGCAAGATAACAAGTAAAAGGTGATAATAACAAATAGGGTTTAGAGTTATATAACCCGCCTCAAGGATCACAACCAAGCTCTAAGCTCCAAGCTTGACGAGCTCAAGGTAGAAGAAGATCCTCTAAGATCGATCTCTACAACACCTCCAAGAAGGAAGATAGAACTAAGGTTAAGAGAGAGTAAGAGAAGGGAAAAAGAAGCAAACAAGGTCCATGGCCGAAAAGAAGCAAGAAGAGAAAGAAAAATTAAAGATCATGGCTTACCAAGGTAGAAGATGAAAAGAGAACACCTCAAGATTAGGCTCGCCCACCAAGCTCCAAGGTAGAACACTCCACAAGCTCAAGATCGTTTACTAAGGAAGAGGAAAGAAAAGATGGCCAAAGGATTCTCTTGCATGAAGAGAAACAAGTATATATACAAGAGAGATAAAAGAGAGAACAAAGGAAAGGTGTCACCACCAAAGAACCCTAGATTACACATGTCCATAAAGAAAGGCCACATGCATCATCATGCAACAAGGTGAAAAGGACCATGGCTTGCTCACTAGGTCACTTAGGGTGATCAAGGTCGACATACTCATCCATTCTCTCCTCTAACCGATAGGGATCAAACCCTAGGTGCCACAAATTGATATGGTGCATCTAGAGACACCCAAAACTGATAGGAGGTCTCCTTAAGATACCCACAACTGATACAAGGCCTCTCTAAGGCTGTCAAGCCCGAGACAACAATCCTAGGTGTAAGATACACCTCAAGCATGAGTGCAAAACATCACCAAGGATGTCACCACTCAACCAAGGCTCAACCAAGATGTCCATCTCTTTCTCACTCCTATAGATGACGCCAAGAGAGAGAAGGAACACACTAGAGGTGGCAAACTTGAACATCAACCCTTATCCTGGGTAAATTGCAAATTTGCACCAAAACCTCTCCACCAAACACAAGCAACAACCAAACAAGCTCAAACAAGGAACTTAAGCCTCCAACATGCCCTAATTACATCTCAGGTGATTACAGCAAGGAGCTAAGAAACATACTTAAGCAAAGAAAATAGGGTTATCCCAAAACGTGGGTCAGGGTCCTTACACAAACTGATGGAAGTTTAGATAGTGCATGGAAATGGAGATTTTAGGTTTTGACACGTGGAAAGATTGTTTTCAATACTTGAACATCTTTCTCTCTCACCTTAGATATATATACCCTCTCCTCTTCTGAACAAACCTTTTCCATTCTCCTTCTTGTTCTTGCAGCCTGAGAGATCCAAACCCATCATTTTTTAAAGTGATAGCTCCTTGAGGATGAAGCTTGGATAGGTCTGGGATGCATGTTACTTTAGATCTAGGATCAAACACCTCTAGGGTTTTTTAGAGCCTTCAAACCTAGTTTCTTTCTTCATACATGTAAGACCTTCTTCCCTAATCTAGTTTCTTGCTATTTTCTTTCTTCTCTCTTCATCCATGGGTAGAACCCTAGTGTTCTTGTTTAAAACTCATACATGTGGTTGAAGAACCCCTTTTATTCTCTCTTTTTCCATAGATTTGCCCCTTCCTTGAAGATAGGAGCTACCTTGGAGCTTTAGGGAGTGCAAAGCTAGGGTTTCACCTTCTCTTCTTCAAGCTACCTTGTTGTTTGAATGTTATTCTTCACCTCGAGTGAGTTATATAACTTTGCACCTATTTCTTTCCTACTTTTAATTTTCTCTATATAGATCTTAACCTAGAAACTTGGTATTATGCAGAAATATGGTCTTTTGTACACTATTTTGCATATATGTGTGCGATAGTTTTGTGTTGTTAAACTATCCTTGGATCATACGAAAACTCCTTCTTCTATAATGGACTACCTTAGATTTGAAGGTATGAAACAATGGTTTTTACTTAGTGTGAAGAATTGGTTTCACTAAGTGTAGGAAATGATGGTTTAAGGTAGTGTAAGAATCAATGACATCAGTTAGTCTAAGAATGAATGGTTATATTTATTCTAAGAACCCATGGCTTTACTTAGTCTATGATATGATGATTACATTAAGTCTAAGAAATGATGGTTTTACATAGTACATGAACTGATGGTCTCACTTGGTGAATGAACTGATGGCTATGCTTGGTACCTGAACCAATGGATTCAATTAGTGCAAAAATCAATGGATTTGCTTAATAAATGAAACAATAGTTTTACATAGTGCCTGAACTGATGGATTTACTTGATACATAAACCGATGGACTTTGTTGACCATGAACCTATGGGTATGCTAGGTATATGAATTGTTGTCATGCTAAGTCCATGAATGAACCTGGTTTTGCTATGTGTGATGAATGAACCGATGGGATGCCTAAGCATACTATTTTGAGTAATACAAATCTAATCCACACCTTGAACTCTTCTTATAATAGTTAACTAATGAGGGTTTAGTTATTCTATGTTTCGTTGATGTTGAAATGATAAATGAACACCATTTATAATGCTAAAGGTAACTCTGTTATATTACTCTTGGAAATGTCATAACTATTATGATTGATGAATACTTACATTAAGTCTAGAAGGAACAAGTTGTTTATGACATGTTGAACTTTCTACAAAGTATTGGAAAATAATGATGTTCTTACAAGAAGCATTACTATTTGGGCCTGAATGGATTTGTGGGCTGTTTTGAATAGTACAGGAAGTTTTACCCTATTAATAGATAACAATGGACTAATATACTATGATGTTGTAATAAGAAATATTTTTCATACACCTATATCTTCTAGAGTTGTTATGTATCACTAATTTTATAGAAACAATATAGTGGCTTGTAGGTAACTTGGTTGATGCAGTCTCAAAACACTCAACTGGCTTAATTAATCAAGTGAAACCCTAACCATGTAGTTCCCTAAGCCATAGAAATATTCTAGTGTTAGGACTTGCTGGATAGTAAAACAAGTATTCTAGAAGGGGAACTCAGAGTCGTATATTGGTTAGTTTATGCAGGTGCAAGGAGGATGTATCTGTTGGTATGTATGCCAAGAGAGTCAATCATATGATGATTGGGATGTGGCAGTAGATACTTGATTTGATAATAATAAAGGCAAACTTCCAATTTATTTTATATATTCAATTATGTGATAATGAATAACATAATAAATATCTAAAGAATGATATTACTCAATGACGTATGTCTTCAAGTATGTGACTTAAACAATGAGATCATATAAATGCTAAGAGTATATACATTCTCATTATGTCCTTGATCAGTTGTTGTTGTAGAACGTAGATAGACAACAATAACACATAAGATCAGAATGTGAGTTGGTTGATGATAGAGTCTCATTAGTCATGATATGGAAAATATCAAACCAAACACACAGATACATGTTAGGGAATAGTGTATCAGAGAGACCCACCGTGATACTAACACATGGAATCCATCATCATGGAAGTCATAGTAAACTCTCACAGTGATGGTGGTGGTTGTGGTACCTAGGCCTAAAATCACTACACTCATGGCATGTTGTTGGGTACACTTTGACATCATCAAACGCAGTCCTGGAATATGGGTTGTTATAACAGTGATGATTGGGTTACTTTGACACATGGGGAATGAATGTGAGTGATAGATATGGGATTTTTCCATTCTATAGGAGTGCGATATCCAAGGACTCTTGATTAATGAGACTGAGAAAAGTATGGCCATACACATGTGAGTCAATATGTGATATTGAGCTTACATATATCTCGTGCAGTCTACTTTGGTTCAAGAAACAAGATTGAATAATAATAAGGATGACTACTTCATGTCTCTAATTCAATCTGGATATCAGTGACAAAGGAACAATACAAACACTACAACACCATACATATATTGTAGGTTGAATTTTCTCCCCACTCTCCCTTCAATTGGTTTGCAATGCGACTAGGCACCTCTCATTACTTATGATGTCATAAGCTAGTTATGGACATTCACTGCCAACGTGATATGGGACCTATAGGGTCACACACATGGAAACTCATATAGAAGAGGAGTTTGATCTGAAATGATAATTGAATTGATTACTAAAGTGTTTAGGTATTTCAATTCACATGACAGTTGAGTAGACTACCAAACGATCGGTTCAAGTATTGAGACAACCGTTTGGAGTGTCATGCTGATTGTATTGTACATTGGTTGGAATTCTGCCTGACCTGGGCTGTGACATGCCTGTTTCACCTGTGTGAGATAGCCGTCTGGAATGGTGTGAGATACCCATATCATTTGCACCCGACACTTATTACGGGGGTGCAATTTGATTGCAGAAAGGATTGGTGCTGAAGTCATGTAGAGTACTAATTGGAGTTGAATTACCAACATATGTGCAGACCTGGAAAACACCAGACGAACATTTCAGTTAGCAAAATGACCATCTCGCGTATGATACAATCATATCTCTGGGCGAGATGATTATTTTGGCACATGAAGATTGTGAAACTTCCAGAATTGTTGCAAAAATTCAAGATCTTTTGGTCCTTTCCACTCCTACTTTAGTCCCATATTGGCTGGGAACTGGGAACCCTGACCCTAACCCCTCCTATATAGAGAGGGGTACTGGGGGATTCCCAGAGCACAACTACAACAAAAAAAATTGAGAATCAGTTCCTCTGACAATTGTTTTCCTCTCTGGTTGTGGTAACCACAAGAGCCCATGCAAGTCCTACCCGACTAGGGAGGGATAGTCATGGGAGAGAAAAAATGAGGATCATTGTTGTAGAAGAGAAGGTTGGTGACTAGTATACCAACAGGAGGGACAACTCCTCCCCATCCATTTTAGCAGGATGACAAGAGTTCTAGTTGGTCCGTGTGGACTACTCTAGAGGTAGGAGTCCTTTGGCTGTTGCTAGGTTGGTAACATCAACTCGCAGTACATGGTGAGATCAAAGGAGCCGCTACAGCGGTTGACTGATTCTGCTATCCATGGATGAGCAGTTAAATGAGTCTGAGTGCATCTAGGAGATGAACATACACCGTCTAAGATAGAGTGCACATCTACAATGATGAGGATTGTTGTTGGATTTGTTCGAGGACCAGGCATATTTTTGTAAAACCATCCTTCCCATTAAATAGTAATTGACGCGATCTGTTGGTTAATGGGAAATATGTCAGTAATTTTTTTTATTTTCGCTGCCTATCTGATGTCGTATTTCCCTATAGTGGTATCAGAGCCACGTCAATTAATTATGTTTTGGGATAATCGATATGATCGGATTTTGGGTTTACCATGTTTATTTATTGCATGCGATGCAAACATTTAAACTGGTTGATGTGCATGTCTATCTAAATTACCACATAAGAACCCAAAAGGATATATATATATATATGCAATTTATACGCATCGCCATAAAATCAGTTTTTATGGTGGATGTGAAGCATGGTTATGGCCAAAACCCCAGAGTTGTGTGTGCATTGTTGTGGTTATTTATTCCTATTGTTAATCGGTCTGCGTACTGAGACTCTCTCTCATTTCTAAATGTAAATTAATGCTTTTCTTCCAATTTCCCTTCAAATGTATCTCGATATTTTCCCATATACAATGTAATAAGAAATAAGACAATTTTAATTTATGTTTCGACGGGAGACGGTGATCTACACAAAGGAAAAATGATCAGCTCGTGAGATGACCCAATCAACTGGAGGAGCAAGGAGGCCAGACGATTGGAGGACGAATCGATCGACTGGTGGCCCAACCGATTGATTGGAGGTGTGCAAACATTGCTTGGACCTGAGAACCAGATGACCATTTCATAAGAGCCCAACTGAGAGACTAGGAGGGGAGCCGACCTATTCAAGAGTTGAATCGATCAACCCTGATTGGTTCGAGAACAAATCTTCACCAACAACCGGTTGCATATGATGTGGACCATAGGTGGTAGTAATTCCTTGTGACTCCAAGGATTACATTAGTATGCCATAACCTTTGCTTGTGTGTTTTATTTATTGCATGTTCTCGTTTGTGGTTATAGCTGTATATGATACATACTATATATATGTGGTGATTGGATAAAGTATATGTATTTTTACATACAAACTTCCTCAATTAAAATATCAATGTCTTAGGTGCCTTCCAAAAGAGACACACATGAAAAGCTTGATCGACCAAGCACAGTTTATGCCAAAGCATGGTGCACCATCTATCTCATGGAAGTGTGATGGTAGTAATGTAGTTTCCAAAGAGGGGTGCATTATTATCGTGTCAGATTTTGGGCCAGGCTTGACTGGTGATAACTTGGTGAGACCAGACACCAGAGGTATGCATATGATTATAGTAAAGAGTTTCCCATATCATCTATCTAAGAGTTGCATTCAGATGCAATTGGCAAGTTGGCCTACCTAAATAATCAAGTTGTGGGTGATCATCCAAAGCTGAGTCATGACTTGATGAAATATGGATATTGGCCCACTAGAATATTGTATGATGCAATATTCCAAATTGATATTGAGGGCTATCAATTTGAATAAAATAGTGGGAATGATAGTTAATTAAAGACCTAATTAATATCATCAAATTTATCAAATCAAACCACATTTAAAAATGTTTTGAATAGTTGTAATATTTCTTTGTAGAATCAAATGTCAAACACGAGTGTGTTCAAATTGTGATCAGTCCTCAATAAGAAGGACAAATTACATAACATTCCACAATTGGTTAAGGACTTTGAGAAATGTTCTCATCAATGAGCGGAAGCTCTATGTCCTTGATAGACCAATGCTAGAGGAACCCGCTCCAAATGCGCCTAAGGCTAAATGGATGCTTATTGGAAGCATGTAAATGATGTTGTAGACATTTAAATACCTAATTCTCAGTTGTATGAACTATGAGTTGTATGAACAACATGAAAACATGGACATTCTTAAGATGGTAATACATCTTAAGAATCATGTGAAGCAAAGAAGGTATAATGTCTCTAAAGTGCTAGTTGAGTGCAAACTGACAAAGGGAGGTCCAGTAGAACCCCATATGCTCAATATGATTGTACATGTTGAATGACTAGGATTTCTCTCAGGTCAAGAGTTGACCACGAATATGATTATGCAAGTGCTGCATGAATCATATAGTCATCTTATCAAATGCTTGGCATGTTGATGCCAAAGCAAGAAAGAAGAAGGACAAATCTTTGATGATGATCAACAGAAGTGAGTCCTAGGGAAAAGGTAAGGCTAAGAAGTGTTCTGAGGCTAAGAATAAGTCCAAGCGTTCTACACTTAAGTTATGGACAAGGGTAAGTGTAAAAGGAATATGTCCTTTTCACTTAAAGGATAAAGAAAAGAAAGTGCCACCATTGTCACTTTTATGGACATTAGAAAGAACTATCCTCCTTATAGAGGATCTCAAGAAGAAGATGGAGATAGAGATCTCTACTTCAGGACCTGAGAAGAAGTAATATAGAACTATGCAGAGCAAGGGTTGATGCCTTTACAGCTGGGATCTATCATTCATGGGAACAAAATAGAATTAGTAAATTGCTATTATGCACTTGCCACTGATGAAAACATTATATGTTTTGAATGACAAGAACATTATGTTTCATTTTAAAAGGTATGATCTTTTATCACAATGCCCTATGTCTCATAAACTATACTTGATAGTTGTATAGATAAATGTGATAGTCACACATATTGAATGACTTGATAAATCAAATAATGAATACCTATAGCATTGTCATCTAGATCACATATACGAGAAATGCATTTCTAGAATTCATATGATGGTTATCTAGACTCTTTTAGTTATTGAATCAATAGAGACATGCATGTATTATTTGTTGTGCAATATGACAAAAGAATCTTCACTAGATGTAGTGGGGGATCAACTATTCCAGTAGGAATAGCACATACTGATGTACATAGACCTTTTGGAATGAATGCTAAAGGTAGTTACAAGTACCTCATTATATTTATTAATGCGATCGTAGATATTGAAATTTGTATTTAATGAAATACACATATGGATTTCTTGAAGTGTTCAAGGAGATTATGATTGAAGTATGTAACTCTCTTGGTAAAGTATTAAGATACATTGATGTGATCAGTGTTGAAATATTTAAACCAATAATTTGAGAACCTTCTGGAGAGACCGCGATAGTGTATCACAATGAACTCCATTTGAAACATACTAATGTGTCAAAAAGAAGGTATCACACCCTGTTAGATCATGGTGAGATTATCAATAAAATCTAGCTGATCCTATAATTTATTTTGGGCACATGTTACACACTAAAATAATGTACCACCTAAAATGGTTCAAAAGATACCATATGAGATATGGCATGGGAAGTGTCCCAATGAGTATGTTATAGTGATTAGGATTGAAAGCTTGTATAAGAAAATGGTTTCTTAAAAGTCTTTATCCACAAATCACATGAATGTTATCTTGTTGAATACTACTTATATTCCAACCCGACAACAAAGTATTTCTTGCTAGGATGTTTGAATTCCTAAATGAAAATTAGTTCCAAAGGAATCAGTGGGAGTAAAAGTAGAATTCAAAATGTTCGAGACAAAAAAGAAAACATAGAACCTAAAGAGGTACATTAGGAACAAGGAGAATCACTAGTTGTTGTGGAATCTCAAGTTCCCTACGTAACACACAGAACCCATGGTTCTAATAGAACACGCCTTGAGATTGAAAGATTATGATATCTTATAACTCAAGAAGGCGGGAAGTTGATCATAGAGATGAGTCAACAACCTACCTAGAAACTATTGAGGAATCAGAATCTAAGAAATATCTTGAGGCCATAAGATCAATGATGGACTCCATGTAACCAACAAGGTATGGCCTTAATGGATCCACCTAAAGGGGTAAAACCCATAGGGTGCATTTGGGTTTTTATAAGAAGACCAACATGAAAAAGTAAATAGGTTGCAAAGAGTTTCAAACAAGTTCAAGGTGTTGAACATGATGAAATCTTTCACCAATTACCATGGTTAAATCCATATAGATGATGGTTGCCATTGTAGCTTAGTATGACTGTGAGATTTGGCATATGGATGTTAAAACCACATTCCTTAATTGGAATAATTAAGAGGATGTGCACGTGATGCAACCTAATAGTTTTATAAGTACATTAATTCAAATAAAGTCTATAAGCTATAAAGATCAATCAATGGATTGAAGCAAGCATATCAAAGATGGAATTTTCTATTTGAAAAAGTCAAAGGGTTTGAATTGAGTCAGAATGAAGATAGAAACTGTCATTACAAAAGATTTAGTGGGAGCACATTAATATTCCACATAATGATGGGGAATAATGTCCTTATCATGCATAGGTTAAAACCTGGCATGGAAAGTAACTTCTATACGGAGGGTTAAGGTAAAGCATCCTATGAGATAGGGATTGAGGTCTATAGAGATAGATCTGGAAAGATTTTTAACCTAAGAAAAATCACATACATTGGTAAGATGCTGAAGGGTTCAACATGCAAGAATCAATGAGAGAAAATGTGTCCATGTTGGATGGAGTTAGTCTCTCAGGAGCCTAGTGTCCCAAATCTTATGAAGAATAGGAACACATGGATAGATGCCATATGCATTCACAATTGGATCTACCTTGAATGCAACATTATGTACTTATCCAGTTATCTCATATATATTAGACATGACGAGAAGATATCCAATAATCTTGTTTGTATTGGACATGATGAGAGGATATCAAGTCATCTCATATATATTTGACCATAGTGAGAAGACATTTATATACATGCCTAGAAATCTCATATGTATTAGACTTGACGAGAGGGTATATGTCAGATACCAGGGAGAGTCACTGAACTACCATAAAGAAAATCCTTAGGTGCTTGTAAAGCACTTAAAGGATTGGTTCCATGGTTATGGTAATAAGGAAGAGTTGGATGTAAAGGGTTAAACCCATGCAACCTTCCAAAATGACAAAATAATCACAATGTAAATTTATGTTTGATGACAAACGAGAATTGTAAGATAGAAAAGGTTCTAAGATAATGAAATTTGTTCAAATCTACAAAAGAAACTGAGTATCTTTATGTTATAAGAACAACATAGGATACTATATGGATCAAAAAGTTCATATGGGTGAACTTCTATGAGGTTCCAACCATTAATGACATAGTAGAAATAATGATGACAACAACAGAGCTACTTGTAGGCTGGGAATCTCAAATAGCATACTACAACACTTCCATCTTATATGAGTAATCGTACAATGAAGAGATGTGAAAATTGAAAAATAACGACTTAAAGCAAAAGTTTCTAAACCCACTACAAAAGCACTTGCGCAACAGAAGCATGATGATCATGTTAGATCACTCGGGATGAAATCCATTAGTGATTGGATCTAAGTGCAAGTGGGAGTATGTTGGTATGTATGCCCAAAGAGCCAATCATATGATGATTGGGATGTGGAAGTAGATACCTAATTTGATAATAATAAAGGAAATTATTTTGTATATTCAGTTATAAGATAATGAATAACATAATAATGTCTAAAGAATGATATTACTCAATGATGTATGTCTTCAAGTACATGACTTGGAAGAATGAGATCATACAAATGCTAAGAGTATATACATTCTCATTATGTCCTTGATCATTTGTTGTTGTGAAGGTAGATAGACAAAAATGACACATAAGATCAGAGTGTGAGTTGGTTGATATGAGACTCACATTAGTCATGATATGGAAATATCAAACCAAGCATATAGATACATCTTAGGGAACAATGTATCAGACAGACCCACCATGAGACTGACACATGGAAGACATTATCATGGAAGTCATAGTCATCTCTCATAGTGATGGTGGTGGTTGTAATTCTTAGACCTTAAATCACTGCATTCATCACATGTCATTGGGTACGCTTTGACATCATCAACTGCAATCATGAAACATGGGTTGTTATAACAGTGATGATTGGGTGACATTGACACATGGGGAATGACTGTGAGTGATAGATATGGGATTTTTCCCTTCTATAAGAGTGTGATATCCAAGTGCTCTTAATTATTGAGATTGAGAAAAGTATGGCCATACACATGTGAGTCAATATGCGATATTGAGCTTACATATATCTCATGCAGTCTGCTCTGGTTCAAGAAACAAGATTGAATAATAATGAGGAATTCTGCTCCATGCCTCTAGTTCAATATGGATATCAGTGACAAAGGAACTATACAAATACTATAACACCATACACAGATTTTAGGTTGAATTTTCTCCCCAACTTTACATTCACTTGGGTAGCAATGATGTGTGACTAGGCACCGCTCATTGCTTGTGATGTCATAAGCTAGTTATGGACATTCACTGCCAATGTGATATGGGACCTATAGGGTCACACACATAGGAACTCATCTAGAAGAATAGTTTGATCTTGAATGATAATTGGATTTATTACTACATTGTGTAGGTATTTCAATTCACACAACAGATCAGCTGACTAGACTGCCAAACAATCAGTTCAAGTGTTGAGATAGCTGTTTGGAGTGTCAAGCTAATTGTATTTCACATTGGTGGAATTCTTCCTGACCTGGGTTGCGAGATGCCCATTTCACCTATGTGAGATGGCCGTCTGGAATGGTGCGAGACGCCTGTCTCATTTGCACCAGATGCCCGTTTTGAGGGTGTAATTCAATTACACAAAGGATTGGTACTGACATCATGTTGTGTACTAATTAGAATTGAACTACGAACATATGTGCATAACTAGAAAACACCATATGATCGTATCTCTAGGCGAGACGGCCGTTTTAATGTACAAAGGTTGTGAAACTTCCAGAATTGTTGTGAAAAATTCAAGATCTTCCTGTCATTTCCCCTCATGCTTTAGTACCGTATTGGATGGGGATTGGGAACCCTGACCCTAACCCCTCCTATATATAGAGGGGTACTGGGGGACTTCCCAGAACACATGTGCAACACAGATAATTGATTATTAGTTGCTCTAATAATTGTTGTCCTCTCTGGTTGTGGTAACCAAAAGAGTTCAGGCAAGTCCTACCCGACTAGGGAGGGATAGCCATGGGAGAGAACAACTGAGGATCATTATTGTGGGAGATCATGTTGGTGACTAGTACACCAACGGGAGGGACAATTCCTTCTTGTCCGTTCTAACAGGACGACATGAGTTCTAGTTGGCCTGTGTGGACTACTCTAGAGGCAGAAATCTTTTGAATGCTTCTAGGAGGACAACATCAACTTACAGTTCATGGCGAGATTAGAGGATCCACTGCAACAATTATCTGAGTCTGATGGCCATGGAGGGGTAGTCCGACGAGTCTGAGTGCATCCAGGAGTTGCACAAACATCGTCTAAGATAGAGTGCACATCTATATCGATGAGGATTGTCACTAGAATTGTTCCAGTTTCAGGTATATCTTTGTGAAACTATCCTTCCCATTGCATAGTTATTGATCTAATGGTTAATGGGAAATATGTTAGTAAATTTTTTGTTTCCACTTCTTACCTACTGTCGTATTTCCCTACAATATCATTGTCATCCTAATGACAAGGTTTTAGAGAGTAGTCAAGGTTGTCTATCGGATGTATACATATATGATTGAGGACGACTATGATTGTACATCAAAATTTAAGGTTTATACCCTAGTTTCTAGTGTCATGGCTTGTGTACCCAGAGTGGACTAGGCTGTTTTGTAGTTAGACTATTATGTCACTATGACAGACTCATACTAGCCGAGGGGCTTAATAAATATCAGGATAACTATCCAACCTATGACCTAGAGTTAGTTGTTGTAGTTATTGTCTTGAAGATTTGGAGGCACTATCTGTATGGAAAAAGTGTCAAATCTTTACATATCACAGGTATTATCGATATATATTCTCAAAGGAGGAGTTAAATATGAGGCAGATGAGATGGATGGAGTTGATCAAGGACTATGACTACACAATAGACTATCATCCTAGGAAGGCATTTGTGGTGGCTAATGCACTGAGTAGAAAGATATCTTTATCATCTACTACAAATAAAGCACAGTTACAGTCCATGGCATGTCACAAGTGGGACATGCTAGTGTCACTTCAGCAGATGAACATATAGTTGGAAGTATCTCTATTGGCATGATTGGTGGCACAACTACAGGTCAAACAGACTTTGATATAACATATCATAGATGCAGAAAAAGGATGATACTGTGATACAGAACATCAGATCAGAGTTTGGTAGTGAAAAGTATGATGAATTTCATGAGTTAGATGACGGGACAATGTGCTTTCATAACAGAACAATGTTTCCTAACACCGATGGTCTGAGCGAGAGGGTGTTTGAGAAGGTTCATTCCTTAATGTACGTGATGCACCCTGGCAGTGCAAAGATGTATCATAATCTAAAGGATTAAACTGGTGGCCAGGTCTGAAGTGAGATGTGACACAGTTTGTGGCCAAGTGTCTTTAGGATTATGGTTCTCCTAGATCTTATTCTAGTTTGATTGTGACTTCATAGTGGTCAACTAGTAGTTTGAGTGGTATGCCTCAAACTACCCATGGCTTAATAAAATATGTACTTCAGTCGAATAGCACATCTATTATGGTTACCTGGCAACTCATATTTGATGATGATCTTTCTTTTCTTCTTTTGTTTATGTAGATGCATATCATGTGGTAAGTGAAATTAATTGTACTTATGAATGTAACTATTCTTGAATCCTTTGTCAATTATATTATCTTTCATATTTGTAGTATTATCTACTTTATCTATTTAATTACATAATCTCCTATAAGCAATAGACATTGTTGTGAGTTATATCTCTCATTGGGACATGGGTATCACCTCATGGACCACCACATCTTTTTAGGTGATCATCAGAAACACCATCAGATCTGTGGTAGCAAGGAGGAGTAGTTTGGAGATCCATAAAGGAAGAAGGTTGGATGGTCATTTAGTGTGTCCTAGAGTCATCCTTGTACTCTCAAGTCTAGGAAGGGAAGTTATGTATATGATGTACATCGAATCAAGTTTTTTTTGTAGTGTTCTTATGTTCGAATATGATGTAAATATGTGGATAATATATTTCGTATAAAAATTGTGGATTAGCCATGAAACAGTTGTAAAGATACCTGGCGTGGTTTCTTATGTATGCAATATGTTGAACCTCTATGTAAATGTTCTTCGACATGTTTAAGAAAGTTTAATTTGGTTTTAATTATTCACCTTTTTAGTGATGTGATTAGTTAGTGACCGATCATGTTTTTGTTTTGAGTAATCTTGTTCAGTGTGGCGGGTTTCCACAACTGAAGCTAGCGTTCTTATTAACTTTGTACACAAAAAAAAGACTAGAGAATGTCTGGTTGCATTTTCTTAACAGAGCTGATATCCCAATATACATCAACTATGAACATGCTTTGGTTTTTTCCAACTACGTTCCAACTTCTTTCACAATGAAGTATAACATGATCTAAGGAAGGAGAAGGACAACATGAATGCACAGGGGCTCAAAATCCTAAATAGAAATAAATAGGAAATAAGAAACAAAATCCACATCATATCAAAGAGGTAGCGAAGATAATGAAATGAGCATAATGACTATGTCATCTATACCATTTTATAAGGAAGGGGGATTTCCTTGACCATCAACATGATTAGGCATACATATGAGATACCAAGTAATTATTGGTAATAGTTTTGAAGATCTAGATGATAGTGATAAAGAAGATGAGGCAGTGCTAGATGAAGAGAAGAATAGGGAGAACTAGAAGGTAAACTCTGGTAGGAAGGAAACCCCAAGCCAAACCACATCCAATACAAAGTAATGTCCATACTACCATGGAACATCAGGGGGGGAGGTAGTGGGGCCTTTGAAATAAATTAGTGCATAGAGGAAAATGGAGCAGCCTTGACAACCATAATTGAAACCAATATTAAAAGAGGTCATATAGAAACTTTAATGAATACTTTCCCTATTGTAAATTGGGACGTGTGTGTGAATTTGAATACAAATGTGTGGGATATCAACTTACCTATTTATCGACATATTGATTTCTACATGTGTGAATAATGAAAGGATGTTATACATATTCCAAAAAATCTATACTTACTGAATGAATTGCATTTGTTATAAATTCATACCAATCCACAGAATAATGGGAATTTGTATGAAAAAATCTTTCTGATGGATCTAACCATAGTATAATAAAAATCAATTATTCTTTGATCAAAAGGAATTCCAATGGATCCAAGTAAATGATTTTCAATAACTTGTTTTGTGTCATAAAAATATGTTGAAATAAAACAAAGTGTAAAGTTAGGTAAATTTGTAATTAACCCAAGCACCTTAATTGATCTATATGAGTAACCTAGAATGCAAGGAGATCTCATATTTAGTGATTCATTCTAAATATACAAAATCCTAGTAAGCGTTTGTGAGGAGAAAGTGGTGGAATTGATGATCCAGGGTTTTATCATCCAAGAAATGATGAAACCAAGTAAGTTTACTACATATTTCTATCACAACGATATACACATTTAACCTCACTTTTGACGTGCATGTTGAATCTACAATTGGACATACCTCACTTTTCTCGATATGTTGTACATTAACTTGTGGGATATGAATATATGTAGGACCTTGTTGAAATTTATTTTGTCGTTCATTTGAAACTTTTATTCCATGTTCTTATGTTGCAAGTTTTTGGTATAAATGGTTGTTAGGTTTTAATTTAGGTTTTGTTTTGAGTTATCTCGATATTGTGATAGTGGGGAGTGATGTAGATAAACCTAAATATGTGGATGATTTTTGGCATTTAGTATTGAGAATGTTGTGTTGAGGCTCATGTCTAGAGTGTCCATCTCCAAACTAGAAACTTTAATCCCAAGACTGGTTTTGCCTGAGCATGTGGTATTCATGAAAGGTCATATTATTAGTGATAACATTATATTACTTCAAGAGGTCCATAATGGTCTTAATGAAGTTAAACCAAGATGTTAAAATATGATTTAAAAATATACATGTCCAAGGACCTTGAGCGGATCGATTGGGCATATCTAGAGAAGCTCTTGATCAAACTGGACTTCAACTATAGGTTCATGGGAGGTATCATAAATTTAGTTGAAGGAGTGAGATTCTTGATTTCTTTAAATGGTAATATGGAGGTTTCTCTACACTTCCACAATCTCAAGGTAGGGTGATCCATTTTCTTGCTACTCTTTACTAGCTATATTTGAAGAGGTTTGAGGAGTACATATTAAGCAATGGTGGAGAAGGTAGGATTAGTAGATATCTCCCTATAGGACCCATATGTGCTCCCCACAGTTGATGTTTGTAGAAGGCCTCATTTTCTATATCAATCTTGAGTGGGTATATGTTGACCACCCTAAAGAAACCCTATGACATACGAAAGATCTTAGAATAAAGGAAAAATAAAAATAAAATGTTCTATTATTTTAGGGAGCCCATAGGCGTGGGTGTAAAACATTGAGTGTACTTGTGGGCTTGCATGTGGTGTAGTATCAATACAATATCTGGGGGTACCCCCAATCTTTGAGGGATTCTTATTCAACACTATAATGTGTTCATTAGCAGACTGACTCCTCCCTTACGGTGTATGCTATCTTTTGCATGCTGACTTACATTGATCTAGTTGGTCCTTATGGACATGCCTGTCTACACATTAGCATCTACTTTCTCCATTACCATTCTTTAGGATATTTGTGGCATATGGGAACCTTCTTATGGATGTCTAGAAATGGAGACAAAAGATGAAATTGGGTGGGATGGGATAGTTTGGCACCCCATGCTAGGGGTTCATTAGGTAAGGGATACATATAGAATTCTTCTAATTTAAGTAGCATGGGACATTCTCAAGGGAGACTCTTGTGGTTAGGTTGGGTAGAGATATATTTGAAGTAGACGTGGAAAGGTTATGATTCTTTAAAAACAACATACTACTTTTGTGTACTACATAAGGGTGGGAAGGGGGCTTTCCATGGGTTATGGAAAACGTGATTTAGGAGATTTACACAAGTGACATAACTTTTAGTTCGGGTTTATGTTCTTTATAAACTCATAACATGTTAGAGTAGGAGAGAGGGGATGGTGGACCTTGGGCTTCATGCAGCTTGTATTTGGGGAAGATGTTATGATTTTCCACACAAACATAAGAGGATATGTACAATAATGCAAGGGAAGGCCAACAAGAGGGGCCATCATCTTGCGGAGTATGGTGCAAGTCTGAGGAACCTACATGCCTTCTCTTGCAAAGATTTCACGAATGATTAGAGGAGTTGTCTGGGTGAAAATAGTAGACTTTGCATACATCAAGAAGCCCAAAGCATAGAAACGCATAGCGATCGGTATGACTAGACATATTAGGGTTTGGTCATTTTGAGTATTGTGGTTAGATCTGATTTCTTAGAGGCCAGACCACAATTTTATGTAAAATTTGTTTGCCTACTGGGTAATGTACCGTGTTTGGAAAAAATGAGTACAAGGCAAGAGCCGCAAATGAAATCAAGTTGAAAGAGGAGAGAAAGACAAGAAAACCCCTCTGTCGGCTTCACATGTTACCGTGCGGTTGTAGCTATTCGCGAGACATTATTGACGTGCAGATGTCCTACCCATACCCTGGAGGGTAAGGGTAAGGGTAAGGGTAAGGGTAAGGATAAGGGTAGAGATTTTTATTACCCTTTATCCATTTACCCATTCCCCATTTCCCCACTACACTATAAGGGGAGGGTAAGGTATAGACATTATCCATACCCTTTTACCCTTTTACCCACACACGATATAAAGGTTACACAAAAATATATTCTAAAGGAGTTTGTATGTAAATGTTTAACCCTAATACTTTATTCTATCATTGGAAAATGACTTGGTGTTGTGCTTGTAATACTTTCTTGTTGAGGAAAAAACATATATATCTTGCGGAAAATGAGGTGTTGGTGAAACACTTATTTGTTATGCATACTTCTGCAAAGGAAAAAAATGATTTATGTATAAAAATTGTTATTATGTGAATTGACTTAACTTTACACGGAGAAACATATGATTTTGAATTGGATATAATATTTTATATATTTTTATCAATAAATTAGTTATAAAATTATTAAAAATCAACACACAATATGTATAAAACTTTTTTCTGTCAAAATTACCCGCTTACCCTTTACCCTCCCCGTTTATCCTATGGAGAAGAGGGTAAGGGTAAGGGGAGGATAAGGAGATTGCTGAGAAGGATAATTACCCTTACCCTTACCTGCTACCCAAAGAGGGTAAGGGTAAGGGTAAGACCTTACCCTCCCCATTGACAGCCCCTATCCCTGTCGTAAAGAAGAAACGTAATGCTGTTAAGCTAGCTTCCAGTCCAACTTCATCGCTCATGTTTCACGCAAAGCCAAAGCTCGGAAAGATAAATGGGAAAAATTCATGCCTTCCCACAAATGATGTTGCATTAGACCTGTCAAACGGGTGGATGGATTGGGTTTGGGTTGGGTCATTGCGGGTTTGGGTCTCGCGGGTACGGGTCAAAAATACCCAGTTCTAAACGGGTGGAGAAAAGGCAAATCCAAATCCGACCCAGTGGGCTGTGGGTCGACACACGCTTCCCATATAAAATGAGCTATCATTGTTGTACATTGTCGTAAACAAACACTTTTGTACATTGTCGTTATATGTTGTATTTGTCCCTTTGAACTTTGTTTATTTGTTCCAAAAGCATGTTACATGTTGTGTCCACGTAGGAAATGTCCACGGTATACCGGTTAAATTCATCTACTTTTGAGCTACCTATTGCATTATCATTACATTTATGGGAAACAAACTTATTTACTGTACTTCTATCAGAGTGTCTACTCGCTTACGACATAAACAAATGAGATATTAGACGATACAAACTTATCTACTGTGCTTCTACCAGAGTGTCTATTCGCTTACGGCATAAACATATAGGATATTAGACAATAGTTTAGAACAAATTGCTTGAACATCTAACTACAAAATGACACAAACACTCCAATAAAAAATAACATACTTGCAGATATCAAACATGCTCAATTCATAAATATATAAAGACATCCCGTCGATGAGGGACACATTGGCGGTGATAATGCCATGAAAGTGTGATTGTGAGGGTGTGCAAAGAAGGGGAGGCACCAAGTGCATTCAGTTATATATTTAGTATTATTATTAGTTCATTTAAGCGGGTCACCCGCGGGTGCCCGCGGATCACCCATGACACCCGTCAAATAAACGGGTGGGTACGGGTTTGGGTGTTTTTCAACGGGTGACAAATTTCATGACCCAAACCCAATTCAAATGGGTTGACCCATGGGTGTCCGCGGATTTTGACCCAGAGTGACAGGTCTAGGTTGCATCTTTGATACTAGTAATAGGGTATCCCTTCCTTCCTTCCTTTTGTAGCAAGCTTGACAACTACAATAACAAGAATCCAAACGGTATGATAGGATTTGACAAGCTTATTTTTCTTGAAACAGTTAAGAGGTCATTAAGGTTTGGCGTACCGCCGTCGTCGGTTTACTTGCCATGGGTAAATTAACAAGTGATATCTAAACCTCGTGTAAGATGACTGCTGAGCGACCACAAATAAACTTGTTGTCAAGATGTTGTCAAGATGTCCATCAACGCCTGTATGTAATCCTTTGTTATTTGTCCAAAGCCTGTAATGCACAACACATAAATAATATTGTATTTTTTAGCAGTCAGAGGAGTATTGTAAAAAATAGATAGTCACGGCAAATAAATCTGTTTCTTACCACAAAGATTTGGAGCGACAAGTTAACAGAAGATTTTCCGGTCAAGTTATCTATACGGCAACGTATTTATCATGTAGTCGGCATAACAAACAATAATTAAAATATTGATCGGACTTAGTTACCGTCCCGCAGCTAGAACGGCGCAACAAACGCAGCCTAAGTCGTCCTGTCCTTTTTCTGCACTCTTCCGATCGTCATCTCAAATAATAAGCACAAATACACTTGAAAGGGTGAGTCACACGGCGGGCAGTTTTCTCCAGCATCAGCGACTCCAGCGTGATCAAGCCCTCCCGGCATATGTGGATGTGATTCTCACGGCTCAAATACTAAACACCCAGACGAACGTACTTGTTTGTTATATTGTTGTTTAAATGTCTGTTACTAATATCAAAATGTATGGCAAGTACACTGAAACTTCTTTAATATGCGGGTACGTGGTTCGGATCTCAAAGATTGCGACGTGGACAAGTATAGAAGTTTCTTGTGATGTAGTGGTTCCTTGTGCCTATATAACGAACTGCATCATAATAAAATTACACACATAGAAACAAAAAGAATCGTATATCAGTTTGCCACTACTTACCTACATTGGATAAGTAATAAACTGTCCCTTTTATATACCGGTCCTTTTTATATAGATAATCCAGTAATAAATATTTGATTAGAATGATCAATTTTCGTGTAAGGGTAAATGAATTGATGTTCTTTTCCACCTGTATAATTTAATTTAGGAACGAAATTGTGCAATTGTTCAAATGTCTCTCACGAACTCACTGATACTTGTAAATGGGTCACTACTCAGTAGAGTATACTTGTGAGTATAGAAATTTCTGTATATGAAGAAGTGTGATCCAACAACAACGTTGAATTCTTACCGTTCATCTACATTGGTTGATTTCATCAGAAGTATTTTAAAATTGTTTCCTATTATGTGGTATTTTACGATGCAGGTATATATATCATCATTACATAAAAAGCTAAAGTGGGTGATTGTTTTTGTATGTGCAGGTTGATGCACTGTTATCCATTGCTTTCACAGGTTTATAAATTCACGTAAGAGCGCGACGCTGATCTGTTGTTTAACTCTTAATCGTAATTGGTCTTAGCAATAGAACCTATCCAAATATGACAATGCCCTATACAGAAGTTCGCTTGCGTTTAACAACTACTAAAATATATACAAATGTGCACGCAATTCGATGTTCGGTGCAGCGGCCGGAAGTTTGGAATCGCGGATCATTGGCGTCAAAGTACTAACCCGACAAAACAGAGTTCGGTGACTTCACTACTGAGATGTACTAGTTGATGACAGTCCAACTTCCTCCTGAAGTCCAACCCCACGTTCATGCGTATTCTATTGCATGTACAGCTCAAGCACGCAAACGATTCCAGATTTGGACTTCGTCGTTGGGATACTTTCGTTTCGAAAGTCAGCTGTAGTTGTACAGTTGAGAAACAAGCATGAAACAAGAACCAGCTTTTGTACTGACACAAGCATGTTGTTTGGTGTTTCTAATATGGAAGTGATTGACAAATGGTAAACGAAAACCTAATACGATGTCAAACATTGTGCACTAAGGTGGACTACAATCCAACATCCGCGTGAACTGTTTGGGCAGGTTGCCACGGCATCAGATTCGCTATAATGCCATACTGTTCTCAATCCTATTTCAGTCTATTTTATCAACACATCTATCCAAAAAATTTACTCCTAAAATTAAGTGGACACTTTTACGGCAGAGATTAACTGAATTTCGTCTGAAACGAAGTTCAGAACGGTAAATCCGGACCCGATTACCACCAGGGACGGAGACAGCTCTCCACATAAATCAAATATATAAATACATGTTTATAAGAAGAGTCCATATATTTATAAACATATATAAACTTCTGTCAATAAGAAACACATGCAATCTGTACCTAGATTGGCAGTTGGCCATCTCTCTTTCTTAGAGGTCGTGGGTTCGAATTTCAAGTATATTAAACTTTTTGTTATTATGGCCCATGTTATTGAATAAATTGTATTATATATTTGCAATGATTTAATATTATACATAAAAATTAGTTGGCCGGATGGTAACCAGTTGTTAGCATTTGTTTCAGGTTGCGGGTCCCGTAATAAACACATAAAGATCGTAAAATTCTATTAAACAACTTCAAAAAGATTATAAAGATTGTCACTCTCTCACAATCTTATGCCCACAATAGAATCTTGCAATCCACTCTTGCTCTCTCTCTCTTCTTTGGCTATCTTTTTTACTTCTTCCTTTTTGGCACACTAACAACATATGTCTGGTACTCGATTTGTAAATCTAAAAGATAGACCAACCCAGATTAGGAGTAGGACAAGAGAATACAACTATTCTAATTGTACAAGATAATGATGATACAATTCAAAACTAAATAGAAAAGAGAATTGGAAAAGGAACAATATCTTCAATTCTAAGTCTAACACCAATTTGGACTTTTCTATATTGTCAAGACAATATTCATTATCCTAATAGGATAAGGACATTATCTCAACAATCTCCACCTTGGATCTTATCCGTTGATGTGTCTGCTCCTTCTAGATTTTTGCTCCCATTCTTCTTCTATGCTTCTATCACCGGAAGTGCTCTACCATGTATGCATATACAGTGTGTGTCTAGGCATGACTGCCCGAACCCAACACGTGAGAGCTCCTCAAGATGTATAGTTTGATCAACTGTACTGCCTCCACCTGCGGTTGGTAGAACCACATCCTTCATACCTTTGGCCCTCCATACCATAGGTTTGTACCTCTTCTGAGCCACACCCGCTTGATGGTACTGTGTGGTCGGTCTTCCCACATATTTCTTCTTCCAACAGTTGACAGCTTCACTTCTGCATCTGTTGAAATTTGCAATCGAACTTGCAGCCTCACACTTAACTACACTTGAGAGTGATTCACATATAGCACTATCTAGGTTCATGACGCCCGCCTCACGTGTCAATGTTTCATCTATGCCTCCAGTGTTGGTAAAACTCTTGTCAGCTACTCCTCTTTTGGTTAGAACATCTTCAACCAATCGATATGCTCCAGTGGACCATGTACCCTTCATGATTACTTGTCCTTTACAAGTAACTTGCACGACTCCACCTTGCTTTATAATTTACAAGCAATGAATCCAAGCGTCCTTTCAGATATTAGATTCCTCTTGTGACCGGGGACATATCGATCCCCCAAAAATGTGTGACATGCTCCATCAAACATCTTGAACATAATTGTTCCAATTTTGGTAATAAGTTGAGCATTTCATCTTTCAGTTGAATAGTTTCACGTGCTCGACGTAGAGAGCCCTCATAAAATATTCTCCTCTCTGGACATATGATGAAGCAAGAACCTAAATCAAATATCCAACCATAGCGTGTACCTAATTCCAAAACAGTCAGAGCTTCTGAATATCCTTCTACCAACGAGCAAACTTCACCCTTCAATTCCTTCAACTTTGGACAATCTTTTAATATATGATCCTACTCTTCATATATGTAGCATGCACATCTACCCTTGCCCTTTTGTCTTTTCTTCCCATGACCCTTGCTTTTGTTGTTGTCATCTGTAACAACCAAAGCTGACCGCCTGAGGAAGATTCTGACAACTTTTTCAAGGATTCTGCCTCCAAAAGGTATGTGACCGCCTCGTTGAAGTTGAGTGTAGTTTTATCGACAAGAATATTCATTACCAATTTCTCCCATGACTGTGGTAGAGATGAAACTACGAGAACTACCATATTGCTCTCACTAATCTTCTCCTCCATGCTAACCAATTGTTTGACAAGCTTGTTGAAGACGTTTTCCTCTTCCACGCACAACTTGTACAATTGCCTTTTAACACCCATTTGTCTGTCAGCGACTTTGCCATGTACAACTCTTCTAGAACTTTTTATAATGTATTCGATGAGTCTTCATTGATCACAGAGTACTTTACCTTAGGAGAAAGACTTAGACGAATTGTACTGACCGCTTTGAGCTCCATCATCCTCCAGTCTCCATCAGAAATCTTTTCTGACTTCTCTCCTTCAAGTGCTTCGATTAGCCCTTGTTGTCTTAGGGTATCTTTCACCGTGCTCTACCACACACTAAAATTGATTTTCCCCTCAAACTTCTCAATATGATGACTCCCCATGGTATTCGTCGGCGCGCCATGCTTCACGTGCAACCGTTGTTCATTGATCGTCTTGCGATGACCTTACTATGATACCACTTGAAGAGATATGCTGAAGCTTCAAGCCCAAGAGAACTCATTATGCAAGATACAACCGGAGCATGCACGAGAAGAACAAGAATGACCCTTGTCGATGGAGCCAATAATTGCCAAACGAACAACTAACGAGAGAACAATATTGGTGAAGAAGACCACAAAATTCTATTAAGTAACTTCAAGAAGATTACAAGAATTGTCGCTCTCTCACAATCTTGTGCCCACAATAGAATCTTGTAACCCACTCTTGCTCTCTCTCTTATCTTTTTCTATCTTTTTGGCTTCCTCCTTTTTGGAATTCGAACAACATATGTATGATACTCTATCTATAGACCTAAAAGATAGACCAAACTATATTAGGAGTAGGAAAAGAGGATACAACTACTCTAATTGTACAGGATAATGAGGATACAATTCAAAACCAAATAGGAAAGAGAATTGGAAAAGGAAATAATATCTCAAACTCTAAGTCTAACACCAATTTGGACTTTTCTATATTGACAAGACAATATTCATTATCTTGATAGGATAAAAGCAATTATCTCAACAGAGAAGAGGATGGCTAGAGTTGTAGGCCTATTGCCCGAGTCCCCGACTATAGTACATATGATGAGAGTTGGACATAAAATAAAAAGAAGACTTAGACCGGCTACAATAATTATAATACAAACATTTACGCTATGTTTGATATGTGTGAACGAAGGGGAGGGGAAGGGAGGGGAGGGGAGGGGAGGTGAGGGGACACTTATATTAGTTTGATTGTTTAACATGGGGAGGGGAAGGGGTGAGAACATAAAAAATATTAAAAAAATGTCATTTTTTGACAAGCCATATTATTCCAAAAAGTTACATACACCACACCCATATTAGTACATAAAAAATCAAGATAAATTAAACTCACATGTCTCGTGGTCAAAATAAAATTATTCGTATAATTGCTTTGTTAACAAAGAAGTACATTTCTTATGTCTAACGTAATGTAAAACATTGTTGATGCAAATAGGGACTACTACTTCTATTTTATAGCCATTGTGGTTATATATATACTTCCTTCCATATTTATAAATTTCCCTCTATTTATTTAAGTTCCCTCCACTTTTCTCTACAATTACCTCTCTTTTTCTATTTTTTCTTGTGTTATTATATTAAAAATATTATTATCTCAAACTTTCTGTATTCTGTACCAATATTTTTTCTAGACATTCTAAGATTAAATTGTGCGCTATATTTATTTTAGTTTTCTTTTATTTTTAATTTTTTCCTCTAATTTTTTCCTCCAACATCCTCCAACATTTTATATTCCCTCTAAGTGAGGTGAGAGACTACATGCTCTTTTTTCTCATTGGTTGTGAGCTATACAAATATTTCCCACCGTATTATTTATATTTTTCCTCCATATTCCATATTTTTCTCCAAGCTTTATAATAATTTTTTTGCCAAATCTTTCCCCTTTTCCTTGTCTCCACTCCGATTTGGTGGGGAGAAAAGTGAGAGGAAATACACTAGATTCTTTCCCCTCCATTCCCTTCCCTTCCCCTTCACCATGTGCAACCAAATAACTTAAACTATTTCCCCTCCCCTCCATTCACCGCATACCAAACATGTCGTTAATGTACAAATAATACATGACAGACCGATAAGAGTCCGATTTGGGTAAATTATTAGTTAGAAGCAAAGAAAATTTTAATTAGGCATGATACTGACACCTTGTCACGCACTTAGAAAAGAACTTCTCAAGAATCTCAACGACATGTAAAGTACAACCATTTTAATAGATATGTGTTGACTCGTTGCATGCACAGACTTAATCAGCCAGTTTATTTTATGTCGTTTTACCACCTTTAAAATATATTTTTTGTAGCTATTTTTGTTTTTCATGCTTTAAATTTTGAGCATAATCTAATTGTAGTGTTCATAAATTCATAGAAAAGGATAGAACTTGGACTCAAAATACTTTTGACCCTTAGTTTTTGTCGAAGTGCTAATTTTGGAAACAATCCATACCTGAGAATTATTGTAAGAGTGAATTTTAATGAATTTGTAGACCAAAAATGACCCAATTTTCCATTTATCAATGGAAATTTAATCCAAGAGTGTCCACAATACATAAATCCACAATTAATCTCGGTAATAAATAAATTTAGAGGTTCAACTATTATATGTATTTGTGTTCAATTGTTCAATTTTTGTATACTAGTGGTGTATTTTTTGTGTATCAATTGTGTATGTTTTGTATACTAGTCATCATAGTAAATGTTTTTGTACTTTTACTTAGTTATGCATGAACTTTATATTCTTTGTGTACAAATCTTTATATAAGTGTATACTACAAAAATGCAACCATTATCAGCTAATCATTCAATTATAATAAAATAATAGCCATAACAATCCAATTGTTTGTGTCTTAATGCCATGCTTGTGTAATATCAATGTATATTTTATAAGCTTTTCTCTAAATAATTGATATTTATAAGAAATATAAAATTCAACTATTGTGGGCTAACGTCATAATATGACACAACAATGGTTTGTATGCTACAAATCATTGAGCTTTACTGTCATATTTATGCAATATCCATTCTATTTTATATACTTTTTGTACAATTTTATACTTTTACTAATTGTAATGTTTAAAAATTTATAGAAATGGTTAAAACTTGAACTCAAAAATGTCTTTGACGCAAACTTTGATATCAAAGTGCTAATTTCATAACAAACCCATACTTGGGAACTGTTGTGAGGGTGGATTTTGATGCATTCTAGATCAAAAGTGACCCAATTTTCTATTTGTCAACATAATTGAATACAAGAGTGTCCA
This sequence comes from Alisma plantago-aquatica, assembly GCA_963693085.1. Taxonomy (NCBI): domain Eukaryota; kingdom Viridiplantae; phylum Streptophyta; class Magnoliopsida; order Alismatales; family Alismataceae; genus Alisma; species Alisma plantago-aquatica. Next base: position 346,405,340 of record OY856414.1, read on the forward strand.
TGATACATAAACCCACACTCGATACTTAATAAATTCAAAGGTTCAACTATTGAATGTATATGTGTGCAACAATTCAATTTTTGTATAGTGGTAGTGTATATTTTATGTATCGATCGTTTAAATTTTCTATACAAGTGAGTATATTAAATATTTTTGTACTTTTACTTAATTTTGTATATGAACTTTATATATTTTATATACAAATGTTTATATAAATGTGTACTATAAAGGTTCAACCATGATTAGTTGATTGTTCAATTACAACACAATAGTGGGTCATAACAGTCCAATTGTTTGTATTTTTGTGTCATGCTTGTCTACTATGATGTATATTTTGTGTAATTTTTTTGATTAATTGATGTTTAGAAAAATATAAAAATACAAATATCATAAACTAATAGGTTAATGCAACACAGTAATGGTATGTATGCTTCAAGTCCTTGATCTTTATTTTCCATCTTATTTATAATCCATTGTATTTTGTGTCTTTCTTGTGCAATTCTGTAATTTTACCAATTGTCAATATTTTAGTCACAAGAGAATAATTTAATGAGCACTTTACAACTAACTCAGGTAGTCAAGAATGTCAGTGGTTGTCTCACAAGTTGTGGGTTCTAAAACTACTGGGATACTCAGAGAGTCTAAAAATAACAAGTATGTCATGCTTGCTTGTGTTTTGGAATTTTGGACTCCTTATTCTTATATAGGATATATATGTGAAAACTAAAATCAATAAACATATATAAATATTGAAAACACCTAAAATAATAATAAAATAGCAAAACTTTTTCCCATTATTTTTCTGTACTATATTATACACTCTTGTATATCTTTTTTCACGTTCTATGTATCGACTCTTGTGAAGGTGACAGTCTTTGTCCCTGGGGTGGAAGAACCTTCTCCCATGAGTTTTGATTAGATGTTGAAGATCCCTATGGATTTGTTACACTCCCCACCTCTTTTGTTCTAGGAAACACATACCATGACGTCCCTACATGTGACGAAGCATTGCATGAATCACATAAGCAATAGAAGAATTCCCGCTATGTCCTTGATTCTGATAGACATATGGTCACTTATCCTGCGACATCATCATCTAGGTGATTTCGTTTCTCCTTGAGAGCCTTGTGTAGAGGTAGAAAGTTCAGACCCTTGTTTGTAGATGGGAGACCACGTTTTGTATGAGAAAAAGTAGATCGAAGGATCATTGGAGATGTTCTTATGAAGATAAGTACAATGTGTTTTTGGCAGTGATATCGAGAGATAGAACTGTTATGGTGGATTGATGGATGCTTTTGAAGGTCATAAGATTAAGAATCACATCTTCTGAGCGTTTGGAGGCCTATGATGGTTTACAACTGAGTTTTTGATATGGTTATGAAGATCTTCTTCTTGGGCTTCCTTTCTTGATGTGTGTCTTTGTGGATGAGTTGTTCTCCTCTCCCTTGCAATTTGTGGTTTTAGGAGTTGACATGCTTTTTTGTATTTGGTTGTATGGTACAAGTATCCTTTTTTTTCTTCTTATTGTCTTGTGTAAGGCTTCCATCGTTAGATTATTTTGAGGGGAGCCCTTTCATACTGTATAGAGGAGAGATAGTTGAAGGTCTAGTCGGCTAACGTCTCCAGGTTGAGGGTTTGAGTGGAGCATGATGATGCTTTTGGGTATATCTATGCTTTAACTTGCTCCTGGAGTGTGGGATGAATACAATAGACTCCACAGTTAACTTAAAACAAAAACTACTAAACTACCACACAATAATGGTCCAATCAATTATTTTTTTTGTATTTTTCTCTCTTGTTCATTCTTGTCTATTTCTTCATATTTTGTGTACTTATTTAGTCAATTTTGTATACTAAAAAATTCAAAGATTATGAGCTACGAACTCAATTACAACTCAACAATAGTACCAAATGACCATATTTTTGTAGTGTAACTTTTTCTCATATTTTGTGTATGAATTGTACCTTATGGTGAATGCTTAATTTTTTAATCATATTTTGTATATGTTTTGTCAATTTTTTATTCCTTAACAAATTTAATCGCTATGAGATAACGTCTCAACTACAACACAATAACAATCTGCAACGTCCATATGTATTGGTCTACTTTGTTATCAAATTTTGTGTACAAAAGTATGCATTCTTTTGTACTTTTTGTCATGTTTTGTGCACTTTTTGCCAGGTTATGTACTTTATGAATACAATAGCCATGAACTAAGGGGTCAAATACTACACATCAATGGTATCCAACAATCATACTTTTTGTGTACTAATTTTGTCATCTTGTACTAATTGTACATTTTTGCACTTTTTGCCAATACTTTGTATACTTTTTGTCGTATATTGAGTACTTTTTGATATTTTTTTGACTTCCATTCATATAAATGTTTGCTTTTATTTGTACAAATTGGGTAGTTATACTTTTATATATGTGTAGTTCCATTTGTACAAGTACTTATAACGATATACTAAGTATATTATATGTACTTATATTTATATAATTACATACTTTTACTTATGCACTAAAAATATATAATTTATGGTTGATGTTTATATAAATGTGTATTAACCAAACTCAAATGTTATAATATATCGATTATAATACATAAATGATCCACAATAGTTTGATGCTTTGTGTAATTTAGTGGCATACTTCTATATTTATTTACTTTTTGTATGCTTGTGAGATTAGAAAAATATAGCAAAATTCAATCATTCTCAGCTAACATCTCAACTAAAACATAGTACAATTATGCAATAGTCCATTTTTTGAGCATTTTGTTGTCATGTTTGTGTACTATATATGCATACCTTGTATATATTTTCTATATATTATGCACCTTTTTTTATAAATGTGTAATTTAGTTCTATATTCATGCAATATCTATGTGCATATTGTGTATTTTTCTATAATTGTGAATTTAGGGTATATTTTTCCTGTACTCATTTATCATATTTTCTGTATTTGATTGTCCATTCTGCATATTTTGGCATATTGTGTACTTTTTGTCGATTATTTGCCTTTATAAAATTCAATTGTAATGAGATAATTCTCAATTATAACAAAACTAAAGTCCCCAAAGTTTAGAATTTTTGTCTACTTTTGGTCATGTTTTGTAAATGAAATTATGTGTTCTTGTATAATTCTTATTGTTTTTTGTACATTTTGTCATTTTTTTGTACTTTACATGTTAACTTGGTGTGAGGTAAGGCTGAAACACAACACTTAGTAGTTAGTATAATTTTCACTATATTTGTACAAATTGTACTTCACGCAGCCACCATTGCGCTCAATGTACTTGGCATGATAATCTCAGAGGTCAATTTCTTTAACAACTATGCACTTTGTTATGCCATCCTCCCCTAAGACTACAAGAGGTCCTTCTTATTGATTTTTTAGGACAACAAATCACATCGCCAACCAAAATGATTTAAGATTGAATTGTCATCCTGCTCCCCTTCATCTGGTCAGAGACAGTCATGTAGATACTAGCTTAGGAAATAACTTTACATTGGGTTCATATTCCTTTTATTTCTACATCTTAGTACACCCTAATCAGTGGCCTAGATTTTTTGATCCACAAGTTTCACAATTTTACAGAAGTATACAAGCAATCTCTTATTGGTTTTGCTTTTAAATGCAAAAGTGACCTCTCCTATCAACCATTTATTATAGATGTGTATAATTCATGATATTTGGTGTATTTTTTATGTATCATTCTACATTCAAAATTATAAAATTCAACTATAATGAGCTAATAACTCAATTACAACACAACATCCATATGTATCAGTAGTGGCAGACCCAAACTTCACAGTGGGTGAGGTCAATATATAGTGCATGCTTTTTGCAGTAATATTATCAATTTTCATAGTGTACAAAATTGTATTTTGTAACATCATAGGTATAAATGAGCTAACTTAAAATAGTGAGAAAATTTATGGTCGATCATATGATTATCATTCATCTAGAAATCGGTTCAATTTAATTTTAAATATGTAAAAGATTTTTTCAGATTGCATATATCTTCATTATCAATAGATGATTATTCCTTACCTGAAGGTATCTACCACTTGTTGCTCCTATTAATTGATGCTACGCACATAATACAAGTAATTGTCTATAGTCACTATTTACCATTTTCAATATGTGGTCTAATAATTAATAATTTGGATGTGATTTTCCAACAAAACTATGAGATTTGTATATTTACCTTATAGTATATCCCTCAACCAACATCCTTTCTAGTCATTTCAAAGTATGTCAGTCGTCCTTGAAGCTAATGTACATAACGTATAAAACAAATCATTATCATTTTCAGCATTTCTATTTGACACTTTTGGGTGTCGACTGATGATTTAATTTCTCTTCTTGCGCTCTAGGCCTAGTAAATAAGAATTTTACTTTGCTATCTATATTTTTTAGTTTTAAATATATATATATATATATATTTATATATATATATATATATATCATCAACAAGGATTGATAGATCATTTCTTGGATGTGCTTCTATAAAGACATTTTTCTCTATAAAGACAATTTTGTAATTGACATATGTTGCTACTGTTATATATTATTCTCTCAAAGGAAGAAAAGGTCGTACAAAAATATAGTTTATATACAAAATGTTCATGTAATATTACAATTTATTCATAAACAAAGACTTTCATGAATTTATTATCTTGACATACAATCAATTATTAATTAATAAAAGGAAATAAAATATTCTTCCATGGAAACACCCTCCCTTTCACTTCGTTGAATTAATAAAATTTAGATTATGAAAACCCTCAAATTCTCCCTCCACGAAGCCTCCTTCTTCTGCCCACTTCCTTCTCAACATCTCTGACTCGCCCCACCCAACCCCCTGTATTGTGCCTTTGTCTTTGCTATTTGCGTACTTGCATTGTAATTTTTGTCGTCAGCTCTCATCAACTAGAAAAGTAGGGACTCTTTCTCGGTGTGCGTCTCTCACACTCTCCATCCAACCTTGTTCTCTTCATCTTTTATCCTTACTTAAAACATCCTTACCGCCTATATAGTCATGTAGTAATTTTTGTCATTGGGTTAGCTGAGAGTGTAAAGTAAACACTCACCTTCATGGGGAGATATTGGGCAATACATCCATTGGGAGGTGAAGTCATGTAAGTATTCTATATTTAAATACAACCATGTCATTGGACCTGGGTGAGGCCATGGCCTCAAGTGGCATCTACTTATGTCTTCCATTGTGTACCAATTTACTTTAATATCTCACTAGTGTACTACCCATGTGTATATTTTTTTGTCTAATCATGTACGTTCATATTTTTGTGTACTACCATTAAGTGACAAATTATTTTATTTATTTTGGTATAATAACTTGCTTACTAAATGAATATATGTCATAGAAGTACTTTTATATATTTTTGTGACATCCTTTTATACTTCCTATAGTTTTTTGTACAGTGATGTACTAAAATTGAGTTATAATTCGTAAACTTTTTTGTTTCTAGTTTTAATTTTGTGTACTATCTGTATATACTTATATATATATATATATATATATATATATATATATATATATATATGAACATGTACTCTGAACATTCACTATTATGAGTTAATAGCTCAATTTTCACACAACAAAAGGTCTAAAATGGTCAAAATTTTGTATACGTCAATCTCATACTTCTGCACTATTTATGTATAAATCATTGTATACCTTTTTTCATATTTTGTATATCTTATAACAATTTATGCACTTTTAAATTTTTAATAATTACACAATTCGAACACAAATTATCTCCAATGGTCATATTTTGTGTGTGTACTTTTTGGCCATATTTTGTGTACTAACCCACTCATACAATCTTTTGTACTCTTTTTCAGCTTGGCAAATGCTTTCACAACCATTCTTTTTTACCTTAAGTCATACTGTGTACTTTTAACCAATATCATGTACTCTACACATTCTACCGATATGAGCTAACGACTCCATTACAGTGCAACAAAAGGGCTACACAGTTATATTTATTTGTGCACTCTTGTCATATTATGTTATTAAATCGTACATGGTTCTTTTAATTACGTCATTATTTTTTACCTTTTTATGTCAAGTTTGTGTACTTTTGGTATATATGTTTTCAGGTGTACAATGGATGTTGTGTAGTATTTTAAAATGTAGGATATAAGTTATATATAAAACAAATTTATCGAATTATTTAAGATATAAGGAATTATTTATTTATATTTTAGGAAAGTAATAACCGTACTAATAGTAATGAAATGCATTCCAAAAAAGCAGACGATTAGATCCAATGTGTATACTCATGAGTTTCAAAGGAAGGTGTGTGAAATAGTCTTCAAATCAGACTCTATCCTTACTAGTACGAGCTTTCTAGTGTTCTATTTCTAAGATCTAGTCCACTCCAACTTTACTAAGGTTGTTCGATACAAGTGAAAGGAACTTGCCTGTTGGTACATTAGTTGCAAGAGAAAAGAATACGTTGTGAAGCCTTATAAGCACAACAGTGATATGATCAAAGTTAGAGTACATAGAAAGCAATGGAAGCAAAGAGAAATGAGTAGAAGTGAGGTGATTCTTTTTGAATGTGTTTACTAATTAGAAACAACAACTCTATTTAAAGAAGAGGAGCACCCCAAATGGTTTCATGTTCCTAAGAGTTGATCTTCTCTTAAGACCCACATATTCCTAAGAGTTGATCTTCTCTTAAGACCCACATACATCTTTGACATCGTGTTTAATGGACAGATTTAACATTGCATTTAATGGATACTTTTGTAACCACGTTTAACCTGTGGTTTAAGATGGGTCTTTTAAGATGAGAGTTAATTGCAACTTACTATGCTTTCTCAAAAATTCCAAATGACGTAAAATGGAAGTTCAAATGTCCATTCTAGGAATAAAAATAAAAGAAATAGAATAATGAATTATAGGATACTAAAATTCACAAAGGATATAAACCAAAAAAAGAAATATAAACCTTCATAGAAGTTTTTAAGAAATGATATATACAACATTCCTCACATATGCCAATAAACTTTGGATATCAAAAAATAACAACCGATGGGACATTACTATGTCTTTTTTGGCAAAGGTAGTGTGTCATTTTGAATCATTACGTTGTATAATTCACTTTCATCCAGAGATATAAGAAACGGAGTCTAAATCAAACTCCCTTGTTTGGACGTTAATGAATAAAAAGACCATAATCATCTGGGTATGAGAACAAGTTCCTATCAATGTGTTATAAGATACCCTCACACACAAAAATGTATCATAAGCTCTCTAGCGAGTATGCCCAACTCACATAAACATAGGTTCATGAGTTACACACATATATTAGGGATATCCAAGGGTTTTATATTTGACATACACCTTGTCATTAATGTCATTGAATCCATTTAAAGCAAAGCACTTTCTAAACTCAGACCATGAAATAGTATAAAAATAGGGAAGATTATTAGAAGACTCCAAGTATGTACTTGTGCATAAAACCACAATTTAGTTGTTATTTAGAAAAATATCTTTTGAGATCTTTACATTTGGAATGATACGGAGGGTTTCGATGGAAATTTATAATCTGCAAAACTAGTACCCATTCCCCTCAGTAAACTAAATACCACCTCCCTTGTTAGACCCTTTCTATGAAAATTTACAGTATTTAGTACACATTTCACATATTCAAGAGATATGACCCGATGGCTATGTAATATCTCACATCCTCATATCTCAACATCATAAGGATCTTTCTTAGATTATATTGTTTATCTTTTCTTTAATTACTTATTATTACACAAAATTGACATAGGGGGAACTTTCTTTAAAGCTATTAGAAAATCAAGAAGTAGATTCCTAAGCTAAACAACCTAACAACAAGATAAACTGAAGGCATCATCCTTCATGGTGGATCTAGCTCTAACAATTTTCTTGGAAGATTTATAAAAAATCAAACCTCCTCCAAGACAAAACATATACCCACTTATTGATTTGATTCATCTAAATTAGCAATCTGGTTTGCATAGGTATAACCCTCTATCAGGGATGGGAAACTAACCTAGTAAAGAATATACTCAACAATATTTTAATGTACCGAATAACTCTAACAACGCCTCCATTGGTATGAGTTTGGAAACTAATGTACCTACCTAGAATATGTACAACATAGAAAATATCAGGTTTAGTGCAGTTTGCTAGGTATATGAAGATTCCTATGACTTCTATTTATATTTGTGTTTATCCCAGGGAATGTCTTTAGGGACCTTAAGATGTAATGAAGTATAATAAGCTATGTTTATAAGTGTACATATAAACATTTGAAACCTTATCAAAATTTTGATCACGTAATGATATGGTTTAAGTACAAAGCTGAATTAGATCATCCCACTGAAAACTAATTTCATTAGTAATTTCAATATCTTTCATAAAAAAGTTGCTAGAAATAAAATATTTCAACTAATTAACACTAGCATTAGATCGAGAAATTAAAGTATCATCAGCAAAAGCACATAATAATGCAAGAATTACTAATATATTTGAAATAAATACATCATGAAACCATTCACAATGAATTCAAAAGAAAACAAAATTTATTAGGCTTGTCATTCCATTGTTTAAGTTCTTGTTAATTTATTTAGAAGAACTTGACTAGCCTACACTCTTTATTATGTAGTCCGAGTGTCATAAAATCTTATGGCTAATCCATATAGATTTCTTCTTTGAGATATCTATTCAGGAATCTGGTCCATCAATTTGATGGACTTTAGTTTTATGGAGAGAAACCACAAGAATAAGAATAGACATGGAATATTTTTTAGTCACACATGCATAAGTATCAAAATAATTAAATCCTTACTTTTTACTATATCCTTTAGCTACTAGTATGGCCTTCTACTTGTCTATTGAGCCATATGCCCTCAAATTTTTCTTGAAGACCACTTATATCCTATAGTCTTACATCCTAGTGGAAGCGCAGTTAGGATCCAAATATGATTTCTCATAATGTACTCTAATTTACCATCAAATGCTTCCTTCCAGAAACTAGCATATGTAGATTGCATGGCATTTCAATAGGTGTAGGGGTCTTCTTCCATAAGGAATATGTAGAAATTAGACCACTAATCTCATCAATTAATCTTCTTTTACTCCTACCTTGACCATTGGGAGTCCCGTGTTGGGAAATATCAACCCCATTACCATGCTAAGGAACGTCAAACCTAGATTACATAACAGGAGGGTTTCACTTCAAATTATACACAAGGCACTTATTAGATCATAAAACTTGTTCACATGATTTCTACACAAAAGCTAACACCCCTTTGATTTAACCTAGGCTCACCACCACTATCATGTACTCACATAGGGGTCTCATTAACCTCTCTCACAAGTTATGATTATGTAGAGGATAATATAGAAGACACTTGTCATGGACTACAATATTTCTCTAAGGTGAGCACATAAGTCTTTACATCTTATGATTAGGATAATCATTTACCACTAAACCCAACTTCCATAACCTCCCACCTCATTGGAGAGTTTTAGAGCTAAACAACATAGTTCAAGATTAATCATTCATAATCATGACATCTTAGATAGATCATCACACTATGTATTGAATATATCCATACACAATAGTATAGGTGAGATGGCCCTTCATTACACATGTATCAACTAATCAATTACATGGCATATCGGTTTAGCTCTGTCCTAATGTGTCAACCACTTACTCCAAAAAATGTGTCGACCTCTCTCCTATGGGAGGGTACCTCAGTCTAACACCTTCATGATGTGTCGGCTTAACCTTATCATGGTATATCGGCCTACATTTGTGTCGGTAACCAAGCATGTCATCAAATCAAGAAAGCAAATAGGTAGCCAAGCAATTCAATGTTTAACCAACATGTATGTAAATCCTAACGTTGCACTGTCATAATAATAAAATTAAACCCTACTTGGTCCCTAATCTGAGGTTTAGGGTTGTCTCAAATCTGGATAAGGAATTAGGGTAAAAACCCTAGTTCCATTGCATATTAAACATTAGGTGAAACCCTAATTTTATGATCTACACCAACATTATATTATTAACCTTCATATGTCAAGTTATGGTCTTTCACTTCAAAATCATAATATATGGTTATTCAGTTTAGAAATCCTAATTATCACCATTATGATGATGGTCATGTTAAATTATCATTAATTCCACAATATCGGTTTTCATCTAAATGAAACGTATTTAACATGATTAATAACTTGTTTATCAAAAACTCAGATCTAATCACCACTCTAACACATATTAGCACTACTCTTGGAATTGGGATCAGAATTAGGTCTCAAGTATTTTTTATTTGTGTTCCTCACATTTTCCTAATCAAATCGATATATAATTTTAATGTATTCTGGCCTGCCAATTATTTTTTAAAACTATTTCAAGTTATGCATAATGTGACCAATTATGTCAGGACATGTCAGGTAAAAAGTGCTTGTACAACTTATTGATGGGCCGGATTAGGATATGGGCTAATTACTACAGTACCCTCATGCATTACTCACGTCTTAAAGGGTGTATGGGTCATTAAACCATGTATCCCCCTACATCTCAATGGGGTTAAACTCCAACTGTGGCACGATAAAGGTAGGGCTACACTTCCTATTTTCTGGCTCTCCTAATCACATGAGGGTTCGAGCATCTCTGCTTACCTTCCTCAGACTTCATCCATAGTTCAAGGTAGGTCCATAGTGGTTGGATAAGAGGAGGGAGATCCTAGATTGCTAGGTATTGTAGGTGCACAACTAACAGAAGAAGAGAGGAAAAAGGGTTGTACCTAGGAATGTTGATGTGGTCAAGGAAACTATATATCCCAGAAGTTGTGGATCTGAGGTCTTTTGTTCTCATTGGACTGATGGCGGAAAGGGTCTCCTTGTTTGATGTATGTCCGACTTTGGGCATATTGCTTAGGTCTAGGTGACCATCCTCACAACTTCTCTGGTATTTCATGCCAAACCTTGGCATTGTGAAAATCCATCCATATGTCTGCAACACGTCTCAACCCAACGAGGGGGTTCTGAAATCATGTGGACTCTACCCAGGATAATGGCGAGCCACCTCCTTCTTGTTGGGGTGGTGTAGACCCAAGATGAAGCTCGAGGGAATATGGAGTGGGTTAGATGTCGGGGGATGTAGAAGGGGAGATAGGACAGAGGGGAGAAGGCTAAGTTGATTGTGTACAAACTCTTCATATATATATATATATATATATATATATATATATATATATATATATATATAGTCTGGCTAGAATACACTCAAGTGTACTCGGAACAGAATACACTCAAGTAGTTTTTAATGATGCAATGTTTTTTTTCAAAAATCTAATCCGTTGATCTTATTAAACATCTTGTGAATAACTCATACATAAAATTTGAGCACATTTAGACATGTATAGGTCATGTTATAAAGGCTGCAAAAATTATGCATTTCAAATTAGTTTCGTGCGTTAATTTTATTGCTCTTGGATGAGTGACTTACACTCATCCAAATGGGCTCAAAATTTGTATGTAGCCTAGTTATAGTATGACGGTTAAGATCAATGGTTTACATTTTGCAAAAAATATTCTTGATATGCAAACACACTTGAGTGTATTCGTGCGATCTATACACTCGAGTGTATTCTAGCCTGACTATATATATATATATATATATATATATATATATATATATATATATATATATACTTCTCATAATCTTTCTCATTTCCCTCCTTCTCTTTCTTCTTTGGTTTATAAGGAAGATTAATTATGGATTTCTACAAACACACCACTACCTGCTTTTCATATGTATTAAAAGATGCCTGTTTTTATTCACAATCTAACACCAACTAAATAATGGAGAATGGCAAGGCATAATTCTAGGAAAGAATCAACTAAATTCATCCTACATTCGTTTATATAAAAACTCTTAAGTTTTTATTTTATAAATCCCAATGTTACGAGAAGGAAACCCCCATATTTCCTCCAAACTTGGATTTGACAACACTTGACGTAAAAGGAAAATCTATCAAATATCTTTCCAAACTTATATTTAGTCTTTGGGATTTATTGGGATCACCCCCATATATGATTGTTTTTCCTTATGTATTTCTTTAAAACAATTACCCATGTCATATGGAAAATCCTTTATCTAGAATTATCTTTTTTTTATTTTCATATTTAAGTTATCCAATAACCATAAGGCCATTATCCTTTATTTATCTACAAAATCTCTTACCTTGTTCCCCAAGGACCTATTTACAAATCAAATCATCTCATCAGCCTTACTTTGGCCATGGATTGGACCCATGCCACAAAGTGGATAGCTTTATTATAGTTAGGGAATTTTCTTATCAAATCAAGCCTTATATTTATATAATTCAAATTCACCACACTATGAGGATGTTACACTACCCACTTAACTCGAATTAGACACCAACTATCTTGATTAAACTACATCTAGTACAAAGTAAATCAAGATGAGAAAACTTTGACCCAACCTAGAAACTTAAAGTGACCCTACACTCAAAATCATTGTTAAAGTGAGTTGGTTTGAGTCAGGTCTATTTTGAGTTTTGTTATGCCTAGATAGAATGATAAGGAAAATCATATTACCACATGTAGCCCCAAAACCAACTATTTTATGAGGGCACCATGACATGCTCGATCAAATGAGATTCATGTTTATCTGAAGGATTGCAATAGTCAAAATCAGGTCCCTTCATCGGGGATTTTGGGCCACACCACCTACACTACCCTCTCCTTAGATAGCTATAAGGAGTGGGATCCCAGAGGGGAACCACTCCCTACTAAAAATTTGAAGAATGTAACCTCCAATCCAACACACTAAAAAATGTATGAAGGAGTGGGTGTAAAATTTTCAAATCTTATTAATGGTATTCAAAACAACCAATAGTATAGCAATGGAAATGTAATTTTGACTTTATTCAATTTCTCACAAGGTTATAAAAGAACATCATAAGCTCCCACAAAGGATTTACATAAAATATACACCATATGGATCTAAGTAGAGGTAAATCTAAACCATAAAAGCGTTGTCTCCAAGCTTTAACTCCTTAAGATAGGTCCATATCTTTATGTCATGTCCTCCAAGTCCATCACCTAGGGTGGTAAGCATACCCCATCAAGAAGAGAAATGTAGATAGCATCATCAAAGGCTGGTATGTGCATACTAAAAGTAAATTTGAACATTATATGGAACAAAGGATAACAAATAAATAGAAGCTTTCCATAGAAAAGAAAAGTACCACCCAAGTGGGTATCAAGAGAAAAGAATCACAATAAAGAAGATACTTGCAATAAAACAACATAAAAAGATTGTTCCTTATATACATCCACTACCATGGTGGGAAATGAAGCACATATCAAGAAAGTAGGGCACACACCCCACAATCATCATCAATAACCTGCATGCATGTGAGATAAGCATAGCCCTAGAACAATATAAGGACAAAGTTGGCCAAGTCTCAAAAACTTGAAGCCTGATAGAGAATGACGTGCTTCCAATCTCCCAATATATAAAATGGGCAAAACCTCACAAATTTGAAACTTGGGTATGGGGCCACCTTCATCCCAAAAGAGAATACTGCTCGAGCAGGAAATTACGCATGTGCCCATAAACAAAACCAATGTAATTACACTATTCCGGTGCTACTGAATCACATAGCACGTAAAATGTAGATGCAAGTAAAAAATATAGTCAGATTATACAAACCAGTCAGCCAACATATGCATCCACCTCACAATTGGGAATATATCAAATATCATCAAATAATATTCCAAATGAACAATGTATAAGTAAGAAACTAAGAAAATGTCCAAATATGATCATAAGATCAATAACAATGTAGGGTACTTCACATGAAGCATATTTTCCAAAAGAACAAGATAAAGTGTAGGCTAATGTCCATAGGACCAAGAGAAAGAAGAAACATAGGATAATTTCTCAAAGGAAAAATAGGAGATGCAAACATACCTCAACTTCAGAGTCCAAAGTCTAAAGTCACTTCTAGATCCAAGTCTAGGTCTCCAAAGATCCTATTAAACACATATGTTGATTTCAATCAATTTCACATTGATGATTCAAACCCTAAAAATCACCTTTTTCTTAATGTGTGAATTAGGTTATGAAAACTATGCCACTCTTTAGTTTATATTATTCAGAGTCTAAAACATATTTTATTACATTTTTCTGACTTATAAATATTAAATTATGAATTTTACAAGTTATTATCTAATTAGATTACTCCATTGAAATACATTCATCAATTCATTGAGGATTAGGTGATAAAACCATTATGATTGGTTAGATAATATTTTTTTGAGTCCAACGACTGTTTATTTGTAATTTTTGGTTAACTAGAGCATTAGTTATGAATTTCCAACATCGAGCCAATCAGAAAACCTGAAAAGCCACATAAGCAAACAAATAGCGAGAAAGAAAGAGAGAGCGGGAGAGGGTCGGCCCATTGACATGACCCAATCATGGGTGGCCATGTCATCTATTCAACACGAGCATTGCATCATCCAAGGAAGAGAAAACAAAGGTCGAAAAGACTATTATTCCCATAGAAAAAAATCAAAACAATAGAGCAAACGACGGGGGTAGGAAAGTAATTTCACCTGTGCTCATCTTCCAGCTGTGTCTCACACACCATTACTGCAAAGAAGCAAGGAAACAACTACTATGATTTGGGGAAATCAAGAAGAATGATTCTTAAGCCAAAATAACTTTAGAGGAAGGAGGTAATACCTCAACAAACTCTCTTCCTGAAGCAATTTAACAACTTTGAAGCAAGACGTCGTCCACAAAGCGTGGTGCTATGGTAGGAAAAACCATCTACTTGTGATAGTGCATGATCTCTTTGACCAAAATGGTGTTAGAGTAACGCTTCTAAAAAACAAACGTTGGATGCAAGTCACAAAGAAGCACACAGGAGGACGTGAAGGTGTACTAGCTAGCTGGGGGAAGGAGAGGTCAAAACTTGAATTTGGGCAAAATGTGAGAAGATGAAACCAGGTCACTTTATAGGGCTCATTGTGTGTGGAATCCTCTCCCAAATCCAACTCACCAAAAATCTCAAAGAAAGGTTGAGAAAGGAGAGAGATATCCACAAAGGAAAGAACCGCATGGTCGACGCTACAGTGACATCGCGAGACCCTCCCCTACTCAAGGTAGGAGATGGGTCCAACGTCGTCAGATCATAATCAAAAGGCAAAAAATAAAAGTGTGCATTGCCAAAGTCAGAAAGATAATGTGAGAGGCGTGACACATAAATATCAATTCAAATCCGATTATTAATAAAGTGTAAACTCACATTATTCCCTTTTTCTCTCTCTTTAATTGGGGGTTCATGTTCAAACATGAACCAAATTAAGTGAAATTTTGCACAAAGGCCAATTAAGGCATGTATATTCTGACTCCACAATTAGATTTTCCTTTTGATGACTTTAGATGCATTAATTACACAAATCTTAGTTTCTCTTTCCTCGTGCATTAATGACATTAGAATTGTCCAAATTAGGTGAAACTTCACCCACAAGTCACATTAAGTGTCTTGGATTCGAATTTGCCATCAATTTTACATGTTGGAGTTATTTGTTCACTTATTTAATATTTTGAAGGTTCTACACACTTTCTCTCTCCTGAATTCACCTTTTAATCAAACTTTCTCCAAATTAGATGAAAATTCACCCAAAGGCTATATTTATTATGTAGATTACAAATCTAAGATTATTTTCCTCTTTTAGATTCATTTATTGTTATATATGATATTTTGGGGAAAACATAGATCTTCTCTTTCCAAATTGAATTAAATTAATTATCATTATATGAATAATGTGAAACTTGACTCATAAAGAAATTGGGACCCAAGGAACATGATTTTTAGCTTAGATTCCACTTTTGGGATTTCTTTTTAATGAGTCATGTCCTAGTTAATATTTGTGGCCATTATTATCACATTATTATTTAGGTTATGATATTATTTCACTATTATCATTATTGCTCTTCCATTTATGTTCCAAATTCATTATTACCTCATGTGACATATTTTATGTGTCTATTGTTGATTTAAGACTAATGTGAGAAGATTAGGTTACATTAGGGTGATTTATGCATGCATTAGCTCCTTAGAGTCATACTAAACATCATTTAGGTCTAAACCTTAACCTTGTTTGGCTAAGCCCAAAAGATCAAACTTCTAGGGTAGGGTTCAAAATCTGGTGTATTACAACACTCCACCCCTTAAAAGGATTTTGTCCTCAAAATCTATTGATCCAAACAACCAACTACTCTCCACCCATTTAAAGGATTAACCTAACAAGTCCTAGATAACATTTAGGGCTACCCACATAGCTTTTGGTTGAGAATATTTTTTATAGAGATTTATGTTATCCATGTACCCAACTAACAAGTCAAAAACATCTAGGGTTGAGCTTTAGGTCCTTGTGTTTCTAACCTAAAAAACCTAAGATCCAAAAAGGTCATAGGATATAAAGGGTAGGTACACTACACATTAACATTATCTCACATATTCCTAGTCACTTCTTCTAAACTAGCATTAGGATTCTATGCCAACTTATTCTAGGGTTTCTTCACTAAAACTTCACATATTTCTTCATTGTTTAGTTCAAGAAATCATCGAGAGAATCAAAGATATTTTTTGTACATATAGTAGTATAATGAAAATAATTTTTAGCGATGAGAAACATTGGAGATAAAACAAAGATGGTACCAAAATCAATGTGATAAACCAAGTCACAATTTATCCATAACATGACATCTTTATTCTACTACTTCCTCATAAACTTTTTGCATCCTCAAGTAAAACCTCATAACATCAAGGGAAACAAATCATCTTCTCAACTTAAACCAATTATAGGGTGAACATCTCACCTAAAGGGGGACTAACAAAGTCAAGGGTTCTAATAAGGGAGACAAAATTGAAATAATCAAATTTAGACTACCATGGGCTCTGATACCATGCTATCAGGAGTGGTTTCCCTACTAAAAATTTAAAGAATAGAACCTCCAATTCAACACACTAAAAAGGTATGATGTAGTGGGTGTAAAATTTTCAAATCTTATTAATAATATTTAAAACAACCAATAGTATAGCAGCATAAGTGAAATTTTGACTATATTCAATTTCTCCCAAGATTACAAAAGAACATCATAAGCTCCCACAAAGGGTTTACATGAAAGATACACCATATGGATATAAGTAGAGGGAAATATAAACCATAACAACTTTGTCTCCAAGCTTCAACTCCTTAAGCTAGGTCCATATCTTTATGCCATGACCTCTAAGTCCATCACCTAGGGTTGGAAGCATACCTCAACTAAAAGAGAAATATAGATAACATCAGTAAAGGATGGTATGTGCATACTAAAAGTAAATTTGAGCATTATATGGAACAAAGGATAATAAATAAATAAATCTTCCCATAGAAAAGAAAAGTACCAGCCAAGTGGGTATCAAGAGAAAAGAATCACAATAAAGAAGATACTTGCAATAAAACAACATAAAAAGATTGTGCCATATATACATCCACTACCATGGTGCGAAACAAAGCACATATCAAGAAAATAGGACACACACCCCACAATCATCATCAATAACCTGCATGCATGTGAGATAAGCATAACCCTAGAACAATATAAAGACAAAGTCGACCAAGTCTCACAAACCTATAGCCTGATAGAGAATGACGTGTTGCCAATCTCCCAATACATAAAATAGGACAAACCTCACAAATTTGAAACCCGAGAATGGGGCCACCTCCATCCCTAAAGAGAATACTACTCGAGCAGGAAATTACACATCTGCCCATAAAAAAAACCAATGCAATTACACTACTCTAGTGCCACTGAATCACATACCAACCAGTCAAATAGTATTCCACATGAACAATGTATAAGTAAGAAACCAAGAGAATGTCCAAATATGATCACAAGATCAATAAAAATGTAAGGTACTTCACATGAAGTATATTTTCCAAAAGAACAAGATAAAGTGTAGGCTAATGTACATAGGACCAAGAGAAAGAAGAAACATAGGCTAATTACTCAAAGGAAAAATAGGAGATGCAAACATACCTCAACTTTAGAGTCCAAAGTCCGAAGTCACTTCTAGATCCAAATCTAGGTCTTCAAAGATCCTATTAAACACATATGTTGATTTCAGTCAATTTCACATTGATTATTCAAACACTAAAAATCACCTTTTTCTTAATGTGTGAATGAGGTTATAAAAACTAAGAAACTTTTTAGTGTATATTAGTCTGAGTCCAAAACATATTTTATTACATTTTTCTGACTTACAAATATTTAGTTATGAATTTTGCAAGTTATTATCTAATTAGATTACTCCATTAAGATACATTCATCAATTCGTTGAGGATTAGGTGATAAAACCATTATCATTTCTTAGATAATATTTTTTTGAGTCCAATGACTGTTTATTTGTAACTTTTGGTTAACCAGAGCATTAGTTATGAATTTCCAACATCGAGCCAATCAGAAAACCAGAAAAAGCCACATAAGCAAACAAATAGCAATAGAGAAAGAGAGAGAGGGAGACGGTCGGCCCACTGACATGGACCAATCATGGGTGGCCATGTCAGCTGTTAACTTCCATCATGGCATAGTCTAAGGAAGAGAAAACAAAGGTCAAAAAGTCTGTTATGCCCATAGCAAAAATCAAAACAAAAGAGCAAACGACGGGGGCAGGAAAGTAATTTCATATGTGCTCATCTTCCAGCTACGTCTCGCACGCCATTGCTGCTAAGTAGCAAGGCAACAACTACTGCAATTTGGGGAAATCAAGAAAAAAGATTCTTAAGCCAAAATAACTTTAGGGGAAGGAGGATAGTACCTCAACGAACTCTCTTCCTGAAGCAATTGAGCAACATCAAAGCAAGGCGTTGTCGGCAAAGCATGGTGCTATAGTGGGAAAACCATCTACTAGCCATAGTGCATGATCTCTTGGACCAAATTGGCATTAGAGTAACGCTTCTAGGAAAGAAACGTCAGATGCAAGTCATAAAGAAGCACATAGGAGAGCGTGAAGGCGTACCATCTAGCTGGGGGAAGGAGAGGTTGAAACTTGAATTGGGGCAGAATGCGAGAAGATGAAACCATGTCTCTTTATAGGGATCACTGTGTGTGAATTCTTCTCCCAAATCCAATACACCAAAAAGTTCAGACAAATATTGAGGAAGGAGAGAGATATTCACAAAGGAAAGAGCCGCACGGTCGACGCTACAGTGACATCACGAGACCCTCTCCTACTCGGGGTAGGAGACGGGTCCAACGCCATCAGATAATTATCCAAAGGGCAAAAATAAAGGTGTGCATTGCCAAAGTTAAAAAGATAATGTGAGAGGCGTGACACATAAATCTCAATTCAAATTCGATATTAATATAGAGTAAACTCACATTATTCCCTTTTCTCTCTCTTTAATTGGGGGTTCAAACATGAACCAAATTAAGTGAAGTTTTGCACAGAGGCCAATTAAGGCATGTAGATTCCGATTCCACAATTAGATTTTCCTTTTGATGACTTTAGATGCATTAATTACACAAATCTTAGTTTCTCTTTCCTCAAGCATTAATGACATTAGAATTGTCCAAATTAGGTGAAACTTCACCCATAAGTCACATCAAGCGTCTTGGATTCGAATTTGCCATCAACTTTACATTTTGGGGTTATTTGTTCAGTTATTTGATATTTTGAATGTTCTACACACTCTCCAGAATTCACCTTTTAATCAAACTTTCTCCAAATTAGATGAAAATTCACCCAAAGGCTATATTTATTATGTAGATTATGAATCTAAGATTATTTTCCTCTTTTAGAGTCATTTATTATTCTATTTGATATTTTGGGGAAAACATACATCTTCTCTTTTCAAATTGAATTAAATTAATTATTGTTATATGAATAATGTGAAACTTGACTCCCAAAGCAATTGGGACCCAAGGAACACGATTCTTAACTTAGATTCCATTTTTGGAATTTCTTTTTAATGATTTATGTCACAGTTAATATTTGTGGCCATTATTATCACATTATTACTTAGGTTATCATATTATTTCACTATTATCATTATTGCTCTTCCAATTATGTTATAAATTCATTATTACCTCATGTGACATATTTTATGTGTCTATTATTGATTTAAGACTAATGTGAGAACATAATGCTACATTAGGGTGATTTATGCATGAATTAGCTCATTAGAGTCATACTAAACATCATTTAGGTCTAAACTGTAACCTTGTTTGGCTAAGCGCAAAAGATAAAACTTCTAGGATAGGGTTCAAGATCCGGTATGTTATAATAGCACACATCATAAAACAAATTTATACAAATTGATTAACTTAACAGAGGGAAGTACATATTATTTCTTCAAGTGTTTCCACACATGACGATAATCTATATTGCAGGGGGTCTTGACTATTCAAAAGAATGTTGTCTGGGAGACTATGTTGAGGTGTGGGAGTTTTCTATATAATGCATTGTCATGGTAGACAATGGTGAGGTGGAATACTTTTCTATATCTTTGCATACTGTAATATGTTTTGTATGTTGTAGGATCGTTCCTTAGAGGCTTGAGATTTTGTTTCCAATAGACACTCCATAGAATAGGTTTTAATGTTGAATGTCAAGGTTTCAGTTTTTCTTCTTAGTATTTGAGACTTCCAACATGTGCTAGTTATAGGTTCAAACACGAAGTTGGTAGAAAATAGTTGGTCAGACTTGAACTACATGACTAATGCAACATTTGGAAAAATGATTGAATTCATCGCCAATGGCTCATCGCTTGCGTTTCACTGCAACAATTTCTCATAAAAGTTAATGACATTCAGTAGTTTGTCAAATGCTACGGAAAGAGAAAATAATGCCAAAATGAGAACGGTAAGCAACCATGTGTTTGACAACACGATTGGAAGCGATTGACCCGCTGCCCATGATTGTGCATCGCTGCACGTGCAATCACAACTGTTTTGCCAAATGAAGCATAAATGCAAGTCAACATTGTCCAAATAAGATCATGCAATAGTTAGGATGGAACATGATATAAGCAATTGGTTCAGATAAAAATATTTATATTAACTAACTGAGAAATTATCATATTATTATTAATGTATTATAAATGAGACAGATTAACAATGAAGAAATTGTCCAGATGCTCAAGTTGTTTATTTTTCGCTTAAACTTTTAATATGTATATGGATGTGTATGTGTACACGGTTGGCCCTTAATCCCGCAGCAAGAACCAAACTAAAGATTGGACTTTGAAATGAAGATGCGGCCCAACTTATGTCCATATCTCTAGATGGATATGCTCATGCAAATTAGGTGTATTTTTTATATAATTCACTGAAAACTTAAAAAGGTAGCCCGCTAGATCAGTATTGTACGTCTAAACCAATACAGGAAGTAAACCTAATGATTTTTCCCGAAGTCAACAACTACTTACTTAGAGTCGTGTCTGTTGTGTTCCAAGTTTTGAGAGAGAGAATGAAAAATGAGAGAGAAATGTGTGTTTTAGGTGAGAGAATAGGAGGAAAGAGGAAAAAGAAGAAAATATAATCATCTTAGATCATTATATTTTTCCGCTCAAAAAGATATTTATGTATTAATTGTTAGTTTTTATTTGTTTGAAAGAATAAATTCCTTAGGCGCAGTCGCTTTTTCTGCGACCGCTAAAAAATTTCCGTAAAAACTTCTGGGCCTCTCTTACAACTCTCAAAATTTTTGTTTAAACATTGTGACAAGCTGCGTCTTCCTCCTTCCCGAAATATTGATATAGACTGAGACAGATGATAGACGACGCCCATTATTTTCCCGGTACGCGAAAAAACACTTTGGTTAGTTGTCTAAAGATGATGGGAACTGAGGATGTATATATCAGGTGATCTTCCCAGAAATGGTTAGCGTTGACTAGAGTGTCATCCCATATAGAGGACTCTTGCAAAAGGGGAGAGAGAGTTTGTGACCAAAAGGGCCGGCAACGTTTCTTTGCACTTTTAGATAAAGTCAAGAATGGACAGTGCACTTCGTCAGTATAGCGTCAACGTGTGCATTAGAGAACACAAAGAAAATAAAAACACTATGTTCAGTCCGTTCCGGAAGAGTCCAATCTCCTAGTAACTAAATCTATATTAATAGTGTTGGACCGTTGGTGGCTAGAAAAATATCAAAAGGCCGCAACCGAACGAAATAGTCATAATCTTGGATTATTCTTTTTCCCCTTTGTCAAAGCAACTGTCACTTTGTACACTTTCACGTTAATAACCTTACCCTAAATTACTTTCGTCTTGGGTATGGTCGGCTACCAGTATACTAGGCTCAAAAATATAGGGTCAGCATCGTAAGTGTCACTTACATCTTATATTCGATTATAGTACGGAGCTATATCTAATAAATAACGTATGTGATCAACGTTATTTTTTTGGGGCAGATCAATGTTAACTTTTTTATAGTGAATACTTATTTTTCAGAGTTGATTTTATATCAGGTTTGTTGGCATGAACTGATTATAATATTTTTCTAGTAATACGAATATTCTTTTTTGTGATTGAGTAGTCAACATAGTTCACTAACATAGTGTCATTATTTTATAGATTTTGTTCGAATCAGTAGAAATATTAAGCATAAACATGTGCGATGCGTGACTACCTTGTTTACATAAAGAAATAACAATTTGTAAGACAAAAAGTATGTCAAACTCCTCCAAGCCCATTAGTATTTAGTTCAAGTAAGTATAAAAATAATAGAGATAAACAATTTGTTCAACTCCTTCCATGTCCTTTGTTGTATAGCATGGGTAATTTTAAAAAATAAATGTAAAACTTGCATCCAACTCCCTCCACGCCCTCCTTTATATAGTATAGAGGAAAGTTTATTGTGTAGTGAGTTCGAACACACAACCTGAATCATGTTTGTCTTTATTTCACGAGACATGAAAATCTAATACTCTGTGAGACTGTAAGATACTGGATTTTTGGATAGTGAATCTATTTTGATTTATTGTCCCGTAATTTGAAGCTATTTACAATGTTGCCCTTCATTGCAAATCCTAATCAGTTATTTGATTTATTTGCCATGGTATTTGATATAAATGAGTCTCCTATTAAACTCCCTCATGTTTAGATACAATCTTTCTCTTCATTTAAGAGATATTTACAAATTAGTTCCTCTTTTTGTCTTCCATGTCAATTTTAATTATTCATTCCTATACATCTTGATTTAGCCTCATATTTAAGGAATACTCTTGATTTTCATACCATTGGCTTGGAATCATGAAAATGTTAAGTATACAAAAAAGTATATTATTAATTATGTTGGGTTGATACTATGAATTACCAATACTAAAAAATACAAATATAGGTCTCTATGTTCTTAGAGATTATTTTACTAGAAGTTGAACAAATAGCCAAATCCTCAACACAATCATATTTTTAGTTCGGGGGTAGAAATAAAGTAAAAGAGAAGAGTTATAAAAAATTTAATGGACTTAAATGTATTAGTAAAGGAGAAAAGACTTGTCTCCTTATTTCATTAGGTTACCAAAAATGTTGGAGATATGTTTCTGATGCGATGATTTTGAGTCACATTTATAGACATGTTTGATATGTGTTTTATGCTTTTATTAGTCATTTTTATGGTTAATGTTGCATAATTCATCCACTTTGGTCTTTGCTACTATTTTATGTCAAATCCCCTTTATTTCATCATTTTGAGCATTAAGTGTCAAAATATTATTATTTGTGTGAATTTATGTGATCTTGTGTTTGAATTTCAGGACAAACGAGTATTTGCTTCCGTCGATACCATCGACGGAAGTCGATACCATCGACATGATCACAGGTTGTCATCCGAAAGGAGCAGCAAAGTGTCGATACTATCGACAGGGATGTCGATGGTATCGAGTCACCTTCAGGTTGCTGGCGAAGAAGCAGTCGATAGTATCGACCCCAAGTCGATACCATCGACGCATGGAGGCTACAGCGACAAAAATGACAAAATCGTTGCTACAGGGTAGTCGATACCATCGACCCGCGTCGATGGTATCGAGACTACATCAGACACTCGGACGAAAAGAAAGAAGGGCTGCCGCTACCACACTGGGTCGATACCATCGACCCACGTCGATGGTATCGACACCGTCAGATATGCGTTTGATTCAGATTGATCCCAATCGAACGGCTGTGGTCAATTAGCAACCTAATGAGGGAATTAAACCTAATGACGGCCGCCGAAAGGGGGGTCATCTCATTAGCCATTGCACAAGTACCGAGGAGCAAAGGAGAGGAGAACGGAGGCCAGACGCTCATACCAGTTGATTCGGATGCCGCAGAAGACGGATTTCACCACCGAAAGGCGGGAGAGCACGTGTTCTATGCAAATGATCAACCGATTCTTCTCCGTTCAGGGGTTTCACCTCTCAATTCACGTTTTCCACATGATTTCCCCTATCTCTACCTTGTACTTGTTTGAGATGAATATGCAGGGCTAATCCCCTTCGTCTTTAGGACCGGGAGTAGCCCGGGAATTCATTGTATGACAGTTTTATAATAGTAATTCATATCTTATCTCTTAAATCCGTGGTATAGTTTCGTTTTCTCCATATATTGTTATGCTTGATCACCATAATAATAACCTAATGCCTTTAATCACTTTGAAAGAAGGATTAACGGCTGAAAAGAGACAAAATCTACATTAGTTGATAAATCCCTTGACCAAGGTGGTGTAAAATTAATGGTGGATACTGAGAGATCGTTCATAATGCACCTAGTTTAGGGTATAGGTTACTACGACGGTGGAACCGACCTAAACCTAGGTAGTGAATTGTACCACGACAGTGGGTAATTCTATTTTCAGGCCACTACCCGGATAGAGAGATAAAATTGAGGCATTATATAAAATCTAATACAATGAAAACCCACGGCAAAACCACAATCCTAAAGATACCCTTTTGAATTGATTAAATTAACATTTAATCGATCGTTTGTTTTGTTTTTGTTTTTGTTTTTATTTTCTTTTAATTTTAACAACAACCCTCAATTTTTTATTCGGCTTAGCTGATCACAATTAGTTAGTAGAAGTCTCCAACAATTCCGAGTATCCTTGTGTTCGACTCGGGCCTCACAAAGGCCTGTACTACTCGAGGCGTTCACTTGCGTTTTAGCGCACAGTAAAATTGCGTCAAGTTTTTGGCGCCGTTGCCGGGGATACGGCGAATTGTTGGCACTTTGAGTGCTACGAGCGGTCACTCTAGGCCACAATTTTTTTTATTTTGAAACAACTTCAAATATTTTCTTTCTATTGTTCGTTAATTTTTATACTCGTCAAAGCACTGTACTAAACTAAATTTTCCTATGTCAGGTACGTTGCATGGTGCAGACACGTAGTACTGACTACGCGAATCCTGCACCCGAGGTTCTGCTACCGGGACCTGAATACGAGGATTATCACGAGCAAGAGCAACAAGAAGAGGTAGATTCCGAACTTGAACAGGAAGAGATGGCCGAGCCACAGACTATATGGGAGAAGATCAAGGCTTCGTCCTCATCAGCTTCCAAAGGGCCTATAAAGAAGTAGGCAATCAACATACCTACATATAAGATTGATCCGGCGTTGATAAATCTGGTGAAGTCGAATGTTTTTCATGGGCTTAAGAATGAGGATCCCATCGCTCACATCAGCCAGTTTGTTGAGAACTGTGACATGGTAAAAATTGATAGGTTTTCACAGGATGCACTGTATCTCAAGCTTTTCCCGAGTTCATTGGCGGGAGCGGCAGGAGAGTGGTTACATAATTTAGATGATGAGTTCGTGGAGTCTTGGGACCATATGGTGGAGGTCTTCTTTGAGAGGTTCTTCCCTCCTGAGAAGACTAACGACATGATCCGGAAGATTCATAATTTTACCCAACAGGCCGGTGAGACATATTCTGAGACTTGGGAGAGATTTCAGGTCATGCTGAGGAGGTGCCCGCATCACGGGCTGGATAAAGAGACGCAGGTGAAGATCTTCTATTTTTCTCTCTCCGAGCACGATAGGAGTAATCTGGATTCCGCTGGGTCAGGATTTTTTCTGAACAATACAGACACCAGATGCTGGGAGATACTAAAGAATATGGCTAGAAAGCAGTCATGGGGTGAGAGAGAAAGAGGCCCGGTAGAGCAAGTTCGAGTAGCAGGTGAGTCCAAGGCAATGAAAGAGCTGAATGAGAAGATGGATCTTCTCGCAAAGAAGCTACTGGAAAAGGAGGATAATGAGTCCGGGGATGAGGCTCAAGTCAAATACATGAGATAACAACAAGGTTATAGGAACAATGATTATTCATGGAGAAAAGACAAAAAGTTCTCGTGGAAGGATCCAAACAATTTTCTACAGGATCTGGATGCCAAGCCCTCGCCAGTCGCAGAAGACAAGAGCACGGAGCTGCTCAATCAGGTTATAAAGCAAAATCAAGAGCTAATGAATACATTTGGCCAGCAAATCAAGCAGCAAGGAGAGTACATGAATCAATTCGGGCAAACATTGCATAGCCATGGGGCTCAAATAAGGACCATTGAGACATCCATGGCACAGATGGCAGCCGAGATTGCCAGTTTGAAGAAACCGGCACATCCAGGTTTTCCGGGGAATACCAATGTTCCTGGGGGAAACCAGCAGGCAAAGGCTATTCTGCTTAGAAGCGGCAAGAAAGTGTTGAATCCAAGAGCTGAGGAAACAAGCACACCACAAGCTGAAGTAGAAGTTGAAACCAATGAGGAGCATCCCGCACCAGTCATAGGGCAGGTTGAGGACACAGCCGTGGATGATACTGAAGAACAGGTTGCAGAGGAGGAACCTCAGAAAAAGACACCTTATGTGCCACCTCATCAAAGGGCACAAGCTGTTCCGGTCCCATATCCAAACAGTGCTAAGGCACGGAAGGCAGATGCGCAGTTCAAGAACTTCTTGGACAATTTTAGGAAGCTTTCAGTCAATATCCCTTTACTGGAAGCCATTGAGCAAATTCCTTCATATGGGAAGTTTCTAAAGGACGTCATTACTAAGAAGAGGAAAATTCTAGATACAGAGGTCGTTGTGCTAAAGGAGCAAGTGAGTGCCTTCATCATTTGCACTTTGCCGCCAAAGAGGAAAGATCCAGGGTGCTTTAACATTTCTTGTTATATTGGGAAGGTTAAATTTGGTGAAGCGCTATGTGATTCAGGGGAAAGCATCAACTTGATGCCCCTTTCGACATTCAAAATGCTGGGATTGAAGGAGTCACGGCCAAGCAATATGACGATTCAATTGGCGGATAACTCTGTGGTGAAGCCTTATGGAATCTGTGAAGATGTGTTAGTAAAGGTGGATAGGTTTGTCTTTCCGGCAGATTTTGTAGTCATGGAGATGTAGGATGAACATGGCAACGAGCTGTTACTTGGACGTCCCTTCCAAGCTACAGCCGACATGATCTTAGTGGTGGGGAGAGGTCGCTTGACCTTGGGCATAGCCGATGACCGATTTGAGATGGTCATGCCTTCTAGTACTGCGTCATCTAAAGCAAAGGAACAATGCAATATGGTAAAACATCTGGATTGTAATATTTCACTCTGCCTTGGGAAGCCATTTCTGGACATGGCTCATGTGATGGGCAAGGTAGACAATAGAACTTTGACTGTGGATATCATGGAGCAGACCAAAGTAGTTTCTCTGTGCAAAGTTGTGGGATTCCCTAATGATGAAAATGAGGACATTCTGCTTTCTATGGAGGATGATGTGATTGCTATTTCTGTTTCTGATGCATACTCGGAATTACCGTTGGAGGCTTGCTTGTTAAATATTACACATGATTGGATACGGATAAAATCACTCAAGGAGTGCGCTAAAATGCTTCAGATGCTTCCATGCTTCTATGCGAGGCATTATGAAGATTTAGGTGAACTGCCCCCGCCGCTTCAATCATCTCTTATAAGCCCGCCGGATCTGAAATTAAAGTCGCTGCCCCCGCATCTCAAATATGTCTTTCTAGATGAGGAAGGTAAGTTACCAGTGATCATCTCTGCTTATTTGAGTGCGGATGAGGAGTAACAATTGTTGATAGTGTTGAAGAACCACCGGGGAGCTTTTGGGTGGTCTGTTGTAAATATTAAGGGGATTTCCCCTACTCTATGTCAGCACAAGATTCAGCTCGAGGAGGGAGCCAAGCCCGTGATTCAACCTCAACGACGTCTCAATCCAAGCATGATGGAGGTTGTGAAGAAGGAGGTCATTAAACTTCTTGCTGCAGGTATCATTTACGCCATATCAGACTCGACATGGGTGAGTCCCGCACAGGTAGTTCCTAAGAAGGGGGGAATTACTGTCACCCAAAATATGTTAAATGAACCTGTCACCACCCGATTGGTAACCGGGTGGCGAGTTTGTATTCATTACCGCCGTTTGAACGCCGCCACGCTAAAGGATCACTTTCCTTTACCTTTCATTGATCAAATTCTAGAGCGTCTTGCCGGTCGATCGCACTTCTGTTTTCTAGACGGATACTCTGGGTACAACCGGATCTCGATTGATCCTTTAGATGAAGAGAAATCTACGTTCACTTGTCCCTATGGGACTTATGCTTACCACCGAATGCCGTTTGGTTTATGCAATGCACCGGTGACGTTTCAGCATTGTATGCTCGCCATATTTTCTGACATGGTAGAGCGTTGTCTCGAGGTTTTTATGGATGACTTTTTGGTGTATGGTGCATCATTTGATGAATGTCTCTATAATCTGGACAAAGTTTTACAGCGTTGTGAGGACACACATTTGGTCCTCAACTGGGAGAAATGTCACATGATGGTGACTGAGGGGATAGTGCTAGGAAACAAGGTGTCTAGCAAAGGTTTAGAGGTGGATCCGGTCAAAATTGAGGTCATTTCCAAGTTGCCCCCACCAAATTCTGTTAAAGGGGTAAGAAGTTTCCTAGGACATGCCGGGTTCTATCGGCGGTTTATAAAAGATTTTTCTAAAATTGCGAAACCTCCATCCGAGCTTTTGGATAAAGATGTTGTATTTGATTTCAATGATAAGCGTCTACATGCGTTCGACGTGTTAAAAGAAAAACTGATTTCTGCACCGGTTGTTCAAACGCCGGATTGGACGAAACCGTTCGAACTAATGTGTGACGCTTCGGACTTTGCGGTAGGAGCCGTGTTGGGGCAGCATGTGGACAATAAGCCCGCCGTAAATTTTCTACGCTTCAAAGACTCTGAATGACGCCCAATTGAATTATACAACTACTGAAAAAGAATTACTCGTCGTTGTGTTCACTTTTGAAAAATTCCGGCAGTACTTAGTTGGATCTAAAGTAGTTGTATGGACTGACCATGCCACAATCAAATACTTAATGGAGAAAAAAGACGCAAAGCCTAGACTCATTAGGTGGATTTTGCTCTTACAAGAATTTGACATTGAAATCAAGGATAAATCTGGGATTGAAAACATTGTTGCTGATCATTTGTCTAGGTTAGAAAGGGTGGATGAAAAAGATTTACATATACCCATAACCGAGACGTTTCCGGATGAACAGATTTTGAAAATTACTTCTAAGGATCCTTGGTTCGCTGAGATTGTAAACTATTTGGCTTGCGGGATCATCCCGGAAGATTGGTCATATCAGGAGAAGAAAAGATTTTTCCATTCTTTGAGATATTATTTTTGGGATGATCCAATTCTTCTTAAGCAATGCAGGGACGGTATCCTACGCAGGTGTGTGCCTGAGGTGGAGTACGAGAGCGTTCTCTGTCATTTCCACGCATCACCTACGGGAGGACATCATGCAAGCTCGCGCACAGCAGCTAAGGT
Organism: Alisma plantago-aquatica; assembly: GCA_963693085.1. NCBI lineage: Eukaryota > Viridiplantae > Streptophyta > Magnoliopsida > Alismatales > Alismataceae > Alisma > Alisma plantago-aquatica. Next base: position 346,435,254 of record OY856414.1, read on the forward strand.
TTTGGAAAGTGGCCTTTATTGGCCAACTTTGTTTCGAGATGCCTACGAATTTGTGAGGCAATGTGATTCTTTCCAACGAGCAGGTAATATCTCAAAGCGACAGGAGATGCCCCTGAATGTGTTTCAGGAAGTGGAGGTATTTCATTTGTGGGGAATAGATTTCATGGGACCCTTTGTGTCCTCAAACTCCAATTTATATATTTTGTTAGAAGTTGATTATGTGTCGAAGTGGGTGGAAGCAATACCCACAAGGACTAACGATTCCACTGTAGTGTGCAGGTTTGTGAAAGAAAACATTTTCTGCAGGTTTGGGGTACCCCGAATGATAATCAGTGATGGGGGTACACATTTTAGGAATCAGAAGTTCTCGACTTTATTGAAGAAATATGGGGTCAAGCACAACATAGGTACCCCATATCACCCGCAGACCCAAGGGCAGGTGGAAGTCTCCAATCGCGAAATTAAGACAATTTTGGAGCGTAAGGTGGCGTCCACAAGGAAGAAATGGAGTGCCCTATTACCGGATGCATTGTGGGCTTACAGGACGGCTTACAAAACACCTATAGGCACCACGCCTTTGAGGTTGGCGTACGGTCGGGCTTGTCACCTACTGGTAGAGCTGGAGCACAAGGCCCATTGGGCGCTTAGAAGACTCAATTTGAGTTACGATGGAGCGGGGAGAAAGAGAATGCTTGAATTGAATGAGTTGGATGAGCTGCGGATGACGGCATATGAGAACGCACGGATATACAAAGAACGCACAAAGCTGATCCACGATCGCCACATCTAGTTGCGCATGTTCAAGAAAGGAGATAGTGTTTTGTTGTTCAATTCACGACTCAAGTTGCATCCCGGCAAGCTCAAATCTCGGTGGAGTGGACTGTTTGTGGTAGAAGAGGTCAAACCACACGGTGCGATCTTAGTGCGTGATGGTGATACCACGTTTTTAGTGAATGGACAAATATTGAAGCTCTACTTTGGTGAAAATTACAAGAGGAAGGTGAATGAGGTCAAACTCATTTCACTTTCGGATGAATGAGGTGCCCGAAAGCCGTCTAGCCTAAGACGTTAAATAAGGGTGCTTGTTGGGAGGCAACCCAACCATCGGTACATTACGATAGTTCATGTACAATCGTAGGTTGATTTGTTTTAGTTCAATTTTTAGTGTAAAAAAGATATCGTGATCGGTTTGTTATTTCTGTAGGCTGAGGCAGAGTCGAACCATCGACACACTGGTCGATGGTATCGACAGGGTTACAGGTTGACGACTGTGGATTTTGCTCTACGTCGATGGTATCGACCTACCTATAGGCATGTCGCAAATGTGGAGTTGATGGTATCGAGATAGCCGTCGATACCATCAAGATCTCTGAAGATTTAGAGACAAAATCAACTCAGGAAAGTCGATACCATCGACGACATAGTCGATGGTATCGACACAACTACAGGTTGAGACGCAAAGCGGAGGTGTTGCAATAAAGACAAGTTGATACCATCGACCCTCATCGATGGTATCGACCATCCACGTCACCGATCCGTGCAAATAAATCAACGGCGGTCGCGGCTTCCACGTCATCGATCCAGGTGCAGCATCGATACCATCGACCCATGTCGATAGTATCGACACGTCAGCGATCTGGGTTTCAAGATCCAACCATCGACGATCGTTGATACTCACGATGGGGGCGGATAGCATCGAAATGTGTCGATGGTATCGACGGGTCAACAGTGGCGCCGGCCAAGTCTATTTAAGGAGATTCATTACGTCAGTTGACGTCACACCTTCAGAGTGATCTCCCTCCCTTGTGCCGAGCAACCCCCCCAAGCCATCCAAGCCAACGAAGAGCAGCACCGAGCGAACATCTTCATCGAGTGGAGATTCAATTCTCCAATCTTCACCGAGCTCTTTCTCTAATCCCTTTTCTTTCGCAACCATGGTGCACGTCGCTGGAGCGTCATCCTCTCATGCAAATCCGATGGATATCACGGAGTTTGTGCCACCTCCTCCGGCATCAGTATCACGCCCACGCATGATCCACCCATCTTCGGAGGTGAAGAAGATCTACGACGAGATCTTGAAGAGGAAGATTGAGCCTACCCGGTATGTGGACCGGGAGATGATCTGGAATCTCGGATTTGAGGCCAACTTGGCCTACATTCTTTTGGGGCAGGCGAAATGCACGAGCCGGAGGCCCGATGAGTTGCAGTACCATGCTGATGGCCAACCGTTTTTCAGCAAGTGGCCAACCTATACAGAGTTGGTGGCGGAGTTCATGGCGTCACTTGACGTCTGCGTCGTGCCAAACGACGTCGTCGCCACCGATCGTGAGTGGATCAAGGGCGAGGTGTCTTTCCAGCTGTTCAACATCGACTACAACATCACTCTCCGGCAGTTCAATGCAATATTCAACTGGCACCATTCTCAGTACGAACATCGGCGACCAGACAACCGCACCGATTATGACAAAATCTTCGCCGAGCTGGTGATGGTGCCGGTGGGCAAGTCCGTGAGCTACCACAATGCTGTAGTAGCAGATTTTGAGCACCCATTCGTCCGGGTACTACATCGGATGTTGAGTTCTACACTTTTTTCTCGTGGCGATCTGGCATTGAGAAAATTCCAGAGACGGATCTTTTCTTCTTATATCAGCTCCTGAAGCGCCAAGAATGCAACTGGGGCACTTTCTTCCTGCAGCGGGTTCTAGCGGTGAAGAGGAGTACGGGGAAGGCCCCGATTCATTTTGGCGGGTTCATCACCAAGTTGGCACATTACCTCGGGCTCAACTTCTCTACCATGACCCCACTTTCCACAAAGAGCAAGGTGAACGTGCAACATCTGCACCATTCTAACCTTATTCTTTTGCGGGATGGTTTGGCGTACGCACACTGCCACGTCAACCACGCCTACCAGGAGTGCGCGCTGCCCGATCCTGTCTTCAATATCTAGGGGGCACAACACTTTCGATGGCCAATCATAGCCATCGACTCCGATGAAGAAGAAGGCGGCAACGACGGCGGCGACGACGGACATGACGACGAGGCTGAGGAGGAAGAGGAGGCCTTTACACCTCTTCGTTCACGAGTGGCACCCCGGAAGCGTCCTCGGATGCATCCGGGTGCATCTTCATCATCATAGCCTACGCCGCCTCCACCACAGCCCTCGCAGCCAAGCGAGGATGCCTATTCCATGCAAGGCATGTACACTATGCTGCAAGATATCCACCAGACACAGCAACAGCATATGGGAATGTATGCCGGTATTCAAGGCACTACGAACTGGATACTGGACAACCAAAGGGTGATGTTCGAGAATGAATGTCTTCTCCTCGACAACCAACAACAGATACATAATCGGTTGCAACGGATGGAGATGCAGCAGGAGCCCTTCTACGACCATTATTGGAGCCAGAGTTACTTTGGAGGCTTTCCACAACCTCCACCTAGGGCCCAGTTTGATCCAAGCTTCCCGGGGGAGTATCCTTCTTGGGACCCTACGACTCCACAGTACCCGCCTCCACCACCACAGGAGTGATCCGATATCACTGTTCCAATCTTTAAGTTTGTTTTCGACTATGAGGCCATAGTCGAATTCAAGCTTAGGGGGGTAGTTGGAACAACTTTATCTTTTATTGTTTTTAGTTTTTAGCATTATTGCTTTTGTTCTTGTTATTTGTTTCTTGCAATTTTAGCTTTTGTAGGATCCACATGCAATCTAGTGTAATCGTGGATGTCATAAAGTTGTGTCATCTCATCAATAGTGCATGGGAAAATCAAGGGAAGTTTAAATTTTGTGTGTGTTTGGAAAGCTTGTCTTGTTTAACCTTGGGCACATATCCTATGAAAATGATTGGTTTTGTCAACTTTAAAACAAAATTTCACAACTAGACTCCTAATGATTCATGAAAGTGAACGGAAATGGTTGTTTGAGCCTAAACTGACCAAATGGTAATGAGACTCTAATTGGATGTAAGAGAGAGAAACCCCTAAACTACTACATAGGTCAGTAAGGAGGGACGCATAATATCTTTCTAAGGTTCAGTCATCTAGTCTTGTGATCGTTCCACTTCATTGTTTCCATAATCCACCCAAGAATTGGAAGTAGAGTACAGTTTTAACTCTTTTTGATTGCATAGCATCTAGATAGGACTTGCATTGCAATTGTCTATACGTTCTGCATAAAAAGAAAGAAAAAAATTAGAATAGTGATACATGCACATTACCCTTAGGTGCATGCCATGTAGTTGCATTCATAATTTTCATGCATAAAGTATATCATGTATCTCAATTTTCCTCCAATGGCGAATTAAATTGTTCCATACCTTCTAACTAGTGCAAATTTCTGAGTATGAAGAAAAATAAGCCCAATAAAATATTCTTTATCAATTAGGGATATAAGGGCTGGAAAATGAAAGAAAAAAAAGAGAGAAAAATCTGAAAAATCTGCACAATGAAAAGAAAAGAAAAAAAAGTTAATTAGAAGAAAGTAGAATAAGAAGGAGAAAGGAACGTAATATCACCTGCATTTCAGGATAATTGAGTACATGATGTAGCTTAACTAGATATCCATCTCATTTTGAGATGGATGGTTAGTGCATGCATCATTCCACTCAATTCTAGGCATTAGGGCATTTTTCATGTGCATTTGCATCATGTAGGACATTTTTGTATTATGCATGTTGAAACAGTACAATACTTCCACTTTCTTCCATGATCCACCCATGTTCATCCACCCGTTGCTCGGATTGGTAGGCCACCATGAATTTCTCCTCACTAATGAATATCAGGAGAACTGCTTCCATGTAGATGGTAGTTAGGGTGAGCAACGTAGTATAGGCGATCACAAGATGCGCCAAGTCAGAACCGGCGAGTTTTATTATGTTAACTGCCTTATGTGATAGTGTTCATCAGTTTTGAGGTCAATTTCTTTTATGGATGATTACTGTCGCCTTCAGGGTAATTACCGTTCCGTGGTTAGAGAGGGCCGGTATGTGAACGTCCGGTGAGAGTCATATGGGACGTTGGTTGTGGTGTGTTGTTTTTCAGTTGACATTGGCAATTCTATTCTAAGGATTAGTTGCTCGAGGGCGAGCAACGTTCAAGCTTAGGGGAGTTTGATGCGATGATTTTGAGTTGCATTTATAGACATGTTTGATATGTGTTTTATGCTTTTATTAGTCATTTTTATGGTTAATGTTGCATAATTCATCCACTTTGGTCTTTGCTACTATTTTATGTCAAATCCCCTTTATTTCATCATTTTGAGAATTAAGTGTCAAAATATTGTTATTTGTGTGAATTTATGTGATCTTGTGTTTGAATTTTAGGACAAATGAGTATTTGCTTCCGTCGATACCATCGACGGAAGTCGATACCATCGACATGATCACAGGTTGCCAGCCGAAAGGAGCAGCAAAGTGTCGATACTATCGACAGGGATGTCGATGGTATCGAGTCACCTTCAGGTTGCTGGCAAAGAAGCAGTCGATAGTATCGACCCCAAGTCGATACCATCGACGCATGGAGGCTACAACGACACAAAACGACAAAACCGTTGCTACAGGGTAGTCGATACCATCGACCCGCGTCGATGGTATCGAGACTACATCAGGCACTCGGACGAAAAGAAAGAAGGGCTACCGCTACCACACTGGGTCGATACCATCGACCCGCGTCGATGGTATCGACACCGTCAGATATGCGTTTGATTCAGATTGATCCCAATCGAACGGCCGTGGTCAATTAGCAACCTAATGAGGGAATTAAACCTAATGACGGCTGCCGAAAGGGGGGATCATCTCATTAGACATTGCACGAGTACCGAGGAGCAAAGGAGAGGAGAACGGAGGCCAGACGCTCATACCAGTTGATTCGAACGCTGCAGAAGACAGATTTCACCATCGAAAGGTGGGAGAGCACATGTTCTACACAAAGGATCAACCAGTTCTTCTCCGTTCAGGGGTTTCACCTCTCAATTCACGTTTTCCACATGATTTCCCCTATCTCTACCTTGTACTTGTTTGAGATGAACATGAGGGGCTAATCCACTTCGTCTTTAGGACCAGGAGTAGCCCGGGAATTCATTGTATGACAGTTTTATAATAGTAATTCATATCTTATCTCTTAAATCCGTGGTATAGTTTCGTTTTCTCCATATATAGTTATGCTTGATCACCATAATAATAACCTAATGCCTTTAATCACTTTGAAAGAAGGATTAACGGCTGAAAAGAGATGAAATCTACATTAATCGATAAATCCCTTGACCAAGGTGGTGTAAAATTAATGGTGGATACTGAGAGATCGTTCATAATGCACCTAGTTTAGGGTATAGGTTACTACGACAGTGGAACCGACCTAAACCTAGGTAGTGAATTGCACCACGATAGTGGGTAATTCTATTTTCATGCCACTACCCGGATAGAGAGATAAAATTGAAGCATTATATAAAATCTAATACAATGAAAACCCGCGGCGAAACCGCAATCCTAAAGATACCCTTTTGAATTGATTAAATTAACATTTAATCGATCGTTTGTTTTGTTTTTGTTTTTATTTTCTTTTAATTTTAACAACAACCCTCAATTTGTTATTCGGCTTAGCTGATCGCAATTAGTTAGTAGAAGTCTCCAACAATTTCGAGTATCCTTGTGTTCGACTCGGGCCTCACAAAGGCCTGTACTACTCGACGCGTTCACTTGCGTTTTAGCGCACAGTAAAATTGCGTCAGTTTCTCCCTCTGTGTGGGATGCTAGACCAAATGTTGATATCTTGAATGCCCTTTCTAATCCTATTTGTGTTCTCTACCCTGCGGAGAGGCCACCACCAATGTCGTGTCCAGGCTTTGCCAACCGGAAAACCACATTTTTATTACTCATGTCCTGGGCCATACCCTCCATCCAGTGGCCCCTCCTCTTATGTATTAGTAAAGGAGAAAAAACTTGTCTCCTTGTTTCATTAGGTTACCAAAAATGTTGGAGATACGCTTCTCCCTCCGTGCGGGATGCTAGACCAAATGTTGATATCTTGAATGCCCTTTCTAATCCTATTTTTGTTCTCTACCCTACGGAGAGGCCACCACCAATGTTGTGTCTAGGCTTTGCCAATTGGAAAACCACATTTCTGTTACTCATGTCCAGGACCATACCCTCCATCGAACAACCCCTCCTCTAGATGATTGGAAATCTTGAAACCCTAGCTTCCCATATTTCTATAAACCCCATATCTTCTCAGCCATAGGTAACTCATGACCTGCCACAACCTCATGACCTGCAACTCCGACCTACGTTCCTTCTTCCTTCTTGCCACACCTCTATCCTTGCTTAAAATTGAACCCTAGTACTCCCCTCCTCCCACATATATAAATCTAGGCGTAGAAGCTCAACCACATGGTGATCAACACCACCTGTATCTGTGAGTGACCAAGTCGAATTTCTAGAAACTCATCAGGCGATGTCAACCAACATCAAGTCTAATCGTTGCGATCTACAACACAACTTCTTTGCTGCAAAGTCCCTACCAGATCTTAGCCGCACGCTACAACTATCACCTCCTCCTTTGTAATGACCTCACTTTTTAGTATCCCCCAATTAAGGAAGACTCAAAAAGTTGAGAGCCATTACCTAAAATTCCCATGAATCCAGATTTAACCAAATAATAAATAATAGAAAATAATTTCTATTAATTCAAATGTTTCTTACAAGATTCTCCTCTAAGAAGTTACATGATTTTTTTACACAAAAACTATACATATGAGAACTATATGAGAAGAAATATCTATCTAATCCTCCTTACAAGTTAACGTTAATGTCTTCAAGTAATTTCATATGTTCATCATATCTTGATATCTTCATATTTAGCATGTACCTAAAATGCCATGAAACCAAAAGCATGGATCAATATAATGATATAATGTGTATGTGGGGTGCATGCAAAAGTGTGCAAGTACATAGCAACATACATTTAAACAATTAATTACAAATAAGAACTGTCATTTTCACATAATATTTCTTTATGTGATACTCATAGTGGCATTATAATTGAATAGACTGTAAATAAACACTCAACAATTTATTTAATCAATCCTCGAGAAATCTTCAGAAAACACCAACAAACTAATGTGGCTAGTCATAATCGTAACCACGTACCTCAAAGGTGAGCCATGCAGATGATACAATTACACTTCAAGTACGTTCAAGCAAATCCAATCAACAATCCAAGCAATTCAACACTCAATCTGCCTATATGTAAATCCTAAAGTGTCACCATCACATTTATCACGCTAAACCCTACTCATGCCCTAATATAGGATTTATGGTTTGTCTCAGGTTTAGGATATGGAATAAGGAATCAAACCCTAGTTCCATTGCATGTTAGTCATTAGGTGAAACCCTATTTACTATATCCTACATATCAAATCATTATGATCATTTAGATCCATTTAATATTCATTAACAACATAGCAAGTTATGACCTTTAACCCTGATTCATCATATGCATGATTATTCACTTTTGAAATCCTAAATTTAGCAATACATGAACTTTTAACTCAAATTAGGATCAAGATGCTCTTTTTATCCAAAAAGTTTAAGCTTTATCCATTAATATCATTTAAACAAGCGATGACCATTAAAATCATGAAACTAGAGTTTATATGAATATTTTACATTAAATATTTCATCTTTATGTGTTTTTGGAAAAGGAAGCATTATCAAGTCTGAATTATGTTATATTTGTGTTCTTCTCATTCTCCTAATGAATTTTATACATTATATATCCCAAACTGAGTTACCAATGATTTTCTAGAATATTCTCAAGATTGGTTTATTGAAGCCAATCAAAGGCCGCGACGTCATCTTTATATCATATTATCAACTTAATAGAAATTTAGCTCAGGACAGGGGAAAGTACCTTTTTGCCCTCATCCCTTATATGTGCATGTACAGGCATATTGGTCTTTAGACCGCAAGCTCCTCCTTTCTTGCAATGTAGCCTACTCGTGGCTACGATGCTCGGTCGTGAGTCAACCACCATAGCCCCAAGACCCAAGGGATCAGGGAACGGTTTGGAAACCACCCATCCCCCTTCGCCTACCTTTGTCAAAGATGACCGAACCCTAGTAGTGGTAGACGTCGTCCAGAACCAGTAGCTCCATCCTCGCCCCCACGGTCTGAAGTAGGGATTTTGGCAACCTGTGTTGAAAGAGGAAAGCTTATTCCCACCCTCCCAGACTTTCAGTGATAGGATTTGCCATCCTCCTGTCAACATATGCCGCACTTGGTGTTGAGCCTACATTAGCAAGGCCTAGGCATGATTGCTTCTTCATCTCCATCACTTATGCCATTATTTCACTATTGCAACCACCATCTATGGTTCCAGACTGCCTCCTTAATGACTTGATCATCCTTCGAATCCCTTAGCCTAGAACAGTGTCACTACTGAGAAGGTCTAGGCCAAGAGAAGGAAGTCGAGAAGGTTTATGCAAAAGGTTAGGGTTAGGAAAGATGGTGCAGAGAGAAGAAGAGAGAAGAACATAAGTGACAAAAATGGGTTGTGCAACTATAGGAAGAGGAAAGAAGAAGGATAAATGATGATTTGATGAGGGGAAAGGATACTCGGTTGGCTTGTGCATAGATTCTCATGTATATATACATACATATCCCTCTCATTCCCTTGTTTGTGATTTCTCTTTCTTCTCCCTTTTGAAAGTGGCAAGGCACATTTCTTTAGAAAGAATTAACTACATGCCTCCTATATTCCCTTTATTGTCGACTCTTAAGCATTTTTATTCTATAAATCCCCTTGCTATGCGAATGAAACCTTCATCTTCCATAAACCATGGATTTGGCAACATTTTGATATAAAGAGGAAAACAATTAATATTTTTCAAACTTATATTTGGTCTTTGAGATTTGTTAGAAAACTCTCTCTTTGATATATTCCTCCAAATTAATCATCTTTTTTTTTGTTCGAAAAGTGCCTGTTACTATATTGATACCAAAAACTTAGGGTACATAAGATTAGCCCCCCTACATCAAAGATGACAAAAAACTATGGAAGATGAAGATGCCCTCACTTCCCACAAGAAGAAAAAGGAAACTTCCCATCCCAAAAATACAGAACAAAAAAGAACAAAACATAGGGACATCTCAAAAAAGGAGAGAACCTGGAAAACTCAAACAGAGTCAACCAATCTATCAAACTCTATGATGGAGATCTCCTTTGTTTTTTTCTTATTATGTTTCTTTTTCTTTTTCTTTGGTCTGGAACCTTCACTCAACTTGAACTTCTTCATTAGATTCGACTCAAGATCATAAGAGTTGACAAAAATCTCGTCATCAGTAGCAACTACATTCACTTGTTGATACTCCATGGATAAACTTGAGCTCTGCATTATCTTCCTAGCACATATTGGTGTGCTCCTATGAATGGATAGAGAAAGTTCCCAGTCAAGGTTCAAATCCTCCTCCATCAACATAGGTGAACTGCATTACATATCCAGATCCAATAAGGAAGGAGAATTAGAAAGTTCTACCTCCACTTATTTAATGGTTTGACCATCAACGAACATAACAACACCCTGATCTGTAGTTGTCACAACTACCTCATTTTATTAACTAGTAATTGGAGAAGAATGCAAGACATCAGTAGCTTTGACATTTCCTCGAACACCTAGCTTGCCAACACGAAGCTGTAGATCCATTATAGCAGACTTGCTTTTGGTTACCAACAGACATGACGATAGCTTATGCCCAAAGCATTTGCATACTAAGCATTTCAAAGGTTTAGCAATAAACTCAACATTTAGGGTCTTAGATATTCCATTGACTACAATGGTAACCTCCTTGGGGAACTCCAAACTGGACTCCATCTCGACGTGCACCACTGCTTCCCTGAGACAATTGGCTGTGAGGGACACATCCTCAAATTCGACTGGCTTTTCAATTAAATTGGAGACTCATGCTAGTCGATCCAGAGTCCAAGGTACACCTAGATTCTCTATCTTGACTAGATAGGAATTTTGAGGAAGGAAAGAGGGGATAGGACATAACTGGGTTCCCAAGCCTGGGTGATGATGAGAGCTATGTCCATCATCCAGGGGGCCTCTTTTAGAATCCTTTCTCTCTCTTTTGAAGTATGCATCTTGATGATGAATCCTTCGGGCTCCTATGCAATGATCTGGAAGATGACACTCGGCCTCCAATGACGTCGAATCCATAAATGAAGTTGGTTTCGGAATGGTTTCCTCCCTGTGAATTGTATTGAAAGATACTCCTTCCAACTTGGGACTTCCTCTTCATCACTTGAGATCAAAAAGCACTTAACTCCATTACAGATATGTGGATTAATGAACATGATGAAAGACACTTCTTCAATCTCCTTTCCATCCTGACTGGATACCAACCAATCATCAATAGGGGAAGTTGAAGACACGTTCGTTTCTTTCACATGTGGAAGTGAGGAAATTGATAGAGAAGAGGGGTGATTTGAGTACGGGGGTGGAGAAGCCTCTGGCACACCTTTTTTTGGATTAATGGCAGCTCAGTCTCCATCCACCACACTTGAGTCGACTGAAGGAATTGAAGCCAACAACTCAGAAATTACACCAGTAGATGAACTCCCTTCTCTGGCCGTCACACTTGAGCCAACCGAAGGAGTCGTAGAGCTTGATTTAATAGCTACACCCTCCCCAAAACCGCTGCGCCCATTAGGGTTTCTCCCCCACCCTCTCCATCTCCTGCCTGACATTTTCCCTATCATGTCTCACTTGTAAATTTTTCAAATACCCTTTTGTTTCAAGAAAACTCACAAATTCCCTTCCCAATATATATTTAGTTTTATTGGTATGTCTTTTGTACATAAAACTTTCTCTTTTAAAGATCTCATTAAAACAATATCATTCTCACATAGAAAATCCTTTTCCACCCACTTTGTTGAATTCACTTCCTTTCCTTATTAATATCAAGTATACTAAAAGTTAGATACAAATTGATGTCTCAAAACACATTTTACCAAACTGGCTAGATAATTACTTTTTAAATTATCTGTAACATCATGTTACAACCCCAATTTTTGGAATCATTTGGTAAGAAATGTAATTTCTCATATTAAAGATATTTTAACAAATAATGATATAATTTGTTTTGAATAAATGAATTTTGTTCACAATAGCCTTGATGGTTGTTTTATGGGCTTTATTCGCTATTGGGCCCAATAACAAGGAAAGGATAAAAGAAACTCCATTAATTGAGTAAATAAGAAAATGGAGAAAAGAAAGGTGTAGAAACCTCTAGAAGGCAATGTAATATAATCCAAAGTGGGATTTCGTGCCTCTTGGGTTCCAAGGAGTCCGAAGTTGCAAAGATAATGCAACAAGAAAAGAAATGGTCAATTAAATATTTTGTTATTAAGAAAGAAATGGAAAATAATGATAAAATGTGGAAAATAAGTGGAAAGAGGTATAATCAAGCTATCTTTGGTGGATTTTCATATCCATGAAGTTTCTGAAAGGAAAATAAAAAGAGAGAGAAAGAGAAATCTTCAAAAAGAGATATTTTACTAAAGAAATGAATAAGAAGAAAGAGAAAATAGATAAAGAATAAGTAAAAGGCTAAGAAATATTCTCAAAATGGGATTTTGAGCCATTAAGGTTCCTTGAGGTTCAAGGAATTCAAAAATAATAATTTAATGGCAAAGAAAGAGGAAATACCAAATTAAATTGGCTTAATTTATAATATGGCTTGCTTATAAAGAAAACACCCTTTTCCTTTAGAATTTGGGTCTCCAATTTGGTACACAGGTAGATGATGTCGACCTAAAGATTCTTCTAAATTTTGGTGGAAAAAGGATAAAGGAATAATGAGTTGTGATTTTTAGAAGTTTCCTAAAGTAAATGGGTAATCTTTGAACCGTATTAAATGTCACAATGTGTTCAATATACACGGACGATCAGAACCCTAGATCTCACAATCTAGATCTCGGATCTGAGGATCCGACGAATCAAGAGTGACATCAAGACTCCAGTCTGAGCAGGACACAGGAGTTTCCTTCTCCAATCCTTGCTCAAATTGGGATGTGCGAGAGGAGGAGGGAAGGTGATAGTTGGATTCAGGAGACTTTCCCAAGTTGAACAAGCCTGATTTTGTGGGACTCCTGAGGTGGAAAGGAGTTTTCCCCAAATCTAGATTGCTCGCCAACCCTTCCTATATATGGAGGGGGATACCCATAACACCAACGAGTACACAGATCATCCGTGCAAGTGCGAGGGACGAAAAGGAGTGGTTTAGCATGTTCAATTGACAGAAACATCTCAACCTTCAACCTCTGCACATGAGAACCTCCGCTGGAGGTACAACCCTGACGCTGTAGTGGTGGGCGGAGGAGAGCAACCAATTGATAGGCTCGATGAGTTCGTGGAATAGGGATGGTGCTTCCGATGATCGCAGCTCGTGCGCGGAGCGAGAAGAGCCCCGAGTCAACCCACGAGTTGACCGTCGGGGCCGCTGAAGGAGAAGTGCGAGGTTGAAGACGATACCTTATGATTTTATCGGCTTACCCTCCCATTCTTTCTGTACAGGTAAGGGCAAATTGGTCCTTTGCATCTTTTAATCGCTAGAATAGGCACACACGACCCTGGTCGTTGGATCCTGAGTGGACCAACGGGCCATCGATCTAACGATCCATATTTTTCTGAAATTAGCAACTAAAGCAATAAAAAGGATTTTCTTTGCTAAAATCATATCTTGAGCTAGAAAACTCAGATGAGAAAAGTTAATACATGTAAATTGATCAAAACAATATGAGGAATAAGTTAAAAATGGTTTGAAAGGCTAAATCTATCTCTTTTAGCAAAATTATCTAATTTGGATGGAAAGAGTATTAATTTGTGGTTAGAAACTGTAATTGTTAATCAAGGATAGGTTTAATATTGCAAATAGATTAATTCGAACATGGTTAACTTGTTTAATGATAAAGATGGATTTTAACCTATTTTGATGATGGAATTACAAGGTTTAGGGTTTTAAACCTAATATGATGAATAATATACTTAGAAACCCTAAATAAGAGAAAAAGAAAAGAAAAGTACTTATAATCCAAAATTAGGGTTTCATGTTGCAAAAGTATGATCTTAGAATCTTTTGTGAAAATAAGATGATATAATTAGCGTTTGTTAGTAATTTCCTAAAAGTAGGGTTTAAAATAATAAAAAGCAAGAAAGACTCTAATTGTTATCTAAACCCTAAAAAAGGGCTAGTAACCCTAGGGTACGATTAGGCCTTTTAGACTTGGATACCATGATCCATGATAGAGAATATTGGATGTACATTTTAGGGCCAAATTGTGTGCTTGCTTGATTCTGGATTACTTGCTTGTTTGGATTAATTCTGCATTCAAGACAGCTTGACAGGTATGTGGTTACACTTATGACTACCCGAATTAGTTTTCTGGGGATTTTTTCGATGTTTCCATCGTGGCTTGAATTAAACTATTCGATGAATTTAATTCATGCAAACTATAATGTGGATATGACTATCACTTAAGATATGTGCCTACTAGCTTAGATCCTAGTCCCCTCTGTGGCTCAATGGTTTGACCTAGTACATGGCTACCATGGGGTAGGTCCATCAGGTCATTGGATGACTTCGTACATGGCTACCAATGGGGCAGGACCATCAAGTCACCTTGAGTTAGGGATTGGACTACCTTTGGGTAGGGCAATGCGACTCTATAACCCTAAGTATTGGCTACCTGTGAGGTAGGGCCATGGGGGTAAGGATCTACCATAGAGAGAGGTAGTATCCATGTCCACAGTAGAGACAACACAGAGATAGGGGATAAGTAAGGATTGAGTAGTATTTCTTAAAACGTAATCTTGAATGTTAAATGATAATTGGTTGGTTACATTGCTATCATAGTTGCACAATTTTTGTAATCCCCCACATACCAGAATATTCTTATATGTTGCCCTACGTTTTGTTTGTCGGCGTTTTAGGTACAACAATTGAAAGAACAAACAGTAAAGTGACACATTGTGGAAATAAGAAATAAAGTACAGGTAGGATTAGATAGAATGAATCCAGGCTGTGGACAGAGTAGTTTACCAAAGTTTTAAAAAGGGATACAATGTTTTATTTTATACCAGTTTTCAGTTTCGTTGGTAAAATTTGATAATTGTTATTGATTATTTGT
Source organism: Alisma plantago-aquatica (assembly GCA_963693085.1). Lineage (NCBI taxonomy): Eukaryota > Viridiplantae > Streptophyta > Magnoliopsida > Alismatales > Alismataceae > Alisma > Alisma plantago-aquatica. Next base: position 346,450,440 of record OY856414.1, read on the forward strand.
CGAACCTTTGATCCTGTTAATTGGGATAATGGCTCTGACCTCTTGGTCTCCCTTAATTGGGGGTTACCAAGAGGCGGGATCATTACAATTGGTATTAGAGCATGGGTTCCTCATTTAATATGTAATAACTATTAAATTTTACAAATACTATAGAACCCAAGGGAGTTATTAGAGGAATTTCTAAAAGACAGAGGTATCTAGAAAAGGATCATGCCCGGGGGCTGGCAAGATTTTCCTCCGCACCGCTAGTCAGAATACGAGGACTCTCGGATCCATGTGACTGCCTGGCCAAAGTCTCAGGATTTGACTCGAAATAAGATACCTTTAGGACTCTCTCATCTTATTCATCCCTTCTTAACCCAAATGCTATTAAGGATTATAAGGATTAGGATTTTCTCTCTTTTCCTCACCCTCTTGAGGTATGGGTAAGGTTGATAAGGTTTAAGGAATACTCCACCAAATTAATAAAAGGCATTTAAATAAGATGTCATGGACATAAGCTTAATAGATTAAGCGTGAAAGAATAGATACATGCTTAGGTCATATGACATAAGTTGTCATTCCCTCAGGAGAAACCTTAGGCTAGACCTTCTTGTCAGGAGGATAAGTAAGGAGAGAGTTAGTCTTAGAGGTAGAGATCTCCATTTAAAGTAGAGACCTGGCACATCCTCTAGATGATGTTAACCCTAACCCTAAGTGTTGGTTAGAGAGAGATGACACGATGAGTTAGATGTTATGATAGACCAGACGTGAGGGTGGACATGCTTTTGGATGCCCATTTGAGCCATGAGAGGTTGGACAACCTAGTACCTTTGGAGACCCAACCTTGGGAAGGGGCATGCATGTTAGAGTGAAGGATAGCTCCTTTAATGTTGAGGTTAGAGAAGAACCTATAGAAACCCTATGGGCTTATGCAACTAGGACATAACATGCACCCAGAATACAACAGTAGTGTGAGCAGTAGGTTGAAACCCTGGCTAAGGGAGTATGTTGGATAGTTGATGAGATAAGCATAAAGAGCTAGGGATAACCTTGAGCAAACATGAGTTTGAACATAGGCTTCTTCACGTAGTGGTATGCTTGTAAGCTTGATCCATCTTCATGGAGAGAGGACCTTCGGTATAAGGTTGGATGTGGGGTTAGTGATTCAGCCCTATTTTAGGGCTTAATCTGGTGTCTTTCTGCTCTTCAATCACACCTATACCTGTTAGATTGCATGTCATTCCCCCTAATATGCTTATTTGTATAAACTGCACTTATGGACATTATTTGCATGTTTTTCAGGCATTTGGACCACACTTGATGGAAGAGAGAGAAGGGGCGATCCTAGGGTTCCTCTGCACCTGGAGAGGCCCAAAGTGAAGTCTGATGCTCCCTCGACCTACCCCTAGTGGCCAAAGATCATTTGAAGCAAAGAAGTCCAAGAAAAGCCAATTATCCAAGTTAATGTGGTGATCCAGGACCTAGCACAGCCGTGGTACCACAGAACGACCGTGGTACCACAGAACGGCCGTGCTAGGTCACTTAGAAATTGACAGGTTCAACCTCCAAATCAAGGAGAAGGCAACACGACTGTACAACACAAAACGGCCGTGCCAGTGACAGACACCACGGTCGTGGCACCACAAAACGGCAGTGGCACAGCAGAGCACCACGGCCGTGGTACATCACCTCCACCACGGCCGTGGCCGTTTTGACAAAAACCCTGTAACTTTGCTTTTTTTATTCCCATGACCGTGCCCATCCACCACGGCCGTGGCCTACCCTACCCACCACGGCCGTGGTACCCCACCACGGCCGTGCTACTCACAGAATCCAACCACTTTTCCACTACTTTCCCCATTTTGCCCCTAACTTAACCCTAGACCCCCTAGACTCCTATATATACCTAGGTGGCAGCTGGGGCACGAGGTTAGCTACCTTCTACCCCTTCCTAGCTCCCCAAATCGCCACCCACTCCATTCCACTCCATATCCACCTCAAATTCACTCCATTTCACCATTTCCACCACATAACCCCCCATATCTAAGCCTTCCATCCACTTCCCTCCATCATTCCACACCATTTCATCCAAGGAGAAGAAGGACGACATCCCTGCAGCTGCTGGAGAGGAGGACTTCTTCATCTACACTGAGCTCCATGGCTTCTTCTACCTCTTTCTCATTTCTTTTTGTATTTTCCATTTCTATGAGTAGCTAGGCCCCTTGGGTGGGCTGTTTGGGGGAAAATATGTTACTTTGATACCATGTTGGGGGGAAATGACATGTAAACTTTGTGATTTCATTTTTAATGATTATATTCTATTTCTATCTCTTTTTCCATGGATTGCTTGTTGGTTTGTGTGTGAAATCACCTAGGAATTTAGGCAAATTGCTTATATGTGTGAATTTTGGGATTTGCCCCTAGGTCCAATTCTTGGATCCCTAGGCTGCCTCCCATCTTCCTACATCCTAATCAATATCCCTAAACCTAAGTGAGAGATCTAAGTAGCTAGATTAGATGATTCTAGTACAATTAGCATGGAGCCTTCTCAAGGCTAGAATGTGGGGGAATTGGGGTCCAAAACCCTAATTTCACCTCCCCATTACTACCCTCGGCCCCTAATTGCCCTAGGGATGCCTAATCTAGAAACCTAGACTTGATTAGACTCTAATTGAATTGAACCTAATCCCTAACCCAATTGAGCCTCGTAAGGGTAGTAGGGGGTGTTAGGCACTAGTTCTCCTATGCACCACCTAGCATATCCATGGCCAGTTAGTAGCTTAAGTTAATTCATTAGACTCTAACTTGTTGTTTGGTTTGGATGATCTAAATGGAATCATAATGTTCATATGTCACCCCCCAACTTAAGTGATAAGTTCATACCCCTAAACAGCCCACACACCTCTTTACTGCTTAAAACCCTAGATTTGTGCTTACTTAGATTAATTAGTTCTTTCCTTGCTTAGTTAGCTTATTGCTTTTCTCTTGTCTTGTTCATGCTAGTATAGCTATTTAATTGCTCTTTTGCTTCTCTCTTGCTTGCCGTAGTGTAACTTGCCTTTTCATACCTAGCTTAATCCTTTCTTGCTTGTTTAGCCTTAACCTAGTCTAGGGTTAATGTAGATTTCATTTCTACCTTTAACTGCTTTCTTGTTCATCCTTAGTTAACAATAAAATCAACCTTTAAACCCTTAACCCTAGTATCCGCAGTAGGAACCTAGCCAAACTAACCTAGCTCTAGTGCCCCCTCTTTTCCCTGTGGATCGACCCTTTACTTGCCACCTTCCTATACTACGACACTACCCCATGCACTTGTGGGTGTAGTGTTTTAGTAGACGTAGGTAGCTAGTTTAGGTATATAAATTTTGAAAGAAAACCCCCATCCGTTGTGCATTCCGACCTCGTGGGGCGCATCTATTCAATCGAGTAGTGTATTAGCACCACTAGCGGAATCACACCAAGCTTTCTGGCGCCGCTGCCGGGGACTAGAGGCGCTCGGCCTAGCTAGTTAGTTTTTCTTTGACTTTTCCTACTGCCCTCATCATACTATTCTTTATTCATTTTTCTTTGCATTTCTTGTGTATATTGGTTTACTAACTTGCTTTCATTTATTTGGTTGTGCTTTGTGCATGTGACAAGCCATTCAGGAGGAAACAAGATGGAAGACCAAAATGCACCTCACAAGCCGCTTCAAGACTACTTCATGCCTAGCAACTACAAATCACCAATTGCTAGCAGGGTTGATCAAATGCCAGGGGAGCAATTCTCTATTCCTCCAGGTCTTCTTGGGCTCCTGCCCATCTTCTACGGCTTAGAGAGTGAGAAACCCTATAAGCACTTGGACTCCTTTCTTGAAGTATGCTCCACCTTCAGGACGTCGACGGCTAGTGATGACACAATTCGGTTGACCTTGTTCTCTTTCTCCCTCAAAGATAGAGCTAAAGACTAGTATGACTCAAGAAAGGACATTATGAGTTGGGAAACAATGAAGAATGCTTTCTTGAGACAGTTCTACTCTATTGCAAGGTTGATACAAATGCGGCGTGCCGTGACAAGTTTTAGTCAAATGGGAGATGAGCAGTTTCATAATGCATGGGAGAGATTCAAGAAGTTGTTGAGAGAGTGTCCACACCATGAGATCCCTTTGTGGCAACTAGTTCAATCATTCTACTCTGGTTTGTCTCTAAAGGACCAAGACACAGTGGACTCTTCTTGTGGAGGAGTTTTCATGGCTAGGCCACCTGAGGAGATATGGCCTTTGTTTGAGCAGTTGGCTGAAGGATCAAGAATTCGAGCTTCTAGCATGATGAATGAAAGAGGGTATGCCTTTGGTGTGACACCCCTACTCATGATGACTCAAGCCCGCAAGTGATGAAGATTCTTGGTGACATGGTGAACTTCATGAAGAACCAGGTGACAAATGCTCCTTGCCACCCGGTCAATTCTATTGAGTTCTATGGGGAAGAAAAGAAGACACCTCACTCCTATAGCTACCAGGAACCACAAAGTCCCACATACAGCTCAAGGTTTGAGGAAGAGGTTCTTTCTAGATTGAGAGTGTTTGATGATGTTCAAAGGGATGTTGCAAGATTAGAAGAGAGAATACATCAACTATCTTCTATAATCGCTCTCCAAGAGGAAAAATTGTCTTCAAGACCCATCGTGAGCCACCATGAAGCAAGTGGACCCATGCCCTCTTCACAAGTTTTCTACAGTCCACCCCCCATTAAAGTGCAACACATTCACTCCTTCCAAGGCTATCCCCAGCCTTACACTCCTCCACCACCTCCCTCACTTCAAATTTCACAAAACTTCACTTTCCAGCCCCAATTCTCTCATCCCCCTCAATTCCCTTCTCCACCTCCACTACTACAGAACCTACCTTTAGTGTCGGTTATTTAAGGCTTTTAGTGTCGGTTTCTAAGCGACACCTATGTGGGTGACACTAAAAGCTCACCCATTACGCGTCGGTTCCAAAACCGACGCCCAAACTCTTCGTGCGCCACCGAAATCGTGCCTGTTTCCTGTGGCATGAAGGTATAGACGTCGGTTATTAGATAAGAAACCGACACCATATACCTTCACGCCACAGAAAGGGCACCATCTTGGCCACTATCAGCGTCAGTTATTAGATAATAAACCGACGCCATATCCACTATCAACGTCAGTTATTAGGTAATAAATCGACGCCATATACCTTCGCGCCACAAGAAACAGGCGTCGGTTATTTATATAAAATCGACACTATAACTTTGTGTGTCGGTGTTATACAAATAATCGACGCCTATTTTTTTTTCTGTCAGTCTGTAGACCTGCTGTGGCTGGTCGCAGGATGAGAAACCTGTAGTTAACTACAGGTTTTACGACATCCATTGATATCAGCCAACAACAGGCCACAAACCTGCAAAATTAACAACAAAAATATTCACACATGCATTTAGCAATACAACCTGCAGTTCCATTTTATTTTTACACATTTAGAAACATTCATGTAGCTAGCAATCTGTAGTTCCATTCATTCACATTCACACATGTAGAAACATTCATATAGCAACCAACACTTTCATTCATTTTCACTCAGACACATGTAGAAACATCCAGACATATAGAAACATTCACACATATATTATAATTCAGAAATTCATTTACAAAATATCATTCTTTAGTCATTATTCACTATCAACATCCCAATTATATTTTAAAACCCCCACTATTTGTATGGTTGCTGCCCATTCTTCTCTTACTTCATTTAATTCTCCCATCGTATAGGGAGCATGTACATCTGGTAAGTCCGTTCCTGTAGTGGGGTCAGCTTTAAACACCTGTAAAGAGAATGATGTATATATATAATTAATGAGCTATAAATAAGATTGATATATTTCATATTATCTAATGAGACTATATAATACCTGAGCAATACAATCGATGTCCAGTGCGGCATGTTTGATAATCATGTGCATATATCGCATCACATAGTATCCACATGCCCATCCGTTGTCTTATGTAGCACACTATAAATTCAAACATACAAAATATTAAAAAATACAACTAATTAAGCATTGTTCACATAATAATATATACATATATTGCAGTCGGGAACTTACTTTCACGTTCCTCCAGCCTTTTTGAACTCATCAAAACCCCTACATGTTAATGTAACACAGAACATTGCAATTAAATAGTAATGTAATAACATATGTTAACGGATATGTAAAGTTCACATATTCAGAAAAATAAAAACGTATAAAACAAAACATACCTCTAATATTGCGATTTTTTTTATCAATTAACAATCCTTCATTGTGATCTCCGCGCACATACACGTCATCATTAGCTTCAATATTTGTTGGTGTTGGCAACCCAACTGAGAATGGACTGGATTCATCATACTTATCATAGTACTATTCTTCATCTATAGGATCTTCAATGAACTGTCTTTTACCATGAAGAACAACCGACCATTTATCATTTGTAGGATCATCGATATAAAATACTTGTTTCGCCTGTGATGCCAATATGAATGGTTCAGCCTTCTCGCCAATCTTTTCAAAGTTCACTAAAGTAAAACCCAATTCATCCACTATAACTCCTTTGGTGTTATCAACCCAATTACATTTGAAGAGAGGAATTCTGAAATCTATGTAGTCAAATTCCCATATCTCTTCAATGACACCGTAATATGACATTTTAGCTTCACGTGGACTCTTATCCTTTGCACTTGCAAAAAACATAGTCGATGCTTGAAGGGTGACCCCACTGTTTTGGACAACACTCTTATCATCTTGGCGCTTTGTGTAATATGTGAATCCATTAATGTCATACCCTTCATAAGACATAACAGTCAACTTTGGATTAAAGGCGAGACATTTGATAGTTTCAGTAATATCATCTGGTGTTTGAGATAGTTGATGTAAGACTTTATCTTCAAACCACTTAATAAAAGTCTTGTTATGCTCTCTAGCAAGCCACATTGTATTGGCTCGAGGATATTGTCTTTTGATGAAATTGGTATGTTCCTCGATATAAACGTTCACTTCGTCCATGTTGTGTAAAATATACAAATGACCTTGTTCTAACTGCTCACGGCTGATTACTTTCACACGTGATCCCAAAATTCCTTTGCCAAATAGCTCGTTAATATTCTTGTCATTATCAGGAGTGTCATTACCACTGAGAAAGTCATTGCAGAAATCCATAACCTCTCTCGCCACATAACCTTCAATAATACTCCCTTCAGGCCGATAACGGTTTCGAACATCACCTTTAAAAACGCTCATGTATCGTTCAAAGGGATACATCCAATGCAAGAAAACCGGTCCCAAGATTTTCACTTCCCTAGTCAAGTGGACAACAAGATGTACCATGATATCAAAGAACGAAGGAGGGAAATACATCTCAAGCTGACATAGGGTAACAACCACTTCTCTTTGCAAATTATCAAGAGTCTCAGGGTCAATAACTTTGCTGCAGAGACTGTTGAAAAAGAAACAAAGTTTGGTGATTGCAAACCTTACATGCTTCGGCAATATAGATCGAATTGCCACAGGCAATATTTGTTGCATTAGAGTGTGACAATCATGAGATTTAAGACCTATCAACTTCAGATCTTTCATTGATACCAATCTACGGATGTTGGATGAGTAACCATGTGGCACCTTAACATTTACCAAGAATTCACAAAAAGCTTTCTTCTCCTTTCTAGACAACGTGTAACAAGCGGGAGGTAAGTATGTTCTTTTATTACCCATTTCATGTAATTTTGTTAATTCTGACCTTATTCCCATTTCACGTAGGGCCAGTCTAGATTTTATCCCATCTTTAGTCTTACCTGGTATATTTAAAAGAGTACCAATGATGCTATCACAAACATTTTTCTCAACGTGCATTACATCGATACAATGTCTGACTGTCAAAGAACTCCAATAAGGAAGATCCCAAAATATTGACTTCTTCTTGAATGAAGAATTGTCACTCCGTGTAGTACATTGTGATCTTTTACCAAATTCATTGACAAAGTCTTTTACTCTTTCATAAACAACCTCCCCTGGTATAGGTTTAGGTGCACTGCGTTCCTCATTCAATCCATTGAATGCTTTGCACTTCCTACGATATGGATGGAATTTTGGAAGAAACCTTCGATGACCGAGATATACATTCTTACTGCCATGTTTTAGTCTTGTTGAATCAGTGTTTTCTTCACATATAGGACACGCTTTAGCTCCTTTGACACTATATCCGGACAATTCCCATATGCTGGAAAGTCATTAATAGTGCAAAACAACATAGCATGCAAACGAAATGTCTCTCTTCGTGAAGCATCATAGGTCATCACACCTTCACCCCAAAGTTTCTTTAAGTCATCAATCAGAGGTTCAAGATAAACATAGATGTCATTTCCAGGTTGTTTAGGGCCCGATATCAACAACGACAACATTACATACTTATTTTTCATACACAGCCAGGGAGGAAGATTGTATATAACAAGCATGACTGGCCAAGTGCTATGTTGGCTGCTCAATGTCCCGTACGGATTCATCCCGTCTGTACAAAGCCCAAGTCTTAGATTCCTGACTTCTTCACCAAATTTAGGGTACAATACATCAATCTTCTTCCACTGTGGGGAATCAGACGCATGTCGTAGGATCCCATCATTATTTTTCTTAACATCTGCATGCAACCTCAAATTCTTTGCATCTATCAGATTGGCAAACAAGCATTGAAACCGTGATATTATAGGTAGATACCACATCACCTTGGCAGGAGAACCAGTTTTGGACTCCCCCGAAGTCGTCAATTTATACCGTGACGCACCACAATTTTGGACAATCTTTCAAATCTACATAGTCCTTTTGAAATAATACACAATCATTCGGGCATGTGTGTATCTTCTTGGCATCCATTCCCATTGGGCACAACAATTTCTTTACCTGGTATGTTGAGATTGGAAGCTCGTTTCCTTCAGGAAGCATTTCTTTCAACAAAGACAGCAATGACGTGAAGCTTTTGTCGCTCCATCTATTGTTAGCTTTCAACTTATACAATCTCAACACAGCTTTAAGCTTCGAAAACTTAGTACAACCTGTGTATAACGGAATCTCAACATCATGCACAATGTTTCTAAAAATGGGAGGTGGATCGGTGTGCTCTACCCCACAACTATCCAGCATCGCATCAATGATGTCTACTGGAACTGGTTCATTCACATCTACATCATCGTAGGCAATTTCTTCTTCCACACAAGCACTGCTATCGACATCCACTGGTTTCGGGTTTGAAATTTCTCCATGCCATTGTCATTCTGTATATCCTTGTATAATCCCGTTGCACATGGCATGAGTTTTGATTTCGTCACCAGTGTTGACTTTCAAGTTGTTACCGCAATGCCTACATGGACAGTAGAACCTATCTCCAAGTTGTTTCCTATGTTCCTCGGAAAATCTAATGAACTGGTCAAGAACAGAAATAAACTCTGGGGTGCAGCGATTGCGAATGGACATCCATGATCTATCCATTCTATGATCAAAGAGAAAACAAGTATATATTAGGACAAGATTAGGGTCTAGGGTTAACAAATACATGTGATGTCATTATTATATATAATAAATGTGTACCACCTATCCATTCCTGAACACCTAATCTCACTAGTAAGTGTATAATGTGTATTGGGTTTTCAAGAAAATTTCAGCAGCATTTCCCCGCTGTTCTCCAAGTACATATGTACTTAGAGAACAAACGGGGAAATGCTGCCAAAATTTTCTTGAAAACCCAATACACATTATACACTTACATCCTAAGTGAGATTAGGTGTTCAAGAACAGTCCCAAACCGGGGACTATCCAAGATTTACTCCTAATGAGTAAATCTTGGACGGGTTTCTAGGCCAACTTTCAGTTCCATTCATTAATCTCTTTTTACATCCACACACATGGGTGTACCCCTAAACAGTAACTAAACAAAGGGGTTGGTGTACCCCTAAACATGCGCATAATTAAAAAAACTATTAATACAGACAAGTCTAGATAGATAGACAACTAAATACTACACCAACATGGTCCCACATCAGTAACTTCGAGGACTTATCATTGTGGCGATCTTCTCCTGAAGTTCAGAATAGAAAGCAGCTATGAGTATTGATTGCTTTCAAACAAAAAGTGTAAACACAAATTTTTTGTGTTGACAATTATATTTGTTAATTGGACTTACTGTGGTCTTTTTGATGATGAAGCTGTGTCACGAAGCTCCTCACTGTATTTAGACGAATCTAAATTGACAGGGGCCTCAGATTCAGATTCCTCATAGATGATATCCGACGCCGTGCGCTCATATCGCAGAAGGTGATCAGGGGTCTCACAGTTGATGTTGGTTATACAACTTTGATGGAATTATGACCAACTGGACGGAGAAAAAGCCTGTTGGAACGGACCACATGCATCTCTCCAATCCAATCACGCCAACCGGATTTTGATACAAGATTTCCCGCCAAATCATACCCAACCTCGATAACATGTGAATAATTGCCAAAAGTTAGGGTCACTTTACCAGGCATGTAGTGTCTTCCTTTTAGAAAACGCCAATGTTTGGGTATGACCAATTGGTTTAAGGAACGATCATCTAGGATGATGTCTAATTGTTCTTCAATAGGGAACGTTAACATTGACATAGAGGCCCAGTTCATAGTGACTGTTATGGGTGGACAGAGACTGCACAATATTAGTATTAACAAAGTGTAAGTACATATAACGATGTTATATATTTTCAGAAAAAGTTGTATAACATCAGTTAACCTTTTATTGCTTATCATAACCAACTTTATTGTGGTAGACATGATAGCTTGAAAAGAAGTCTACATATGTACTTAGAGAACAAACGAGGAAATGCTACCGAAATTTTCTTGAAAACCCAATACACATTATACACTTACATCCTAAGTGAGATTAGGTGTTCAAGAACAGTCCCAAACCGGGGACTATCCAAGATTTACTCCTAATGAGTAAATCTTGGACGGGTTTCTAGGTGCTTACTAAAATAGAACCATTATATGGAACTAATCCTACATTATACACATACTTTTCCTGAGTAAGATAATGTGCACTTCATGGAATTATTAAGATCTGAATATATATAAGTTGTTTCTACCTACTTTGATGGGATTTTATAACATTCGAGTCTTCCATTTAAGGCATTAGATGCATATATTGTAGTCCATTGTGTTGAGATAAGAATCCCATGTGATACACACGATTGAGAATCTTTCACGATACTAGGAAAATACACAACTAGATATTCATTTAGGTGTTAGAAATTCATTTAGGTGTTCCTGATAACTCACAGGTATGCACAACTAGACAACTGTGGCGGAGCAGTACTGGAGGAACCATACCTTTCGGTAGCGGCGGCGGACAAGTAGGTGACAATTGGCAATTTAGGGAAAAGTTCATCATTTACATTCCAAGCATGTCACATGTGTGCATTACAGTTCATCATTAAGCAAGAAGGGTGATTAGGATTCTCACCAAGAACGGGTTTTGATTTTCTATACAATTTTATAAAAAAATGCACATGTATGCATATATATACTATACTTTTTGGAACCATACTAAACACCCAAATACTTTATAACAAAACTATAAAACAATGATTATAGCTAAACTATTAAACAATAGACTTGTCACACATAAAACACCCTATACAACTATAAAACAAAAAAGTATTAAGATATGCATGATACAATAACTATTTTGCATCACATTACAGCAGACTTATCATTGATACCTTACTAACTTATTTCTACATTTACATATCATCACTTGATCAAAATTACATGTATTGTATAGACAATAGAGGATTCAACTTAGTAGAAGCAAAAAATCAGTACCTAAACCCTAAACACAAATAAGTAAATAACTTAAAATAAAAAAAACGCCCAACAGCTTCTTGGGCGTGCCTTGGCACCGCCCAAGCAGCCGCCGGAGCAGAGGAAGAAGGAAGAAGGAAGGAAGGGCGGGCATACCTTGAGGGAAGAGGAGAGCAGCGGCTGGAGCACAGCAACCACCGGCGGAGGCGGCGACAAAGAGAGGAGAAGCGCCGGTGAGGACATGGAGCAGCGGTGGCGAGGGCACGAAGCAGGAGCACGGACGGCCGCCGGTGAGCACAGAGGGAAGGAGCAGGAGCACGGCCACCGGTGAGCACGGAGCAGCGGCGAGGGTAGGAGCAGGAGCACGGTAGCGGCGGCGGAGGAGCAACGACCGGCGGGGGTGAGCAAGAAATCGCCGGACCTAAATGAAATCAGGAATGAAACTGGGAAAGGGGAAGAGAAGCTCGCACTGGTGAGCTATTAAGTTGACAATAAGTGTCGGTTATTCTAATAAACCGACAAATAAACCAACTGTGTCGGTTCTATTCCCAAAACCGGCACCTATACTAGATTATAGTCGTCGGTTTTTAACTAAAGGTCAACCGACAACTATTCCTGTCTCGCGAATACCCTTTAGTCGTCGGTTATTTATTTATGAACCGACGACATATGTCAAATTTTGGAGGTAATTTTTTCGCTGGAATTTTGGTTTTGGCGGTTGATTTTAGGTGTCGGTTTTTTATTAATTAACCGACACTTAATAAAAGCGGTACCCATGTCTGGTCGACCTTCACAGATTGTATGTCGGTTTATGTTATAAACCGACACTATAGAGTTTAGGTGTCCATTTATGTATACAACCGGCACCTTGAAAAGTAACTTTATAAGCCATTTCTGTAGTAGTGCTCAATTTCAACCCCAAGTATCACCTCCACCTCCTCCACAACCACAACATGCTCCCCCTCTCCACCATGAGCAAGGTAGTGTCGTGACAGTTCTAAGGAGTGGAAAAACTCTTGAGCAGCCCACAAGTCAAAGAAAGGTTGATAAAGCAAAGCAAAGGCAGCCAAGTGGTGATACTGTGATTGATATTGCTGAAGATGATGTTGTGATACCGCATGTTGAGTTTGGGATTCCATGTGATCCACCACATATCCCTTGTGCAGGTCCTACCATCCCTAGCGTTCCGCCTCATGTTCATGTAAGTGCAACAAAAGCTAGTGATCCTCCATTTGTAGAAGTACTAGATGAGCCACCAGAATTGAAAAGAAGGCAAAAGCACAATGTTGGCATTCTTGAGGTGTTTCTTCAAGTAAAGGTGAACATTCCACTTTTGGATGCTATCAAGCAAATCCCATCATATGCCAAGTTCCTCAAGAACCTATGCACTGTGAAAAGAAGGTCAACGGGGAGGATTCCAAAGAAGGTGAGACTGAATGAACAAGTGAGCTCCATCATACAACACTCACTTCCCGTAAAGAGAAAAGACCCAGGAGCCCCACTGATACCTAGTTACATAGGGGGACATCACATAGACATGTCCTTACTTGATTTGGGATCTAGTGTGAATTTGATGCCATATCATGTCTATGTCGAGCTGGGCTTAGGCAAGTTGAAGCCGGCACATTGCACTCTCCAGTTGGAAGATAGATCCATAAAAGTGCCTAGAGGTAGAGTGGATGATGTCTTGGTAATGATAGACAAGGAAAAAGGCACGGTGTTCCCGCGGATTTCATTGTACTTGATATGGAGCCGGAGGATAGGAAGATTTCCATCATCTTGGGGAGGTCGTTCTTATCTACAGCGGATGCCGACATTCATGTACGTAGTGGCACCATGACAGTCTCATTTATGGACATGAAGATCAACATCAACATGTACAGGACCCCAACCCGGCGAGTCCGAGATAGGGATATTGGACATGATCACTTTACAAGTCCAAATGGGCAATTGAGAGAAGGACATCAAGGTGAAGAAGTTAATGATGATTATTGTGATCAAAGGGATGAGGAAAACAGATTGAGTGCAAAGGAAGGATGCATGCTTTGCAAGAATGGACACATGAGAATGCCAAACGGATGAATGTTGAAGAATCACCAAGAAGCCTAGCTGAAGGCAAGAAACTCAGCGATTGTGGGAGGCAACCCACCTAGGTTTGGGAATTTTTGACCCAATCTACAATTTTGATACTTTTTCTTTGTTTTTACATTTTTCTAAGAAAGCACACACATACACTTGTATTTGATAGTTTTTGTATAGTTTTGATATGTGCAGGTGAGAACAGAGTGAAATGAAGAAGAATAGATGAAATTTTGACAAAGAGTAAATAGAATATCAACTTGAGATCTATTTTTGATGTTTGAACAAGATTCGAGTCTCCTACTACTGTTACAGTGACCAACACGACCATGGTACATCAACACGGCCATGGTGGTGCACTCAGTTTCAACAAGGAAATGATTAGAAAATTGAGAAAATCGACTAAGTTTTGAACCAGGACAACACGGCCATGCAAGGCAGCACGACCGTGGTACACGAATCCACCACGGCCGTGCAGCAGCCCAATTCCAGTAGATTTAAGTCAAAATTTGCAAAACTTCTTTTCACTTGCTCATTTCTCCGAAGAACAGAACGGTCGTGCTCTGCGCCCTAGCACCCGTGCAGCACTCCGCCCTCCTTCTCCAGCCATCGAATCCTCACCAAATCACTCCCAAACCATTCCCAATCATTCCCCTACCATTTCCACTACCTTAATCTCTATATTCCACCATTTTCCATCTACAAACGCACCACTCTCTCTCCATTCCGCCCCAACAGCCCCGTTCTTCGGAGAAATCTGAATTTTTCTAATTCCACTTCAATTTTCGAGCAAGAATGAAGAAGTTTGCAAGGAAGGCAGTAGAGAAGACTAGGGGTGTCATCCCCTACCAGAGGAAGCCAAGGAACAACCACCCCCAATTGACGGAGGCGGAATTGGATGCCATAGTGGATCCTATCACTGAAGAAGCCACCGTATAGCCACAACGGGGGGCACCATCTTCGTCGCAGCCCCCGCTGTCTGCCTCCCGACACTCTGTCTCATCTGAGAGACCTTACGCCTCAGCCGCACGGCCGTTAGTTTCAGCCGCATGACTGTCTGTCTCCTCTGCAGCATCGCCACAGCCCGAGATGCGGCCACGACTACGACCCCGACGACGGATCGTGCTAGCTGATGAAGATGATACTGATATGCCTGAAGTTGAGCAGCAACCAAGCCCGCCACAACGCCCGTTTTCACAGCCAGAGGTTACTACAGGCAGGGCAAAGGAGCCCAAGCACCCTGGATGCCTGACACACAGAGTGCTAGCTACTCGATACACATGCCCAGCGTCAATGGAAGCAATGGGGTTCTATGCCTATTTTCAAGAATTGATGGAAAAATTGGGGCTATTTGAGATATTGACGCTACAGCAGGAATCATACATCGAGTTAACGCAATAGTTCTTTGACACGCTAGAGAAAGCAACAAATGATGGCGAGAATGCAATTAAGGTAACGATTGGGGATAAGAGGTCGAAGATAACCTCAGAGATGCTAAATCAAATTTTTGTCCCAAGTGCAGAGATGGTTGCCCTCCTAGATGGAGGAAGGACAGAAAATGACTCCAGTTCCACGTATCCAGCCATGTGGAAATGCTTCACCGGCCAAAGTACTTTTGTAGCAGGGAAATCAAAGACAAGTGGTATTCATAGCCCATTTCTCCGCTATGTTCAGAAGGTGTTGGCAAACACCATCTTTGGCAGGTATGAAAATCAAGGCAGCTACACCAACAAAGATCTTTTTGTGCTTGGTTGGATGACAAAAGTGAGACATATGAACCTGGGGGCATTATTGATTGATCACATGAGGACAATCCCGTCCAGCACAAATCTTTTTGTAATGGGAGGGATTGTAACATCTATTTCCACTTCCTTAGGACATGACATGACATGATATACAAAGGCAGAGGGTGGCAAGTTGGTTGATTTGCACTACCTGGCTCGCTCATCCATGATTACGGTTATGGATCAGAAGATCATTTACCAAATCAACCCACCCTACCCAGGAGTCACATTAGAGCTTCCATACCATACTCCTCCCCTCATGGCACAGTATGGACCAACGCCAGATTTTCTACAAAAGTTGAAGAGGTATGAGGAGGAGAACCCCAAAGGAGAGGAAATCCCTGAGGTGAGGTTTGCAGGGGGTTTTGGAGAGCCTTCACAGGCGGCAGAGCAGAGGCAGACGACAGAGGAGAGAGCGGCAAGACGGGTGAGGCAAAGAGAAGAAAGAATGGGAGCGTCAGAGCCACAACAACCTTCAGTGAATGCATATGATATGGGTACCATCCATGCACAGCTGGAGGGCATTCAGGCAACGCATGACAGAATTCTACAGGCACAGGAGGGCTTTCAGAGGACATCGGATGCCATGTGGTTGGACCACCAGCATATGCATTACCAGGTCAACCACCTTTATCAGTTTCACAATGCCCAGGCCCAGAGGAACCCACAGTGGGGTGAAGACTGGTGGAGTTCTTTATCAGCTTTTCAGGACAGCTATCCGCCTCCACAGTCAGACTACTGGGGTGCCTACTACAGGCAGGGAGGATCACCTCCACCACCTCCACAGTGATCATCTACCCTATCACCCTAGACTTTAGTGTCATGCTGAGGACAACATGATTCAAAAGTTTGGGGTGGTAGGGCGGTATGCCCTCATTCTTCTTTCACTCATTTTTGCATCTCATCTGCTATTTTACTTTTTGTTTGTTGTTTTTCATTTCTTTTGCTTTTCCTGCTATCTATTCTAGATTTTTACTGCTTTGCATATCTGCATTCCATTTAGTTCACCTTATTGTCATTTTTTGCATAATTTTCAAAAATTTTGCTCTTTTTCCATGCATTGTATATCATGTAGATTTTTGGTAATTTTTGCATGTTTTAGTTAGGATTTGCTTGTTTACTGCTTTAAGTTCAATAATATATGTTTAGATGTGATTGGAGGCAACTTGGCACCATTTTGGCCAATTTTGCCCAAATTTGGAACTTCTTGTCTAAAAATTGTGTTTCGACCCAATCTCTACTGTTTTGAATTAAAATGTTGACCTTTGACAAATGCAAGTGAATCACCATTGTTTGTTGCTAAGTAGTATCAAGGTTTGACTTTTTACATGTGCATCACCTCTCTTAGGATTGTGATTGAATTGGTTGAATTGTGAAACTGAGCAAGCTTTGAACGCTTAGTGTTTGTGGAATTACTTGTTTGATATATCAATTTCATTTTGTTCATTCAAGTGGTGTGATATCTTGGATGAAGTGTTGGATTAATTCTCATGCAGGATGTCTTATGTGGAAAATCATACCAATGACCCCTCTTTGACCCGACTATTCTTCCACCATCTTCATACCCCTCTGCCTCATAAAAAGATGCTCGAGTGCACATAATCAACCTTGGCCACCTCTAAAAGTTTGGGGTGGCCATATCTTTATCTCCCCGCTTCACTCTATCCACCATATGCCCTATCTACACTAAGGGCAAGAAAAAGAAAAGAAAAGAAAAAGAAAAGAAAAATAAAATAAAAGGATGCTCGTGTTTAAGAGCATTCAAATAAAGAAAAGATGAGTGTGTAAAAACACTCCAAAAATCTTACCGCAACCCTTTCTTCCACTTTCATACCCATTGAGCTAGGAAACATCAAACTTAGCTCATTTTACCCTTTTTCGCAGCCACGTGGGTCATTTAGTGTGATTTGAGATATAAGATTGAATGCATGAATGTGAAATAGCACTCCTAGTCATTCTTGACTAACGCCACCATGAAACGGTTTACCCGAAACTTAATGGAAGAAATAAGGATAACTTGTGTATTCTATGCACTATATTTGAAGTTCATATGCTTTGTGTTTTTTTCATGATTGGATTGTGAAAGAAGGAGAGGAGAGAGGTAAAATGCATGTACTTAGTCATCTTTGATCCCATTCAACAACAATCGTCTTTTATATTGCATTTGTCATTTCTTTTTGTGAAAGTTTGTAGAGAGATTGAGTTGGAGCATACTTGAGGACAAGTATGTTTCAAGTTTGGGGTGGTGATTCAGCCCTATTCACTACAAAAAACTGGGCCATTATTCACGGGAGAGTCCTGTCACAAACCCCTCTCTACAGGCCCTCAGAAATAGGGACGGTTGAGGGTCTGGCCCTCACAAATGGTCCGTGAAGAGAACTCGCGTGACAAATACCAGTGGCCCTCACGAATACCCTCATGAATACAATTGTGAGGGACTATTTAGCCTTCATAAATACATTTTTGAGGGACAATTTAGCCTTCATAAATACATTTTTGAGGGACTATTTAGCCTTCATAAATACATTTTTGAGGGACTATTTAGCCTTCATAAATACATTTTTGAGGGACTATTTAGCCTTCATGAAACATTTTTGAGGGACTTGATGGTCCTAGAGAATATATTTTTGAGGGGCTATGTGGTAGCCATGAATGCAATTTTGATGGTCAATCTGGACCTTCATCAATATATTTATGATTTGGTTATTGATTATTGAATGATTTATTAAATGTTAATTAATTGTTACTATAGTGAATATTAAATTTTAAATGAAAACTTTGTATACATAACCTCAAGCAATATTTTTATACTAATTCACATGACATCATAAGAAGATTCAACACCAAAATGACACATAAAAATGTTAAATCACCTCAACCAATTTTTGATATTGAAACAAAGTATTATCCATACATTGTGTGCTCAACGTTGATATAAATAAAGAGTACATATGGTTTTAAAATTTGAGATTGATGACAATCAACATATCATGCTAGAAACTCCTAAGATCTATAATGTCTTCATATTCCTTCAAATGGTGTTGTGTTCTTCATCAATGCCACGCCTCATACGGTTAGGTACTTGAACATTCTTCTCCTAAAAATGACAAATCATTATATTAATAGAATTTAAAGTTAATACATAAATCATAGTACAACAAACAACTTACCCTTATATTTCGGTTTTGGTCTACTCCAAGGTGAATTGTCTGTTGAAATCCATCATTAAAAGTAATTCTACCCTATCAATATAAATACAAAAAGGAATCATAAGAAACATATAATTAGAAAAAGTAGATAGGTATACATGCAAGTTATATGAAACCATCCTCAATATAAGCAAGCCAATAGTTGGATATGGAAGAACATCCTCAATATAAGAGATAGATATCTCTATAATGTCCAATTCCACATTGGAAAGGGGACTGATGTGAAGTGTGGAGTGTGGAAGCTCCCTGAGATCAGAGGAATTGAGCAGATTCAAAAAATCTGCAGCTGCATGCTCGGGAAACTAAAAACTATCTCTCTAAAAGACGCTTGGGAGGTATGCAGTTCTAAACATGAGGTCTTGCCTTGGACCAAGTGGTTGTGAAAGAGTCGAGCACCTAAAAGAGCAACACTTTGCTGCTGGAACAGAAATGAAGTACACCTGCTAAAGAACAGAAATGAAGCTCTTCTTGCTACTCTTGGAGCAGCTTGGACAGCCAAAAATTTGGAGCAGCTTGGACAGCCAAAAATTAAAAACAAAGTAGATAGAGTTAGCCCATACAGAGAGTGGCCATTCCCAAGGTTATTAATATCAACAGCCCCTTAAGAAAATGACTCAAAAGAAGGGGACAAGCAGGGGACAAGGGCATCTGGAGCAGAAATAGTAGGCAATAACAATATTCATCATCACAATTACTGCCATCTTTAAAGTTTGTGGAGTGTTGGTGCACAAGCAAAAGATTCACTCTGTTCCTAAGCAAAATCTGGAATGACCACTCTATATTAATTACTCAACTATTAGTTATTTAGATAGTCTAGAAAACAGATGTTTGATTCAAAGTCCCAGTTCACAGGTGAAGGAGAGAATTGTTTTGGGCCATTGAGTAAGTAACAAGGGATAGAGGAAAACAAGGCAAAGATCAAATTCAATCTTGCACCACCGTTTGTAATGAAATAAGTTAGAGACTTCTTTAGACAAGAAGATTTTCACAAAGGATATATCAAGGATTTCTCAAGGACTGCAAAGCCCCTCACCAATCCTCTTCTTAAAGATATGATTTTCTCTTTTGATTCTACTTGTGTGGATATATGAATGATTTGAAAGCTACTTTTGTAACCACACCTATTATCCTTCTACCTGATTAATCTCTACCCTTAGAGATGATGTACAACACTAGTGATTATACAATGAAGGAAGTTATGAGACAGTGGATTGATAAGAGGTACCTCATGGTATATAACATCTAAAATACATTGGTTGTAGCACAAAGGAATTATGCCACAACTAAGAAAGAGTTGATGTGTATTGTGTATGCCTTTGACAAGTCCAAGTAGTACCTAGTGGTTCAAGGGTGATAGTCTACACCAACCATGCAGCCATACACTACTCCATGATGAAGAAAGAAGCCAAGCTCGGGTTGACATGTTGGATCTTATTGTTGCAGGATTTTGATATGGAGATATGTGAAAAGAAGAGGAGAGAGAACATGGTAGCTAACCATCTCAGTTGCATTCACCTCTCTAAAAATGACAGCAGACCGATTGATGGCTCTCTCCTCGATGGCTAGCTGATGAAAGTTTCTTTTGACACTCCATGGTATATATTTCATGAACTATTTTGCTGCTAAAGTCTTATACTCAGAGTACATTGGTGATTCAAATAAAAACTTCATTTACGACATTAAGAATTACTATTGGGATGAGCAATACATTTACTGATGGTTTATATCAAATATGTGTCACAAATGAGGAAGGCCATTTAATTCTTGAGCAATGCTACTTGGGCCCAACGGTGGGCACATGAGTGCAAAGAAGACCACATAAAAAGTCCTCCAATGTGGATTGTAGAGGCCTATAATATTCAAAGATGGGTATGAATTCATCTTATGTTATGAACAATGTAAGAGGACACGAAACATATGAAGGAGGGATGAAATGCCTTTGACAACTTGGCAAGAAGTTGAGTTTTATGACAACTTGAATCAAGTTTTAGATAAGCTGAAATGAATTACTTACAGAATTTAAACGCTGATTTCTTGGTGTGAAAGACACCGATGAAGATGTGGTTGGTGTGTTCTGCATTTGAGGATAACTTTGTCGATTATTACCAGAGGAAGGGGACCAACTTTCAACTGCAGCCTTTAATAAAGTGTACATGTTAATATTCTGATGTGTATGAATATTGAAAATAATCTATAGCTGTAATGAGTTACCTGTGGCGCAAAGATCCGTTGATGTCCATTTCCTTGTATGGAAAGCCTGCCTACTCCATTCTCCCTTGAATTGCCTTGTATGGAAAGTCTGCCTACTCCAGTCTCCCTTGAATTGCTTCGTCTAGAAAGTCTTCCTAAGACATCCCCGCTTGAATTATTTTGGTTGGGAAACATGCCTACATCTGCACCATTTCTTGTATTGTCTTGTATGTGAAAAGAACCCACATCCGACCTATTTGTGCCACTTTGCATGTGTAAGACACCTGTAGTATTCTGATTGGGGTATTCAACTGCACAATCAACATTAATACTGCCATCCTATAACAAATACATCAACAATGTCAAAAAACAATTATATATTACATTGACATAGACAACTGAATCTGAGTTACCTGTGATTGATTATACCAAGTCATTAATTGGGAGACGGAGTTCTTCAATCCATTTATTGTTTCTTTTTCTATATGCATCATAAAATCATCGCCCGCATAGTGAAGTTCCTTTTTCTATATGCATCATAAACTTTGACTCCAAGCTCCCAAAGTAGTTGCAACTCCTCAATTAATGGCTCCAAGTATACATCAAGGTCATTGCCAACCATATGTGGACCTGGGATTAATAGGGACATCATAATAAATTGTTCTTTCATAAGAAGCCAAGGCGGAAGATTGAGAGGTGTCACCAACACAGGCCAGATGCTATGTGATGCACTCATATTGCCAAATGCATTAAATCCATCTGTTGCTAATGCCAATCTAACATTGCGTGGTTCAGCAGCAAAGTCTGGATACCTGGCATCAATAGACAACCATTCTGGTGTGTCTGAAGGATGATGAATACGACCATCCTTGCCTTTTACTTCTGATGGCCAAATCATGTCTTTAGCAATAGATGAAGACATATAGAGCCTCCCTAACCGAGGTATCAAAGGGAAGTGATACATGAACTTAGCAGCTACCTTCTTTCCCTTTGTTTTGTATTGCTTTTCATTCCATCTTGAAGCACCACAAGTATCACAATTTTCTTTTGAAGCTGCATCTTTGCGAAAAAGCATGCAATTATTTGTACATACATCTATAGTAGAATGATCAAGTCGTAAATCCTTCACGATCGCATTTGCTTCATAGTACGTCTCTGGGAATAGACAATTTTCTTCCGGAAATCCTGAAACAATCAACTGTAACAACTTTGTGAAAGAATCGTTAGACCATCCAGATTCCTCCTTCAAAAATAGCAAGGCAACCAAATACGATAGCTTAGAATGACTTGTGCAACCTCTATAGAGTGGTTGATCTGCCTCTTTTAGTAGCTTGTAAAATCTTTGTGCATCTACATTTGCAGGTTCCTCTGTAGCTTCAGTAGAGTGGTCATTTGTTGTGTCACCCATACCAAACAAATCCTCCAACATCTGATGCATATTGTCGGTGCTAGGCATGTTTGGTGCCACAACAGGATTGCTCCTACCAATCACCTCCCCATGAAACGTCCAAACATCATAGCTATGCACAAATCCTTTTAGTAATACATGTGAGAATACCTCCTCCTCTGTTTTAAGGTATCTGTTCAAACATACCTTGCAAGGACATATTAATTTCCCCTGTCTAGTTGGTCTCTGATGGATAAGAGCAAACTCAATGAACTTTCGTAACCCTATCTTGAATACATCACTTTGCACTCTGTTCCCAATATACATCCAACTCCGATCTATTAGAAAATCCATCTACATGAAGGAAAATATATAATAAGTTAAGCACAGCTGTTTGAGATGTTAGGAAACAGCTGTTAGGAAAATATAAGTAGAGATCAGGAAGCTTTAACAAATACATGCAAACAGCAACAACTGTTTGAGATGTAGTCATGTAGGAGCAAGAATAAGTAAGAAAAAGTAGAAGAAAACTTGCAAATAGAAGTGGTACTAGTAGTCTAGGTTTGAGTAAGAATCTGAATTTCTGATATGAGTAACAAGGAAATAGCAATAAGAGGGGACAGAGAAGTAACAAAAATTTAGATGCAATAGAAGGAACACGAAATGAAGGAGAAATTGCAAAAAAAGAAAAGAAAAGAAGCTAGAATAGGAGACACAAGAGGAAATAGAAAAAAAATCAAAGAAACAGTAGTATAAAAGGACTGATTTTTTTGCAACAATTGTAGCAAAAGGGGAGGGAAGGGAGAAGACATACAAGAAGTCTATCAATATACAAGAAGCCTTACCCCTATCATGAGTCCAATCTTCATGACAGGGGAATCCTATCAGTGAGTTTACACTCAACAACCTTACCCCGATGAAATCAGCTACATGCCAATTAAAGAATAAATGAATGATAAATTCATTAGAACTTCTACACAACAAACATATAGAAGTATAGAAAAACCCTCTTTTTTTAGGTTGTTCATCATTGAGATGTTGTTTCTAGCAATCTTTCATAATAGGATTTTAAATTCAGATGTATGATCATCTGAATTAAATACCAAGAAAGTTGACCATAGATATCAATATTTTAGATAGAATCCTTAAGAAGGTATTTCTCATGGATCAATTTGATCCATAGACTACCTTTCTTTGAAGCTACTATCCAGATATTTAATATCATAGCAACCTTACAAACGTCTTTGACTTTTTTTATAGACATACCACCTTCATCCTTTACCTTGGTTACATCATCCCACTTAATAAGATGGATATCATTTTTGCCTTCACACTATCCCCACAAGAAATTTATAATAGTTATTTCCAGAAATTTTGATTGGCGGACATAGTATAATTACAAAGTTCTAGTCTCCAATGGAAACTGAAATGATATGTAAATAAGTTTGGTATCTTTAAAAATCAAATGATGGGCATAGAAGCACTAAAGCATGGGCAGAAATAATGATGGTAACTTCTGGTTCACTTGTATGATATGTATCATTATAAGTTAGTAGCATACCATCATTATAGTAACTTCTGGTTCACTTGTATATTTGTCTTAGTAATGTGGGTTCCTCCTTGTTCCCTTTATTGTTAAAACAACATTTATATATTGTCTTTTTTCCTTTACCCCCTCCATCTAAAATAATACCCTTTCTGTAACATGTGGTTGTGATGCATGCCCTAAAAGCCAATAACTATAGTAATGATCCGAACTCTGTACTTGGAGATTAATTAAAGGCTGACTGCCCAGGGCTCCAATGAGATACATCCATCCCTGATATAATAGTTGGCACTTTGGAGATCTTTGGCATGGATGGAGGATGCTCAGCTGTGGTGAACTTCTATGTAGGCTTATTTAGGATCTCATTCGCTGTGGAAACATTAAGTGCGTTGTCAGTAAAATCTTGTTATGTATTTCGTTTAACTAATTTAAACGAAATACATTAAAAGATTTTACTTACAATGCCCTTCATGTTTCCACAGCGAATGAGATCCTAAATAAGCCTACATAGAAGTTCACCACAGCTGAGCATCCTCCATCCATGCCAAAGATCTCCAAAGTGCCAACTATTATATCAGGGATGGATGTATCTCATCGGAGCCCTGGGCAGTCAGCCTTTAATTAATCTCCAAGTAAAGAGTTCGGATCATTACTATAGTTATTGGCTTTTAGGGCATGCATCACAACCACATGTTACAGAAAGTGTATTATTTTAGATGGAGGGGGTAAAGGAAAAAAGACATATATACAAATGTCGTTTTAACAATTAAGGGAACAAGGAGGAACCCACATTACTAAGAACACCCATTCTTTCTTGAGGCTTCTGCCTAGATTTCTGAAATGTTGACAATGACTTAGTGTGCCTCTGCAAAATGCAAAAACACCAGGCTATATTATACTAAGCACCAAAAACAAAACATTCAAAAACAACGCAGTGAGAAAACAGAACAGAACTCGTACAAGTGACCACAAATAGCAGTAAGAAGAAATCTTTTATCACCAATAGTGATTCTAGTATGTATTAATTTATCATATTAAAAAAGCTTTTCAACAGAGCATTAGATACCATTCCACAAAACAAAAACTCTCCCAATACCATGACTGGTGTGATGAGAAATCCACTATAACTACCCAAATTTATTGGATAAACAATTGCTAAGTTATCAAACTTATTGGATAAAGTAGCATTGTTATCCTCAGTTTACCCCTTTCTCCCTCTACCTCTGGACGTATTCTTCTTATTACATTTTAGAAACTAAAAGGAAGGTTCTAAGTTATTTTTCTCAACAGAGTTGGGAGGGGTAACAAGGTTAACACTTCCCCTTCAAAAGAAAGGTCATTTCAGCACAACATTTTACAAGCAACCATCTTGATCATCACTGGATCAATAGACTAAAAAACACCAGATATATAGAAGCTCTACTTCATCTTCTGAACATAAGGACAAGTAGGAAACTCCAACATTGTAGAATACATACAACCATCTTGATCACCACTACATCAATAAACCAGTAACATCAGATGGAACCCTTCTTCATCTTTAGAAAATACAAACAAGTATAGCAATTCCAGAAAAAATAACACAGGGCTCGTTTAGTAAAGAAGCACTTTTATCTCATTATGGATAATAGACTATAGCACACTCACATTGACTAACCATTCCTCAAAAATCACCTTATTTCTATACCACCAGATATAGTAAAGGATACATATAATAGATTTAAAGGAGGTATTGCTTATTTCCTTCTTACTGTCTTCAAAGAAACTAGGAATATTATTAATACATTCATTATCAACTACTTTGGCTATGACCCATATATATGTGTGTCATGAGAACACTTGTTCATATAGAATAGAACAGAGTAGCAAAATTACACATACATGCACACATGTGTATTGCTTTGAACCAAGCTTGAGCCTCAACAATTATATATGAGTAATATTTGATCAAGTATGACTTGGATTACATGGTAGGTATTATACATAAATTCGAGTTTGTACAATTAATAAATATTGTACATATTCGAGAAAGACAATATTCAATCAAATACTATATCTACTCAATCACATAAGTAAATTATTCTTTTCTTATTGACAAAACACAAAGTTGTATGATAGAAAAGCATTATGAGGATGCTATACTGTAGATGCATAGCCTAGGAATTTATGTACATCACAACTTTGATTCCCTTCCATTTAGTTATGGTAGCTACTCCCAAGGAGCTATTTCCTCGCTTCCAAATATTGAACACACCCCTGACTACTCTGTATTACTGTTGTATGACCATCTCCATGCAACTGAGGATAGTCAAAGTTTTTCAAGATTGTGATATGTTTCTTATACGTGTGAACGTTAACCCTTAGGGGAGGAGGAGATAACTCATATGAATACTAGATGGTTAGTATTTTTACTAAGTAAACCCAGCTAATCCTATGCAGATCACATTGGGGGGAGATGAGGCGGACACATGAGGTATGAACTGTAAGCCCATTGGAGGAAGAACCAATCTTGGCTATCAGGCGTCGAACTGGGGGCTAGTGCTCTCCCAAATGAGAAAAAGAAAAAAAGATACGAACCTAGAGAGGATTCCAGTGGCCGAAGAAGCAAGCTGCGTAGCAGAAACGACCAATGCGGCCGAGCAGGGCAATCGGCGGCAATCAAGCACGGTGACTGCGTAGCAGCAACGACCAATGCGGACGGCAGCAATCGTCAATGGCGGAGGGCAGCAACCATCAACAGCCTTACCCCGATGAAGGATGAGCCCAATACGAAGGATGAACAACAGCAACCGAGCAGGGCGATTGGCGTCAAGGATGACCCAATGCGGAGGAACCGATGAGAGAATCGGGAGGGGGAGGGTTCAGTGGAGGAGTGCGGAGGAACCGATGAGAGAATCGGGAAGGGGAGGGTTCAGTGGAGGAGTGCGGAGGAAATGAGGGGGAAACTAGCGCCCGCCGGGACTGGGTGGTTTTTTTCGTGAATTTTGATAGATGAATCAGAGTTTTAGAATGGAGGGAAGGATTATGAGATGGAGGGAAGATTTGGCATGGAGTTTTTGAGGGGGTAATTCGTAACAAATGTATTTGTGAGGGACCAATGTTCACATAAAATGCCTAACGATGTCAAGAACACGGTTGAGGGATGTGGTCCCATATTTGAAGGATGAGCCCTCACAAATGGACATCATTATTCACGATTTTTGGTTCCTCACAAATGTTCTTCAACAAAAGCCAAATTTTTTGTAGTGATTTTAGGGCTTAATCTGGTGTCTTTTGGCTCTTCAATCACACCTATACCTGTTAGATTGCATGTCATTCCCCCTAATATGCTTATTTGTATAAAATGCACTTATGGACATTATTTGCATGTTTTTCAGGCATTTGGACCACGCTTGATGGAAGAGAGAGAGAAGGGGCGATCCTAGGGTTCCTCTACACTTGGAGAGGCCCAAAGTGAAGTCTGATGCTCCCTCGACCTACCCCTAGTGGCCAAAGATCATTTGAAGCAAAGAAGTCCAAGAAAAGCCAAAGATCCAAGTTAATGTGCTGATCTAGGACCCAGCACGGCCGTGGTACCACAGAACGGCCGTGCTAGGTCACTTAGAAATTGACAGGTTCAACCTCCAAATCAAGCAGAAGGCAGCACGGCCGTGCAGCACAAAACGGCCGTGCCAGTGGACAGACACCACGGTTGTGGCACCACAAAATGGTCGTGGCACAGCAGAGCACCACGGCCGTGCCAGACACCATGGCCATGGCACATCACCTCCACCACGACCGTGTTGACCCACCACGGCCGTGGCCGTTTTGACAAAAACCCTGTAACTTTGCTTTTTTTATTCCCACGACCATGCCCATCCACCACGGCCGTGGCCTACCCTACCCACCACGGCCGTGGTACCCCACCACGACCGTGCTACTCACAGAATCCAACCAATTTTCCACTGCTTTCCCCATTTTGCCCCTAACTTAACCCTAGACCCCATAGACTCCTATATATACCTAGGTGGTGGCTGGGGCACGAGGTAAGCTACCTTCTACCCCTTCCTAGCTCCCCAAATCGCCACCCACTCCATTCCACTCCATATCCACCTCAAATTTACTCCATTTCACCATTTCCACCACATAACCCCCCATATCTAAGCCTTCCATCCACTTCCCTCCATCATTCCACACCATTTCATCCAAGGAGAAGAAGGAGGACGTCCCTGCAGCTGCTGGAGAGGAGGACTTCTTCATCTACACCGAGCTCCATGGCTTCTTCTACCTCTTTCTCCTTTCTTTTTGTATTTTCCATTTCTATGAGTAGCTAGGCCCCTTGGGTGGGCTGTTTGGGGGAAAATATGTTACTTTGATACCATGTTGGGGGAAAATGACATGTAAACTTTGTAATTTCATTTTTTAATGATTATATTCTATTTCTATCTCTTTCTCCATGGATTGCTTGTTGGTTTGTGTGTGAAATCACCTAGGAATTTAGGCAAATTGCTTATATGTGTGAATTTTGGGATTTGCCCCTAGGTCCAATTCTTGGATCCCTAGGCTGCCTCCCATCTTCCTACATCCTAATCAATATCCCTAAACCTAAGTGTGAGATCTAAGTAGCTAGATTAGATGATTCTAGTGCAATTAGCATGGAGCCTTCTCAAGGCTAGAATGTGGGGGAATTGGGGTCCAAAACCCTAATTTCACCTCCCCATTACTACCCTTGGCCCCTAATTGCCCTAGGGATGCCTAATCTAGAAACCTAGACTTGATTAGACTCTAATTGAATTGAACCTAATCCCTAACCCAAATGAACCTTGTAACACTACCAAAAAGGTATGATTCAACTACAATTATTCTAACTACATATATCATATTTGTAGTTGAAAACTAGATTTCTTTACAAATTTTTTACGTGTAAATATAACAAATATAGTTGATGCTAATAGCTACAAATTAACTACAAATTGCAATCCACTACTAAAAAATAATACTCCTCCCCCCAAAAAAACTAATACTCCTCTGCGTCCTCCCCGCCCTCTCAAATAACGAAACCTTAAAAAAATTTAACTTTTCGGCGCCATATCCCTTTTCATTCCTATTCGCGTCTGAGACTCCCTCCCCTCCCCAGTCACATGCGGCGCCCAGTTCTCAATTTCCTCCGCCACATCCCCTCTGCCCCTGTCCATGCCGATAACGCCCCCACCCCATGGTCACATTGTCTCTCTCACCCGCTTCTCCTTCCTCTCACAACCTCGGAATATGATCGTTCTCTCATCATCTTCTCTCCCCCACATCCCCAATTTCCTCAGTAAACAACTGACGTTGCAGATTGCCAGAGAGGACATGCTAGACGGATGAAGACTTGCGATGAAACCAAAGAGGATCTGGATTGAAGCGTATCCACTAGCATAGTGATCGGAGTATGCGGATTTTGTGCCTCCTCTTCGCCCACCTGCAGTGAGGTTATTTTCTGTCCCTTTTTAATGCATATCTTTTACCTAAATGATACCACTATTGAACAACATTTTGAGCTTGCTCGAATTAACTATTTCTGTATTTCTAGATACCAATATGGTATTCCTATTCTCTTAATACATATTTTTAATTGGATGATCTTTTTTCCTTTGTTCAATTTACATTCAGTTCATTGGTCTCATAAAATACAGGAACTTGAAACAATGGAAGCATGTACATAACGTCATACTTTGTCCTCATCATCATTTCGCGTCGCCTCCTCAGTAGCATCTTTGGTAGTCTTTAATTGGCATATTGTGATTCAAGGGATGTTGTCATATGAAAACTTCAGGTCCAGTCACAACATCGTTGGTCACAACCACCCGGAAGTCAGTGTTGTAGATTGACCTTGGTAAGTACCACCTTCAGATGATGCTAAGACTATTGTTCTAGGAAATGCATGTCAGGATTTTTATAGCTTTTTTCTTTTTGAAATTGAACTTCCAACCATAGATTATGGAATTGCATCATCCAGGTTACACTCAAAGAACTCCCTATGGAGGAAGAATGTTTTTGTTTTACAGATCGAGAAGCTAGGAATCTGCTATTGACCTCCTTATGATTGAGGCAATCCAGGGGCATTTTGCTGACCTTGCAATGGTCAATTATGTTGACCTTGCATCATGTTCACATGTGAGAATGAAGGCAATTCAGGGGCATTTTGCTAAATGAGGCATGATTTTTGTGATGCTTTTCATTAATTAGGCCTACTTGGTAAGTACCCGCAGGTCTAGGAGAAAATTGGCGTGCAAGAACTGAAGGGTGTAGAATGGCTAAACTCAATAACTCTGCATTATCAACAGTCTATATAAGCCTAAACGCATTGACCTTGTATTTCTTTTATTGTGATATGAGTGTGTTTGACACGATAACTACTGCTTCATGATCTCATATGAAATTTGCTTACCAATAGACAAAGGTCATTGCTAACCATTTATGGATACACTCTTATATGTCTCCATGCAAACATGATCAGATGGTCCTCATTTTAGTGATTTTACATATATAGCTTGTTAATTGTAAGACTCTATAAACACTTTCTTCCATCCCACTGTCCTTGCTCTTTCCACAACAATCCAAACTGCAATAAGATACGCCTCTAGCTCTGTGGAAACTTCTCTCCTTTTCCTCACAACACGCTTCTATTTCACTAAAGTGTATCTAGAAACCACCACCATAGTTTCGTAGCTTCTTTTGACCAAAGTGTTGGCATATATTTTCGTCAACTATGCCAATAGACATTCCCATCTACTGACAGTTCCACTTCCTGCATTGATCTTCAGCCCTTTGTACACAGACCAAGCCAAACCTACATCTTTCGTCATTTTCTCAATATAAAGCTTTTACAGTTCTTATGGGATCCTCTTTTACTCAAAGATAGTTAGTCTTCCTACAATGCTAAATGTACCAACATCAGATCATGGATGTCCTTCTTTCCTCTACTAATTTCATATTAACACTCAACCATTGGGATAAGCAAGGACATGCATATGTATTGTCCTCATTCATGAACTTCAACAACATCCAAATTTGTTCCGTAAGGCTTCATGTATGACAAGCCACTTGTATGTTTTAGTATTACTGGGAAAATCGGCTTCCCAAATATGCCCCTAATGGGTCATTCTTGCTGCTTGGCCATTTGCTCGAAGAAGTACGTAGGCTGAGTTCTTGCAAGCTTGACTTTATCTAAATGCATCCACAACCAACTGTCATCCACACTCTAGAGTGAGTGGTAGCTTAATGATTTGTCTTATAGTTGACTTCGGAGGGGACTCAAATAGGAAGTCACTGGTCCCAACCACCAGAAATGAGACTTCATGGTCATAACTCTATTTCATATGATTTTGTGGATAGATATCCAAAGAATGGCATCAATATCTCTGATGATCATTCCACTTGAAGGCCTATTTTGTTTCTTTTAAATGGGTTCTAAATCTGGAGAAGAGTTGTAGGGGTATGTTTCTTGATGTTTTCAGTAGGGAGAACAACAATCTCTGAGTCATTTTTTTAATTTAGTTTGGTGATGGCTATTCACTTTTGTAGAGGATGAGCTTGGTTTGGCTACAAAGGCTTTGAGCTAGGATGACCACTATGAAGAAATTTCCCTGGGTCGCCTCAACTTCATACCTCTCTGTTGGTTTTCTCTAGGATGACAAAACAGAACCTTGTCTTAATTTTTTGTATTTCTCTATGTTGGTCAAAGCTACTTGTTGTATAGTGTTACGTTTTAGTGATTCTAGGTTCAAGTTTTTTGTTGCACAGTCTTGCAATGGTTTTTAGTTCATTGGTTTCTTGAAGAAGATTATGTCAGGATAAATGCATTGTAACTCATGGTACTTGTTAACTAATTGACATGGTTATATTTCTATGATTTATATCGCTAAAATCTTATTATGTAAATACAATGCCTATATATGTGATTATTATTTGATACTCATAGAATTATTTCCCATGCTTTCATTAGATGGCCTCACCTTTCCTTGGATGTGACATGTTCCTAGGTGCATGGTGTCCAATTCTGTTTGAGGTTCATACGTACTTGCAGTACTCAAAATGGACATGATGGTGTCCAAAGGAAGGGACAAACTATAATCATATATCTCTCATGTGCGTTCGTATATGTTATTTCACATGTGTAAAGGCTATTAATGCATTGTTAGGCTTTTGGCATTTGACAAATAAATCAAATACCTTATATATGAAATAGAATCTATATTTAGAAAAAAGTAAAATTAGCTAGTGAACAATAGACACCCAAATAGATTG
This sequence comes from Alisma plantago-aquatica, assembly GCA_963693085.1. Classification (NCBI taxonomy): domain Eukaryota; kingdom Viridiplantae; phylum Streptophyta; class Magnoliopsida; order Alismatales; family Alismataceae; genus Alisma; species Alisma plantago-aquatica. The sequence continues at coordinate 346,482,739 of OY856414.1, forward strand.
TGGTTTCCTTGTTGCCTGAACAACCATAGTTGGGAAGAGACTTCTCCAATGACGTCTTTGGAGGTTTTAGATGAGGTGTCATAGGGTGTGCTACCTTTGGGGTTTCATTTTTGGTTTATGTTGGTGGTCCAGAGCAGGGGAGTTAGGAAGTTGAGGTGCATACCCCAGACAATGATTAGTAAGATGGTTCCTATTGGGATTGAGGACTGGTGGTTGTAGGTCCTATTAGGGTGTGATGACATTGAATGGATTTTTGGAAGTTCTAACCTTTTAGGCTTTGTTTTGCTGCTTTAGGAAAGCTATCTATAATGCTCCAATCACCAGATCAGAACTTGGCATGATGGAAATAAATTAATGTGGTTGGTTGGGTTTTTTTGAACTTTTCTGTTTGGAGTATTTTAGGATGAGGGAGGGTGGTAGGAGTATATACATGTCCTTTATATATTATAATGCTTTTAATATAAGTGGACTAAATTAGTTTCCAAATATATAAAAAGGCATATGAAATTTGAAATGAATTGTTAGATAACTTGATTCTATGTATGCATTTCTAGAAAATAATAGTCTAGATTCTCTCCGGCGGCCGTCGCTGGGGGGAGGGGGATGACTCCTCGACGCCTCCCTCCCCTGGCTCTGAACGGCCTCGGTGAGGCCTTGCGGATTGAAGTGGGTGGCGGTGCCCTGGGACAGGGAGCGGGTCTTCTAGCCCAAATTGCTGGGGCCTCTTCTCGGAGTTAAGGTTGACGAGGGGACGCGATGTGTACGAGGATTGGAGATCTGGTTCTAGTTCGACTTTTTTGACATGGTTGACTCCTTCCGCCCAAGAGTGACGGTTGGAGAGAAGTCAACCGCCTAGATCTTGGATTCACACTTCAACTCTGTCAGCAGGTGATGTAAGGGTGTGTCGCCTCTTCTTCACAGGCACCCTGGTCTCTTTCTCCGCGGCCTCTCCGATTCCGGCTCGGAGTCTGCTATATCGTCTCTGATGGCTATCCTCGACAGTGTCCAGGACCTTTGGATCCTATGGCGGTGGTTGGATTCCTCGATGGTCGGCTAGGCTTGCCTCTTTGCCCAGCCGGCGGTGCCCCTTCCCTGCCATTTGTTTGTTCACAGGAATCGAGATTGGCACCTTCAACTACTTGTCCCTCCATGGGGGATTTAACGCCAAGGGTTGCTAGTCAGCCGATGCTTCTTCGGCCTCGAATCTGAGGTTCGGCAGATGGTTTCCTTGCAGGGTAGATTGTGGCACCCCTTCCTGCCCGTTGGGGTGCTGCTTCGACTCTGAGGTTACACTGCAGCACCGAATGTTCCCGTTCGGTGGTTAATGGTCAACGTCTCAGTTTCTTTCCTGACTCCAGGTGGTGACTCTCTACGACTCTCAACACAAAAAAGCTTTGTTGTGTGTTGGATGCCTTCTAGGTGCTTGCTAAAATGTCCCAGTGCAAACAAGGGCTTCGTGCCCTAGTGCGGGTGTCTTTTGGTCTCGTACAGGTTTACCAGGACTCTGAAGAGGAGTCTTGCTGCTCGTGCGGCATGGAACCAGACCTCTTGAAGGATTTCAAGGTGAACGACAGCCTGAGACAGAAGAATAATAAGAAGAAACCTAAGGCAAAGGGAGGAGAGGTGGGAGGCTCTTCCTAGCTGGATGGATCTGGATGATTCCTTTCTATCGTGCTACATTCCTGAGCTTCCTTTGCAGCTTAGACCCAGGAGAATTGGGATGAAGGAAGGTGTTCTGTTTAGATCTCAGTCATAATTTGTGGGTGTTCGTTAATGTAGTGAAGGGGGTTTGAATAGATATCCTTCTGAATTCTCCTTGCTCTTGTTCAAAGTTGGAGTGGTTTGTTTCAGTTATGCTCTGTTGCGGGCTTCTTAGGTGTTTCTTTGCTGGTATTGTTAACAATTCTGGAGTGAGTATCTCTACCTTGGACTCTTGCAGGGGGTTCTAGTCTTATGCTCCAGTTACTTCTTGAGGCTTGATGCTGGTGGAGTCCACGTCTTCATACTTTGTGGGTGTGCTCAGTGTCATTGAGGACAGGACTTCCCTAAAGTCATGTCTTATTGGTTAGTGGTGCTTTGGGTGTAGTCTTTCCTGTTCAGTGTCCATGTGTGATGTTTATATTTTGTAACCTTGATACCCGTCTATTTGGTGTATCAAGGCTTAGTTTTTTCTTTTAGGGGTGCAAATGTACCTAAAGTTTTTGGTTATAGTAACACGCATTTTAGACCGACAAAAAAAAAACATGCATCATTCAAATTTTAATCATGTGATCTTCAATATTGTTTTCTTGCTAATATGTGTTTCAGGAAAAAGAAATTTGCTGCTTGATTGGTTTCCTTGGTTTGCTAAATGCTCTGTTTGCACAGGAAGATGGACGATTGCTCTTTGTTTATATTGACAACTCATTTGAAATCAAATCTTCTTCTTCCATCCATTGTTGTGCATGCCATATTCATGCTGTGATTATGCTTGTAGTTTCAATATGCATTACCTCCTAGGCTAAGTCTAGATGACGGGAGCCATCAAGAAGTCAATAATTAGATTGTGCAACCTTGTGTTGAGAGATTCTTTATCTATAGTAAGACAAGGGATTGGAACGGCTTTCCATTTGGTTGTTTAAGGTTTAGGCCTACACATTGTGCCCAATGCTCAGATAGTAACCATGCCACTTCTCGGGTGAAGGAGCTTATATAATGGCTATATTGGTACCATTTCCGTAAGCTGTTGGGTCGTTATTTAATTTTTTGGTCATGTCCACTTGCTAATGAGCGTTCTGTTAGTGATTATTAATATTTACTACTAACTGTACATTTATCACGCCAAGGTGAAGGAGCTGATATGATGACTACGTTGGGACCACTTATGCAAGTTACTGGGAGTTGTTATTATATTTGTTGTGCATGTCCATTCTTATGATCGCTCTGTTAGTTATATATTTTTTTAAATTTTTATTGTTAACTGTACAGTTAAGCAAGATCACCTTATGTATAACTTGATGTACAGTCTAGGATTATGTTATGGAAGGAAAGCATGATATATATGTGGACCAGTTCATATAACCATTGGTGTTGACGACAACTGAGAAGGTTTGGCTCAAAGGTATTGATACATGATACATAATAGATACAGGAAATGAGAAATCAACCTGAACTAAATGAAGCCTAAAAATAATAACATATTCATGACACAACAAAAGAAGTCATTTCTTAACGTGAATATTATAAAACCACTATCCCTTCATGTACTATGTTCTCTCATTTGCAGTTAATACTCATTACTGTAAGTGTAGTAGTATTGTATTGTATTGAAGATGGTGGTATTGGAGATGAGAAGCTTAAGGAACTGTTTTTTGAGTTTGGAATTGTCTGCTCTAGCAAGAAATCTTGCATGATTATTTAATTTCTATAACATTATGATATATGAATTAAAAAAACTTGAGTCTCAAGTATTTCTATGAAATTTACTCTTACTCAAATAATCCAGGATAGATCAAAGCACAACAGTTAGTATTACAACAACCATTTCAAGCTTTCAGATTGGTACGAATGCTCCATGATTTTGGGATTCCTGTTTGCATGTGCCATTTGTTTGGTGAGTTGTGCATTGTGCCTTTGTTATCATCCTAAAATTCATTGATTCAGCGTGCTACTGTATGGAGGCCCATTCCATGACATATACCTTCCTATTTGTACTCACCCAATCTCATAGATTTGTAGCTACATATGGGAATCTGTCTAACGGACCACTAACAATTGTTTTTATACAATGGTTGCAGGCCTTAACTCGAATTGCTATCATGAATTGTTTTGTTTCTTAAGTACATGTTACTGTTATGTTATGTGGCTATTGAATTTGAAACGTAATGCAAGATAGTTTTTTGTTCATTTTGATCCTGTCAAATGCAGATTTGAAAAATAAAGTTTAACATATCGATGGTTCAGGCCTATATTTTAAGTTTGAGGTCATAACTCATGCCTAAGTATGCTCTTTAACCAGGTCTGCCCAGCTTACTTATCTCACACCTATGTTATGCTAATTTCTATATGGGAAGGTGTCAATAGATAGATCATCAGCATTGGACTGAACAAATACTCCCAACAAAAGGGAAACATCCCTCGAGTTCATCCTCAAACCCAGTACAATTGTAAATTTCTGCAACACAAAATTTCCAGAGCATAGGGAATCCTGATATATACAGAAGTGACTGAACTGGACAAAAATTTGTAAAATATCAAATCATATTTGAGAACTTTATATTACTTAATATATGTCCAACAACCTTACTACAACAAGGACATATGTATAGTCATTTTGAGGTCATCAATGATTGATACATAGCTCTGTCTTCTAAAAATGTGATCAAGACTGACATTATAGACTTTGCTATATCATGTGTCATTGTTTGGAATGGTCGTAATGATCTCATCTTCAAGTAGGCCTTCTCCAACACAAGAGTAGCCTCAGAAAATTTACTTGAGCGGGTCAACTCTCACCATGAGATTGCTAATAGATATAAGAAACCCCACACTTCTTCCGCCCCATATCGGTAAAATTGTAGATGGAAAGCCCCTGAGATGGAGTTCATCAAGGTTAACACTGGTAGGGCCTATGCTAGTGGCAACAGAATGTGTTCTACTACTGTCTTCAGGGACCATTCCCAAAAAAATATTGCTGTTGCTACAAGGATGGGGTCGGGTTGCTGATGTCCTACTACGGATGAAGCCAAAAAATTATTGCTGTTGTTAGAGCCAATTTCCACAATATTTCTCCTACCTCGTCATTTTGCTTTCATAATTTGCTTGGTCACCTTACTTGCCAATGTCAATGTGTTAGCCTTTTTTATCTACTTGCTTGAGTATATATGAACTACATGCTGAGAATTGAATCATTTGCATCTTGTTTATTAGAATTCCTGCAATATAATGGTTATGATTCTACTGGTTGGTTATTGCCATGCATTATAAATGTTGTATTATGGCCTTTGTTGCAGAACATGTGAAGCTGGTATTTCCTTAATGCTTATGTTTTTCTTGTTGGTTAGGTGTGACATGAAGAGGAAGTATGGGATGATAATATGTGAATGCTCTTTCAAAACTCATAGCAGTCTGTGGGCCTTACCACAGAATGGCAGTTGGGGCATATACCCTTTTGGTTGTAGTACTATACCCTATCCATGACTTCAATCAGGTTAGGTATGCGGATCACTCAATGATAATCTACAATATTTCATATACTAAATCATCATAAACAAGAATCTGAATGGAATGAACCTCCACTTTCAGTCAAGCTGCCTTAGCAAATCCAATCTGGAGGTTTCCATAGTCAAAGGTAGTGAATACACACCCATGAAAATATCTCTGGGAATCCACATAAGGCCAAATGGAGTCTCTCATCTCTTGTAGATATGTTCAAGGATGATTATGCACTTGTAGTATCTCATCTCATCTCTGAATTCTGATGTTTCTTTTTATCTCTACTCTGGAATTCTGTCATACTATTATGGGTTCTTAGTTATTCATCCTAAGATAAATGGGGATCTTCAATATGGTTAAGTGTGGTAACCTACAGGGTAAATGTAGGATAGAGAGGGACCCATCTTTTCAAAGAACCATTTCAATGTAGTTGGTGCGAGAACAACCTAGCTACCACATGGTGAGAATCTCATACATGTACTAGTTCTGTTGCACTGAAAACATGAGTGGGAAATGCTTATGTGCTGACCTGTCACTTAGATTACTTGCTAGTTTCTACTTGTGCTCTTGTTTTCAGACCTATGACTTGCTAGTTTCTCTAAAGGTCTGGGGGATCAGTATTTCTTAGAGTTTTGCTAGTGCCTTGCCAGCCACCTTAAAAAGACAAAATATACATCATGATTGTCTAAACTGGTTGTTTAAGGTGTTTCAACTTTATGGATTGTTACTCTAACAACTATATTCTATACCATGCTTCTCTCATATTTGAATATCATGCATTGTTAGTCATGTACTCCATGAAATTCATTATTGAGTGTATGACTAAAAACTACATGGATTTAAAGATGAAGGTAGGATGGGACTACCAATTAGGTACCCTTACAAGTACAGCAGCCCTGACAGCCATTTTTCTTCCCAACACAACCATGATTTTTGTAGGAGATAGGTGATAATTTGTTATTCTCACAGATGGAAAATACCCGAGTGTTATTATTGTTGAGTATTTCTTTAAGTTGTGGAATGAAAGATATGAGAGAGATCTGTATTAGTTTTCAGCATGTGGAGAGTTGTGGAGGAGGTGTGCTGGTGAGGGTTGTTTTCATCTGTATGATTGTTCATTCTCTTTCAATTATATTCTAACCAATCCATCATCTTGTGCAGTTCTAGTTGAAGGTTTTCATGGATGACAAGTTTGGGAAGCCAGAAATGACTGTCGACAATCCCAATCCTTGGTGGCCTCTTCTTAAGGAGGCAATGACCAACACCATCTAGAAATTGGGAAAACCATAGGTATTCCTGGACTAATATGATGCTTGGTATTTCAGGGAACTAGTTAACTTAGTGAGTTGTTTTGAACTCACCATTTTGTACCTTTATTACTGTAGACTAGAAGTAAGTTTGTTTTCATTGTAACTACCCAGGAACAAAATTGATTTAGAAGGGTCATAAGTAGTTGAAAGTAGAACAACATCTAGGGTCAACATCTGATTCTGCCATGGATTGACCAGCCCTTCAATCCTCACTTTACCTCTCTTTATCCCTTCCTGCCTCTTGATCCATTGGTCACTTATTACTACTGCTACTATATCCAGTAGGTTTCAAATGCATATTAGAAGGCAATCCATAAAATTCTTGACAAAGGCATCACTTTCAGTGCCAACACCCCTTTTCTAGTATAATATTCATTTACCTATCCAACAACAACAAAGCCAAATCCGAGCTTACTGCTGCAAACTGAAGTCGAGACATATTACAGAAAATCAGCAACATAAAAGGCTCTAAACTAGGAGATCTAGGAAAATGAGATTACTAAAATAGTAGTTTTCACAAAGCCCACCAATGCATCAATGCTACCATGGCTCTTTACAAGCTCTTCATACAATTTGGAAGCTTCTCCATTAATCCCATGGTTGCATTTGAAAGCGGCAGCTTCGTGCATTACGACACCATATTATCGTAATCTCTTGTTACTTCTGTTTCAAATTGTTAGATTTTTTTTTGCTTCGTGTATGTTTTGGACTACTAAATAAATTTGATAGTTTTTCTCTTCTTCAACTAGGAGGTTCTCAATACCAGCAAAGCAAGAACCAGCAAAACCAGATGCTGGTGCACATAACCCTGAAGATGGACTAACATGTAGTGTTTGCTTGAAGCAAGTCAATACAAGAGAAAATATTTGCAGATTGCCTTTCTTCATCCCCTCTGCTAGCACCTGACTCTCGGACCAATGAACATGAGGAACGATGGAGCCCTACAAGGAAAGATAAAAGAGGATCGGAGCTAGTTTTATGTGCAACTACTCAAGTACAATGATCAGGGTTCCCTGACTTTGTGCATCTTTTTTAGAAGGTAAGTTATCTTGTATAGCTAGAATGACCTTTTGGCATTCAATAGAAATGTATGTGATTGTAGGGCTTTACATTCTTCTTCCATGTTATTTCTTCCATGCACAAGACATGTTAAGATTGCCTTTACAAATAGGTCTCTCTTGCCCTGCCACCTACTAATTTTACATGAAAATTTAGGGTTGTTCATATTCTAGTGAGACGTAGAACCCCACTTAAAGACCAATATGGCTAGCAATCATATCTAAAGAAACTTGTCTTTCCAACAACCTCATTTCATGCTTCCATTTTAGTCACTTACCCTATTTCATTGTGGCTGGTTTTCTTGCAAAATAGTTTATGGTGGCTAGTGACCTAATATAAGGCATCAATTTAGGGCAATGAGTATTTTTGATGAAAATGATCCTTCTCGTCAATTTTAAGCTTCCTCATTGGCAAATAGGGGAGTGGCAAGGAGAATCTATGCACATTGGGCTAATTCTATCAGTCAGGAAATTTACGAATGTTGGGCTACTTAGTTTCTCATGGGGAACCAAAACTTTGCATCCCATTACCTCAGGGATCAACAAATAGTTTTTGTTGACAAGTCCCTAGTTTATCCTTCACTGAATGTTGTGTGTGAGTTTGGCTTGGTAGGGGAATGGGGCTATTTATGATGTTTTTATAATAATCTAAATTACATTTATGTTTTTTATAGATATCAAGAATTTGTCAATGGATACATACACAAGTTTATTTCTTATAGAAACTATTGGTGAGAAAATTTACTAGTTTTTCCCGGTTTATACCAGTCTTTTACATGTAATAGTTAATACTAGCTTTTTAAATCATTGAAGTTACATTTGCTTTTTTGCATTCAACTACAAACTCTAGATTATGATTTTTCTAGTCTAACATATCTTGAACTCCCTCCTTGCAATTCCATATTATAGATAACTGTCAGATACCCTTCAAAACAAAGCCATAAGCTATCTTCCATTTGTTTTCAGTTAAAAGTTTGGTATATTCTTGACTGATCATTTACCTAGAATATTTTTTCATACTGCTATAGATGCCTTAATCATGCATATAACATGTTGGCACAGCCATTATTTCAGTATAAGAAAACTGCCAAAATCCAACAATTTTTATCATATATCTATGATAGTGTTGCCTTAAACTAAAATGATGGTTCGTATAGTATTTTGTCTTGGTGAATTGATAAGATGATACATTTCCAGGGCTTCATGTTAAATTTTATGTCCTTTGTAGGTGAATGATTAATGATTTGCATTTTCAATTTTTTTTTGTTTTTTTGGAGAAGGTAAAATATTACTATAAACTCAAAAGTATAGGGAGTACATCAAAATCCCATATACTGTACAGGGTTCACTCAACAAAACCCCATTGTCTATGGACCATGATGTCCAAGTTAGCCCCAAGCATAGGTCTAGCTTCAATCGCCCTACCTAAGTTATGTACACTATTTTCAAAAAGCTCAAACATGTCCATGTGTTTCTTCCCATGTAGTCTACTATTGCGCTCACGCCAAGTAAACCAACAAATCACAGACAAACACCCGCCCGCAAAACATTGCCCTCCACACTCTTGACGCATTGGCATTGCTAGAGTGAGGCACATCACCGTATCTATCGTGTATCCATCTGCTCCAGCAAGAATCGTTGCACTTGAGGAAACGGTCAATCCTAGCCAGCGTCGCAGCTTCGGCGATGTCAACGGCATTAGGAACATTCAGCCCTCCCTCCTTAAAACCTCTGGCTATGGTTGAGTAACATGAATATGAGTGCCATATAGCTAAAGTTTACCCTTACGCTATTGGATATGGTAGAGGGTAAACATGTTTTGGTCTTACCATTTATATCCCTATCCACATGCCTAACGTATTTTTTCTCCTCAATACTTCTTGTTTCTTGCTGTTTCTTGTAACAAAGCCTATCTCTACTATGTTTTTCTGAATGGCATGAAAGCAGGTTTTCTAAGTTCCTTAGAAGGACTGAAACCATAATTTTTGAAGTGTCAGGAATGAGATTTACGAGTCTTGTGACAATCATAAAGTAGCTATTGTTGTATGCTATATCTATAGCTATAATATCCTAATACTAATTAGTTGTCAGAGAATATCAAATAGCCAAAAGGAAATGATACCTGGTCTTGTATTGTGGGTTTGGCCTAGTCTTGTGTTAACTATGGCGTCTGTTATTATCTCTAGTGATAAAAAATATGCCTTCTGATGTTCTACTCCCTATCCGTAAAGGTGTAGGGTTACTTATATGATACAATTTTTAAGGGATGCCTACATTTTGGCCCCACAACTTGTACAGTCTCAAAGATCAAGAATGGGAAAACAATGCTGAGACTTAATGAGTGATTAAAGAAGAGTTTCCATTGTTGGCTTGTTGGTGAGACCACAATCAAACAACCACAAGCCTTGTATGGGTGCAATAAATGCTAGAAGATTGTAATCATTGACTGGTGAGATATTCCATAAACATTATGCAATATGATTGTCAATATTTGTTGATGAGTAATTAATTGGAAATGGAATTATTTATTTATTTTATATTTGATGAAAAAAGATTATTTATTAACCTTTTTGTGTGTTTCAACTTCTTTTGGCCATATATTGCTTTCTCCTTGTAATGGTTGGGAGCTCATGTGAATGTGTCTTGTTTCTCATGTAAAAAAGTGTCTGTAAGACTGTAAGCACTCTATCATCTACTATTTGAGTGTGAGGGTGAGAGTACCTAAGTGTGTATTTAATTTCCTATTAGATATTGTGGAATTTTTCGTGCTCTGTTCATGGATGCTACCCTCAGTTCTCAAGGGTTTTACCACCTGTAGATCTGTCAATGGGAAGAGTACAAGTAGGGTAAAAGTTCACCCTTACTCTCTCCAATGTTGTGTAAGGGTAATTACCCACTTCAGCATCCCCTCACCCGGTTCTTACCTTTTTACCCACTGGTTAATCAAGGAGGCTAAGGAAAATGGGCAATCTGAAGTATATAAATTAATAGTATCGGGATTTCATCTATGTTTATTTCCTTATATTCTACTAAAATTCATACCTATGGTTATAGCAGTTCATGTTAAATCAAGTGATCCTCTCCTGTAAAATCTATAAACACATTTGAAGGTAAGGAAAAAATTCGTGCTCTATTTATTATTTGATCATTATAATCAAGCTTCAGCTGGTAAAGAATGAAAAATGATTAAACACCTTTTCTCTGAAGAAATATTCCTGCCCAGCACCTTCTGTCCAACTGAAGTGATTGAGAATTTGAGAAGCCAGCTTCCTGTAAATAAGAACATTATTCATTTATCACATTCCTAACTATAACGTAGTAGGCCTGGTATTGTCTGAGCTATAACAGATTTGCATTTTGCTACTATAGTTCTTCCTTGTTGGTGAGAACCAATAATAGTTATGATGGAAATCTTCTTGCCGTTAAGAATTAATCACATGATGAAACCCTATTTGTTTTATATTGCTATTCCACTTATTTTAATCTAAGCTTATTAAATCAGTGTAAAATGTTGATCTCTTGGTATTATACAGAGTCTTATCCATGGTCTCATCTGAGCGACATGTGACATTCATCATATAAAACTCCCTTGGTATAACATCAAAACAGCTAGGCAACAACTTGACTCATATTTTGAATAATATGAAATTGTAGATCTTGTAACAAACACTTGGAGCTAGGTTAACCAAAGATAGTGCACAATCTTATTCAAGGATATTTGAACTACCTTATCCTCCCAATATATGAGTGGCAATCTTTTCTTTTTGATTCAGCGATTGGTACTATGATACTGTATTTAAGAGCCCATTATTTTCAAAATTTAATACCGTAGCATTTTATTTGTATATTGATACTGTGAGTATCTGTCATTGATGATATTCTGCATTACAAGGAGCAAAATGTTTAATGGGTTCTGGTCCATTTTGCTACAAAGTAGCCCCCATAACGTTCTATCTTACATCAGTAGTTTGTATTTGGTTATGTATCTAATATGCAGAGCATTATGTACCTTACCAGGTTAGATTTGGAATTCTTGAAGCCGGAGCTTATGGTGTTTCTCAATCTCGGAAGAGGGCATTTATATGGGCTGCCTCACCGGAGGAGACACTCCCTGATTGGCCTCAGCCAATGCACGTGTTTGCTGGACCAGACCTTAAAATTTCGCTGCCGGGTAATGTTCAATATGCAGCCGTTGGCAGCACCATGGGAGGAGCCCCCTTCCGGCCGATCACTGTTCGAGACATAATAGGGGATCTTCCTTCTGTCAGGAATGGTGCCTCAGAAGCCATGATCGAGGTATCTTGTTACGAAACATTTTCCCTACTATATTACCGCATTTGCTTTTCTTCCTTTGATATTGGCCTATATTCAATATCAAAATACTGCCTTGAATTGTGCCTGTAAGGATTTCATCTTGTAATTGTGAAATAATACGGTTACAAGTTACAAAGCTGTACAGGAGATATGCTAGTGTTATGTAATCAAATAGAGGATAATGCAAAAAATCAGAGGTTTCAGTAGCATCCTTCAGATAGTTACAATTATAATATAAGAGCTCGTTGATGTATTTCAAAAGATAAAAGTCCCTTCTAAAACTTTCGAGTAAACATGATTATATAGCACAACTTGGATTAGCTTCGTTGAAATATATTGTGTTGTTCATAGTAGTACCCAAAACAATGACAATATTGGAGTAAAGGGGCTATAAGAAAGTGATCAAATAAGAAGCTGCAATTGCAAGAATCCTAATTGTCAAATCACTCCATGACTTGTCAAGATTGTCTTGTAAATAAAAATAGGTAGCAGAGGTACTTAAAGTTTTGTTTATGTTTCACTGACTGCAATCCCAAGTCTAAGAGGGTCCTTTAAGGTATAGAAAAGATATTGTATCTTTGTAGAATGTTTTCACAGAGTAATGATTACTGTATCATTAATGGTAAATTGATAAACAGCCTCGTCAAGAAACGACATATCAAACAGAATATAATATTTTATATTGAATAGAGAGAAACATGGAACTTAACCTGAAAGTCATAACAACAAGGTTTATAGGAAATATAAGATAGCAAAAGAGGCAGCGACAAAGTCAGTTTTAGATGGTTGATCCAAGTGTTATGATTGTGAAAGCACAGACAGAAAAACTTATTTTACAAGGGGAAAAGAAAATATGTTGTTCATGAAGAAAAAGAATTGAAGAGATTTGTGTCTAGAAATACATCAAAAGTTAGGGTCATCGGGGTTCTAGAAGGAACATTAGGGCTGGACGGTATCAACTATGGTCATAACTGTTTTGGTGAAGATACTTCAAAATAATTCTTATCCAATGACAAGAAGGGAAAAATAAGATCACTTACACAAATTAGAATGCCCCATGGGAAGTTGGAACTTTATGATTTAAATGGTGTGTAGGTCTTCTGGAATTCCCAACCAAAAGGAAAGAACATCTGGAACTGGAACACTATTATCAAGCACTTCCCTCGGCAATCAAGGGTCTCGGAGGGTACGTACCTAGGTGCCTAAGTCCTTTTCTGGACTGAGTGAGCTAGGCAGGGCGCCTAGATGGATTCCCATCTTTAGATGAATATATATCTGATTGGGTTAATACAGATCCAGCTTAGATCTATTTAGCTATTATTTCAGTAAATTTAGGCTGATTTTAACCCACTAGGTAAATCTATGTCAGTAAATCTAATTTCGATTTAGAGCAATCTAGGTCAGCTTAGATCTGATTTAGGACAATGAAAGTCAACAACTGTTCAGTGACATCTAGTGAGGTATTTTCTTAGGTACATGAAGGAATCTTATCCAATTTTTTTTCGCTGTAGTATTGTTGCTTCTTCAGCTGATAGTTCTATTCTATTATTTTATGTCCAACCAAGAAAAAGGGATGTCATGCAGGCCACCAAGGAAGAAATGCATGTTGTTTCCAGTGATATATGAAAAGAAGTTGACTTTAATATTGTAAGTGTACGATAACTAACGAAGACACAATCTTTTTAATGACCTATTGTTGTGTCTAACTTTGGTCTATTTACAGGAAACTTTTGTGGTTATACCAAGAGAATTAGGCCTGTGTAGGCTACCGAAATGTCTTAAACTTTTATTAGTTATATACCATGAAGAAAAACTATGAAGAAATATAGTTTATGGTTGATGGAATGTCACCTTAAGCTGAAGTAGTTTCTGCAAGGAGATATGAATGCCCAATAATTCAAAAATCTATTAACTAAATACATGATTGTGAATGCAAAAAAAGATTAAGTTATTTCTCATTTTACATCATCTCATAGACATACTCCAAGTATCCTCACTCAGAGAAGGATGGCTTTTTCTAGCTGAAATTGTTGGACATGCTCTCTGGTCGGTATACCAAACTTTGGATCTGTAGAAAATACTATTTCTACAAGGTTGGAATTCGATAGTAGACATAATTTACTTCATATGATTGCAAAAATAGGTATGTGTTTAGTCATCTTTTGTACTAATACCATTCAAATGTTGGTGATTCTCAAGCAGAACCATATTTTTTGCATGTACCTTATGGTCTTCATTTTTTTTATTAGGGCTTTCCATTGGTCTCCATGCTTTCATCAAACATCTATTGGGTCTTTATTAAATCACCAGTAACTAGCCACACTACTAATCTACCAGACCATAGAGGTGTTTTAACTTGATTTGCTTGGAAGTGGCTTTTGAAGATCCCTATCATTCAAAGATTGTCTATGGATGACATGTCAGGACTTTGTGAATAAAAATCACATCACATTAGGGGTCTTTGGGAAAAGTCTGTCAGATTTTTTCTGGATTATCATATTGATCAGTAGATCTAGGTAGAGATCATAATGGTAGAAGGAAAAACCCTTTTATATATCGTGCCTCATACTATTACTTTTCGAGATGATTAACAATTTCATTACAACACAAGGTCCAATATATAAATGTAGATTAAGTAACTGTATGTAGGGAGCTGAGTTTGCTGCCCCGAGCAGTCCTTGTATCATCAAGGGAGATCTGCAATGGCTATCGTTTACAGTTGGTGGCTTATCATGTTATTTCAGAAATGCATTGTTTACTTTAGTTTTATTATACCCTCTAATATTTTTCCATGGCTCAGTTTCTGAAAATGAATGGTTTGTCAAAATTTTTAGTAGATGGACACTGGAGTAATGATGAAAAAAATCCTTAGGTTCTTTTCCTACTCCCCCATCCTCTATTTGACTCTAATCAGTGTGAGGCCGTTATGCTTTTGGGTCTGTTTTGTAGCTTGATCTGTTGTGTATTTTATGTTCTCGAATATATGATTGCTCCTCATCTACCACTTCTACCAAGATCCAATTGCAAACCAAATAGGCCACTCCTTGTAGTGTATATAGATGTTTAGATTGACTGAGACCCACTAAGGGCTCGTTTGTTTTGCAGGATCTGTATGGATTTTGGGGAACACTGCATTCCTTTGATCCCGGTTTAAATAACCGGTGGTTTTTAGATCTGCTGCAGAACAAAATTTTATGTTTGGACTTTGTGGCCACGAGCTTCAGAAGAAGGGAGATGGCAGGCCGGAGACCACACAGCAGCAGGCAGGATGCTGAAGTCGTTGAGGCACCAGGTTGCTGCATCTCGGCGCCCGACCCTTTTGAGATGGAGACGGCAATGCAGCAACTGCTATAGGATAGAAAGTACCAGATTCTTTCCATTTTACATCTCCAGATTATCAAACATAAACTTTCTTTCGCTGGATCTAAGATTGCAATCCAATCCGGTCTAATACGGAAAAACAAACATGCCCTAAATTGAATTCCATGCAGTGAACATGTTCACTCCAGTAGCTCAGATCCCATCTGGGCAGTCTTTGCCAGCTTGTAGTCCTAAGATTGCAGCCTTTATTGACTCTTTATCATTCTACTGATCATAATCACTGAAAAAATGGTTTTTATATAATGATAGTAGTAAACATTAGGACCAAGTTTACAGATCAAGTATCATAGTAAATTTCAAGTGAACTACATGTATGCAGGTGACTTATTTATGATATTTTTGCTAACTTTCTATCCAGTAGGTTCAGCAGTTCCACCATCTGCAACAACAACAGCAGCAGCAACAACTCCAGGCATTTTGGTCCAATCAGTTAGTTGAGGTTGAACAAAAAGTATTTATACCATATTCTCCTCAAGATAATTTACATCATAGGCATGACTTCCCTTATCATTTTCTCTCACATTTCCTGCATGATAACCAGAATTCTATTCATATCACTTTGTTGTAGCTTGAATTTACTGTAGGTGCATACTGACAATAATGTTATTGGGTTGTACTTTCAAATGGTCTAAATGAATGACCTTATTGTGCAGGTTATAGACTGAAAATTCTGGACATGGCAAGCCTCAATGGTGCAAGTGAACTATCTTACAACTCTCCCATACAATTCTTGGGCTGCAACAAAACATGGATGAACTGCCTAGACACTTCTCGTCTCTTCAAGGTACTAATTCTGTCATCTTATTCTTATAGTATCCTTCATTTATGCCATGTATGAATGCTTATATATATTTACTAAACTATTTGGATGATCTTTACCTTATTTTTAATGCCTCCCCATTTGTAAAACCTTATGTTCAGGATTAAGAGAAGTACAAGCTTCACCATCGTAACAATTTCCATTACTTGAATTAGAGATTGAGCTTAACAACGTCAAGAATTCAGATACAGAGTATAAGAAGTATCTAAGACAGCCCCGACGCAACATGTTCTCTCCCGTGAAGCATGATGATGCATCTCCATTTGAAGCCCATGCCCGCCCAGTCACAACTGCAACAACAGCCACAGACGCAACAATGTATCATGATATGTTGCAATTTGATATGGCTCTTTGCTGCTATGAGAAGGCTACATTTCATAGACCTATGTATATATTTGAACAACCACTGTCAGCATCTGCAAACATAGTGACCAACTTCATAGGGACGATATTCCTTCTATCTCTGCTTAGAAGGTTCTTTTCAGATTCTTATCTTGGGTGCTTTTGGATGACGTTGGCCGAACAACAAGAGCTCGAACAAAAGAAGAAGACAATAAGGATGTTAAAATTGGCCGAGAAAGACACAACTCTTTCACAAAGATATTAGTAGACCACTGAATCATTGATATATGTATATACTTTTCTTTGTACACATTATGTAATAGGGGCAAGGTATATGTCCTCCCCATGTACATTCGACGTTTCATTATAAATGAAAGTAAGATTGTTTGCATAATGAGCATAACTTATTCTAAATATTACAATTTTGTTACTAAAATAGCTTGCGTATTAACAAATTACAATATATATATATAGTCAAGCTAAGCAGATATGTGTGTGTACTAAATGGCACTACATATGTAGTTATATGCATAATCAACTACATATATATGTATATAGTAACTGCTGCCTTTCCCTACACACTAAATACATATAAAATGTATTAACTTCATGTTTTTGCTACATACTGACTATATATACAATTGTAGTCATACATTTAGCTATAATTATACTTATATTTAAATATGTAAGGACAATATCTAGCTACGCTTCTGGATACATATGAATTTGTAGCGAATGGATTATCTAACTACATATTTGAAATATATAGTTAAAGTCTTTAGCTATACGAGCATATACTACAATTTGTATGTGTAAAGAAATATGTAGTTAAAGCCTTTAGCTACAAAATATGGGGTTTTCGCTACAATTTTTTTTTTGTAGTTAAAGACTATTTTTTTAGTAGTGTAAGGGTAGTAGGAGGTGTTAGGGTCTAGTTCCCCTATGCACCACCTAGCATATCCATGGCCAGTTAGTAGCTTAGGTTAATTCATTAGACTCTAACTTGTTGTTTGGTTTGGATGATCTAAATGGAATCATAATGTTCATATGTCACCCCTAACTTAAGTGATAATTTCATACCCTAAACAGCCCACACACCTCTTTACTGCTTAAAAGCCTAGATTTGTTCTTGCTTAGCTTAATTAGTTCTTTCCTTGCTTAGTTAGCTTATTGCTTTGATCTTGTCTTGTTCATGCTAGTGTAGCTCTTTAATTGCTCTTTTACTTCTCTCTTGCTTGCCGTAGTGTACTTTGCCTTTTCATACCTAGCTTAATCCTTTCTTGCTTGTTTAGCCTTAACCTAGTCTAGGGTTAACGTAGATTTCATTCCTGCCTTTAACTGCTTTCTTGTTCATCCTTAGTTAACAATCAAATCAACCTTTAAACCCTTAACCCTAGTCTCTGCAGTAGGAACCTAGCCAAACTAACCTAGCTCTAGCACCCCCTCTTTTCCCTATGGATCGGCCCTTTACTTGCCACCTTCCTATACTACGACACGACCCCGTGCGCTTGCGGGTGTAGTGTTTTAGTAGACGTAGGTAGCTAGTTTAGGTATATAAATTTTGAAAGCAAACCCCCATCCACCGTGCATTCCGACCTCGTGGGACGCATCTATTCAATCGAGTAGTGTGTTAGTACCACTAGCGGAATCGCACCAGTTAGCTCTAGAGAGAGAGCAGGACCTCGAGAAGGAAGGCTAGAAGCCTAGACTCCGAGATATGAGGAAAAGTGGGGAGTTGAGGATGATGTGACCTAAGTGAATGTTTGCCTCATGACTTGATCCCTCGAGGCCGATGATATCTTGCTGTCCTTTAGAGGAACCAAACCCTAAAGAGAGGATGGTGCTTCTGGAACCTATGTGCCTGTGGTATAGGAGTTTACCTACTGAGATGAGACAAAGAGTGCCTTAGACCCTGAGGAGGTTTAAGTAGCAAGATGTGAGGCCTTGTACCTTGTTGGTTGCTCTTGAGGAAGACTCAACTCTAAGGTGCAGCTCGAATAAAAGGATCATGGGAGTACATGTCATACCTTGGACATGTTTAGTTCGTGGTTTAAAAGTTGAGCACACAGTTGGACATCAGAAAGGTGAACCTAGGGTTCCTAGGCCTAAGAGGGGAAGTGGTGTAACTGATGCTCATGACAAGGTTTTAGTTTTAAAAGATTCGATCATGTTACTTCTCATGTTTAAAGGAAAGAGAAACCCGTTAAGTTTAAGGCAGGTCTGATGAACCCCCCACAGCTAAGTTGATGACATGGGAAGGTATGATCTTGATCCAATGTTGAGGAATGAGAACTAGTATGACCTAGCATGGTTTAGTAACTGGTCTTCTTGTACCTTAGTATCTTGCTAGGGTTAAGCATGCTCATGTAGATATAAACCCTAGACCTAAGGATGGTTGTGACCTTTGTTATCAAGGTGTAGTTTCCTCCCATCCTGGGAGAGGGACCCATTTGTAGGGTGTATACCAATTTTGTGGGTTTTTAGGAAACTTAAAGATGTCTCATAGGATCTTGAGAAGCTAAGTGAAAAGTACATGGTATGAGAATGAACCTGTAGACCCATAGATAATCATCTCTAAGTGCATGTGGATGTGTTACCATGGAGATAATCGATATGGGGCCTGACCTAGGTAGATAGGTTGCCATGATCCTATGAAAGGATGAAAGTCAACCCATGAATGCAGAGGGAGAGATGATGAAGGATTGGGTAAGGTTCTAAGTTGGACATGTACTATGATAGCATCCTAAGTCTATCCTAGGGTCATGTAGGGATAAGACCGATGGAAGTAGGAGTTGCCTAATTCCCTAGTTGCACATGACCATAGGGTCGGGAGGTAACAACGATCATTGTCTGAGGGCCATGGGTTAGGAGATTAATCAACTTCATGAACTCATAGGACCCAAAGGGCAGATGAGTAGGGAAATCTCTGGATGCATGAGGGAAGAGGGATGACCCCAAAAGTCTCGGCACCCTATAGACCTAGAGGAGATGACGAAGGATTGTGTGTAAACCCCAGTAGGTTCGAGACCAGTTTTCCATGGAAGTAAATTTTGATATCATGATGTTGGTGATGTAGAGACATAAGTTACATGTTTCAACTTAGATTTGAAGGTGTACTATGGTCAACGTCCTTTGATGGGAGATAGATGATAGATTGGTAGCAAGCTTGCGGCAAGGGAGTGGGCACTGGGTAGGATACCAATTCTCATTCTTAGTTTGAAGAAATCAAGGCTATGCGTAGAAGAGCCTCGGATCAACGATAGCCACATCATCATGTGCCTACGTCTGTGAAGACACCCTCACATGGAGTTGTGATTCATGAAACACACGAGGAGAACGTGAAATCACAAGGAAGAGGGTCCGGGGTCTAGTCGACGGTCCATTGAGTAAACCAATTGGCAGCCGATCCAAGAAAAGAAATGAGAATAAATTGCACCCAAACTTAAACAAGCCTGACGCTGACAGTGACCAATGGGGAAACACCACATGGTCTTGGTTTAAGGTAAATATTCTTATTTTGTTTGATTTATAGAAAATGCTAAGAATGTCTGAAAATAGTGATACTATATATCAAAATGATGGGGAAAGCGAGAGGAACTCAAATAAAATATATTTGATATTTAATTATGCTTTCTATTTTAAAATTACCTCGACTACATGATTAATTGGTCATTAAAGTACATAAACCCTAGATTTGTATATTAATCATGTTAAATATGTTTTTTTGAGATGTAAAATGATAATGTGAGATATAATGGTATTTTAACATAATCATGATCATAATGATAATAATAAGGATATCTAAAGTGAATAATCATGTATATGAATAATCTAAGATTGAAGATCATGATTTACTATGTTGTTAATACACATAATCTGATAGAAGTGTTCAAGATATTAAAACATGGTAGATTTGATAATCATGATTACAATAAATATGAACTAGAGTTCTTGAGTTATCATATCACTAAACATGGGAACTGGGGTATCAAAGAATAACTCAATGATAACTTGATACCAAAGAAGCCTAAACCCTAGACGAGGACAAAGTAGGGTTTGATGTGATTAATGGTGATGGTGACACTTTAGGATTTACATACATGCATATCAAATTCGATTGCTTGGTTTACTTGTTTGATTGGATAATATGCTTGAAGTATGATTTCATAATCTGCATGGCTCACCTTTAAGGCATGTGGTTATGCCTATGACTACCTGCATTAGTTTTCCAACATTTCTCGAGGACTTCTCGAGGATTGAAAAACTAAACTGTTGGATGTTTATTTACATTCTCTTCAATTATAATGCCACTATCAGTATCACATAAAGGAAAATTATATGAAAGAAAATTCCAATTTTTATTAACAAGTATTTGATGGAATATATGATGTTGCTTTACTTGCAAACTTTTGCATGCACCCCACGTACACATTATATTTCCATATGTTGATTCATGCTTTTATTTCATGGCATTTTAGGTACATGCTAGATAACATGATATCAAGATATGATGGATAGATGAAATTACTTGCATACATTAAAGTTAACTTTTAAGGAGGATTAGATATATACTTATTCTCATATAGTTCTCATATGTACAATATTTATGATGAAAAGTTATGTAAGTTCTAGAGGAATACCTTGTAAAAAAAATTATTTGAATTCATGGAAATTATCTGCTATTATTTATTGTTTGGTAAAATCTAGATCTTTGGGAAAATTTTCGGTAATGCTCTCATCTTTTTGGCCTTCCTTAATTGGGGTTGCTGAAAAGTGAGGTTGCTACATAGACAGTGCACCACGCGTGGCGTTCCCACACTTAGTCAAACATGGTTTTCTAATGTATTGCACTTAGATGGCATCCTTAACATTGATATTATATTGAGGAACTTATATATATATATATATATATATATATATATAAACACACACACATATATATATATATATATATATATATATATATAGAGAGAGTCAGGCTAGAATACACTCGAGTGTATTCAGAGCATAATACACTCAAGTAGTTTTTCATTATGCAACATTTTTTTCAAAAATCTAATTTGTTGATCTTCATAATCATCTTGTGAATAACTCATATAAAAATTTGAGCACATTTGGACATTTATAGGTCATGTTATAAAGACCACAAACATTATGCATTTCAAATTAGTTTCGTGCGTCGATTTTGTTGCCCTCGTATGAGTGACTTACACTCATCAAAATGGGCTCAAAATTTGTATGTAGCCTAATTATATTATCACGATGAATATCAATGGTTTACATCTTGCAAAATAATAGTCTTGATAAGCAAACACACTTGAGTGTATCTGTGCGATCTGTACACTCGAGTGTATTCTAGCCTGACTCTCTCTCTCTCTCTCTCTCTCTCTCTATATATATATATATATATATATATATATATATATATATATATATATATATATATATATACACACACACACACACACAAACACACAATCACCACTACACATATATTATTATACTATCATATCCTATAACAGTCACCACATCAGATATATCTGGATATGACAACTACTACAACAACTTGAGGCAACAAGTATTGTACAAAAAAAGTAAAAGATTGACATCTATATGTAATCCCAATGTTACCCATTTCAATGTTCTTGATCACACGATCACGAAAGCTGATCGGCCAAACTACAGTCTCTAATTTGGGAAGATATGGTGTTGTTATTGATCCATTTCCTCACCTTGATCATGAACTCTCCAGGGACCATCCTCTTCTGTATGGGCTTCTGATTGTCTCCTTCTCTCCACTATGGTCCACCGGTGATGCTATCAAATTGTGAAAATTTAATTGCATAATTAAAATCTACATGGAGAATGATAAAGAGACAGACATGGCATGCAAGTCACATACATGTTACATGATGTTTGATAAAAATAAAAACAATAAAATTACATATTTCAACTCACACCATGGCAACCTAATTGCCATATCCACATCCACCAGACAAGACTGATTTGCAAGGCATTACATTGATATATGTAATACATGTCATATATGATATTATGTGATTTTGGATACAAGATTACAAATTTCTTCATCCAAGGGATTATTTGCAGTTCAAACCCCAAAATGGTGTTAGAAGCACACAATGTCAACTTTGATACCACATTGGGATTTTGATGATGGGGGTAACAACAAAATAACAAAATTCTTCCCCTTCTACCGAAGTCATTAGATCCATCATAGCTATAAAATGTCAGCAAATAAAATACACAATAGAGGATAAAGATAGTACCTTTATGCATACTACTTGTACAACAAGTGGACATGTCTTATTTAAGTGCAGACTCGATCTTTTGGATCTAGATCCTAAACAACCACCAAGATGTCCAAATAGACAAGAATAAGAAGATTCAGATTATCCATCAAGAACTAACTTATTGTCACCTTCTACAATGTGTTCTATAAGGCTCTGAATGTGTTCCTAAGCCTCTACTTCATCCATGCAGATGAGGGAGAACATGGAGCACCACCACAACCACCAAGTCAAAATAGAACAACAGTTGTCGATGTGCTAAGTGTCCTGAAACTCCCTTTCTTCTCATTAGGTAGCAATCTTTAGGGTGATTTCCTCTCAAAGAGAGAGAAGTTCGATGGTCAACTTGTCTTACAAGTTATTTCAAGTGTTATGTTTTACCCTTTCAGAGGTTCTTCATTTATATAGAAGAGTCATGGGCTAGGAAAAACCTAGTTTTAATCCCTTCCTAATAGCAATATTAAAAATAGTTTGATGCTAAAAACTCAAACTTGATTTGTGATTGACCGATCACGTCTTGTGGTCACCCGGTCATAGTCCCTAATCACCCGATCACATTAGTTGATCGACTGATCATGATAGTCTAGATCTAGATTTGACTTGTTTTCTAATTTTAGACTTACCCTATAAAATTGTGATCGCCTGATCAAGTCACATGTGTCTAGTAAAAATCTCAATCGATCAATTGACAATTAATTGATCTATTGAACCAATCAATATGATTGGCCGATTAGACATTCTAGTCGCTCGATCATAGGGTAAATCTGCATGTTTATGATTCAAAACCATTCAAATCATATATCTTACTGCAAACTTCAATTCCCTTATACATCAATATGCATGTTACCTGATAGGTTCCTAATTACGTTGGAAGTGATGTACAAAACAACACAAGAAAAGATTGATGTCTAGACACACATCATTGCCACCCATGTAATATGAATGAGTTGGAGAACAACTACAACTTATAAAGTGATCAATGTTTCCATGAATGTATAATCCCTTTGTCTCAGATATCCATATTGAACTCAAGGCATGAACTGTCATCCTCTTAATCATTCAATCTATGTTCCTTTAATTGGAGCAAACTATTCAAGATATTGTGAGCTCAATATCATATATTGACTCACATGAGCATGGTAATGCATTTCATAGTATTTCTTATCAAGTGGTCGAGGATATCACTCCATAGGAGGGACAAACTCCATCTAGATCACTCATAAAAAGCCCCATGTGTCATAGTGTACCCAATCACCACCATTTTCAAAACTCATATTTTAAGGCATTTCGGGTTAGTGTCAAAGTACACAAATTTATATGTGTTACTACAGTGACTTCAGGTCCAAGGATTACAATCACCACTGTGAAATTGAGATATGACTCTGACATGTCATTAAATGATTTCTATATGTCAATATCAAAGTGGGCCAGTCCATTACAACTAGTTCTCTAACAAGTACCCATGCATCTGAGTTGATATCCAATATCATGACTAAAAAGACATTTCGTCACCACTGACCATACATGCTAGTCTTGTGTATTATTGTTGTCCAATATTATTCATAATAATACCAGTCTAGGGACATAACAAGAATTAGAACTCTTATTATACATATCATCTCATGTTCAGGTCCTCAACCCAAATCATGTGTCTTCAGGTTAACACATTCTTAGGTCATTGTTAAATTTATCATTCTCTCAATGCTAAATAAACATAATATGTTGAATTGCCTTTTGTTAATAATCAAATCAAGTATAGATATCCCTTTTATAATCATTACATGATGGCTCTCAAGGAATATATCCAACAATATTCTCCTAGAAGGATATTTCTTGGGTTTTTAGTGTTGGCCAGAAACAAAAGGAGAAGGTTATCTTGTGGGTTTCCTCCATTGGTGTGTACAATAGAAAATGATGGTGAACTCCTCATCCTCATCCCCAAAAGAGATAGATGGTATTCTCTTGCATCCACATTCCAAAGAAGAAGTGTTTAAGGTTTCCTATCTTTGATCTTGAGAAGATGGAAAGTGTTGTTTCCTATGCATGATTTTACTAATATGACATTTGGTTTAAATAATAAAGGTGTGGTCATTAGGTAGTCAGACATGAGACATAACCTAAGTCAATGTACATAGTTGTGTGAACTTGTCTCCTTTTCATTTGTATTTATATCTATCTCCAACAAGTCATGTTTAGCTCCATTCAATCTTTAGGTATTGTCTTTGTTCAACCCCTCTAGAGTTCCTTACAAGTTTTCTTTTGTGAAGGATGTCTAAGACTTAATAGGAAAATTTCATACAAAATCTCAACATATGGTGTTTGTTCATATCCTATCATAAGTGACATGTAAAGTTCAAATTGACTCTAGAATCCACCATTTATCTAACCAGCAACACGTGTCATGAAACCTATGAGTGTCAAGGCATGATTGGGTGAGGTGCCAGTGCTAAAAAACCCATGACTTGGAACCCAAAAGACAAACATAGAAGACCATCAATTCTCCTGTGCCCAGTTTTGTATGGGTGGTTGTAGTCTTATCAAGTTCGACCTTACGCTAAAAATATAGATCAAATTATACACAACAAATGAATTTTTTTAGCAAACCAAATTTTCCACTTGCAGGGTCCATCCCAGACTAAACTTAACAACAAAAGTGTGGTCATGTTTTTCTTAGTTAGATATAAATAATTACAATTATGTGTTTATTGTTTGTACAATTAATGAAGGTCATCTTTGGTAGTTGTCGTCAATTGAGCACATAAAATCTACCATCGATCAAATATGAGTAAGGCTTGAGCACACATCGTTCTCAACTATGGTTCAAAGCATGGATTATATTTAGGTTTACCAAATGAATGTATTAGGTTTATTGCCGTTAATTTGTCACTTAGATTTCACACTCTATTTTACAATTGATTTCTCAAATTTATAAACATACATATTATAACGTTACTCAAATTATGTATTAGTAAATAAGTGCACCTAAATACTTTTGTATCTATCATGCAAAATATGTGCATCTAATGAAACAAGTTGGTTGGTTAATTTTGATCTGATATGTTAACTAGAAACCCCAGACTGTGACCGACAACATGTGACCAATCTGACTAATATTCTAGATCAAACTTGACCACACAACCTGGCTCAAATCAGACCGAACTAGGTGGTTTGGTTGATTCTAATTTGTTTTTGGAGTCATATTTAGTATTCTTTGTGGCCTACTTTTGTGGCCAAAATTGCTTTTAAGAAAGAGTTCAGGTCAGTCCAAAGGATGTTGGGTGTGTTAGCAAGAAAACATAGCCCTTGTTTGGTTCGAGATCGAGATTACGAAATCCAGACCGAGTTAGTCGATAGATCCAGATTAATTTATATGGATTTGATCTTATTTTTATTTGACAAACCAATCTCATTGTATGCACTCATTAAATTGAACTGGCCTCGTAACTTGTATTTTTCAATATGACATATAAAATAAAATAACACAAAAGACAGAGTCAAATCTGAACTGGGATTCTGAAATCTTGTTGATAGTATGAATGATTTGGTCTGAATTAGAGGATTATTGAATCCAAAACGGACCACATAGTCCATTTTTTACCAAACAAAATAAGACTGGATCCCGACTGGGTTAGTTGGGATCAATGCCTATGTGGCACAAAAAGACAACACTAGTCCTGATGAGATCCCGAACCAAACAACACCTTAGAGATCAGGGTTGGTTAAGCCATGAAGTGCCCAATGGTTGAGGCCACAACCTATTGAGTCTTGAATTGACTAGCCCGATAAGTCCTTGAATGGATGTGATGTTTCGCAGTTGAAACCATGTGATTTGGAATGCTGTAAACTCGCATCAATACTTTTAGAGACTGGAACTGTTTCAACCTAGTTCCTTTGCTAAAAAGAACGTGTAAGTGTCCGTGATGAGCCAAACAGCATCTATATAAATCATGCGCTTGTACTACTCAACTCTATGGATCACCCTAACGCCTATATCCATATACAAGTGAGAGAAATAAAATGATCTGTAGCCATTAAAATCTGAGATAGAGTCAGCTTTTTTTAACAAGCTCACAACTTTACTAGAGTAAAAAGCGAAGAATAATAGTACGTGCTTTCTTCTCCCAGTAGGGCATTTCATAATCTCGTGAGATGTTTCCAGCCAAAACTATCATGGTAACTAGCAGGGAGACTAGATTCTTCTTGAACTTGAACGGGTGAAACGATAGTGTCGTTACCAGAAACGTATTCTCTAGCAGATATGTAAGAGCTAAAACCTAGAATGGGCACAATGAACTAGATATTAATACAACTAATATTATATTCAACATCTTGTTTTCAAAAAAATAAATAAACGTAATACTTATATGGAGCAGATCTCTCTTCAGAGGTCCGGTCCAAACACAAATCTGACTGAAATCTGTGTTCCAGAAAGAAAACTGCTTGATTCAGACCACGAACAGCCGAACAGGGCAGAGAATCAACCTAAGCTGATTTCATTTCAACTCAATCTTTCCGATTCAGTCCAATTCTCCATCAATCAAGTCTGGAGCAGACAGATTTCTCTTTTGTCTTGGTTCCATGATTACTTTCACCAAAATGGGTGATTCGACTACTACAGTTTAGATGGGCCTGAATCGATGCCCACCCCTTTTTCTACATAATACAATCATATGGTGGAAGCACAAACTTTTAGGCCTAATTCATGACATCGAAAACCTACTACCCTTCACGCCGGCGGTCCCTTAAATTTTGGGAAAACGATATCCAGCCCAGATCCCAACCCAGAAACCAAACCCGGTTTTGACTGGTAGTGCGGGGTCCAACTACTGCCTAGCGACATGATGGCGTGATGGCAGCTGCGTGATGGGTGTCGATGACGTGATGGCGGCTGGCTGGGTGAAAGAGAGAGAGGGAGAAAGAGGATGGGAGAGAGAGGGAGAGAGAGTGAGAAAGGGCTAAAAGAGAGAGTGGTTGTAGATGGGATAAATTGTTGGTTGGGTGAGAGAGAGAGGGAGAGAGATGACGGGAGAAAGAGATGGAATGGATGAAAAAAGAGAGAAAAATCAAAAGAGATATATTTATTTTGCTAATAACTTTCAAACTGTTACATATTTTTTAACAAAATAAATTCTTTTATATTCTTGATGAAAAATGTATTCTAATAAGACTAATGTCGATATATTTTTGAGAAATGTAAGAAGAGTAAAAAAATCAAGAGATATATTTGTTTTGCTAAAACTTTCAAACCGTTACAAATTTTTTAACAAAATAAATTTCGTCAGATTCCTGATGAAAAATACATTCTAATAACACTAATGCCGATATATTCTTGATAAATGTAAGGAGAGTAAAAATTTAAGAGAAATATTTTTGTTAAGAGAGAGAAAAATCAAGAGAGATATATTTGTTTTGCTAATAACTTTCAAACCGTTACATATTTTTTAACGAAATAAATTTTGTTATATTCCTGATAAAAAATACATTCTAATAAGACTAATGTCGACATATTTTTGAAATATATAAGGGGAGAGAAAAATAAAGAGAGATATTTTTGTTAAGAGAGAAAAATCAATAGAAATATATTTGTTTTGCTAATAACTTTCAAACCGTTACATATTTTTTAACAAAATAAATTCCGTTAGATTCCTGATGAAAAATAAATTCTAATGAGGCTAATATCAATATATTTTTGAAAAATATAAAGAGAGAGAAAAAAATCAAAAGAGATATATTTATTTTCCTAATATAACAAAATATTTACTTGGGATGACAAGAACATTTTTTTGAAAAATATTTGTTCATTAATTTAAATGATTAAGTACATCACTTCTCTCTAATGACAACATATTTTAAAAAATTATTTGCAATACTTCTTTCCTATTCTCTAGACAAAATAACTATTTTTTTATAACAAATACTACTTGGACAAAAATCAAAATTGACTAGAGATTATAAAAAAATTACTAGAGATAACAAGAAAATTTACTAAAGATAACACAAAACATTCTCTACATATAACAACTAATTTTTAAAAAAATACTATGTGGATAACAAAAAATTTGACTACATATAACAAAACATTTACTAGGGATAACAAGAAAATTTGTTAGGGATAACAAAAATAAATTCTATAGATAAAAACTAATTTAAAAAAAAATATATTACTTGGATAACAAAAAAATTATCTAAAGATACCAAAACATTAATCAAAGATAACAAAAAACATTTGTTAGGAATAACATAACATTTGTTAGGGATAAAAAAACATTTACTAGGGATAACAACTAATATTTTTAAAAAATACTACTAGGATGATAATTAGTTTGTATAGAGATAACAAAACATTTACTAGGGATAACAAGAAACATTACTAAGGATAACAAAATATTTACGGATAACAAAATGTTTGTATAAATATAATAAAACGTTAACCAAAGATAACACGAATATTTGTTAGGGATAACATAACATTCACTAGGGATAAAAAAACATTTACTAAGGATAACAACCTCTTTTTTTTTTAAAAAAAACTACTACTTGGATAATAAAAAATTTGTATACAGATAATAAAACATTTATTACGAATAACAAGAAACATTGCTAGGGATAACAAAATATTTATGGATAAAAATGTTTGTATAAATATAACAAAACATTAACCGAAGATAACATAAATATTTCTTTGGGACAACATAACATTTACTGAGGATAACAAAACATTTACTAGGGATAACAACTAATTAAAAAAATATTACAAAATATTTACTAGGGATAATAAGAACATTTTTTGAAAAATATTTGTTCATTAATTTAAATGATTAAGTACATCACTTCTCTCTAATGACAACATATTTTAAAAAATTATTTACAATACTTCTTTCCAATTCTATAGACAAAATAACTATTTTTTATAACAAATACTACTTGGACAAAATCCAAAATTGACTAGAGATTACAAAAAATTTACTAGAGATAACAAGAAAATTTACTAAAGATAACACAAAACATTCTCCACATATAACAACTAATTTAAAAAAAAATACTACTTGGATAACAAAAAATTTGACTACATATAACAAAACATTTACTAGGGATAATACGAAAATTTGTTAGGGATAAAAAAAATTCAATAGATAAAAACTAATTTAAAAAAATTACTTGGATAAAAAAAAATTTGTCTAAAGATAACAAAACATTAATCAAAGATAACAAAAAATATTTATTAGGGATAACATAACATTTACTAGGGATAACAAAATATTTACTAGGTTTAACAAGTAATATTTTTTTTTGAAAATAGCTCAATATCATTAAAAGTAAGCCATACAACATCTACAAGATAGATATCTCTCATCAAATAACCAAGCAGCAACTCCTTTTGTGGAAAGATATAACACGAGGCTCAAATTGGGATGTGATAAGTACGCTTCTGCACTGTCCACCTCTTGTAGTGGCTGTCTAAAATAGCTATCTGGGATGGAATTCATCAATCTACAAGAACCTGTGAGTACATCTGGAGAGGAGTTTGCAAAGTCGTTGATAGAGAGTACCATCATGAAGACAACGAAAGATTACCACACAAAGAACTCGACCACAAAGCAACGACACAAATCTAACAACACAGACACAACGACCCACAAAACAGGACGAGAAACACAACTACCAGCGACGAGCACTAAAGTTGTACCAACCAGGAGACCCAGGAAGGAGGCCAAACCTCAGTGATGCAAATACAGAGGAAGGATGGCTCATGCGGATATAAAGGCGGGGAGTAGAGGGTGCCGGGAACTCCACCACCACTCCCGACCATCACTGCGAACAGGGAGCAGAAGACCCGCACGAAGCCCAAACCCAGCTTAATCCTCCTCTGCCTGAAGCACCAAGAGGCGCCCGATCTCACCGTCCGCCCAAGAAGGAACCCGAGGCACGACACAACCAACAAAACTACAGATAAAAGAAGCACTCTCACAGGAGGACCAAAACCAAACCTAACAAATAGGAAACGTTGATTGTCGGTGACTAAAAGGCAACAGAAACCTGTCACAGACAACCACCTAAACAGAACTAACCTAAACAGATAAACGAAAAAAGGGCAGAGACGCTACCACAGACAAGAAAAGGCCGATTACCGGCGACTAAAGGGCAGAGACGCACTAGTACATAACCGACCTTTAGTGTCGGTTATTTAAGGCCTTTAGTGTCGGTTTCTAAGCGACACCTATGTGGGCGACGCTAAAAGCCCAGACGTTACACGTCGGTTCAAAAGTCGACGCCATAACCCTTCGCGCGCCACCGAAAACGCGCCAGCAGGGCACTATATGCGTCAGTTATTAGATAAGAAACCGACGCCATATGCCTTCGCGCCACAGAAGGGCACCATCTTGGGCACTATAGGCGTCGGTTATTAGATAAGAAACCGACGCCATATGCCTTCGCGCCACAGAAGGGCGCCATCTTGGGCACTATAGGCGTCGGTTATTAGATAAGAAACCGATGCCATATGCCTTCGCGCTACATGAAATAGGCGTCGGTTATTTATATAAAACCAACACTGTAACTATGTGTGTTGGTTTTATACAAATAACTGACGCCTTTTTTTTCTGTCAGTCTGCAGAACTGCTGTATGGCTGGTCACAGGATGAGAAACCTGCAGTTCAGTTATGAACTGCAGGTTTTACGACATCCATTGATATCATCCAACAACAGACCACAAACCTGCAAAATTAACAACAAAAATATTCACATTTAGCAATGCAACCTGCAGTTCCATTTGATTTTCACATTTAGAAACATTCATGTAGCTAGCAATCTGTAGTTCCATTCATTTTCACATTCACACATATAGAAACATTCATATAGCAACCAACAATTTCATTCATTTTCACTCAGACACATGTAGAAACATCCAGACATGTAGAAACATTCACACATATATTATAATTCAGAAATTCATTTACAAAATATCATTCTTTAGTCATTATTCGCTATCAACATCCCAATTATATCTTAAATCCCCCACTACTTGTATGGATGTTGACCATTCTTCTCTTACTTCATTTAATTTTCCCGTCGTATAGGGAGCATGTACATCTGGTAAGGCATTTCATGTAGTGTGGTCAGTTGTAAATACTTGTAAAGAGAATGATGTATATATATAATTCATGAGCTATAAATAAGATTGATATATTTCATATTATCTAATGAGACTATATAATACCTTAGTAATATAATCGATGTCCATTGCGGCATATTTGATAATCATGTACATAAATCGCATCACATAGTATCCACACGCCCATCCGTTGTCTTGTGTAGCACACTATAAATTCAAACATACAAAATATTAAAAAATACAACTAATTAAGCAATGTTCACATAAATAATATATACATATATTGCAATCGGGAACTTACTTTCATGTTCTTCCAAATTATTGGCTGGTTCTTTTTTGTGGGGACCTTTCCTCCAGCCTTTTTGAACTCATCAAAACCCCTACATGTTAATGTAACACAGTACATTGCATAATTAAATAGTAATGTAATAACATATGTTAACGGATATGAAAATGAAATATTTCTCACCGGAATAATGTCATTTTCATTATGTATCCATATTTTGTATTCAATTTACTCCCCTTAGGATCTAGATAATGGACAGTGATAGTCTCAGGGACAATAACTAGTAACTCCCAATGGATACCACTAGAGGTAAAAAAGTTAAAAATTAATAACTCAAAATCCACAATAAAAATGTAATTTTCTTAAGTCCAAATTATAATAAGCAAAGTAAGCTTACTTTACATTGAATGGAGCCATTATCATCGTCTTCTTATTTTGAGAAAAAATTGAAAAAGCCTCACAACAATATTGTTGAACTGATGGAGGGTCTTTAGCTACTAGACTAATCAAAGATGGAATCAAAAATCCTACATGTTCGAATGCAAAATCTGCACATATCTTGTCTAAGTAGCTGCAAAATATATATTAATTACGCATGCATTAATAAATAAGAAACCAGATCACCAGATCCTACACAAGGTATATGGATGTATAAAGAAGATCTCACCTTATCCATAGCTCTATCACAGATGTATTTAGCCAATCATATCGAAACAACTCCAAAATATCTTGTATAAATAGTTTGCTTTCGTATGATTGACTTGCAACATCTGAATTTATAGAAACAGTTATAGGGCAATTTATATCATGTTCGCCTAACCATATTGCCATACCCCTACAGTTAGGACCTAACGGGACAGTTAGGTCCTGTGGAACCCAACTGGGTAATGTAGGAGGTGGAAGTGGAGGCCTAGATGTTGTGGGTGTCTTCTTTTTAACATGTATATATATATAATAATTTTAGATCAACTGACATCATATACACACACTAACAATTTAACATAATGTAAATTTATCATATAATTTCAGTAAAGATGACATCCGCTTTTAGCCACAATATCACTTCGCCTTCTGCCTCACCAAGCATTTCACAATCTGGGTGGGCATATGGAAATGGAAGATCCATCTACTTGGGGAATATATGTACCGGGCTCACACGAATCCAACCAGCTGGTAATGGAGACCCGTGAAACATTTCCCCTGGTAGGGATGGGTAAGCCGACGCCTCTGCAATGACATATTCATTAACTTTTAGACGGCATGGCTTCAACCCCTACAAATTTTTGTGTAAAGAATGTTATATACATATATATATATATCATCTTGAAAACATATCATCTTGAATTAAAAAACTAGTTACTATGTCATAAAAATACTGACAGCGGATTTGCTAGGTGGTGGGTCTACAAGATTACTCCCAACGTCTGCAGTAGGAGTAGAGCCTGTAGTAGGAGACACGATAGGTAATGTCTGGTAAGTGGCAGTCTGAGATGCCTGCCACTTTTTCATTGCTTCTTCGAGTTTCCTATCAAATAGCTTATCTACCTATACATGGATAAAAGAAACATCAAATTCTAATTATTGAGTTCTCTTTTACAGTAACATCTACAAGGAAAAAATATGTTACTTCTTCTTGTGAAAGTCCCACTTTTGGGACATGTTTGCGTTGGGATGGCCCAAAAAAAGCTTTGATGCCCACACCAGCTCCTGCAGCCCTAACACGTCTAGGTTGCTCTGGGTTACCCAGAGCAACTGTCAATTCATCCCTTGTGCCCTCAGGGATGAACTTGCATTGTTTCCTCAGCTCGTGCAGCTCCCGCTAATCGCCAAAACAAAAATTTGTAATTAAGTAAACACCACAAATAATCAATATTTGAACGATTGTTGTAAGAGTTGTATTTTACCATTTTTGCATCCGCCTCAGCAGTTGCGGGCTTCCTTATTTCTCCCTTCTTATTTTGCCTCCCAGCTATCCAGATATCATGGCGAGACAGAGGTGTGCTACCTATAGTGGAGGACTCCTGAGTAGCAGTAGACTGAGCAGTAGCCTCAGACTGTAGTCTTTGGCGAATGCCTGCATACTCCTTTGGACCCATTGTGTGGTCATACACATTCAATGCATGCCTTGATCTTTGTGCCTCACTGGGGGCCTAGTTAGTATGCACATTAATGATTTGGTTAGTAACAATAAATGTTAATCTTGAATAGGTGAATATAACATATATTAATGAGATTGAGACTGACGCCTAATACCTTGAATTCATCCGTTTGTCTTGAAGCAACAAACGCGTCCCATTCTTCTTTGTCCAGGAAGTTCCACTGTTCAGTGGTTGTCTTCTTCCTCTTGTCAACTTCTTTTATGTATTCTCGGGTGAGATTTGTCCTATAGTTCCTTAGGACTCTCTCACAGCGTTGCATCACGCATTTACGATGCAGCTTTTCATCCAATTCAAATATACTCTGCAAATTGGAATTGCTATTAACTAGTATCCAAAAAATTAGTAATCTACAAAATAGAATTGCAAATTAATAATAACTCACACATAAATCCTTCCATATTACGTCTTTCTTCTCCTTAGAAACTTTATGCCAAGAATCTATCTTACAACCGCAATGGCTACGAGTAACATACCCAATATATGAAACAAATGAATTATGATTCACACCAGATGCATTTCCTGCATCATCAAAATCCAAAACAAGTTTGGGTACATTGCCCTTTTGCGCTATTAACTTCTTCATCATAGTGATGCCCCTTCTCCTGTCAACTTTTTGGTGTTGCTGATCAAGTGCCTCAAGTGCTTCAGATGGTACATGTGCATCATCAACCTAAAATTTGATAAAATAAACACATTTACAAGATATAACCATAAATGGACATATAGATATAAATATATGATATATTTTTAAAACTTAAATTGTGAGGCAGCGCATTGATGTCCTCACTCTCACGGTAATCATCAGTACGGTCATCAGGAGAATGCTCAGCCATCTGAAAATTCACATTCACATTGTAAAGTTCACATTGTAAAGTAATTCAAATTGTAAAGCTCACATTGTAAAGTTCACATTCATATTGTAAAGTAATTCACATTGTAAAGTTCACATTATAAAGTAATTCACATTGTAAAGTTCACATTCACATTGTAAAGTTCACATTTAGAAAAATAAAACATATAAAAAAACATTGTATAAACATGCCTCTAACATTGTGATTTTTTTATCAATTAACAATCCTTCATTGTGATCTCCGTGCACATACAAGTCATCATTAGCTTCAATATTTTCTGGTGTTGGCAAACCAACTGAGAATGGACTGGAGTCATCATACTTATCATAGTATTGTTCTTCATCTATAGGATCTTCAATGAACTGTCTTTTACCATGAAGAACAACCGACCATTTATCATTTGCAGGATCATCGATATAAAATACTTGTTTCGCATGTGATGCCAATATGAATGGTTCATCCTTCTCGCCAATCTTTTCAAAGTTCACTAAAGTGAAACCCAATCCATCCACTATAACTCCTTTGGTGTTATCAACCCAATTACATTTGAAGAGAGGAATTCTGAAATCTATGTAGTCAAACTCCCATATGTCTTCAATGACACCGTAATATGACATTTTAGCTTCACGTGGACTCTTATCCTTTGCACTTGCAAAAAACATAGTCGATGCTTGAAGGGTGACCCCACTGTTTTGGACGACACTCTTATCATCTTGGCGCTTTGTGTAATATGTGAATCCATTAATGTCATACCCTTCATAAGACATAACCGTCAATTTTGGTTTAAAGGCGAGGCATTTGATAGTTTCAGTAATATCATCTGGTGTTTGAGATAGTTGATGTAAGACTTTATTTTCAAACCACTTAATAAATGTCTTGTTATGCTCTCTAGCAAGCCACATTGTATTGGCTCGAGGATATTGTCTCTTGATGAAATTGGTATGTTCCTCGATATAAACGTTCACTTCGTCCATGTTGTGTAAAATATACAAGTGACCTTGTTCCAACTGCTCACGGCTGATTACTTTCACACGTGATCCCAAAATTCCTTTTCCAAATTGCTCGTCAATATTCTTGTCATTATCAGGAGTGTCATTACCACTAAGAAAGTCATTGCAAAAATCCATAACCTCTCTCGCCACATAACCCTCGATAATACTCCCTTCAGGTCGATAACGGTTTCGAACATCACTTTTAAAAATGCCCATGTATCGTTCAAAGGGATACATCCAATGTAAGAAAACTGGTCCCACATTTTCACTTCCCTAGTCAAGTGGACAACAAGATGTACCATGATATCAAAGAACGACGGAGGAAAATATATCTCAAGCTGACTTAAGGTAACAACCACTTCTCTTTGCAATTTATCGAGAGTATCAAGGTCAATAACTTTGCTGTACAGACTGTTGAAAAAGAAACAAAGTCTGGTGATTGCAAACCTTACATGCTTCGGCAATATAGATCTAATTGTCACAGGAAATATTTGTTGCATTAGAGTGTGACAATCATGAGATTTAAGACCTATCAACTTCAGATCTTTCATTGATACCAATCTACGGATGTTGGATGAGTAACCCTGTGGCACCTTAACATTTACCAAACATTCACAAAAAGCTTTCTTCTCCTTTCTAGACAATGTGTAACAAGCGGGAGGTAAGTATGTTCTCCGATTTCCCATTTCACGAAATTCTGTTAATTCTGGCCTTATTCCCATTTCACGTAGGTCCAGTCTGGATTTCATCCCATCTTTAGTCTTACCTGGTATATTCAACAAAGTACCAATGACACTATCACAGACATTTTTCTCAACGTGCATGACATCGATACAATGCCTGATTGTCAAAGAACTCCAATAAGGATGTAACATACTGAAACTCAGGGTCTTCCCTGCAATTTACCCATTCTTGAGCTTTTCTTTGCCTTTTAGTCCATTTGGACATTTTTCATAAATTTCCCATCCTTTATAATCATTTTTGGACTCCTTGTGCATTTTGAGCACAATCTGAGGTTGAAATCACTATTTACCCTCATTTATGTAAATGAAGGGGTGTTTGCATAAATAACCCACTTAAGGAGCTAAGTGAGGGCTAAGAATGTAATTTGGTCATTAATGGGATAATATAGTAGATAATATTAATTTGGAGCTTTTCGGATAAATATATTATTAATAATATGTATTTGAGTTCATATATGTGTATATTAACCTTAATTGTTTCTCTCTCCTCGAAATATGATTTTAATTCATATTAATATGCTATTTTGTTGAGAAATGATTTTTTGTACCCTAATGTGTTTTATATCTCGAGATTACTCACATGTTTCTCATTAATAAGCTTTTTCATATAATTCCTTGATTTTAATATATTTTTATACTCTTTTATGAGCTATATATTTATTAATGGCCATATTATGTATTAAACGTGGATTTAATTGCATAGCATTGTAATACTCGTCAGTATAAGCCTATGGTTCAATTTTGGTGGCTTTTGGAGTTGTTTTGACCCTTCAAATCCTTTTTATGAGCTTTTAATAAGGTTTAACTAAGGATTTTAATCGATTTCAGTTATATCGAATTGTCACGCTATGGTCCAGTTATTTAACCTGTCACGCGGCCCGGTCCATAGTGGACTCGCATCTAATGGCTCCTAATCGATCTTGATTCGATCCAACGGCCGGGACATCGTCCCCTACCTCCGTTCAGCTGAGCAGACCCGGCCCCTGACCTCCTCCGCGTCGATCTCTCTCCCTCCTTCACCTCTTTGCGAGATTTCTTGTGCGTTGAGTCCGTCTCATCGAGACGCTTCGATCGAGCCACATCTCATCACCTCTCTCCCTGTATGGACGAAACGCCCAAAGTCGGCAACCTCCTCCTCTCCACCATGGAATCGCAGAGACAGCCACGACATCCCCTACGCATATATAAGGCTCTAGAAACGACCCTCGGGCT
The DNA here is from genome assembly GCA_963693085.1 of Alisma plantago-aquatica. Classification (NCBI taxonomy): domain Eukaryota; kingdom Viridiplantae; phylum Streptophyta; class Magnoliopsida; order Alismatales; family Alismataceae; genus Alisma; species Alisma plantago-aquatica. The sequence goes on from OY856414.1 coordinate 346,520,820, forward strand.
TCGTACTTCCTTCCTCCTCCTTCAATTAGTTCCCCGCACCCTCGGCTGCTCTGACCTAGTCGACCTTCTTCTCCGGCGACGGCGAGCTCGCCGCGGCGTTCCACTCTGCCATACCCCAATTGAGTATGCGGTGAGCTTCCCCAACCCTCAATCTTCGGTTTCCAACCCTCAGATCACCTCGCGATACCCCGAACGCCTGGTCCTATAGACCACGGTTTTGACCTCCGCCGCCACCTGCGCTTTTGGTGTTCTGGTGGTTCTCCGCCCTCGCCGACGACTTCGCTTGATTCACCTTGCGTCCGCGAACACGTTGGAGTGCCCATCTCTGATCTTTCTCGTCGGGTTCAAGCTTTTGATCGGTTTTTCGTTTCCTCTGTTTCCCGGCCAGGTCGACATGGTTTCTTGGCCTCTCGAGCATGTATCGGCTATTGATCGGGCTCCTTGACTTCAGGAGACCATGGGGATTCTCTTCCCGGGTTCAGTTCGTGGAGTTGCGCCCTCATGGCGAGTTGGGGTCGGGGAGTCGAGCTCCAGATAACTGCCATCGCTAGCGAACGATGATCGCAGGTCAGGGAATGACCCTGGAGTCCCTCGCTGTTTCAATCGTTAGCTTTAGATCGCAGGGGCAGTATCGACTTTTCACAATGGTTTTTGTTTCCTCGCTGTAACAATTGATATGAACAGATGACCAAAATGCCCTTGTCAATTTAATTGATTTGATTTAACATGCAAGGGTAGTTTAGTCTTTTCCCCTGTTATTTACATCGATTTGTATTTCGATTTAAATACCTGTCACAATATGGTTTTCTTAATTTATGATTGGTCAGGTTTACTTAATTCATAGTAAATCAATCGTTGGTCAGAAAAATATGAATAAATAGTCGATGGAAAGGATTTTTAACGTAGAATCTGATTTTATGATTTTTGAGACCTGATTCTCAAGGGTTTTCCGAAGTTTGCTTCGATTGGCATTTTAGTATGTTAAATGTTTTAAAATACATAATTAATTTATTTTAACTCTGTTTTATAAAATAAAATATTTTTTCTTAATCAGGAGATTATGAGTAATCGTTTGGACTTGGTTTTGAACTCTAAATCGTAGTTTTGTAAAATTAGGGTTTTTCCTATGCTTTATGTCTTTATATATATTAATACATGTGTTATGTTTATAACTAGGATATAATGGGATCGTGATACAATCTGTTTGATGGATATGATGGTAATGTATTTAATCTAAGGTATGTGAGCCCTATTTTGTATGTGACACCTATTTATTTATGTGAAACCTATTTTGTATGTGAAAACCTATTTGAGTATGTGAGACCTATTTCAATATGTGAAGCCTATCTTATGTATGTGACATCTATGATGAATGAGGAATGTGGAATGTAATTGTGCAAACTACCTATCCTTCAGTTGGGCCTTTTCCAACCCCACTATCATTATTGTGCTAGCCTGATTATCCCTCTAATTACATTTATTGGCTCTTTACTTATTTTATGATTCTAATGCCATTGTGGTTCATTCAGTTGAATTATGTGAATCTTGTTGTTGCCTATGTTGGCTCATCTCTTGAAGTACTTGTATAATGATGTTGCCTATGATGGCCTGTTGATTGAGATTATTTATTTGGGTTTTATTCCCAATGCTATGTTGCATCTTGTTATACTTTTCACTATGCTGCCAAGTGAATGTTTATGCATGATAGTGTACATGAGTACAAACCACCCACAGGGCACTGGGGTTTTAGTCCCCCTGTCGGGCACTGGGGTTTTAGTCCCCCCTGCCATTTTATATATTAGGCACTGGGGTTTTAGTCCCCCTGCCACTTTTTAGGCCCTGGGGTTTTAGTCCCCCTGCCATTGGTGAGGTCCGGTAGGTGCCTCACCCTACATTGAGAGGATGTTGAGTCATAATTTATATTCATGCAAATGTAATAATTGTTGATATTTAAATGTGGCAGTTTCTCTCTCTCACATTCATATATTTGCCTCATTCCTTTTGAAATCTCTTATTGTAGAGAATCTTTTATATTGCAAAGCTTTTTATTATTATTTGTCCTATTCCTTTTTATTAACACATACCTTATTTATCTTTCTCTTGCTGGATGACCCCAAACATCCAGGTTAGGGATCAGAGTGCGCATGGAAGCTTGGTGAACCTAAGGCTAAGGATAGAAGATGAAGATGAGGAACACATAGTTTGCCTGATCATAGATGTTTTTATGTTTTAAGTAGTTTGTTTGGAGACAATGTTGTATTAGTTAAGTCTTCCTCTACCTAGATCCTTGTTCTTGTATAAAGTTGTACTTCCTTTATGGAAATTTTGTAATGTACTCTTTATACATTTTGAATAACGTCAAGATTTAATTCTTCCGCTGCCACACAATTGGTGATTTGTTTATCATGTTTAATAGTAGAGACTATGGGTCTTTACAAAGGAAGATCCAAAAATATTGACTTCTTCTTGAATAAAGATTTGTCACTCTGTGTGGTCATAGTACATTGTGATCTCTTACCAAATTCATTGACAAAGTCTTTTACTCTTTCATAAACAACCTCCCCTGGTATAGGTTTATGTGGACTTTGTTCCTCATTCAATCCATTGAATGCTTTGCGCTTCCTACGATACAGATGGAATTTTGGAAGAAACCTTCGATGACCGAGATATACAGTCTTATCGCCATATTTTAGTCTTGTTGAATCAGTGTTCTCTTCACATATAGGACACACTTTAGCTCCTTTGACACTATATCCAAACAAATTCCCATATGCTGGAAAGTCATTAATAGTGCAAAACAACATAGCATGCAAACGAAATGTCTCTCTTCGTGAAGCATCATAGGTCATCACACCTTCACCCTAGAGTTTCTTTAAGTCATCAATCAGAGGTTCAAGATAAACATCGATGTCATTTCCAGGTTGTTTAGGGCCCGATATCAACAACGACAACATTACGTACTTATTTTTCATACACAGCCAGGGAGGAAGATTGTATATAACAAGCATGACTGGCCAAGTGCTATGTTGGCTGCTCAATGTCCCTTACAGATTCATCCCATATGTACAAAGCCAAAGTCTTAGATTCCTGACTTCTTCACCAAATTCAGGGTACAATAGATCAATCTTCTTCCACTGTGGGGAATCAGACGCATGTTGTAGGATCCCATCATTATTTTTCTTAACATATGCATGCCACCTAAAATTCTTCGCATCTATCGGATTGGCAAACAAGTGTTGAAACCGTGATATTATAGGTAGATACCACATCACCTTGGCAGGAGAACCAGTTTTGGACTCCCCCGAAGTCGTCAATTTATACCGTGACGCACCACATTTTGGACAATCTTTCAAATCCACATAGTCCTTTTGAAATAATACACAATCATTCGGGCATGCATGTATCTTCTTGGCATCCATTCCCATTGGGCACAACAATTTCTTTACCTGGTATGTTGAGATTGGCAACTCGTTTCCTTCAGGAAGCATTTCTTTCAACAAAGACAACAATGACGTGAAGCTTTTGTCGCTCCATCTATTGTTAGCTTTCAGCTTATACAATCTCAACACAGCGCTAAGCTTCGTAAACTTACAACCTGTGTATAACGGTATCTCAGCATCATGCACAATGTTTCTAAACATGGGAGGTGGATCGATGTGCTCTACCCCACAACTATCCATCATCACATCAATGATGTCTACTGGAACTGGTTCATTCACATCTACGTCATTGTAGGCAATTTCTTCTTCCACTCAAGCACTGCTATCGACATCCACTGGTTTCGGGTTTGAAATCTCTCCATGCCGGTGCCATTCTGTATAGCCTTGTATAATCTCGTTGCACATGACATGACTTTTGATTTCGTCACCAGTGCTGACTTTCAAGTTGTTACCGCAATGCCTACATGGACAGTAGAACCTATCTTCAGGTTGTTTCCTATGTTCCTCGGCAAATCTAATAAATTGGTCAAGACCAGAAATGAACTCTGGGGTGCAACGATTGCGAATGGACATCCATGATGTATCCATTCTATGATCAAAGAGAAAACAAGTATATATTACAATCAAATATACATGTGCTGTCATTCTTATATATAATAAATGTATACCACCTATCCCATTCTTGAACACCTAATCTCACTAGTAAGTGTATAATGTGTATTGGGTTTTCCAGAAAATATCGGCAGCATTTCCCCGCTGTTCTCCAAGTACATATGTACTTAGAGAACAAACGGGGAAATGCTACCGAAATTTTTTGAAAAACCCAATACACATTATACACTTACATCCTAAGTGAGATTAGGTGTTCAAGAACAGTCCCAAACTGGGGACTATCCAAGATTTACTCCTAATGAGTAAATCTTGGATGGGTTTCTAGGCCAACAAATACATGTGCTGTCATTCTTATATATAATAAATGTGTACCACCTATCCCATTCTTGAACACCTAATCTCACTAGTAAGTGTATAATGTGTATTGGGTTTTCCAGAAAATTTCGACAGCATTTCCCCGCTGTTCTCCAAGTACATATGTACTTAGAGAACAAACAGGGAAATGCTACCGAAATTTTCTCAAAAACCCAATACACATTATACACTTACATCCTAAGTGAGATTAGGTGTTCAAGAACAGTCCCAAACCGGGGACTATCCAAGATTTACTCCTAATGAGTAAATCTTGGACGGGTTTCTAGGCCAACAAATACATGTGTTGTCATTCTTATATATAATAAATGTGTACCACCTATCCCATTCTTGAACACCTAATCTCACTAGTAAGTGTATAATGTGTATTGGGTTTTCCAGAAAATTTCGGCAACATTTCCCCGTTGTTCTCCAAGTACATATGTACTTAGAGAACAAACAGGAAAATGCTACCGAATTTTTCTCAAAAACCCAATACACATTACACACTTACATCCTAAGTGAGATTAGGTATTCAAGAACAGTCCCAAACCGGGGACTATCCAAGATTTACTCCTAATGAGTAAATCTTGGACGGGTTTCTAGGCCAACAAATACATGTGCTGTCATTCTTATACCTACAATCCTAGTTCTTCAAGTTAGGGTGATTATTGATGTCTTTAAAAACATGATTGGCAATTTAGGGAAAAGTTCATCATTTACATTCCAAGCATGTCACATGCATGTGTGCATTACAGTTCATCATTAAGCAAGAAGGGTGATTAGGATTCTCAATATACTCAACAATGAAATCATTATTAACCATTGCAAATGAAACCATTCTCAATATACTCAATATCTACCAAAATGTTGGACCAAAACCATTGCAAATGGATCCTAAGAAAACCCAGTTTGTGATTGTGTGTACATGCAATGATGCAGAATTCTCAAGACATCAGGAGAACTCTAGGCTATAACATTAGTAACTACCTTTCAGTAGAGTAATCTGACTACATTGTAGATTATCATCAATAATCATTTCAATTTTGCAATAGAATGTTCTAAACAAATCAGTACCTAAACCCTAAACACAAATAAGTAAATAACTTTAAAAAATAAAAAAAATGCCCAGCAACTGCTTGGGCGTGCCTTGGCACCGCCCAAGCAGCCGCCAGAGCAGAGGAAGAAGGAAGAAGGCAGGGCGGGCATACCTTGAGGGCAAAGGAGAGAAGCGGCCGGAGCAAGACCTAGCAGCAGCTGGCAGCCGACGCCGGCGGCGAGGAGAGAAGACGAGCGGCGAGGAGAGCACAGCAGCCACCGGCGGGGGCGGCTGCAAGGAGAGGAGAAGCACCGGCGAGGAGCGGCGGCGGAAGGGAGAGCAGCAGGAGCGGCGGCGAGGGCGCCGGCGGTGAGTGTTGGTGGCGCGGGGGAGCAACGGAGGCCGGGGCAACGACGGAGGTGACGAGGGGGAGTAGAATCGCCAGACCTAGCAGCTAGAGTCGCAATGAAACAGAGAACAATGGGGGAAAAGTTCTGTTTGCGGGGCTCTTAACTGTACTATAGGCGTCGGTTATTCAAAACAACCGACAACTAACACTAACAGTGTCGGTTCTGAACAACAACCGACACATGTACTTGATTATAGTCATTGGTTTTAAGCTACAAAAAAAGTGACGTCTATATTCATATGCCGATTAAAAAAATCGTTCTCGATTTATGACCATAGTCGTCGGTTTCTACTTCAAACCGACGCTTAAAGGGTGTGAAAAATTCCCCGCGGACAGCGCGGGAAAACTCATAAGCGTCGGTAGTTGTAGTAAAACCGGCGACTAAAATGTGTCCAATTTCTGTCTCGCGAATAACCTTTAGTCGTCGGTTTTTTATTTATCAACCGACGCCATATGTCAAATTTTGGAGGAATTTTTTTCGCTAGAAATTTTGGATTTGGCGGTTAATTTTAGGTGTCGGTTTTTTATTAAGTAACCGACACTTAATAAAAGTGGTACCCGTGTCTGGTCGCCCTTCATAGATTGGATGTCGGTTTATGTTATCAACCGACACTGTAGAGTTTAGGTGTCGGTTTAGTTATACAACCGACACCTTGAAAAGTGACTTTATAAGCTATTTCTGTAGTAGTGACGTTGCCACTGACAACAACGGAACCTGAACCAAACTGAAAACGAAAGAAACACAGGAAAACAAAAGAAAGGGGGGAAGAAAGCCAGCAGCAACAGTAGGATCGGAATCCCCAAGATGCCTCTCGTCGACTCCACAACCTCAGATGAACGCCGACAACCACCTAAAAGCAACCACAACGATCAGCACCGCCTCCAAGCACAGCCAAAAGCCGGATCTGAGATCACCCTCCCAGTCGCCGTAGGATGTAGGCAGAGCAAAAGAAGAAGAGAATGACCTAAAGCACCCTCAGGAGAGCGATCCAAACTGAAGCCAGGCTGGGGTAACCCCAGGGGAGCAGGGCGGCGCACCCAGGCCGCTGAGCCCGCTCCCCCAGGAACAGAGAAGACGTGCCCTAGTCACCCCTTTCAGTCGCACGGGACGCTCCTCAGTCGCGGAAGCAAACTTAAATTGTATGTATCTTTTAAAAATACTACTTGGATGATAATTAGTTTGTATAAAGATAATTAAACATTTATTAGGGATAACAAGAAACATTGCTAGGGATAACACAATATTTACAGATAACAAAATGTTTGTCTAAAAATAATAAAACGTTAACTAAAGATAACACAAATATTTGTTAGGGATAACATAACATTTACTAGGGATAACAAAATATTTACTAGGGATAACAATTAATTTTTTTAAAAAAAAACTACTACTTGGATGATAAAAAAAATTGTATACAAATAACAAAACATTTATTAGGGATAACAAGAAATATTTTTTTGAAAAATATTTGTTCGTTAATTTAAATGATTAAGTACATCACTTCTCTCTAATGACAACATATTTTAAAAATTATTTGCAATACTTCTTTCCTATTCTCTAGACAAAATAACTATTTTTTTATAACAAATACTACTTGGACAAAAACCAAAATTGACTAGAGATTACAAAAAAATTACTAGAGATAATAAGAAAATTTACTAATGATAACACAAAACATTTTCTACATATATCAACTAATTTTTATAAAAATACTACTTAGATAACAAAAAATTTGACTACATATAACAAAACATTTACTAGGGATAACAAGAAAATTTGTTAGGGATAACAAAAATAAATTCTATAGAGAAAAAATAATTTTTAAAATATATATATTACTTAGATGAAAAAAATTGTCTAAAGATAAAAAAATATTAACCAAAGATAACAAAAAACATTTGTTAGGGATAACATAACATTTACTAGGGATAACAAAACATTTACTAGGGATAACAACTAATATTTTTTAAAAATACTACTTGGATGATAATTAGTTTGTATAGAGATAACAAAACATTTACTAGGGATAACAAGAAACATTGCTAGGGATAATAAAATATATACAAATAACAAAATATTTGTCTAAATATAATAAAACATTAACCAAAGATAACATGAATATTTTTTAGGGATAACATAGCATTTACTAGGGATAACAAAACATTTATTAGGGATAACAACTATTTTTTTTTAAACTACTACTTGGATGATAAAAAAGTTGTATACAGATAACAAAACATTTATTAGGGGTAACAAGAAACATTACTAGGGATAATAAAATATTTATGGATAATAAAATATTTGTATAAATATAACAAAACATTAATCAAAGATAATAAGAACATTTGTTAGGGATAACATAAAATTTACTGGGGATAACAAAACATTAATTAGGGATAATAACTATTTTTTTTAAATACTACTTGGATGATAAAAAAAATTGTATATAGATAATAAAATATTTATTATGAATAACAAGAAAAATTTACTAGGGATAATAAAACAAAAATCATATAGATAACAACTAATTTAAAAAAATATGGTACTTGGATAACAAAAGATTTGTCTAAAGACAACAAAACGTTAACCATGGATAACAAGACATTTGCTAGGGAAAACAAAACATTTATTAGGGATAAAAAAATAAAAAAAATTGACTAGAAATAACGAAAAATTTGACAATGAGAACAACATTCTACATGCGAGATAACAAATGATAACATACTAGATGAGACATAACAACTAGATTAAAAAAATTATTACGTTTGACACTACTTCCCTCCTCCATTCTATTTTATCTCTCATCACAATACATAAATTTATGAGAAGTGATATATTCAAAGTATCAGAAATATGTCGACATTAGTCTTATTGGTTTGTATTTTTTATAAGGAACCTAACAATTTTTATTTCATTAAAAAATACATAACTGTTTGAAAGATATTAGCAAAATAAATTTATCTCTCTTATTTTTTTCTCTCTCCATAAAACTATTCTCTCTCCCGTCTTCTCTCTCACACCCTTTTTTTCCAGCCACCAACCAGTCACGTCACCAACCAAACCCCTCTCCCACGCTCTCTCTCCAGCCTCTCTCACACGCTCTCTCTCTCCAGCCCCTCTCTCACGCTCTTAGCTCTCCAGCCCGTCCCATCATCGTCACAGCAGCAGCAGCTGTCCCGCTGTTGTAGCTGTCCTCTCGTCAACAGGGTTGCAACAAATATTTGGGATGCTAGTGGACAAATCGAGTGTGGGTTCTGGTCTAGTATTGGGGATGTATAGCAAAGCTCAAAATTTTGTCACCACAACAAAAACACTTGTCACTTTTAGATTAACCTAGAGTGCAGATCAATTTTGACATGTGCAAAACCCACTAATGAAGGAGCGTGACTTCCCCTCTTCATTGCATTAATTATATAATGTTGTTAATATTTTCTGTGTGAGTTCAATGTTTCAGCTCTCACATTTCCCATAATTATGCTACTTATGGAGTCTCCCGAATTCTGTAAATGGGTAGGCTATAACATGTTCTACGCGCCCATCCATCCGATTTTGGGGAATGGGAGCGGACACTTCCTCCTATAAAGCAACACTTAAAGCAATAAATGATGAGGGAATTAGAAGAGAGTGAAAATGTTTTTGTCCATAACTTTCAATCCAGACTGTATTTTTTGATGAAATAAATTGTATTAGAATTTGTGTAAAAAATACTTTGCAACAAGACTAGTGTTGACATATTTTGAAATAATGATAATACGAGACAATATAGTATATGTATTTTAGGATATCATACACATGTTCTGGGTATCGTACTACATCACCTATGTGTTCTCCCAAATCATATACAATAGTTACTTATTCATCTATTGATTCGACTGATCTTACACTAGTAATGAATTTAGTATTGTACTTTTAAATAATGGGGAAAGATTAGCTACAATAGTTGAAAGTATTGTATTTTAGTAAAATGTGTATTTTTAGTGAAATGTGATTAGTTTATATAGGTATTGTATGTGGTTATCGACTTTCTTTTATGCATAACATGTCTCGTATAGTAAATAACAAGATTATCAAATCATATATTGTTGTTATGTCTTGTACGGTACCTATAGTACTGTATGTCTAGTACTATACTTTGTATTACATAATGTAGTTGTTAGTATTGTACTTCTTATAGAATGTGTGTGTATCCTTGTATATAATTTTAGTCAAATGCTATAATCTAAATGTATGTAAAAATTAATATAAATGATAAAATATACAATACTTCTGGATTTTTGACAGAATATTGAATGTGAAAAATAAGGAGGCAATTAGTATTGTACGTCTATACATATTACGAATGTGAATATTTAAAAAAAGATATGGTTGTTCGTACTGTACTTCTAGTAGTGTACTTTGTTTTACAAAATTTGTCTGTTAGTACTGTACTTCTTGTAGAATGTGTGGGTATCCCTGTATAGGATTTTTGTCAAACTCTACATTCTTAATGTATGTAAAAATTAATATAAATGATAAAATGTACAATACTTATGGATTTGTAACATAATACGAAATGTGAAGAAATAAGGAGGCAATAAGTATTATACCCAAATGGTCAATCTAAGTACAATACCCAAAAACATATAATACTTTTGTATACTTCTCTCTACTTTTATTATTATAATATTATTTTTTCCAAAGTACGTCAACATTGGTCTTGATAGAAAATATTTTTATGACTAACCTAATTATGTTTATTTGGACCAAACATTTCTTACGATTTGAGAGTTATGTGCAAAACATTTTTCTCTCTCTAGTTTTTTTCCTCTTTCATTGTGTATTTACTTTTTCTACCACATCAACATTGACCACACCTCCCAACTACCGGGTGGATGACCGGGTGGGTGAGAGGGTGTGTGTAGCTTAGCTCTAACATGTTTACCCACCATCCATACCCTATAGGTAAGATAAGGATGAACATATTTTTACTCACCACTTGTTTATTCTGTATCCATTTCACCCTCATCTTAAGAGTGATAGGATAACGAAGAAGTTTTACCATAACTACTTTACCAATTTATCTCTTATTATAACTTTGAATTAGTATTTTTTATCATAATAAATGTATATATACTTATTAAAACTCTAACGAGCAACACTACTTCTTTATTAATCTGTACAAATATAATTTTAAATTTTTAAATAAACAATGGGCAGTATGTAACCACCTTGTATAGTACATATAGAGAGAAAAATAGATTTATTAATAAAGATTAATATATTGCAAGAGTTAGTTCGTATTTTTGGAAAACTATCAGGTTAGATAATTGTATATTATCAAAATATAATTAAAACTAACAAAAAGTGAGTTTTAAGAGTGTTTTGTATTTGACATAGGGAATCTCATATGAAATTGTTGTAGAAAATATTGTATACCTATCTTCATATTATTTATCTATTTCATCTGTTATCCTACTCATTTATCCTATGGGTAAAAGAGTGATGGTAAAGGGAGGATAAAGACTTTTAGAAAATGGTAATCGCTCTATCCGCTACCCACATCTTTGATGCGGATAAGAGTAAGAACAAGTCCTTACTTTATTCTACTCTACCTATTTACAGCCCTACCTCAAATGATGCATGAAACCAATAATTCATTGGCTAGTTACATCGTCCCTGTATGTATAATTTAACTTCTTATCACTCTCTCTTTTAATTAGCAACTTCAGTAACTTATCATTGATGGTTGTTTTAATTTGTAGTTCTAAATCTTTAAAGTTGCGCCTATTACTCTTTTGCCCTGTCAATGTATATCTACCGTATGTAATATATCTACAGTTGGAAGTCTGAATGTGACGTTGCACAGCCAAAGCCCTCCTTTGCTTTTTTTTTTTTTTTTTGAAATCCCCTCCTTTGCTTCTTAGTTGCTACTTCTATTGTGTGTTGCCGACTTGGACGTCTCGTCGGCAATGGGGCTCCCTACACGTTGTCAACATCCTACAGCAGATGCCTCCGTCGTTGTGTTGCGTTTACGTGTTTCTTTTTACACTAACAAAATGCACGTGCTTAGCACGTGATTCATATTTGATTCATCATAATAAGAAAAGTATGCATAGAAAGTTATATTATTACATACACATGTTCAACTATATCAAAATTATACTTTTTCATATCTACATAATATATCAAGATTATACTTTTCCGTATCTACATAACACATCTAAGTATACATATATAGACAATATAATTTCTTCTTTTTTATTTTCAAATTTTTAACAGCACCAAATTCTTATATTTCCTTTCAGCTTGTACTTGAGATGTGAGATGCATTCTTGTGAGATTGGCTTGCCACTTCTCAATAAGGTTGTATTGTTCGTATACATTATAAGTGTCAGATTAATATTTATACCCATAGAAGCATTGTTGTAACTATCATATTTAGTTTGTAAAAAATATAATTAATAAACTATATGTTTAATGAAAAAATCATGCAATAAAAAATAAAACTTGCAAAAAAAATTAAGAGAGGAAATGTAATGTATCAAATCATTCAAATTAAAGATAAATGATTATAAATTCCATTAGGAAAATTTGAAACTAAACTCTAACCTCCTGCACAAATTAGTTTTGATGGTTCTTCTATAGGATGAATGAGTATATTCTTGAAAAGAATAAATTCAAAATTAATACTCATATTAAATACATATCATGTATTATATAATATTAACACATAACTGTTAGAAAAAATGTACATAGAATGTATAACTAATTAGCAGCATGAGAAAAAGAATTATAGACTCTCGAATAATATTCTTTGGACGTAAATATAACCACCTATGCAAAATAGATCAGGCAGTTTGTATCAGGAATGAGCTTGTTTCTAAAAATAATAAATTCAAGGAATCATTCTAATATATTTTTTTAAATGGCATTAGACCATTTGTACAATAGTGATGATCTTTTAAATAAAAAATTTGAACAACATATAGATAATGTTCTACATATGGCTACTATGTACGCCCAAAAAGGAAGATATAACTTTGTGTTCTACTCATACATCATACTATATTCTACATAACAACACTAATAACATGCTATGTCATATACACTGTGGCAACACATCCCACTATCACACAGACAACGAGGTGTTACGCGAAAACGTGTGGAAAACACCATAAATCACAAATTACCAAAAACACGGGTTAATTAAAACCGATTGCAGAAAGCAGAGAAACTAAGAAACTGTTACATTTAGGCCCTCATCTTGTAGGGAAACAGGTTAAGTAAACATTTACAAGCCTTGATACATGTTCACAGCTTAGGAGATCAGCTGTCCTATCATCACATGAGTTCATCACCTGTTTATACATACAGAACGGCCCACATGCGGCCAGCAGCAAGATACACAAAACGTCATCGGCTATACATCATGAAACAACATCAAAACACCACCAAGGACCTGAGAGTACAGGGATGACTCTAAGACTCTACTACAAAATGACCAAAACAGCAGCATGTCCATCTCTTGCCTTCTACTACTCTTCTTGCTGCTCGGCCGCAACTCCGCGACCACCACCACGTCTAGATCGGACACCTAAAAAGGTAGTAAACCAACAGGGTGAGACACACAGTCCCAGCGAGAAACATAACTCTCCGCCAAAACTATAAAACCAAAGGAAGATGAAAGCAACAACAACAGATAATAGATAGAAGGTACAACAAGAGTAGTTTATATAACAAGACTATTCTTACCATCAGGCTTACCAGACTGTATGGAAGGCATATACCCAAATATTTCTTTATGGAACATGATTAACAAGATAAGATTTATAAGATCTTACCTCATAACATAAGGAACGTATAAGTAACTGCAAGTATAACGAGATTAACTACACAAGCAAGGCCTCAATCAATTTTCGTGTTTTATCTTAAGCAGTAAATACTATTAGGCTGAATTACGTATTGTTATGCCCTAAGGAAGTGAGCCGTACCGCTCAAATCCAACCTTCGGTTACGAAACCCAACCTTCAGTTGCGAAACCCAAGCCGGTGCCATACAAGGTCAATGGAAGAGCCAGACTCCATGACCTCTCTACCTCATGGTTAGTGCACGAGTACAACACAAGCAAGACCGCAGTCTCATGCTTAAGTGGCCTCAACCACAGGGTCAGGCTACCCTCTGCCTAGCTCGCCTCGGTACAGGTATCGGTGCTACTAAAACTGAGCCACATGCCTATTCACCGTGCTCTGAGCCATGAACACATTCATGCTCCCATATCACATATCTTGAGCCATGAGCCTGTTCACCATGCTCTTATCATATTGAGCTACGGGCCTGAATCTGCACTCTGGAGTCTACAACTGAAGTTGCACTCATACCTCCTCACTTTAGGCTAGGAGCAACCTCGCATATTCAATAATATGCGCTCCGGGTTAACCCGCAGGAGAACCCATTTCACCATCACCAGCTCCTGACGATGATGGATCTATGGCCAGGGCAAACTACATCATATGTTCCACTGTAATTAGTTAGTACATTTTAAGTGGATTTTTGAGGCAACCAAGTTGTAACACATGCATAACATAAAACTACATTATTATTGCCACCATCATGCTATTCCGGGATCTCAATCCCTCATCACAAGAAACCAATGCCTCAATAGGCATTCAAATTACTTGGGATATCAATCCCAGATCATCATCAGAGGATAATACCTCAACTGGGCACTTTAGCCAAACCCAGGTCCTCATACCAAAGCACATCATGCATGCTATCTCATCATCAAGAGTAACCATCAAAACAGTGTTACTCAAACATATATATACCTCACATCCCTTTACCTGGCTATGCATCTGTATGGAACACATGCATGGTTAGTATGCACAATCATCATGTATTAACAGAAATACCATATTATCAAACATAGGCAACATTGATGATTATATACTTGTCATCCATGCCTCAACCTGTGACAACAGACATAGGCCATAACATCATGCAAGGCATCTTATATGCTTATCATTTACTCAACATTATACATATAGTTCCAGATGATCATAAACACAGGTACTACCATGTCAAGCTACATAGATGTGATTCATTATATCAACTATCATAAATCAAACGTGATTACATCAGCAAAGACTAGCGTATCGGTTTCCATACAAGGAACAAGACCCTCACTAAAAACACCCACTACCCTCACCAAAGGTAGTATCGGGCAGAGTACTCTCCCCTATCGCCCAACACTCTAGCCTCTTATCGGCCAAGCCAAACCAGTAAGGAGAAACGGATATCACCCCATGGTGTATCGGGCAACTCTAGGCGTCGAGCACCACAGGTGTCGTGCAAAAGTGCGATGTACACCCACAAGTGTAATGGGCAACAAGGTATATCGTGCAACCGAGCCCAAGGGGCGTAGCGTGCAAGGTGTAATGTGCATCAGGATATTGTACGACATCCATCATGTGTCGTGCATCACCAAGATGCCATGACGCCCAACACACAGCTAACCACTGAGCCCCATATCTTCCAAAGGTGTAACGGCTAACGGGCAAACATAGCGTGCATCTCAGCCGAAGGGTATCTCATGCAACACAGGGACAATGGCCACAAAGCTTGTCAGGCAGCAGAGCCTAGGCGTGATGTGCATCATGTGTAACGTGCACCATATGTATCGGGCAGAGCTTTCAACATAGTGTGACGCCCGACACACAAAGGTTAAGGTCCAGAGTGTACCGCCCAACACAGCTACAACAACATAACGTCTAAGGCTCTAAGTCAAGAGGGGTATCGTGCAACACCAGCCCCAAGCCATATCGGCCAAGATGCAACCCGACAGGGTCACCACCATCCTCAAGCACAAGGGCACCAAAACCCTAATGGATCAAGAAGATGACTCAACTATCAAGAGAGAGGGGTCTTGCCAAGCTTCTTAACACCAATCAGGCAACACAAGGTTCAACCACAACCAAGGTCCACAACCATCACATAGCTCATCTTTCAAGTCCATGGTGAGAGGAGGGTGTTGCTCAAGCCACTAGAACACAAGCTCACCTCTCAACTTAAACAAGAGAGGAGTATTGCCCATATTACTAGAACTCAAGCTCACTCCTCTAGACCTAGGAGAGAAAGGGGTGTTGCTCAACAAGAAACCCTAGAACATGGTTCGACCAACATGAAGCAACTAAGCAAGAAACTAAACTAGCAACATGCATAGCCGATATGATCATAAGCAACATATAAGAACATAAAAGAAGGTAGTGTAGTTAGGGTTAGGAGTTATGTAACCCGCCTTAAGGAAGCTCCAAGCTCCTAGCTCCAAGCACCACCACAAGAAGGAGGGCAAGGCACTCTAGGGTTCGGCCACCACTAGAGGAATAAGGAGACTCCAAGGCAAGGATCGGCCACCAAGCTTGTAAAAGAAGAGGGTGTCATGCACCAAGGGAGAAGGAGACTAAGGAACTAAAGGGATCCTTAGCAAGAGAAAGGTGACACATATATAGAAGAGGGTGGAGGAGAAACCAAGGAAGGACAAGGCAAGGTGTCGCCCACCTAGGGACACTTGTCCATGTGCAAAGCCACCACTCTAACATGTCCTAAACACATGTCCAAGGCCATCGCCACATGCAAGCATCAAGCTCCAAGTGTCCACTAGTGGTGACACAAACGAGTTCAAAGAGGGTCAAAGGGTCCCTGGGTGACACACCTCCACACCATGGCCGACACACCCACACCATGGACGACACACACCCGGGCGACACACCACAAGCCGACACACCTAGGCCGACACAAGGGCTCACTTTTGCCCGAAAAAAGGTCCAAAGAAGCAAAGACAAGGCACCACAAAGCCCAACAAGCTCAACCAAGCCCCAAAGGAACTCAAGCAACGAGCCCAAACCTTCCTCTCAACACTAGAGGAAGCAAGGAGAGGGAGGAACACCTCACAAGGTGACAAACTTGCCCACAAACCCTAAACTTGAGTATATTGTAAGTAGCACCTCCAGCTTTCAACAAAACACCAACAAACCCTAATCACCATGAAAGGTGATTAGCAAGCAACCAAGCATTAGGGTTAAGCAAAGTGAACAGGATAAGCCCTAAACGGAGGTCAGGGTCCTTACAAGCTAACCCTCTACAAAGGGATTTCATCCTTGAAATCTGAAGAGAAAAGTGAGGGATACTTCCTCCTCATCTCTTCCTCAAGCTCCCACATGGCTTCCTCAATGCCACAATGATGCCAAAGAACCTTCACAAGAACCAGGTCCTTCCTCTTCAGCTTCTTAACTCTTTTGTCAAGGATCATCACAGGACCTTCCTCGTAGGTCACATCTTCATCATGCTCAACTTCGACTGGCTGTATCACTGTCCCTGTATCCGGATGACTTTTCTTCAACATACTGACATGGAACATTAGGTTTAGCCGATACAACTCTGGCGGAAGCTCTAACTCGTAGGCTACCTTGCCCATACGTGCTATGACTGGGTATGACCCCATATACCTAGGTGCTAGCTTACCCTTCCAGAAAAACCTTAGCACACCTTTCCACGGTGAGACTTTAAGATACACTTTGTCTCCTACCTGGAACTCTAAAGGTCATCGGCGGTTGTCTGCATAAGACTTCTGCCTGTCTTGTGTCGCTTTCAACTGTTGCTGTATCACCTTGATCTTCTCTGTTGTCTGCTGTACTATCTCAGGACCCAAAATTTGATATTCACCAGACTCATACCAACACAACGGAGATCTGCACTTCCTGCCATATAAGGCCTCATAAGGAGCCATGTCAATGCTCCGCTGATAACTGTTGTTGTAAGAAAACTCTATCAAACTGAGATGTATGTCCCAACAGCCTAGGAACCGCAAAACGCAAGCTCGAAGGAGATCCTCCAAAGTCTGAATAGTCCTCTCAGACCGTCCATCTGTCTGTGGGTGGAAAGCGGTACTGAACCTCAACTGAGTTCCCAATGCTTTGTGCAACTGTTCCTAGAAATGACTCGTGAACTGCGGACCTCTGTCGGAAACTATCGTTGCTGGCACACCGTGCAAACGTACTATCTTATCCACATATATCTGGGCGAGCTTCTCAGCTGTATACGTTGTCTTTACAGGTATGAAATGGGCAGACTTCGTCAATCTGTCCACTATTACCCAAATGGAATCATGATTCCTATTTGTCCTGGGCAGACCAACTATGAAATCCATGGTTATATGATCCCATTTCCACTGCGGTATCAGCAAGGGTTGCAACGTACCTGCCGACTTCTGATGTTCAGCCTTGACTTGCTAACATACCGCACACTTAGCCACAAACTTAGCTACATCTTTCTTCAAGCCGGACCACCA
Organism: Alisma plantago-aquatica; assembly: GCA_963693085.1. Lineage (NCBI taxonomy): Eukaryota > Viridiplantae > Streptophyta > Magnoliopsida > Alismatales > Alismataceae > Alisma > Alisma plantago-aquatica. The sequence continues at coordinate 346,538,994 of OY856414.1, forward strand.
ATAAAGGTCCTTCAGACTATGATACATCTTGGTGACACCTGGATGCATAACATACATCAACATGTGTGCTTCCTCGAGTACTAGCTTCCTCAAATCATCTGCATTGGGGACCACCATCCTATCTCGGTAGCAAACTAGTCCATCCTCGGACTCATGGAACCCATCACGCTTTTCGCTGCCAAACTCTGATATGATCAATTGTACTGTCTCATCTGCTTGTTGTGCATCTTTGATCTGTTGTCTCAGCGTAGGCTTGACTTGCATATGTGCTAAAAGTCCAGCTAACAAGGAAACTTCCATCTGCACATTCATCTGCCGCAAGGTAACAAACATATCCCGTCTATGACATACCAAGGAACTCAAATGTGCCCTCTTTGTAGGAGAAGAAGAAGACTTTCGGCTAAGCGCATCAACTACCACATTTGCCTTACCAGGATGATAATTGATGGTGTAATCCTAATCATTGATTAGCTCCATCCATCGACGCTGTCGCATGTTCAACTCATGCTACGAAAAGATGTACTTCAGATTCTTATGATCCGTAAAGATCTGACATACTTCCCCGTAGAGGTAGTGTCTCCAAATCTTTAATGCATGAACCACTGCTGCCAACTCCAAATCATGAGTCGGATAGTTCTCCTCGTGTTTCTTAAGCTTTCGCGAAGAAAAAGAAACCACATGATTTTCCTGCATCAGCACACAACCTAAACCTTTATTGGAGGCATCGCAGAAGACAACATAGCCCTTTCCAGGCTCTAGCAGCACTAGTACTGGAGCACTAGTCAGCTTTTCCTTCAAACTTTGGAAAGCTTACTGACAACGGTCATTCCAGACAAAAGGTATATCCTTTTTGGTCAACTTTGTCATCGGCAACGCAATCGTACTGAAGTACTTGATAAACCTCCGGTAGTATCCTACCAAACCCAGGAAACTACAAAATTCTTTCGGCGTCTTCAACTGTTCCCATTCTGCAACGGACTCCACCTTCTTCGGGTCCACTTTAACTCCTTATGTATATATCACATGACCCAATAAAGTCACTTCCTCCAACCAGAACTCACACTTACTGAACTTGGCATACAACTGATGTTGGCAAAGAAGAGTCAATGCTAGTCGAAAATGTCGCTCATGCTCTTTCCTGTCCCGACTATAGATCAAGATGTCATCTATAAAGACTACAACAAACTGATCTAGAAACGGATGGAACACTCGATTCATCATGTCCATGAAAGCAGCAGGCGCATTGGTTAGACCAAATGGCATAACCACAAACTCGAAGTGACCATACCTCGTCCTAAAAGCTGACTTTGGTATGTCATCCGCCTTAATCCTTAACTGATGATATCCGGACCATAGATCGATCTTTGAAAACACTGTAGCGCCACGTAACTGATCGAACAAATCGTCTATCCTCAGCAACGGGTACTTGTTCTTGATCGTGACTTTGTTCAATTGTCAGTAATCTATACATAACCGCATCGATCCATCTTTCTTCTTAATGAACAATACTGAAGCACCCCAAGGTGACGTACTCAGTCGGATGAAACCTTTCTCCAACAACTCTTGTAATTGTTTCTTAAGCTCTGCCATCTCTATTGGAGCCATCCTATACGGTGTATGTAAACTGGTTGCGTTCCTAGAACTAGATTGATCTCGAAATCAATCTCTCGGGGTGGAGGAACACCAGGGAACTCTTCAGAAAACACATCCACAAACTCTCAGACAACTGACACCTCCTCAAGGCTAGGACCTTTTGCCTTGGTATCCACCACGTGAGCTAAGAACGCCTCACATCTTTGTCATAACAACTTCTCTGCCACCATAGTGGATACTAGACATGTCGGAAGAATATTCCTATCTCCTTGGAAGATCCACTTCTCTCCATCATCATCAAACACAGCTTGCTTGGAACCACAGTCCAAAACAACCTTATACTTCTCTAAGGTATCCATCCCAAGGATCACATCGAAACCATGCATATCAAGTGGTATAAGATCCAGTTGTATACTGTGTCCCGAAAAAGATAAGACACAAGATGGACACTCTTCTCGAAGCATCGAGGAACCATCAAGAGGGGTTTCTAACAACAAGCTATCCTTCTTACAACTAACAGGTAAATGGCAGTTCTCAAGCATACTATAGGCGATAAAAGAGTGTGTAGCACCCGGGTCAACTAGAACAGATATAAAGTAAGAAGAAGACATATCCGAATGAAATAACTCCATCTGATCTATCACCACTCGCGGGTTGACTATCGCCTCCGGCTGACTCATAACATAGAATCAAGCCATTACTTGCTGTCCACATCCTCTGCCTCCTTGAGCAGACGATCCCGATTGCGACGCTTGACCACGTCCTCGCCCTCTGCTACTACTCGGCTATTATCTATGTGGCCCTTGTTGATTCTGCCTTGGTTGCTGTGTCACTTCAACATCTCTATTCGGGTAGTTGAACCTGAAATGCTCGATCTGACCACAAAGATGGCATGGGCTATCTTCAAACCATGGCCTAGATGGCCATGTCACTGCCACAGAAGTTGTACTATGTGCCTTTGACAGTGAAGAAACATAACCTATTCCCTTACTCGGAGACCAATGTGACGGTACACTGGAACCTCTCATCACGGAAGGTGCTGAAAACCTTGGCTTTTTGAAGCCACCAAACCTCTGTCCCTGGAACCGAGCAGGCCTCTTCTTAGACATGGATTCTCTTTTCTCCCTAACTGCCTGTTTAATCCTCCGTACAGATTCCACAAACGTAGCAAACCGCTCACGGTTCTCCAACGCAGAAATAGGTGTTGTCAGCTCAGCACTCAGACCCTTCTCAAAACGTCTGATCCGCTCCTCATCTATTGCTTCCATGTGAGGACCAAACCTCAATAGATCCATGAATTTAGCCTCATACTCGGTGATGTTCATCGTTCCTTATCGCTGGCTCTCAAACTGACTGATCTTCTTATCCAGATACATCTTCGGAAAGTATCTGCTGACGAACTCACGTCGGAAAACCTCCCAACCGATCATCTCACCAGGACGCTTCTCCTCCTCGATGGTCCACCAGTGACCAACACTACCTTTCAAAAGGTAGACAGCGTGCTTGACTTTATCTGCTTCGGGGATGTCGAGGATCCAGAAAGCCTTCTCAAGACTTGTCAGCCACAGATCTGCATCCGCTGGATCAGCCGTTCCAGCATAATCAGAAGCTCCGACTCGGCAAAGCCGCTCAAATGTCTTCCCAATACCCGATGTTTCTCCATGGGGAGCTTGTGCCCTCAGCGGAGGCACTGGCAATCTCTCTACCATGAGATTCATCGTAGCCATCATCTGCCCCATAAGCTGTTGATAGGCAGGGTGTTCAAGAATGGTTGGGTCAAGTTGGGGGACCTCAGGCACCCGATCTTCATGTGCCTACCCTATAGCTCCATCAACTGATGCAGCATCGCTGTTTTTGGTAGCATGTTCTTCATGGTTTCTAGACATCTTGGCTTTTCTTCCGCTGAGGACAGAAGATGATTGTAAGAAAATCTAGAAAACTCACAAGAACAGACACAACCTAGTCCTAAATCCCTGTAGACTCAGTGAACCTAGAGATGTGATACCAAACTTATGGCAACACATCCCACTATCACACAGACAGCGAGGTGTTACGCAAAAACATGCAGAAAACACCATAAACCACAAATTACCAAAAATACAGGTTAATTAAAACTGATTACAGAAAGCAAATAAACTAAGAAACAGTTACATTTAGGCCCTCATCCTGCAGGGAAATAGGTTAAGTAAACATTTACAAGCCTTGATATGTGTTCACAGCTTAGGAGATCAGCTGTCATGTCATCACATGAATTCATCACCTGTTTATACATACAGAACGGCCCACATCCAACCAGCAGCAGGATATACAGAATGTCATCGGCTATACATCGTGAAATAACGTCAAAACACCTCCAAGGACCTGAGAGTACAAGGATGACTCTAAGACTCTACTACAAAATGACCAAACAACAGCATGTCCATCTCTTGCCTTCTACTGCTCTTCTTGCTGCTCGACCGCAACTCCGCGACCACCACCACGTCTAGCTCGAACACCTAAAAAGGTTATAAACCATCGGGGTGAGACACACAGTCCCAGCGAGAAACATAACTCCCCGCCAAAACTATAAAACCAAAGGAAGATGAAAGCAACAACAGCAGATAATGGATAGAAGGTACAATAAGAGTAGTTTATATAATAAGACTATTCTTACCATCAGGCTTACCAGACTGTACGGAAGGCATATACCCAAGTATTTCTTTATGGAACATGATTAACAAGATAAGATTTATAAGATCTTACCTCATAACATAATGAACGTATAAGTAACTGCAAGTATAACGAGATTAACTACACAAGCAAGGCCTCAATCAATGTTCCGTGTTTTGTCTTAAGCAGTAAATACTATTCAAATGAATTACATATTGTTATGTCCTGAGGAAGTGAGTCGTACCGCTGAAATCCAACCTTTGGTTGCGAAACCCAAGCCAGTGCCATACAAGGTCAATGGAAGAGTCAGACTCCACAACCTCTCTGCCTCGTGGTCAGTGCACGAGTACAACACAAGCAGGACCGCAGTCTCATGCTTAAGTGGCCTCAGCTACAGGGTCAGGCTACCCTCTGCCTAGCCCACCTCGGTACAGGTATCAGCGCTAGTGAAACTGAGCCACGGGCCTGTTCACCGTGCTCTGAGCCATGAACGCATTCATGCTCCCATATCACATATCCTGAGCCATGGGCCTGTTCACCCTACTCTTATCATATTGAGCTACGGGCATGAATCCGCACTCTGGAGTCTACAACTGAAGTTGCACTCATACCTCCTCACTTTAGGCTAGGAGCAACCTCGCATATTCAACAATATGCGCTCCGGGTTAACCCGCAAGAGAACCCGTTTCACCATCACCAGCTCCTGACGATGATGGATCTATGGCCATGGAAAACTACATGATATGTTCCACTGTGATTAGTTAGTACATTTTAAGTGGATTGTTGAGGCAACCAAGTTGTAACACATGCATAACATAAAACTACATTATTATTGCCACCATCATGCTATTCCGGGATCTCAATCCCTCATCACAAGAAACCACTGCCTCAACAGGCATTCGAATTACTTAGGATATCAATCCCAGATCATCATCAGAGGATAACACCTCAACTGGGAAATTTAGCCAAACTCCGGTCCTCAGACCAAAGCACATCATGCATGTTATCTCATCATCAAGAGTAACCATCAAAACAGTGTTACTCAAACATATATATACCTCATAGCCCTTTACCTGGCTATGCATCTGTATGGAACACATGCATGGTTAGTATGCACAATCATCATGTATTAACAAAAATACCATATTATCAAACATAGGCAACATTGATGATTATATACTTGTCATCCATGCCTCAACCTGTGACCACAGACATAGGCCATAACATCATGCAAGGCATCTTATATGCTTATCATTTACTCAACATTATACATATAGTTCCAGATGATCATAAACACATGTACTACCATGTCAAGCTACATAGATGTGATCCATTATATCAACTATCATAAATCAAACGTGATTACATCAACAAAGACTAGCGTATCAGTTTCCATACAAGGAACAAGACCCTCACTAAAAACACCCACTACCCTCACCAAAGGTAGTATCGGGCAGGGTACTCTCCCCTATCGCCCAACACTCTAGCCTCTTATCGGCCAAGCCAAACCAGCAAGGAGAAACGGCTATCACCCCAGGGTGTATCGGGAAACCCTAGGCGTCGCACACCACAGGTGTCGTGCAACGGTGCATTGTGCACCCACAAGTGTAACGGGCAACAAGGTCTATCACGTAACCGAGCCCCAAGGGGCGTATTGTGCAAGGTGTAACGTGCACCAGGATATCGTACGATGTCCATCATGTGTCATGCATCACCAAGATGCCATGACGCCCAGCACGCAGCTAACCACTGAGCCCCATATCGTCCAAAGGTGTAACGGCTAACGGGAAAATAGAGCGTGCAGCTCAGCCAAAGGGTATCTCGTGCAACACAGGGACAACGACCACAAAGCTTGTCAGGTAGCAGAGCCTAGGCGTGTCGTGCATCAGGTGTAACGTGCACCATATGTATCAGGCAGGGCTTTCGACATAGTGTGACGCCCGACACATAAAGGTTAAGGTCCAGAGTGTATCACCCAACACAGCTACAACAACATAATGTCCAAGTCTCTAAGTCAAGAGGGGTATCGGGCAACACCAGCCCCAAGCCATATCGGCCAAGATGCAACCCTACAGGGTCACCACCATCCTCAAGCACAAGGGCACCAAAACCCTGATGGATCAAGAAGATGACTCACCTCTCAACTATTAAGAGAGAGGGGTCTTGCCAAGCTTCTTAACACCAATCGGGCAACACAAGGTTCAACCACAACCAAGGTCCACAACCATCACATAGCTCACCTTTCAAGTCCATGGTGAGAGGAGGGTGTTGATCAAGCCACTAGAACACAAGCTCACCTCTCAACTTAAACGAGAGAGGAGTATTTCCCATATTACTAGAACTCAAGCTCACTCCTCTAGACCTAGGAGAGAAAGGGGTGTTGCTCAACAAGAAACCCTAGAACATGGTTCGGCTAACAAGAAGCAACTAAGCAAGAAACTAAACTAGCAACATGCATAGCTGATATGATCATAAGAAACATACAAGAACATAAAAGAAGGTAGTGTAGTTAGGGTTAGGAGTTATGTAACCCGCCTTAAGCAAGCTCCAAGCTCCTAGCTCCAAGCACCACCACAAGAAGGAGAGCAAGGCACTCTAGGGTTCGGCCATCACTAGAGGAAGAAGGAGACTCCAAGGCAAGGATCAGCCACCAAGCTTGCAAAAGAAGAGGGTGTCGTGCACCAAGGGAGAAGGAGACTAAGGAACTAAAGGGATCCTTAGCAAGAGAAAGGTGACACATATATAGAAGAGGGCGGAGGAGAAACCAAGGAAAGACAAGGCAAGGTGTCACCCACCTAGGGACACTTGTCCTTTTGCAAAGCCACCACTCTAACATGTCCTAAACACATGTCCAAGGCCATCGCCACATGCAAGCATCAAGCTCCAAGTGTCCACTAGTGGTGACACAAACGAGGTCAAAGAGGGTCAAAGGGTCCATGGGCGACACACCTCCACACCATGGCTGACACACCCACACCATGGTCGACACACACCCTGGGAAACACACCACAGGCCGACGCAAGCACAGGCCGACACACCTAGGATGACACAAGGGCTCACTTTTGTCCGGCACAAGGTCCAAAGAAGTAAAGACAAGGCACCACAAAGCCTAACAAGCTCAACCAAGCCCCAAAGGAACTCAAGCAACGAGCCTAAACCTTCCTCTCAACACTTGAGGAAGCAAGGAGAGGGAGGAACACCTCACAAGGTGACAAACTTGCCCACAAACCCTAAACTTGGGTATATTGTAAGTAGCACCTCTAGCTCTCAACAAAACACCAACAAACCCTAATCACCACGAAAGGTGATTAGCAAGCAACCAAGCATCAGGGTTAAGAAAAGCGAACAGGATAAGCCCTAAACGGAGGTCAGGGTCCTTACATACATGAAGACTCTTCTCATCAAAAATGTACAAACAAAGCTTTAATATTCCATACATACACACTACTATACTTACATAAAGATCTAAACTTCAAAGAAGTACATAAGAAATCCTAAACATCTCATGAGTTGTTGTCTTTGCAGACATAATTTTCCATCGACTCTAACATCTTTGGAGAAATCATGGAGAAGTTGTTTTCTACCTCTTATTTATTTTTTAATTAATAACTTAATTCCTTTACCTCTTTTAACTCCTTTTCAAGCTCAAATATTTTTTTCCTTTTCTCTATTTGTTTCATTCTTTGATAATTACATATAGTTATCCTTATTTTCCATTTCACTTTTATCATCATAATTGCTTTGCTTAAGTATGTGTTTTCCATTAGCCTAAACAAATTTTTAATATAGTCAACTATAATATTTAAAATAAAATTAACTCAATCGATAATGAAAACTAAATTGATGATATTATACAATGATATTTAGATAAGTTATTGCATATATAATGACACTCACATAAGGTTGTGCACATCTTTATAAAATATACATTGCATTAACAACATTGTAGTAAGGTGTATGTTTGACATAGTTCAAAAGAGACATGCCTAAGACAGTGACTCGAGACAACATATTTGAACCCCATCCGAGATCCCTAAAAAATAGTAAGGTTGTGTACGTCATCAATTTAGAAAGGCATGCCTTGGACATCATCTTAGAGCAACAAATTTAACACCATTCAAAATATTTGTTGTACATAAATACACATATAAGTATATAGACATATCTTGAAAAAAATGTTACCAATCTGGTATGCATGTATCTGTCTGTCTATATATGTAGATATAGGCAGTAAAAAGAGTCAACTATACATTAGTGTATTAAACAAATTTGATTTTCAATATGGTATGCATGTATCTGTCTGTCTATATATGTAGATATAGGCAGTAAAAAGAGTCAACTATACATTAGCGTATTAAACAAATTTGATTTTCTTCTTTTCTGACTGTGAAATCCCTCTCATGCAAGGAGATATTAGACCCACCTAATAGTATAGAAGCGGACAACAATTATTCATTAGAGCTCGTCCTAAAGGTTATTCATTAAAACTCATCTGAAATTTAATATTTAAAAAATATTGGATGTTTAAACTAATTTTATATGCAAAATGTGATTTATATGTCGAAGCAAAAAAATGCGATCCTTTTTGTCGGAGATAACAAAGACAGAGACTTCCACTGAGTCGGTAATGATGAAATCAATTTATCAAAGTGCTTCTATGATTGCTCAAGACATACATGTCATGTATAGAAGGATAGGTGTTTGGTATTCTATTCTAAATCTAAAGGACTGGCATCTGTCATTTATGTGTTGCAATTCCTTGATGGAAATGCCACTGGGAGGGAGTCGACTGAACATCTTAGCCATTGACAGGAATTTCGCCCGCATCTGATCCTCAATTCTCTTCTCGCGGGAATGATGGGTGAAGTCAATTAACTTGAGATTTGAGGCCAGAAAGTGGACACTGCTATATTTTTCAAGCATCTACAAGATGTGAAATGGAAGGTGTGAGCAACTACAAAAATAACCTTTAAGATTTCTTGATCGTATTACTATAATATTGATCACTGTAAAATATTTTAAAATACAATATGTGATTGAAACATGAAGAGCAAACGGTAGATAGAAGGAGAGTGTGAGTCATCAAATGGAGCTTTAGGATATATATTTTTAAATTTATGAACAACGATCTCCTGTACAACAAACAAAATGAAGCATATACATAGCATTTCGTTAAAACATAATAAAAGCTTCAAGGTCTATAGATTAGTGCTCATCATCATCATTAACTAAGCCTCAATCCCAACTATGTTGGGGTCGGCTACATAGATCTTACTTTTCCATTCAGCTCTATCATGGGTCATATTCTGGTTGAGATGTAGATATTCAAAGTCTCTCTTTATAAGCTCTCTATAGATTAGTGCTACTATACAAAAAAAAAATACTTACTATAAATCACAACCACACTTGAGTTTAGAAATAAAGACTTGACTTTTAACCAATCTACTATATGTTTGGTTATTTCATGGTGCAAAGTTGGGAGTATTTAAATGCATGTACGTGTCCTCGCATTACATCACCTAAAATAATATAAAAATTTCAGTAAACAGCTAGTAGTGTGGTCGTCGAGGTTTTTGTGTCAGTGCTACCAATCAGCCACAGACAATCAATCGAGTGTACGGGTAATCTCTTCTAGCAATTTGATGCACATCCAAACGTAGAATGATCCAGCAAGCATCCATTCTTGCTTAACGTGGGGTCGTCTGTCTGTTTCGTCTGTCAAAATTTTACAACAATTGTCAACGGTGTCGTCCCTTTTCAGAGCAAGCAAGATATTCTGTGCAATGGGACATTATCCTACCGGTAGTGTATGTGATAGTGTTGGGAAGCCATGCACTCTAGTCCTTTATAAATGTCCCCAACTGAGCACCTCCGTGCCTCATCATCATCATCTTCGTTGAGCACCAAGTTCATGTTCAAATGTTCCTAATTCCATCCCACAACCGCTATTCATGCGGGTCCACAAAACTATGTAACTCGGTAGTCATGAATGCCACCCTCGAGTATTGCCCAGACACTGTGACAGGAACAACGCGACCCGATGTTCATGTTCTTTTGGTTTTCCTTGGCTACTGAGGGAAGACGTTACAACTCTGGAACACTAAGTCGACAGTGTCGGCGAGATGAGCGTAGAGTGTGTTCTAGAAGGCGGTGAAGGTGTATTGAAAGCGGATGGAATTGTCGGCCTTTATTAGATTGCTACGGTTATCGAGCTGCAATTGTGTTATTTAGCACAGGGTATATGTGTACTAGTTAGACCCCCGCTTGCAGTTGCTCTAATTTGATTTCTCCTGTCTTAATTTCAAGCAGCCCAGCTTGTACTGTACCTTGAGACTGTGGCAACACGCAAGCCTTGACACAGATCTGAAATGCAGTGTTCATACTTGGGTACCTTTGAGCTCCAGCAGGTACGCAGTTTCGTATCATTGTCGTAATTGCTGCGGAAGAAGAGGATCTGCCTTGTTAAGCCATATAGCTATCCTTATTGTTGATAACAGTAGGAGGTGGCATTTGTAACTTGCCCGCAAAAGGTAATTAAAAGTCCTTTATATCGTGGAAGCGGCGGTGCGAACCTCCCTTCTACCACCGTCACGACACGCAAGCTAGCAAGCCAAATATATGCACGTAAGCATACAGCTGATAGCAGACAGCAGCTAAAAGCATAGTGGTCATCTAGCAGGTATGAACACAGAAACCAAACAGGCAGACAGATACCAATAGCAGGCTGGTCACTTGCATTTATTTATATGGTATGGTATAAGATACGCATCCGTGTTAACAATTATGCAGCACGAAGAACACAAATGTTATCCATATCTAGGCTGAGGGGAACAAACTAATTAGTTGTAAAGTGTAGCATGAGTGTATGTAAATTATCTGCTATGGGACCGTCAACTTAATCTTGGCATGACTCAAATATCATTTTTTGTACACAAGTATAACATCATTGATTTGAAATGAACAAACGCAAACGCGCACTGGACTAGCTTTCTATTATATTGCGGACGATCATACCCGTACTGCGCGGACCCAAAATTCGTCAGCTGTTGTGTGCAACCAACAGCGAATCGTTACTGAAAATGATTTAGTTATGAGCAATTCAGGTCAGGCGCAAGTTACGCTCACACCCAACGATGATTTTAGAAAAATTGAGAAGTTTTATTTTTTTGAAGGTGGTATTGGAAGGGTGGGTAGGTGGTGAGTTGGCGGTGACATTTTAGGGTGATTTCGGAGTGATGTGGAGGGGTATTTATTGGGAGAGGTGGTTGGTGGATGTTATGTAATGGAGAAATAAATTTATTTTACATATAACTTTTGAACCGTGAGGACTTTTTTGACGAAATAAAAATCATTAGATTCCTTATAAAAAATGCAAGCCAACAACACCAATGTTGATATATATTTTGAGAAAAAATAAAAAAATAGTATGTAGCGGTGATGTGATGTGAGAGTAATTATTTTGTTTATAATTTCTAAACCGTGATGAATTTTTGAATGAAATAAAAACCGTTAAATTTGTGATAAAAATACATTCAAACAAAAGTAATGTTGATATACTTTTGAGAAAAAAGATAAAAAAGGAAGAAAGTGATGATGCGCCATTATCTTATTTTAGGTGTCAAATATCTATTTTTGGCAATTGTCCATTCATTGGGTGTCATTGTATGTGTTACTGGATATTGATTAAGTTCATCATGTTTTGGGCGCCATTAACTTGTGCTAGGTGTCCATTACTCATGTTTGGGCACTCTTACTCATTAATTGGTGTCATGTAATATTCTAATGGATGTTGGTTAAATTCATTGAGTTCTGGGTACCATTATCTTATTTTGGACGTCAAGCCTCTATTTTTGGACACTATTATCTTGTTTTGGGTGTCAAATATCTATTTTTGGGCGTAGTTATCCATTCATTGTGTGTCATTGCATGTGTTACTGGACGTTGATTAAGTTCATCATGTTTTGGGCGCCCTTAACTTGTTCTGGGTGTCGATTACTCATGTTTGGGCGCATTTACTCATTCATTGGTGTTATTTCATGTGTTATTGGATATTGATTAACTTCGCTAAATTTGAGCGTCAATATCTTATTTTGGGTGTCAATTATCTATTTTATTAAGTTTTGGGCGCCATTATCTTGTTTTGGATGTCAAATATCCATTTTTGAGCGCAATTATCCATTCATTGGTTGTCATTGTATGTGTTCTTGGATGTTGATTAAGTTCATCATGTTTGGAGCGCATTAACTTATTCTAGGTGTCTATTGCTCATGTTTGGCCTTACTTAGTCATTAATTGGTGTCATTTAATGTTCTACTTGATGTTGATTAAATTCATTGAGTTATGGGTGTCATCATTCTGTTTTGGGCCTCAAATATCTATTTTAGGCGCCATTTTCTTATTTTGGGTGTCACATATGTATTTTTGGGCACAAGTATCCATTCATTAGGTGTCATTACATGTGTTACTGGACGTCGATTAAGTTCATCATGTTTTGGGTGTCATTAACTTGTTTTGGGTGTCGATTACTCATATTTGGACACATTTACTCATTAATTGGCGCCATTTAATGTTCTACTGGATGTTGATTAAATTCATTGAGTTCTGGTGTCATTATCTTATTTTGGGCGTCAAACATCCATTTTTGGACGTCATTATCTTGTTTTGGGTGTTAAATATTTATTTTTGGATGCAATTATCCATTCATTGGGTGTCATTGCATGTGTTACTGGACGTTGATTACGTTCATCATGTTTTTGACGTCATTAACTTGTTCTGGGTGTCGATTACTCACGTTTGGGCGCACTTACTCATTAATTGGCGTCAAGTGCACCTAAACATGGATACTTGACACCTCTAAATAAGTTAATGGCGCCGTGGCGCCCATAGTTGGTCTTTTGGTGCCTATTTTTGTTGTTTTGACTCCCACTTTTGTCATTTTGACGTGTGAATTTTATTCTCTTTTTCTCTTACTTCCCTCCTCTCTCTCCTCACTTTCCTCTTCTTTTTCTTTTTTTCTCTTTCAAAAAAAGAAAAGAAAAACTACAACAAAAGGATAGGCGGTGGGACATGCAGCGATGGACGCACATGAAGGCCAGGTGAGGCCTTGGCCTTACCCGCCTCTGGGAAAAATTTGTAGTTGTTCATTAGTGCATGTACATGTATATGCGAAGATGTGAAGTTTGGCTTCACCCGGGCTTAGTCTAGAGTGATTTACACAAAAACCATCACAGTCATCGTTGTTCGGTCTAAGTTTTAAAGGCCATTCAAGATGCAATTTTTGCGATGCAATAGACTATGAATACACGTGAAAGACACTCGAACAAAATAAAAGTCAGCCAATATGATATTTCAAAGCAACCAATAACTAAACATTATTTCACATACATTTTTTTGGTCAACACAACTCAACTAGATACGCCTTCTACATTGTCATCACGCAATTCAAAGCATGGAATCCACAACAAATACGTTCACCTTCCATTAGAAGTGTACTCAGACAAACATGTTTAAAATCAATTTATGACATATAATTATCCATATCTTACACCCGAAAAGCAAATAGAAAAAAACAAAATAATTATTTCATAGCAATTTTAGCATGTTCTAATTTTATTTTTTCCTTTCTCAACACCACGTCTTCTATGCTATAGATTTCTTGTGAGTACTGCAAGTAGAGTTAGGTCGTTAGCAATCATGGTAATGGGTAATATTGTAGAGACGACTACTTGAAGTATTGTACTATAATTTTTGATAACTAACCGTGTTTTGTTTGTGGGATGCGGTATGAATTTAAGATGAACAATTTCGCATCACTTAAATAAAACTTCTGGATTCGCCACTGGGGACATGTGGGGGATAGGTGGGTAGAGATGGCAGGATGAGAGAGGGACCGGTGGCAGGAATGAGAGAGAGAGTGAGTAGGTGGGGGATATATAGTTTTGCTGGGTGATTTCGATGTGCGTGAGCGAGCACGAGGGAGCGTAAGGGTCCAGAATTTTAGCCCATTCGTTACATACTACAATGCAGCTAGCTAGTTTTCAAACCGACCGCCTTTTCTGATTTGCGTGCACACTTGTATAGAATTTTTTAGTAGTTAAGGGAACTTATGCTACAATACCGTGTGATGCAATAAATTGTGATAGGAAGAAAAAAAAAGATTCTTTCTCAATTCATGCAATCAGGTCAAACCATACGATTGAACTGCGAAGCAGATCTTAGAACTGTTGTCAAAACACATTAGATACAGGGAATCTTCATCATACGTACGTGTGTAGATGGATACAAATGATAGAGGAGGTGGCAACCTAGATACAGGGAATCTTCATCATACGTACGTGTGTAGATGGATACAAATGATAGAGGAGGTGGCAACCTATCAGGTGAAATTCATGCATCGCGAGAGCATGTTGCAATGCGAGAGCATGAGATACATGCGAACAAATTCAAAAAATAATTCCAAATTTTGATTTATTTGGATGGAAAAACATCTATTCGTACACATTTGCATAAAATACCATTGCCATCACAAAATATGGGCTGCTAGCATGTAAGTCAACCCTGGCGTGTAAAAAAGTTCTCTCAAGTGACACATCATACTATCATAGCGAATCTACCACATAATGCTCAAAAGATTGGGAAGGCTCTCTCAAAATAAGTACGATAACTCGTGCAACTGCCTGACGTATAACTTTTGCACGCTCACACGATATAGAAACATACAAACAAAAATAAGAGTGAATAGAAATTAATAAAAACTCCCTATAAATAGTATTCATGGATGATCCAATCACTTGCCTATCGGGAAAACGAAGATGAAGTGTCCTTGCAACATCAGTATAGGACCTGTCAAACTGGGTCAAAATCCGCGGGCACCCATGGGCCGACCCACTATTGGCGCACCCGCAGGTGACCAGCAACCAGCTGGGTCAGGTTTGAATTTATCTTTCACCAACCTATTTAGAATTGTATCTTTTTTATCTGCACCCGCGAGATCCAAACCTGTAATGACCCAACCCACCCACTCATTTGACACATCTAAGTATAACCTATAGGAAATAAACGGTAAGCAGCAATCCAACAAACAAGCTAGAATGGCCTGTGTGTTTAGTATTTAAGCCGTGAGAATCGCTCAATCAGATGACTGAGGGTTTGGTCCTGCTCGTGACGGGGAGAAATTGACCCTCTGTGTGACTCACTCCAAGTTTACTTGTGCTAATTAATTAAATGATGATATGGTGATCCGAAGAGGATATACAAAAAAATGCCTGTTTGAATCTTCTAATGCTTTGATTCGTATAATTCTACACTATCGTCAGCTTGCTTCAGAAAGGAAGGGATACGTGATGATAAGATTCATTTGTGAGAAAGCAGTTGAGCTTTTCCCACTTGGTCTCTCCGACCATTGATTTTTCTGGAACATGGGCGAGAAAGTAGGACTGGACCAAGCTCACAAGGGATTGAACGAACACATGCACAACTTTTCTTCTTTACAAATGGAAAATGTGTACGTAGTTGATGTCACATGAAAAAGACGTGATAATAGCTCCAGCAGCACCGCAACGTGTGATGCCGAGTTTGAAGAGATTCTCGATCGTTTGCAGATTATATTTAACTCACAACCTTTTACTCATGTCCAATCTTGTTGACATATGAATCTTAATGCATTGGATTCATTATAAGAAACCTTTTCAACAGCAGCATCTGCTCAATTGCCGTTTCTAATCAAGAATTATGGCATCACCTCCCACGTTCCTCCTCTTTCTAGATGTAACTATCCCTCTTCTAACTAACTTCTTTTTTCTTCTGATGTGACGTTATCATGGAGGGGATCATGTCCTAATTTACGCATTGCAACGTACAATACTAGACACTTGTTGCTTGAACCACTAACTTGGTGCTCCAGCTGATTATCGAACCTGCAATCCGCTGCTAGCATACATACATGCTGTTAAACCAACTCCGAATTGCCTTCCTCGCCTCTCTCTTACTGTCTCCCTTATCTTTGCCACTCCAATCACCACCTTTCTCTCTTCTTGTTCATGCTTCCTTATTGATATAAAATAAGCGCATCCTAATATATTGCATAGAGGCAACACAATTTTGTGCCACAAAGAAACACAACAAACAAAGATGAGTATCGATATGAAAAATGTACACCATAAAGAAATATAAAACAACGAATAGCAGTCTCACTTTCACTTCCACAACCTTCTGATTTAATTTTTCATGTTGCTAAAAAGTCATAGCATATCACACATGGAGAAAAAACAGGGTACCAAGCCATCAATCCGCATATGTGAATGGGGGATGCACAATTGTTTTTGCAATCTCTCTTACTATCATTGAACTTAATTGCAAGAAATTTGTTTTCATAATGAATTCATGATTTACAAGACTAATCAGTATTTGTGTTTGTCTAAATTCTACCTCCTTGCATCTTGGTGTACCCCAAAGTAGAGAAAACCAACTATTTACGTACTTTCTGTTGTACTCTTATCTTATTATACAATAACTAATACATAATGAAAATAGGGAATAATCTAAAAGGAAGCATACCTAAAGTTCACTTTTAACTTTTACCTTTTAGAAATTATCAAATATGTAAATCATCATTACATAAGACAATTTCACATGACTAATAAAAGCATAAATTTCTTGAACTAATTTCAAGTAAAATAAAATAAACCCAACAACCATGACATTGTTTGATATAAATGTGTATACCAAAACACTTACAATTATATTACAACATTTGACATGCATACATTTTTTACAAACTTGACTAATTACAAACCATTTACACCTCACTTGGATCTAGAATGATAGGGATCAATTAATCTAAACACCTCCAACATCTACCATTGTGGCATGACTTCCTTAATGCATTCAAAACTCCATAAGATCATATGTTAATCTTAAAATTGTGTAGAGGGTGAGTAACTTGCAAAGAGATTGAGTTTTTCTATGTAACAATCAAACTCACTTAAAATAATAGTTATTACTGAGAAGATGATTATAGAAGATAGTCAACACAATATTGTACGTGCTATGAAGAACATATGAGTAAATCCACAATACAAACCAGCAATAAAATTCAATAATCATGTCCATGTTTCTCTTTCTTTTACTAAACTCACTTCTTCTATATTACCCAGCCCCTAAAACTCACTTGGATTTTATTATGCAAGAAAAAGCCACTACTTCGTGACTCACTTGAAATTTTCACAATTTTAACATAACTACCTTGGTTTGTAATGAGGTTTCCACATAAGTGCCAGTGGAGACTAAATAACATCCATAAATTGTGGTACCATTTATTTGGTACTAAAGAGGAGTGTATCTAGTCCTTAAAGCCACTGACTATGTTGAAAAGTGGTTCCACAAGGGTTGGGATTCTAACTAAGTTGGCACACCCTACATGTTGAGAACATGTCTAAATAAATGTTATTTATAACAACGTAAAAATGTGACCAAGACATATTTACCTAAAATCCATATATTTATCCACCTTTGTGATCATTTTATGCTTATACAAACCCAAGGGATATTTTGGTAAATTAACCAAATCTCAATGATCTTTTGGAAATTATAAAAAATTATAGTTTCACCTTAAGTTTAGATTAAGTTTCCCCCAAACTTGGTGGAATTTGATAATGAATGGACTAAATACCATACTTAGGGGTATTTTTTATAACTCTAATATTTTATCTGATGAACTTAGGTTGAGGAATAATAGACCCACTTGTAAGAGAAGTCGGGGATTATAAGGATTAAAAGTTATGAGATTTGTTAACCCCACTTTAGGGACCAATTTATCATTTAAAGATAATCACATAACCATTCTACTAATAGAATTATGAGTGAGAGATAGAGCACACTCAATGAGGAGGGTAGTTCCCTGTTCTTTGCAATTTGATATGTTAAAGTTTTGATGAGAAGGAGGGACAAGGGTATCCATCTCATAGTGCAAGGCCCTTACCCTATAAATATTGTAGCACTATGTTTAGTCCCACTCCCAAAGTCAAACTAAGAAGGATTTTTGAAGAGAGGGAGTTTTGGACATCGACTCTATGTTTGTCCTCCACCATCTTGAGAAATACACTTGAGGGATAGTAGAGTAAAGGAGAAGAAGGTGATAAAAATGGATGCTAGAGGAAGAGGACATAGGGATTTAAGGAGAAGAATCCTAAGAATTATTATCAAATTCTAAAAAAAGTGGATGATAGTTGCCCTAACAATGTATTTCATGGCCCTTGAACTCCTTGTCTATTGTGGGGATAGATTTCAAGGTCAAGCGTCATGCAGCCCCACCACCATGATGATCCTCCCTCATAACTACCTACTTAAAGTACGGATGGATGCATAGATTCATAGAGAGGTGGTGACACCAATCTAGAACAATATTTCATCACTAGACCCTCAAGATGATTTGATTGTCGGGTTCCTGAAGTGGAAGGCATGACTCTATTTTGAAGAGGAAACAAAACATGTTTTGATGGGAAAGAAGGAAGAGGGACATCAGGGAGGGTCATCAATATCTTGATTCTAAGCATATCCCATGCTGGATCAAGTGACTGTGTAGGTCCTTGTACAAGAAGTAGTCTTCTTCTTGGCAACTGGAGCAAACATGGATGAATATGATTGCCTAAGAAAGGTAAGAACTTTTTTAAATAATATTAAGTGATCCATAAGTCTAATATGAACGTATAAGGTATCATTTTAAATCTATTAAGATCTAGCATATATTAAAAAATGATATGTCCAGGTTTTGGTGTATGTCATGAGCATAGATTTAATGAGAAATGATACATCATTATGGGAATTCATCGCAATATATAGAAAATATGAGTTGTTAAAATCTTAGACAATATCTATAGACCCTTGTTGATCTATGGTATTGTTCTCATACAATTAGTCATGATGCACAACATAAATATATAATATTTTGAGCTTGGAACCTAATTCTGAGTAGAAATCCTAATTTATTTGATAATAATGCATGATGAAAAGTAAATAATAGATGTATCAACATAACACCAATGAAGTGGCACCCGAGTGGTAAAAGTATTGTTGTATGACCAAGAGGTCTTGAGTTTGAACCCCCAGGTGGCGGGATGAATGAATCGCCAATATTTTACAAAAAAATAAAGTAGAAGTATCAACACAAGATTAGTGGATGTTTGAAACATGCCTATAATTTGTTATATCATTAGATATGTATAATTATTATTAAATTTGGTATATGTCCCTACACAAAGAAGATGGGACAAGAACCTTAGTTAGACCTAGGATGTATGTGTTTTCTAGCTCGATTGATGTTCATGAAATGTTCATGACCTAATCAAGAATTAGGATTTTTGACATAAGTATTCAAGAACTAATTTTAGGTTGCCTCAATGAAGGTAAGTGATCCATGCATTGGGTTTTTATTAGTGTTAAGAGGAGGTTTAAGAACACCTGATAACAATTTTTTTACTTTTAGTGCATGAAAATATTTAAGTGGGATACCTTATTGAGCATCACTATTCTCAATCCTCCTTTCCTTCTCATGATTTTTGTCTTAATCTCCCATCTCCATGAATATTGGCTCTATTAGATGTTTTTGTTAGACCTCAAGAGTTGTTGAATGTTTTTCCAATCTATAGATTAAGGTTTTTTAGTCCAACTAGAGACAAATATCTTTCTTATCATAAGCTCTTTAGAGTTACATAAAGAGATATGAACCATAATGTGCTTACACAAGAGAGAGATGTTTTCATAATTGAAGACAATACTATGTAACTTAAAAAATAGATTCACTGGAACCAATAGCTAGTCAAGTTCACCATGATCCTTCGTGACAATAAAATTTAATGTGTGTGTGATATGACAACAAGGATAGAGATTATATTGGATCACATATTGGATGACCTAATGTTGTCGAACATGATATGCTTCTCTTTGTTGTAGGGAAAAAAATTAATTTATGAAGTAATCATACAACATTTGATACTCACAAGTTTATGAGGTAGTAGTGGAGTTAGAATCATTCTGAAGATCTTCACAAGAACTATAAATTGCTACAAGCTTTATATTAGCTATAAAGATAAGAAGATTTTGATTATAAAATATGAGTAGATATAAACTAAGGAAATACATAAAAACAAAATAATATAAGGTCATTTGAAATCAAAGGTATAAGATGATTATAATAAGGTAAACACCAAAATTCATTTTTTTCCTTCCAATCAAACTTCTTTTCCATCAACTACTATTGCAAACACATGAATCTAGTTCTACTGAGTCAACCATTAAGATTGCTTTACTCAATATTCTCTTTAATTTTATTAAAACATGTCAATTTAGTGCACACTGCCTCTATAGGTGATAAATGTCAATGCATAATCATTATGGTGAGACAATGAAAATATTGAATGTACCTCCTCTTTTGGGTCCAAGATGGATATTTTCTCAACCATGGTTCACTAATAGATTAAGATTATCACAAATAACCTAGAGAGACTTCATAAATAGAAATTTAATTGGAAGGAAAAGTAGTTACATTAAAATGGAAGTTATAGAAAAACGTAAAGAAAGAACAAGAAACCTAGACTTCCAGTCCAAAGAGGGAACTAACCTCTCATGTTTGAGTCATCTAAAAAATGCTCTAGGATACGGCTGAGTTTGGCCTCTAGTTATAGGCTATTATGGAGATCAAAATCATATGCTTCTAAGGGTGGAGATGATGGGAAGCATGTAAATGTTGTGACATTATAGCGTGACAACAATCATTTCCACTAGTCTATCTCCATTAGGTTGTTCCAGTAGTGGTAGAATGGTAAGGTAGTCTTTGGCTAACTGTAGGGAAGGTATTTGTAAAATTTGCACATTGTCATTGTCATTAGCAAAAGGGTAGACGATGAGTGTATGCATGGAGAAATGGAATGAAGGGGGCTGGACCCTCAGAATGTTGATGGAGGGAACTACTTATAGGAATGAGGTTTAGACAAAGGGTAGATTATACCTTTTGCTGATATTCAAGTGGAGTTCGGTGATGGGCTATATGTAGTATCCGATCACATTTTAGAATCTTTGGTTAGATGGAAATAACACATAATTTGGATGAAATCAAGTGAAAAACTATTTGGTTGAACCATTATGGCTTTGGGAATGCTTCTCATATTCATCTAGATGGACCTAGGGTGTTGAACTACCCATTGAGACTTGGTGCTTGTAGCTTGGTCTTTGGTTACTCAAATTCCTCGTCTTGGCATGGTCAAGAATGTTTCTTATCTATTCAAGTGTGAATTTTAGTTGGCCAAATAGCATATACGGGTGACGTCAGTTCCTTTGGCAGTAGGGAGGCCTTCTCATCAACATCATCAACTAGTCATGTGTTGAAGTAGGATCACATGTAGCTTTGGATGAGTAGTCAAATGAGTCCTACATTTGTATCTAATTTCTTACCAAAAAGTAGTTTTCTCATTCAATATGCACACGAACATAAATTTACAAAGATTCATGTAAGATGAAAATGATACTTATTTTAAAGCAAAGACAAAATTGAACTATTTATAGATCTGAATACAACTAAAAAAGGATGCTATAAATTTTATCCAAATTAGTGTGTGATAGTAATTGTCATCTAAAATTAATAGAATGCAAGAAAAGCCTTGATCAAATAATGTTGAATCCTAATTACAAGGTATATAGTTCAAACAACTACAACTAACACAAAGATAAAACAAATGAATTAATTTTGTAATTTCAAAAATAAGATATGAATGGGAAACCATATGTCTAAAAACATATAAACATCATTACATTGAAGTCAAACTACTATTTATATAGGAAATAAGAGAAAGAAAACATCATTCTAATCAAATATGAATGATACACAACAATAAAACAATAAAATAAGAAATAAAAACCTATGTGAGGTAAGTATACATATCACTTCCAATTAAGTATGAAGGAATAAAAAACACTCATGGAAGGAATAGAGACACTCACATTTGTTGTAGCCAACTCCAAAATCAAATCCAGTCTCAAGTAACAATTCTAAGATCAATGCAAGAGGACACATTGGATCTTAGAGGATAATAAGGGGCCTTTTAAAAGGTGGTATCCTCATCACAAAGATGAGATATGAAGGTCGAGAAATGAGGTGAAAGACAACACAAGTCATTAATAAGAGTCACAAGAAATATCTAGATCAAGTTCATGTGATGACCAAGTGAAGCATTCACACAAAGATAAAGGAAAAACAATAAAATAATAATGCATGCTTTAATGTAGAAGGTTCTACGGGGGAGAATGTGATGGAAATATGAAATAGTAGAGGATGATAGGCGAAACCTAGGGTAAGGTAGGTTGGATAAGAAGTAGGTGATAGGTCAATTTCTAGCGTGACAATTGACCAGAAGATGATAGACTGGAAAAGATACTCAATCAAAACTCTACATTAAAGTTATCAATAATCTGGGCTAGGATATTTTGCATAAACAATGTAGTGAGTTAAAAACATCATTGATGATAGGGAAAAACATCTTGGGGTACACAAGATACTACATCTACATTAATACCTTATTTGATGGAGGAGAGTGATGGTGGTGACAACATCTTGATGAAAAAGAAGGGGGCAAGAGTGTGAGGTAGTGCATAGAGCGTATTAAGAGAGGAAAAGTCAAAAGAGAGAGGACTATCAACATAGTAAATTTTTTATCTAGATTTACCCAAATAGTCCCAACATCTAGCCCACATAGACTAGGTTGAGGTAGTGAAAAAAGATATATTAAAATTTGAGTTCAACCCAATTTTAACCCTTTCCATATACAACCTCCATAACACCTCAGACTACCTCCCAAGGGTCTAATAGAGTTTTAGGAATAAATATCGGCCCCACATACCACCATTGACATCATCTATGAGATTTGTTCTCATTCACGCACAACTCATGTTCAAATTTGTGACAAGTCACCCATCTTACGACTACTCCAAGTTGAGCGCACTTAACAATGGAGTACCTATTGATGGATACTAGATAAGGAAGTATACCTTGGTGATATGGGTAGTCCAATCATTCCTTTTAATATAATTTAATGTGAGGTCTCAAATCATAGGATGTTACAATCTCCCCCAACTTAGACTCTTGATGTCCTTGTCAAGTCTTAAAATAGACTCATAGTCTCTTCCCTATTTTAGTGCAAACCCATAATGTTCCATGCATACCTAACTCCCATTCATGACTACCAACACAATTGTGCCTCCATTAACACAGATGACCCTTTTCTATATTTATAGACCACATGACTCAATATTGTAATCCCCATGTGAGCCCCACCCACTAGATGGGAACTATCCTGATAACATTTGTAATGCACATGTCTACAATTGAAGGCTCTATTAGAATATTGAGAATGATGATTGGCCCAATAGACTACCATTGTCCTCACTAGACACTTTTTCCTCACTCACACACAACTTGGGATCAACTTCCCAATAGGTCACCCATACTAGTAGTACTATGGTCAAACACCCTTAACAACAAAGTACCTATTGATGGATCATCTGAAAAGGAGGTGCGCCTTGAAGATATGGGTAGTCCAGTCAATGATTTTTTAGATTACTTTATTTGAAGCCTCAAATCCTTGGGTGTTATAGCCTTAAAGGATATGGAGTAATTTCATGTGGATGTCATGTGTGTAACCAATGACCACTGGGAGAATGTAGGATGGTCTTCATGATATTTAGATCCTGATCTTGCATTGATGAGACATAGAGTACTATAAGAAATTGGACTACCTTATGAAAAATTGTTTACTAGATGTCATAAAAAAATGTAATACACAAAACACAGTCAAATCTAGAAATGATCCTTAGATATCGACCCAATAAACACTCGATAACAATCATGTCGCGATGTAAAATGTTATGAGTATTAACAACTTTTGCATAATAATATGCATTGTTGAGTATTAATGTGTACTATGGAAACATAGTATTAAATAAATTAAAAAATAGTTGATATCTTTTATGACCTTGCATGCTTATTTGGAAATTTTGATGAGACGCAAACATAATAGTAAAATATATGCATAAAATACTTAGAAATATATATTTATTTGTACTAAAATACACTCATAAATGCACATAAAAATAAAAAAATGTAACTTAACATCTTTTATTGTCTCTATACCCTTACTGGTCATTTTTAAAAATTTATTGTTAATAAAAAAACACTTTGTGACACATAAATACCAACATATACATAGAAGTACTCAAAACTATCTTAAAACAATACACAATCCAATATGACCAGGTGTAACGATCTCAACTTTTAGCTTCCCCTAATTAAGGATGGACCTTAAAGTTGAGAGTAGTTACCTAAAATTCCCAAGATCCAGACTTAACAAATAACAAATAATAGCAAATAATTTCCATTCATTTCACAAATATTGTTTACATGATGTAGATTGGTTCTACTCTAAGGAGTTACATAAGCTTTCTTTATGAGAACTATTGCATGTGAGAAGATGTATCTAACTAATCCTCTTTTACTTAGCATTAATGTCTTCAATTGTTTATCATTTAGTTCATCATGTCTTGATATCTCCATATATGACATTTGCATAAAATGGAGTGAAACAAAATGCGGATCAATATTAGTGATGTTATGTATGTGGGGTGAAAACAAAATATGTGCATGTAGGTGTAACAACATAATTACCATATCATGAATTATTATTACATAATCGAACATGCATCTTTGTTTCTAACTTCTCAACCTATATTTTCTCACTCTTTATGGTATACCTTCTCTGTAGGGGAGCCTTTATGGGGGGCCTCCCTTTAGGGTTTGGTCCCTATAGTGTACTCACAAAACCTTCCTTTATATACTTGGTTTTATATCGACCTTCCTTTTTTATCTTGACCTACAGTGATCTTCCTATTCGGGCTTGATCACCAGTCATTCTCATAATGACATCTTTCTCCCACATGATCATTCAACTCGCCAAAGATAGAAATTTGGAATTCCAACAAGTTATATTTGTATAAGATTATACTCATAGGATCCTTATAGATTGTAGGCAGTAAAGAAACAACAAAGAAGTTTAATTGCAATCCATTTGGGAAACATCAGAAAACCTCAAAGGTTGATAAGATTACTATTCATAGGTGTAATCACGTACCTCATTATCATGCCAAAACATGCAACATGTACTTTATGAATATATCCAAACATCCAATCTTACAACATTATCAACCAACATTATGTTTATGTATGTATATATTAAAGTTTCACCATCATATTCCAAAACATTCTAATCTAACACATGTAATAATTAGGGTTTAGGGTTGTCTCGGGTTTGAATAAAGAATAAGGGTGTTAAACCCTAATTCCTTTGCACCATACTTTATTAAAGGTATTAATCCATATCAGACATTAGGTTAAACCCTAATTATCAAATTAGGAATTTAGATCCTTTTAGAGAAAGTACATCTGAGTATGCAACTCAAGATCATAACTACAAAGAAGATTAGGTGTTAAACACTAATTATCATATTTATAACCCAAAATCTTTAATGATGACCATTATTATCCAAAATACATTCATGACTTAGATTCTCATCATATTAACATATTAGTTTATTACGAACATTTAGATTAGATCATATGTGTAAGAATTATCACAAGTTAGAATATTTGGTTTCAAAACCTGAATGCATCACAACATTATTATTGGTCCAAAACCCCTTTTTATCATTACTATTATTATCATCATCATCTTAATTTCTCATCTTATTCAACAATATCAGTAAATATGGCAAAGTAAATGTTTTTAGCATCTTAATCATCTAATCTAAGGTTTACATGTATTAATCACCACATTAACATATATTAGCACTGCTTTTAGAACTAAAATCAAAATCATGCCACAATCATATTTTATTCATATTCTCATTTTTTTAATGAATTTGATATATACTTTTGCTATGTTTCAATCTACCTATAATTAGTTACACTTTTTACAACATAAACATTAATTTGACCAGTCCTAAGCTGACAGTTTAGCAAAACTAACTTCTATTCTTATATATCTCGACCGGTCTTTAAATAGTGGGAAAATATGGTGGTACCCTAGACCTTAATATGTGCCCTCAGGGACATAAGAGTCATATTACACTATGTTGTCTTCTTCCTCATAGAGGGGTCCAACTCTCTCCCTAGGAAAGTTATCTATGTGGTTGGATCCCCAGTTCCTAGACTCTAAAGACCCGAAGATGGTCAGATCACCTCTATAGGTCCTCAATGGTTCTAGACAATATCATTTCTATGTCTGATGGTGGCTGGGATTGGAAGAATGTGATCCAGCTAGAGTAGGAAGAACATAAGGTATAGCAGAATGAGGATGCTTACCTTAACAATCCCAAAGTGTTGGTCGATGACAAAACACCTCCCTCAAGCCTACTATTCTTCTATCAACTCGAGATCCACAGAGCGACTCGACCTATGTATGCTTATCCTTGAAGATGATTGACCTATCGCTAGGAGATCCTTGAGATAGTTGCAAGCTTTGTGTCCTTTTATGGAGGGTTGAGAGGTGTTAGGTCTGATGTTCTATGTTGGCCGAAGTCTCTCTGTGCCTTATATAGGTAGTGATTATAGGAGAGAGGATGGAGAGATGAGAAGATATACAAACCCCATCCTCGTGAGAACCTTGTTCCTAGTTTCTCTTGTTTTATTTTTTAATTTTCCTTTTAGATAAAAATATCTATCGGAAAAATAATTATATCTCCCTCTAGATAATTATATTTTCTATCGCATCTTAGGAAAACCTTCCAGTTTAATCATATTCCCATTTAGGTGAGATATTGGATCCAAACTACTATCTTAGGTACTCCAAACTTGCCTTTTTTAGTAATTTCTAGATATTCACATAATTAATTACATGGATCAAAGAGTAACTTAGCACATTCTAAATTTTCTTCCACAATCATTGAATTGGATTGTCTATAATATAAAATTATCTTGGTTTTTTATCATGGGAATGAAACAATCCTTTTCCTATTTTGTGTCATAGGGTCCCATATGTAAATCTCATTTATAGAAAAATTAAGTAAAACTCGCCTCTCTCTCATCTTTACTCCAATGGGTCCCAAAATTGGACACTTTCTTTACAATCCTTTAATAATGTATCATGCCACGTTTGGTGTCAAAATGATACATCTATATGCTCTTCTCTCTTTCTTCAAATAAGGGAACAACATTTAATTATTACAAGTAGATCCCTCTTCATTCTCTATTTTCTATAGGCTTCTAGGAGCCTACCTTTTGCTATGAAACTTGGAGTGAAACTTACTAGTGTCTTTTTCAAATTATATCTAATTTTTGGGATTAAATGTGATAGTTTGCATAGGAAAAGATTTCCCTTTATGTATTTCTTTAAAATAATTACCCACATTGCATGGAAACTTGTTTTTTCATCACAAATTCTAGAATTTTCTTGGTTTCCTCATTATATTTATGTGTTCCAAGAAAAGATAGAAATACATTAATTTGATGCCTCAAAACTTGTGTTTCCAAACATGATAAGATAAATACTCCACTAGTTGTCTAAGTTACACATTATCTTAGAATCTCTTGAAAATTTGCACATTATCTCATATTCCAATTATCTAACAACTCAAAAAGTTATTATCATTAATATATTCATGAAATCTCTTATTTCTCAAACTTGTGCCACAAGAACCTATCAAAAGGAAAATATTCTAATGGGTATCACTTGGGCCATGGGTTGAACCCATGCCACAAGTGGATAGCTTTATCATTCTATCAATTACAATTAGGAAATTTTCTTATGAAGATAAATCTTATATGCATAGAATTCAAATTTACCAAATTTGAGGATCTAACATTCACCCCTCCTTAAAATGAATTTTGTCCCCAAATTTCTAAACAAATTAGATTAAAGTGAATGATAACTCTTATTAGATTTAGTAGTTACAAACCCTTCCCCAATATCTTTATCCAGATCATCTTTGTCACCCTTTGTTGTTATGTAAATTTCTCACATTACTAAGGTTTGTATCCAAATTTGATTTTAGGGTATATCCACAACTTCATCTGATGAATATCATTATCACCTAGGGATCAATTTATGATTCCAATTCCACTTGGTAATTATATTTTTCATTGTGATTTCAATTTCACTTGGTGACTACCTTTTCACCAAGGGTTCCCATCTATCTGTAACATACTGTATCTTGGACCCTACCCTGGAAGTTTGACCTTTTGGGTTTGACCGAATAGATTATGGTTAGAATGATCCTAATAATCTAATGAATGAATAACGTAATCTAATATGTCACATAATTCATTTGGTGATAATAAGATGATAAAGAACCTAATTGAATAAGTAATTATGATAATGAGCCATTAGTAGACCAAGTGACATACTCATATAAAAAAGTCTCAAAAGTGAAAATAGATGTCAAATTCATAATCTACACATCAAAATAAGCTTACATGTCAAATTTCATCTAATTTGGACCACCTTGAAATAATGTGGTATGTTAGGAGACAAAAATGGTCTAAAAGGTGTAATTAATAAATAATTGTAATTCAAGACAACAAAAGTTGGAAATAAAGGAAAATTTGTATTCAACACACTGAAGTTAACTTGTAGGTGAAGCTTCACCTGGTTTGGATAATCCATGTGTCGTTAATGCATTAGGAAAGAGAAATAAAGAATATATATTAAATAATATATCTAAAGTTGCCAAAAGTGAAATCTAATTGGGGATTCAGAATCTACATGCTTAACTTAACTTGTGTACAAAGTTTGGTCTAATTTGGACAAGAATAGGACCCTAAAAGAGGAAAGAGAAAATATGTACATTAATTACATCTCACTTTAGTTTTAATCAGATTTAAATAATGTCACGCTTGATTTCCTATAGTTTCCTGCTTTCAATGTTTCATGCGGGTTAATTTCGATTTCCATTTTTGTAGATAGATCGGATGTCTCTAGTTGGTTTTCCCCTTCACGTGGATCTAATCGACGGTCGGGAGGTTGTCTCCTCGACCCGCCTTGTCCGACTCAAACTCAAAATCCTACAAATAGTGTTTTAGATTTTGAGGTTTCTCGATCTCTTTCTCCTTTCCTCCTCTGGATTCTTCAGTTTCCTCTCCATGTTCCTCACCTTCTATCGGTCCTGGGGATCCCATATTTTGAGGGTTTTCCTTCTCTCGATCGTTGGGTCGACAAGAACCTTCCCAATCCATCTCTGTTTCCTGGTTTTTGCGGCTTCCTCGTTTAACCCTTACTCACAACATATAAATATTGCCTTCCCCACAACCCTCAAACACCCAGAGATCATATGCATCCACTGCTTTGGTCTTGTTTGCTCTGTAACCCCTTCCCCCTACTCCATCTTCTAGATTCATCAGCGGTGAGCTCATCTGAAGGTTCTGGTGCGTGGAGGTGCTCTTTTCTGACTTGCTCTGAGTTGCATTGGTGTGGGAGTTCTTCGTGGGCCATCAATTCGCAGGTTTAGTAGGTACTATGGTTTTCCCTCTTTTCTATTGAGCCAGATCGTTCTGTGAATTGGCAAGCAATAGATCACTTTCTCACTAGATTCCTTTACTTTCAGTTCCGGTTTTGGATGCTTAATCCATCTCTGCTCTTGGTTTGGTTCTTTTTGGCTCATCTTCTCTACCTGAATTCCTCAGTTTATTCATTGTTTTGTGATGAGGTTTTCTTGAGATACACTTGATGGTTTCGGTCCTAGTTTTGTTCCTTGTCTTCATCGGGATCTTGGGAACAATGTTCCTTTAGACTCCTTTGCCTGGTTTCCCCTTGAACTCGATCTATGGTTTGAGGTTTAGTCTCTGTGTTCTGGTATTGAGTGCTCTTCATGGGAGAAACATGATCCCTTGTTGATTCCCCTCTTTACTCCTGTCTTTGACCTTTGCTTCAGTTTTATGATAGAAGGGTAAAATGGTCTTCTCGCAGGAATCCTTCTCTTCAATTTTGGGCGCGTGAGACGCTGAGCTGGTTGAGTTGTCTACTGACATGGGTGTCCCTGATTGGTAGGCCTAGGTCCACGTGACCTCTCCCTCTCTCTTCTCTTTTGCGATTACTTTGCTGACTTGTAATTATCTGATTGGTCGATAATTAAAAATTGACAAGTAATTAATGAATGATAAAAAAATATGGAAAAATATTTGTTGGAATTAGAAAAATAAGATCTAATAAATGATACATCTTTTGATAACTGAATCTAAAGATTAATAACAGGTGTTTTCAATGGATCTAATTAATGATGAATTAACTTGTAAAAATCATAACTAATTATCTATAAGTCAGTATAATATAATAAAATATGTTTTGGAATCCTAATAACCCAATATATAATGTAGCATGGTTTTCATAACCTAATTCACATAATGGTAAAAATGTATTTTTAGGGGTTGGACAATGTACATGAAATTGATATAAAATAAGTATATGTGCTTTAATAGGTTTTTTTAAGGCCTAGGCTAGGACCTAGACTTGTCTTTGGACAGAGTAGACTCTGATATTGAGGTATGTTGTATCCCCTATTCCTCTATGTTGAGAAATTCACCTATCTTTTTCATTCATTTGAATTTTGCCTACACAACATGTCTTTTCTGTTGATATCATGATTCTTGTGAACTATCTTGTTTGTGGTAATCTTGGATATTCTCTTGACTCTTTTCTTGTGCCTTGGTGCATGTTGGTCTTATATAATGATATGATCCCACTTTGAAGTGGATGTTTATATGTTTGTGTTACACCCTTATCTCACAATTACCACTAATCATGAGATTAGGGCATAAACTGAGGATTTAACGTAGTACAAAGATCACCCTTAACTTTTTCTTCTTTTTCAAACTCTTTGTTTTCTCACATTGAACCACATAAACTAACTTTACAAGGGAATCTAAACATTTATTTCTCTAATCTGATTTCAACAGTAAAAATGCATGTATGAACATTCATTATGTTTCTCATACTTTTAAGCACATAAGACTTGTTGATTCGCATATATTGCTAAAAGAGGAATAATGTTATACATCATCATTTACAACTCTCTCTCTTTTCTTTACAAGGATCTAGAGTGATAAGGACCGACTGAACTTAACTATACTCTGACTTAACTCTTGTGGTAGATCTACAATAATGCAATGATCTTCTTCAAGTCCATGTGATTTCCCTAAAAATTGTGAGTAGAGGGATGAGCCTACTCGCTCAGAGAATGAGTACTTCAAAGAAACAGTCTAAAGCACTAATATAATTATAGATATACTTTTGAGCAACTGATATCAATTATAACAGCAGTAATCTTTAAAGAGATTGATCATTGACAATCATAAATATAGCAGGATACTCTTGATATTAATAAGAGTAAATCAATATATGAGCATGCTTGATTAATTTCAAAGAGAACTAATAATTCAAAAACATACAAAGAATAATTGCTGGGAAACTGTACTCAAATCTTTCTTAGCCTTTCTTACTTATATGAAACTATTTAAACCTATATGAACATATTTTAGCTTATGCCCTGAACATATGCAGTGTACTCTACATATGAAGACTCGTAGCAAACTACGATCTCACCGTACAAGATTTAGCTTAAAACCCGGGAAGCTAAGCCTAGAACTGAATCCGGGTCTGCTTGACTCGAACAGTTACGTCTGACTAAGGTGGCTAAATAGCTGGCCGTTAACTGGACCTCTCCTTCTACGATGAGTACACAGGTGGAGGGTCTGAGATGCTCTGTGGGCCTCATCTTGGTACACTTTGTGGGTACCTCTGGGTTACCACCGGAATCTTTGGTTCATGTTAGGTAACCTATCTTCTCTTAGGAGACTTCCTCAAGGGCTTCGTCTCCCCGCATGCTCTGTGGGTGCGATCTGATCCCCGTATACTAGTTGTTGCCAGGGTGGATCGTTTCCTCCCTACAGTGCAGACATCTATAAGGAATCTACGGTGCTCATGGCACCTATGTCTATTATTTTATTATTCTTAGAAAGCTCTTACTATATTGTATCTTTTCCCTTACTTATACTTGACTCTGGTATCTCTATAGTACCGTGTCTATTTATTTGAAGTTTATAACACAGCATGTATATCATTCTAAACTTGGAAGAGCACTATACTCAAAACACTATAAATATACTAAAAAATCAACATTTTATACCTACAGGCAGACTAAAATTCTTAATTAAATAGAATACATGTCAACTTGGCACTTTATGCACTAGAATCATGCAATTGAACTTCTTAATACACTAATAAGAGTTAATTACTTGACATATGAGTAATCATCATTTGCACCTATAAACTATTTGTACTTCCTTGGAAAATGTGCATCTCAACCCAAATCTTGAGTTGTGCATCACATAACATATCTTAGTTTAGCTTTGTAAACCATTATTTTCATAGACCATCTGATAATATTTACCACAACTGAGCTATTAAGCATCACCACGTCTCATACTAAGAATATTGATATCACAATACTTGATTTGTTGAACACCCTATCTGTAACGACCTCGCCTCCCGGTAACCCCCAATTAAGGGAGACCAAAAGGTCAGAGCCATTATCCCAATTAACAGGATTAAAGGTTCGATAAATAATCAATAACAATTATCAAATTCTACCAACTAAACTAAAATCGGGTATAAAATGAAACGTTGCATACCTTTTCCAAAAAACTGGATATCTACTTCTATCCACATCTAGAGTCTATTCTAACTAATCCTCCTTTGTACTTTAATTCTTATTATCACGATGTATCACTTTACTGTTTGTTCTTTTCAGGGTTGCACCTAAAACGCTGAAAAACAAAATGTCGGTCAGCATATCGGAATATGCCGGTATGTGGGGACAACCAAAATTTTGCAAATATGGCTAACAATCTAAATATCACAATCAAGTTAATTAACAAGCCAAATTATGCTTTTAATGTGACATTCTCCACCGCTTTTGCCCTAACCCTGGCATACCCACCTTAGGGTTTCTCTTTTTCCATTGACTTAAGGCCACCTTCTCAATCCTGAGCATGGTGCCCATAGGTCTTCCCTTCATGGTGCCCTTTAGTCATGCAATATCATAGGCCACCTTCTCAATCCCGAGCTTGGTGCCCATAGGTCTTCCCTCCTGGGATTGACTTTTTGCATCATCCATCAGGGTGGCATGTAGGTGCGAGAATACACACTTCTATTATTATCGTGATAATCATAGTGACTTTATGATTTACAGGTACGAACATCCAAACTGTTAAGTTGCATTCAAAGCGATGAATCATCTGGGAAACTCTTCGGAAAACTAATGTGATTAACCATAATTAACCACATACCTATCAAGCTGACTTGATTGCAGAAATAATTCAACCAATTAAGAAACCAAGCAAGCACACACCAAGTTGATCCTAAAATATACATCCAATTTCCTATCATTGATCATGCCATCAAGATCTATTAAACCTAGCTCACTTCCTAGGGTTTCTAGTCCACTTTTAGGGTTTCCATTGTAATTACTCACAAACCCTAATTATCTCATCTTATTCTTCACAAAAGATATTAAGGTTATCTTTAAACGACATATAACCCTAATTTTGGATTAAAGGCACAATTATCCATCAGTCAAGTCCATTAAACCTCTTTTACATTAAAACTACTAGTTTTATCTTTTTAATTCATGACACGATCATTGGGCCTAATTATCATCTTTGGTTCCTTCCGGATTAACAACTCATAGTTCATTATGATCTAATTCACATATGAACTCTTTTTATCATTAATTCCACCTTTATCCATTAGAAAACCCTAATTACTATATTAAGGGTATTTATCCACATTTAGGAACTTTTATACTCAAAATAGCTTAGAACCATCATTTAACAACATATTTTCACATTTTTCAAATTAAATATGATCTTCTCCTCTTTTACCCTAAATTATGCAAGAAACATCTAGATTTGGTTCAATTTCGTCATTAACTATTAAACAGGTTGCAATTACTCAATTTCATCAACTAAGCAATATGAACTTAACCAATATGCTCAATTAGGGTTTCTTAATCTAATACATAATCACTTTTCATTAGATTAACACACTTTTGCAAATAGGAAAAGATTCACATTCTCAAACTAAGTTCAATGTGTTCCTTGTATTTTTCTAAGCAACTTTCATATGTTTATTTTATTCATCCGAGCTTCCTAGCAGAAGTCATGAGTTTTGCAAAGTAATTCATTTTTCTGGATTTTCTAATATTTTACGACATTATCAAAATTTTTCTAGTCGTTCGATCCGTGGTCCGCTGGACCTTGCGCCTAACTTTAAATTTAAAGTTACGAAAGACTATTTTGCCCTTACCTTCCTTCACATGTGTCGGGGGCAACGAGGTCTTCCCCCCTTCTTTTCTTCTTCCTCGTGAGTCCATCCCCTATTCGCGAACTGGTGCTTGCCCGTGGTCAACCTCAGGGTTGACTCTGAGCATCTGGCTTCCCCAGCCGATGTGGATTCTGCCACACCTCCTCTGATCCTCTCTGAACTCAAAGGTGCCCTCAGATTCTCCAGAAGTGGCTCGAGTCGACGGGATGGAGAACCCCCCTCTCCGACGAGAAGCAGCTCCAGGTTGGAGGTGAAGGTCGAGGTTATTCTTGCAATTGACCGTGTAACTCAACTCATATTTTCCCCGCAAACTCAAAGGCAAGCTTGGAGTCTCTCCTCAAGGTATGTAGCCCCCTATATATATATAGGCAGGTCGACGAGGAGATCCCAATCATATTTGGGCATTTTGCTTGGCATCCACGAAACTTACCAAAACCTAGGTCTCCTAGGTTTAGATTCTTATCCTGAATCTACTAGACTGATTTCCTTAATGATCCGTCCATTATCTTTCAAGATAATCACTCTAGAAATCCCCAACTCATTCCCCTTGTTTCCACATCCGAACAAGGAAAGTGACAACACAACCACTGTTGGATCTGAATCCAACGGTTGTAGTGTCACGTGCAAAATCGGAAAATAGGGATAATAGGATAATTCCCTTAGAAATAAAGAATTCCCTTTTACTTTGGAAAAAGCATAACTCTCAAATCAATTATCCAATTAATACCAAAATTTGAGGGAAAGTCCATAATGACTTAATATACCTCTCTACCGAAATTGGGCTTATTATCTAAAATAAAACGTGCTTTTTCCTTAGGTGCAAGATATTACGCAATTAAGTATATTTCTCACCTATTTTCTCTTTCCTTTGCTATTAAATTATTATCTTGAATTCCTTGGACCTCAAGGAACCCTAAAGGCACGAAATCCATCTTGGGGAAATATTCCTTTATTTTTTCTCTTATCATTTATCCCTTCCCTTACTTACTTCTTTATTAAAAGATTTCCTTTCAAGGATTTCTCTTTATCTTTTATTTCCTTTTTTCCTCTTTTCATATTTATTTTATTAGAAATCATATGTAAACGAATTTACTCAATTTTGGCCATTAATTCCACTTTCTAGAGATTTCTATGTATTTCTCATAATTACTTTGCTTAACATCCATTATCTTGTATCTTTTTCTAATATTTGGACTTTTCTTCTTTTCTTCTCTTTTATATCCATTATTGGATGAATATAATAATAGGAATCATGAAATTCCTATCTAAAGGAATATTTGCAAAGAAACCCATCCTTTGAAGCAACAATCTTTTTAATCCAGCCCATAATCATGAAATTATTACATTTCAATTATGAAAACATATGAAAAATTGAGGTTGTAACATCCTTCCCCTCTTATAGGAATTTTTTCCCTCAAAATTCCATCAAGCAAATAAACAATCAGGATAAGACTTCCTCATGTCCATCCTGGCTCCCATGTGGCTCTACCCTCTCCATGGTGTTGCCCAAGAACCTTCATCATCTTGTATTCTTTCATCTGAGTTCTCTCACACCTTGGTATCTCGTACCCTCATAGGTGACTCAGGACATTTTAGCCTCTCACAAAGCTGAATAGGTTCATGGCTCAGCACATGGCTTGGGTACCTCACATAGTTCTCTAGATCAGACTCATGGAACACATCATTCATCACGTTATCCTGAGGGGTAAGGATAAACCTAACCATCTCCACCAATCCATCTCAAATGGACCCATATATCGGGGACTCAACTTTCTTAGCTATAGCTCAGAGGGGTCAGATTTTCACATCACATATTCTCCCATAGTGAATTGCATGTCAGTCTGCTTTGCATCAGCTCACGACTCATGTCGCCCCTGAGCTTCCTCAGCCATCACATGATCAAAGCGACTTCATCTACACGCATTGTGGTCTCACTAACCTTCACTAGGTCTCTTCACCAACATCATCTTGGTGACCGACACAACCTCCCTTACAAAGCTTCTTTACATCCCGATACTGGCTATGGTGGTTATCATCACATCTTACCAAGGACAAGAATTGTATCCATGTATCACCCTGAACAAGAACACATACTCTCATCAGACCCTCTAGTCTGGATCATACTAACCATTAGTTAGGGGAGATAAACTGTACTATCATCGAGTTCTTCATGCACCTACTTCCATCGCATGGAAGTGAATCTTTAGATTAAACTCAAGAACTCACATCATGGTGTAGTTGAACCATCTCTCTCTCATATGTAGTTCTACCGGATCTGTCCCTTGACAGTATTCTCTCTTTCTCATGTCATCTAGTTAAGGTGATCTACCATAACCCAAATTGCATCTTGACCTTCTCTGGTCCATGGGAAACTTACTACACATCCATAGTGATGAACTCTCATTCTCTCTCGAGGACTCTTCATCCTCTATGTCAACTCATTGGATTACTGGTGTTCGTCCATCACCTCTCGTCATGCATGGCAACATGCCACATGCAACATTATCTTAGGCATCCGAAAGTACTACTATCTCCGTAGTACGGTGTATGGTGATCTTAAAATCATGATCTCATGTGTATCATGATTCCTCTAGATCGATTCCTCAGAAACCCTAAACCACTCTAGTCGGGGTTTCATCACCTTCTTTTCCAAAGAAGTGCATCTGAGGTTCTACAACCATCCTTTTATTTCATCAAGGCCTAGGTTGGCTAACCAAACAACTACTAACTTGTTCAACAAACTTTGTTAGTGTTAGACAAACATATCTCCTTTTTCAAACTTAGGGTTAGACTAACAACCTCTTCTAGACGCTAGCTAACTAGGAAGTTGCATCTCAACCGAGCATCCATTACCACCTCACATCCTTAGGTGTTAGGTAATGTTGAAGACATACACCTTCACTTATTATCTCAGCTCAAACTCTATCTTCATCAAGAACACTCTGAGCTCATCCTCCTGGTGATCAAACTCAACCTTGTATCACTCATAGCTCATGATAAAAACATCCTCATAAGATGACTACCTTATTCCTCTTAGTGTTTGTAAACCATCTATGTATCATTCACTCCACCAGGGTATGTTATCCTCCTTGTCCTCATACCTCATAGCAATGTTCCAACTCACATCATCTTTGTCCTTGGTGTATTGCATGCGTACTATCCTATCTCTCACTCCCATAATAAGAGTAAATAAGCATTTGGTTGTAGCCCAAATACATAGTTCTTCCTGTTCCAAGAGTAGAGATGGTACATCCCACCTTGCCAGTACATGCACCTTTAAATCTAAGTTGAAACGTGCCACATATGTCTCTTCATCACAATCATCTTGATATCAAGGTTACTTCCATGGAAAACTAGTTTCAAACCTACTTGGGTCACCACACAATCCTTGGTCATATCCTCTAGGTCTATAGGGTGCCGGTACTTTTGGGGTCATCCCTCTTCCCTTATGCATCCAGAGAGTGCCCTACTCATCTGCCCTTTGGGTCCCATGAGTTCATGAAGGTGATTAATCTCCTAACCCATGGCCCTCAGACAATGATAGTTGTTACCTCCCGACCCTATGGTCATGTGCATCTAGGGAATTAGGCAACTCCTACTTCCATCGGTCTTATCCCTACTTGATCCTAGGATAGACTTAGGATCCTAACATAGTACCTATCCAACTGGGAACCTTACCCAAGCCTTCATCATCCCTCTCTGCATTCATGGACTAACTTTCATCCATTCACATGGGTCATGGCGACCTGCCTACCTTGGTCAGGCCCCATACCGGTTATCTCCATTGTAACACATCCACATGCACTTAAAGATGGTTATCTATGGGTGTATAGGTTCATTATCATACTATGTACTTTTCACTTATCTTCTCAAGATCCTATGATACCTCTTTAGGTTACCTCAAAAACAACAAAAACGGGTATACACCCGACAAAAGGGTCCCTCTCCCAGGATGGGAGGAAACTTCATCTTGATAACAAAGGTCACAAACGTCCTTATGCCTAGGGTTTACATCCACATGAGCATTCTTAACTCTAGAAAGCTACTAAGGTACAAGCAGACCACCTACTAAACCATGCTAGGTCACACTTGTTCTCATCCTTAACATTACATCAAGATCATACCTTCCCATATCATCAACTTAGTTGTGAGGGGTTCATCAAACACACCTTAAACTTAAGGAGTTTCCCTTTCCTCTAAACATGAGGAGTGCCATGCTCGAATCTATAGAAACTCAAACCTTTGTCATGAGCATCGGGTACACCACATCCCCTCTTAGGTCTAGGAACCCTAGGTTCACTTTTTGGGTGTCCAACTGCATGCTCAACCTCTTAACCACGAACCAATCAGGAACAAGGTATGACATGCACTCCCATGATCCTTTTATTCGAGCAACACCTCAGAGTTGAGTCCTCCTCAAGGACAACCAACTAGGTATAAAGCCTCACAACTGGTTACTCAAACCTCCTCAGGGTCTATGACACTCTTTGTCTCGTCTCAACAGTTAAACACCTATACCATAGGCACATAGGTACCACAAGCATCATCCTCTCTCTAGGGTTTGGTTCCTCTAATGGCAACCAGGATATCCCCAGCCTCCAGGGATCAAGAATGAGGCAACCACAACCATCCACATAGGTCGCAGCATCCTCAACTCCCCATTATTCCTCATATTTCAGAGTCTATGCCTCCAACCTTCTTTCTTGGGGTCATGCTCTCTCTCTCTAGAGCTAACCCTACATACAACCTTACTACTAGAGGTCCTATCTCCATGAAGGTGGATCAAGCTCACAAACATACCCCTACATGGGTGATACCTATGTTCAAACTTATGTTTGCTCAAGGTTATCCATAGTTCTTTATGCTTATCTCATAAGCTATCCATCATACTCTCCTGGCCAGGGTTTTAGCCTACTGCTCGCACCAATGAATTACTCTGGGTGCACGCTATACCCTACTTGCATACGCCCATTTTGTTTCTATAGGTCCTTCTCTAACCTTATCAATGAAGGAGCTATCATTCTCTCTATCATGCACAACCCTTCCTAGGGTTGGGTCGCCAAAGGCACTAGGTCATCCAACCTCACATGGCTCATAACGTCATGGGCATCCAAAAGCATATCCACACACCTAGTCTATCATGACATCATGTCATCATGCCATCTTTCTCTCTAACTACCACTTAGGGTTAGGGTTAGCATCATCCTTAGAGGATGTGCCAGGTCTCTACTTTTAATGGACTAGCCTCTAATCATCCTACTAACGAGAAGGTCTAGCCTCAGGTCTCTCTAGAGGGAAATGACAACTCATGTCATACGACCTAAGCATGCATCTATTCTTTAGTTTATGCTTAATCTATTAAGCTTATGTCCATGACATCTTATTTACATGTTTTTCATTAATTTGGTGGAGGATTCCTTAGACCTTATCAACCTTACCCATACCTCAAGAGGGTGAGGAAAAGAGATAAAACCCTAATCCTTAAGGTCCTTAACAGCATTTGAGTTGAGAAGGGATGAACAAGATGAGAGAGTCCTAGAGGTATCTTATTTCGAGTCAAATCCTGAGACATTGGCCAGGCAGTCACACTAGTTTGGGAGTCCTCGTATTCCGACTAGCGGTGTGTAGGAAAATCTTGCCAACCCCCAGACGTGATCCTTTTCTAGACACCTCTACCTTTTTGAAAATCCTCTAATAACTCCCTTGGGTTCTATGGAGTTTGTAAAATTTAATAATTATTAAAGATTAAATGAGGAACCTATGCTCTGATACCAAATGTAACGACCCCGCCTCCCGATAACCCCCAATTAAGGGAGACCAAAAGGTTAAAGCCATTATCCCAATTAACAGGATCAAAGGTTCGACAAATAATCAATAAAAATCATCAAATTCTACCAAACTAAACTGAAATCGGGTATAAAATAAAACTTTACATACCTTTTTCAAAAACTTGGATATCTACTTCTATCCACATCTGGAGTCTATTCTAACTAATCCTCCTTTGTACTTTAATTCTTATTCTCACGATGTATCACTTTACTGTTTGTTCTTTTCAGGGTTGCACCTAAAACACCGGCCAGTATATCGGAATATGCCGGTATGTGGGGACAACCAAAATTTTGTAAATATGGCTAACAATATAAATATCACAATCAAGTTAATTAACAAACCAAATTACGCTTTCAATGTGACATTCTCCACCGCATTTGCCCTAACCCTGGCATACCCACCTTAGGGTTTCTCTTTTTCCATTGACTGAAGGCCACCTTCTCAATCCCGAGCTTGGTGCCTAGGGTCACCCTTCATGGTTCCCTTTAGTCATACAATATCATAGGCCACCTTCTCAATCCTGAGCTTGGTGCCTGGGGTCACCACTCATGGTGCCCATAGGTCTTCCCTCCTGGGCTTGATCTTTTGCATCATCCATCAGGGTGACATGTAGGTGTGAGAATACACACTTCTATTATTATTATCATGATAATCATAGTGACTTTATGATTTACAAGTATGAACATCCAAACTATTGAGTTGCATTCAAAGCATTGAATCATCTGGGAAACTCTTCAGAAACTAATGTGATTAACCATAATTAACCACATACCTGTCAAGTTGACTTGATTGCAGAAATAATTCAACCAATTAAGAAACCAAGAAAGCACACACCAAGTTGATCCTGAAATATACATCCAATTTCCTATCATTGATCATGCCATCAAGATCTATTAAACCTAGCTTGCTTTCTAGGGTTTCTAGTCCACTTTTAGGGTTTCCATTGCAATTACTCACAAACCCTAATTATCTCATCTTATTCTTCACGGAAGATATTAAGGTTATCTTTAAACGACATATAACCCTAATTTTGAATTAAAGGCACAATTATCCATCAGTCAAGTCCATTAAACCTCTTTTACATTAAAACTACAAGTTTTATCTTTTTAATTCATGACAAGATCATTGGGCCTAATTATCATCTTTGGTTCCTTCCGGATTAACAACTAATAGTTCATTATGATCTAATTCACATATGAACTCTTTTTATCATTAACTCCACCTTTATCCATTAGAAAACCCTAATTACTATATTAAGGGTATTTATCTACATTTAGGAACTTTTATACTCAAAATACCTTAGAACCATCATTTAACAACATATTTTCACATTTTTCAAATTAAATATGATCTTCTCCTCTTTTACCTTAAATTATCCAAGAAACATCTAGATTCGGTTCAAGTTTGTCATTAACTATTCAACTGGTTGCAATTACTCAATTTCATCAACTAAGCAATATGAACTTAACCAATATGCTCAATTAGGGTTTCTTAATCTAATACATAATCACTTTTCATTAGACTAACACACTTTTGAAAATAGGAATAGATTCAGGTTCTCAAACCAATTTTAATGTGTTCCTCATATTTTTCTAAGAAACTTTCATATTTTTACTATATTCATCCGAGCTTCCTAGCAGAAGTTATGATTTTTGCAAAGTAATTCATTTTTCTGGATTTTCTAATATTTTACGACATTATAAAAATTTCTCTAGTCATTCGATCCGTGGTCCACTGGACCACACGGGATCCAATGGCCTAGAATCCGTGTGCCTAACTTTAGATTTAAAGTTATGAAAGACTATTTTACCCTTACCTTCCTTCACAAACGTCGGGGGCAACAAGGTCTTTTCCTCCCTTCTCTTCTTCTTCTTCCTTGTGAGTCCATCCCCTGTTCGTGAACTGGTGCTTGCCCGTGGTCAACCTCAGGGTTTACTCTGAGCATCTGGCTTCCCCAGCCACCATGGATTCCGTCGCACCTCCTCTGATCCTCTCTGAACTCAACGACACCCTCAGATTCACCAGATGTGGCTCGAGTCGACGGGACAGAGAAGCCCCCTCTCTGATGAGAAGCAGCTCCAGGTTGGAGGTGAAGGTCGAGGTTCTTCTCGCAATTGACCATGTAACTCAACTCGTCTCTTCCTCACAAACTCGAAGGCAAGCTTGGAGTCTCTCCTCAAGGTGTGTAGCCCCCTATATATATATATATATATATATATATATATATATATATATATATATATATATATATATATATATATATATATATATATATATATATATATATATATATATATATATATATATATATAGGCAGATCGACGAGGAGATCCCAATCAGATTTGGGTGTTTTGCTTGGCATCCACGAAACTTACCAAAACCTAGGTCTCCTAGGTTCCCTTAATGATATGTCCATTATCTCTCAAGATAATCGCTCTGGAAATCCCCAACTCATGCCCCCTATTTCCACATCCGAACAAGGAAAGTGACAAAACATCCATTGTTGGATCCGAATCCAACGGTTGTAGTGTCACGCGTAAAATCAGAAAATAGGGATAATAGGATAATTCCCTTAGAAATAAAGAATTCCCTTTTACTTTGTAAAAAGCATAACTCTTAAACCGATTATCCAATTAATACCAAAATTTGAGGGAAAGTCCATAATGACTTAATATACATCTATACCAAAATTGGGCTCATTATCTAAAATAAAATGTGCCTTTTGCTTAGGTGCAATATATTACTCATTTAAATATATTTCTCACTTATTTTCTCTTTCCTTTTATATTAAATTATTATCTTGAATTCCTTGGACCTCAAGGAACCCTAAAGGCATGAAATCCCATCTTGGGGAAATATTCCTTTGCTTTTTCTCTTATCATTTATCCCTTCCCTTACTTATTTCTTTATCAAAAGATTTCTTTTCAAGAATTTCTCTTTACATTTTATTTCCTTGTTTTCCTCTTTTCATATTTCTTTTATTAGAAATCATATGTAAACGAATTTACTCAATTATGGCCATTAATTCCACTTTCTAGAGATTTCTATGTATTTCTCATAATTACTTTGCTTAACATCCATTATCTTGTATTTTTTCTAATATTTGGACTTTTCTTCTTTTCTTCTCTTTTATATCCATTATTGGATGAATATAATAATAGGAATCATGAAATTCCTATCCAAAGGAATATTTGCAAAGATACCCATCCTTTGAAGCAAAGCATACAATCTTTTTAATCCATCCCATAATCATGAAATTATTACATTTCAATTA
Source organism: Alisma plantago-aquatica (assembly GCA_963693085.1). Lineage (NCBI taxonomy): Eukaryota > Viridiplantae > Streptophyta > Magnoliopsida > Alismatales > Alismataceae > Alisma > Alisma plantago-aquatica. The sequence continues at coordinate 346,582,749 of OY856414.1, forward strand.
TGAAAACATATGCAAGAATTGAGGTTCTAACACTATCCTTAGGGTTTCATTTTCCTCTTTCACTTATCACATGGCTCTCATAAGGATTTAATATGTCATAAACATCCACTAAATACATATTTCTTTAAACAAGTCATATACAATCAACATATGTATGAAATCCTCGAATTGAGATAAATTAGGGTTTTCCATGCCATTCATTAAGATATTATGAATCAAGAATAACATTGCATAAATAGAGTCTATGATGCCAAGAAAAACACTTCAAATGGATTTCACCATATTTATTCACAAATTTCCAACTTTCCACTCATATAGGATTTCACCCTCTTTACGAGTATATCAAGAAAACAATATTCACATCACATGAAATCCAAGATAGTATATGACATATATGTACTACGCATTCAGATAAACAATCATTCATAACCAAGGGGATCCAGATAAACAAATTTCTCTATTTAATTATACAACAATTTCAGTCATAGACAAATTCCCTGTAATTTCAGTTTACTCTTATAACCTTTATGAATACTTAGGGAATTCTCATTAGGATGTATTGTATACATATATAATATGAATTTATCATCCGAAATTCAAACAAATAGAGGAAGAATCCATTTCATATCATTTTGCAACAACTTAGATCAAACAGACAATTTAGGGTTTGTAGTCACATACTAAGCAATCAAAGATTATGGATGATTTAACCATTTTCGTGCAATATACTATTTAGAGGAAGTTCCCAATCACACTAAGGTGTGAAAACACCTTAAAAACACAGCTCATCCCTGAAAATCTCGATCTCGTATCAAATCCCTAGCAATTCACCCAATTATTCTTCCTTTCAACTCGGAAACCCTAAAAATGAGGGATTATGAAGAAAGAGTGAGAAAAGGGGAAGTTTTGATACCATTTCAGATCAAATTAGAGGAGGGACAGAATTTTGACATTTGAGAGAAGATTCACCATGAAACTATATCCAAAGAAGCTAAACTTACATGATTTCATCATTCCTTGGACCGCAGAACCATAGGTCAGCATCTCCATCAATTTCTCCTCTCAAACCCTAACTCTCCCTTTCTCTCTAGGATTTCATTTATTTGGTTTGAATCACGAATTATGAGAGATCCTTGTTTGTTAGGTTGACCATATAGAGCAATTGAGCTACTTGGGTCAATTGCACATTGACCCCTTAGTATACTTTCTCTTATTTCAGCTGAATTTTCTGTCATAAAAATATTATTGTAATTCATCTACTGATAAGGTGTAAACGAATCCAAAAATTATGAAAATTTAACATGTTGTTTATAATTGGGTTTTAGATCTCCAGTTAAAATTTCAGATCATTTGATATTACCAATAAATAAATAAAAATAAAACACTACACTACTAAAAGCACTCTGTCAGTATTTTGGTCGAAGTATAGTTCGACCGAGAAGTACATTCAACGAACACTCAAAAATTCTGAAATTTTTCTCCAATATGCATGATTGAGTATCCATATCATATCCAAAATTCAATTAAATACACAAATTTTATAAAATATGAAAAATCATTTACCACACTGCTATCCTGATCAAATTCCATATTCATGTACTATCAAAACCCTAATTTTTGTTGATTAGGGTTTACATTTCTCAAACCCTAATTCTTCAAACTAAAATCATAATTAGAGTTTCTTATTAGGTTTGAAAAATCAAATTGATCTACTATCATTAATAAATTCTAAATGATGTTCAATCTAATCAAGCATGTAATCATTCAGGTAAACCCTAGTTTACCAATTAAGCACAAATGTGGTCATTACATTTTGTGTTGTCCATTGTGTGATGGCAACATTGTAAAATTCTGACTATACTTTTTACTTGTCTCTAAATTTTACATGCTATGTGATTCAGTAGCACTAGTGTAGTGTAATTGCATTGGTTTTTGTTTATGGCAGATGTGTTATTTCCTGTTGAGCAGATGTGATATTTCTTTCTCTTTTAAAAATGGAAAGGAACCTCGTACCCAAGGTTTTCAACTTTGTGAGGGTTGGCCCATTATATATATATATATGTGGGAGATTGGACGTATTCCATTCTCTATCAGGTTTCAAGTTTATGAGACTTGGTCACCTTTGTCTTTATATTTTCTAGGGTTATGCTTATCTCACATGCATACAGGTTGGTGATGTTTATGATGGGTCATGTGCCCAAATTGATGATGGGTTATGTTCCTAAAAATCTTGATGGGTTATGTGCCCAAATCATGATATGTGCTTATGTGGCACTACTTTATTATTTTGATTATGGCAAGTATCTTATTCTATGATGATGATGATTCTTATCTTTTATGCCCTCTTTGGATAGTCCTTATCTCTTGCATGGGAATCCTTTTATTTTGATGTCCCTTGTTCTTTATAAATTTCTCAATTTGCTTTCTAGTATGCACATACCAGCCTTTGTTGATGTCTTCTATTTTTCTCTTCTTGCTGGGATATGCTTCCAACCCTAGGTGGAGGACTTGGATAACAAGGCATGTTAAACTAGACTTAGATTGAGAAGTTAAAGCTTGGGGACAATCTTGAGATGGTTTCGATTTCACTCTACATGGATCCTTATGATGTAAGTTTAAGATGTTCTTTTGTTTTATAATTGAATATAGTCATGCTTTTATTCTACTGCTACACTTTGGTTGTTTTGTATACCATTAATAAAGATTTGAAAATTTTACACCCACTCCAAGCATACCTTTGAAGTGTGTTTAGACTGTAGGTTTTATTGTTCAAATTTTTAGTAGAGAGGTGGTTTCGCTTCTTTACAGTATGGTATCAGAGCCAGGTCAGTCGGAATCTGACTATTTCAATTTTGTCTCCCTAGTTAAACCTTTGACTTAGATAGTTTCCTCTAGGTGATATGTTACCCTAGATTTGATCAATGATAATCTTCTTATGCAATATGGTTTGATTTGAGGATTAGATTAGGTTATGAGGAAGTATTCATATGGAAATATTGTGACTTTTTTTTCCGCAATTGATTTTGGATCCACATTTTGTTTCATCTCAAAAAGTTTTCATTGCCAAAAATTATTTTCAATTATACTACTATATGTACAAAAGTTTTCTTTGATTTATCAATGTTTTCTTGAACTAAGTCACAATGAAGAGAACCCCTAGAATTAGTTGATTAGAATATAACCCTAGTTTTTGTGCCTAGGATTGATATAAAGGTGTAGTTGACCTATCCTATGACTTTTGGATGTTCATGTAGGGTTGATAGGTTAGAGACACAAGGACCTAAAACACAACCCTAGATGGTGACTTAATAGATGGATACATGAGAAACATAAATCTCTAAAATATTCTCAACTAAAAGTTATGTGGGTAACCCTAAAAGTTGTTTACTTTGACTTGTTAGGTTGAACCTTTTAAGGGATGGAGAGTAGTTGGTTATTGATGTTCGATCGATAGGTTTTGAGGACGAAATCCTTTTAAGGGGTGGAGTGTTGTAACATACCGTATCTTGGACCCTACACTGGATGTTTGACCTTTTGGTTTGACCAAACAAGGTTATGGTTAGAATGATTGTAACGACCCCACCTCCTGGTAACCCCCAATTAAGGGAGACCAAGAGGTCAGAGCCATTATCCCAATTAACAGGATCAAAGGTTCGACAAATAATCAATAACAATTATTAAATTCTACCAACGAAACTGAAGGGTTGAAATAAAATAAAACTTTGCATACCTTTTTCAAAAACTTGGATATCTACTTTTATCCACATCTGGAGTCTATTCTCACTAATCCTCCTTTGTACTTTAACTCTTATTTAATTCCACATATGCCACTTTACTATTTGTCCTTTTCAAACTTGTACCTAAAACACCGACAAACAAAACGCCGGTCAACATAATTGAATATGTCGGTATGTGGGGACAACCAAAATTTTGCAAATATGGCTAACAATCTAATTATCACAATCAAGTAATTAATAAGCCAATTTACATTTTCAATGTGTCATTCTCCACCGCTTTTTCCCTAACCCTGGAATACCCTCTCTAGGGTTTCTCTTTTTCCCTTGACTTAAGGCCACCTTCTCAATCCCGAGCTTGGTGCCTGGGGTCACCCTTCATGGTGCCCTTTAGTCATGCAATATCATAGGCCACCTTCTCAATCCTGAGCTTGGTGCCTGGGGTCACCTCTCATGGTGCCCATTGGTCTTCCCTCCTAGGCTTGAACTTTTTGCATCATTCGTCAGGGTTGCATGTAGGTGCAAGAATACACACTTATTTTACAATTGTGAAAATCATAGTGACTTTATAATTTGCAAGTATGAAAATCCAACTGATAAGTTGCATTCAATGTGATGAATCATCCGAGAAACTCTTCGGGAAACTAATGTGATTAACCATAATTAACCACATACCTGTTAGGCTGATGTGAGACAGAGTTAATCCAATCAATGTAAGAAATCCAATAGGAAAGCAAGCACACAAAGAGATCCTGAAATATGCATACAATTTCCCTATTATTGATCATGCCATCAAGATCTTATTAAACCTAGCTCGCTTCCTAGGGTTTCTAGTCTACTTTTAGGGTTTCCATTGCAATTAGGGTTTCACTTCATTTTTACTATTTTAAACCCTAATCTTTATACAATTACTCACAAACCCTAATTATCTCATCTATTCTTCACAAAAGCTATTAAGGTTACCTTTTAACAACATATAACTTTAATTTTGGATTAAAGGAACAATTATCCATCAGTTAAGTCCATTAAACCTCTTTTACATTAAAACTACCAGTTTTATCCTTTTAATTCATGACAAGATCATTGGGCCTAATTATAATCTTTGGTTCCTTCCAGATTAACAACTCATAGTTCATTATGATCTAATTCACATATGAACTCTATTTATCATTAATTTTACATTTATCCATTAGAAAACCCTAATTACTATATTAAGGGTATTTATCCACAATTAGGAACCTTTATACTCAAAATAGCTTTGAACCATCATATCTCAGCCTTATTCATGAATTTGAACAATTAAAAGCCATTAAGAGTCACAATTACTATCATTAGGGTTTCAAGGCCCATTAAAGCCTATTTATGCACATGAAATTCTAAATTAAACCAATTATGTACAAAGTTCATCCTTTTTTTTCTTAATGTACCTTTTTACAATTAATATGTTAATATCAACCTTAATCATCCATTAAACCCTACTAAATACATTAATCATCTCAAAATAGGGTTTCTTAATCATTAATACATTAAAGTTGATAACTTCCATTACTTTTCAAATTTCAAGAGGAATTATCTTCTAAAAATATTTTTAATGTATTCCTCTCATTTTTTTTAGCAACTTTCATATTTTACATGTATCGAGTCGAGCTACCAATATTTAGATACGATTTTTGTAAGAAATCACTTACCAACGCCAATCAGAGAGTGCCATGTGTCCCTTTCCATGCAACGTGACTCGATTGGTATAGAAACATAAAAAAGGCAATTATTCCCCCACGTAAGTTGTTGGCTCTGCATACCCAGGAGGGGTAAAATTGTCCAATCAGCCAAGGGTCATCTTCCTCCTCACGATGGTGCGCTGCTGCCGCCCTAACCACGTTTGGCGTGATTTCTCTTCCTCTTCTTGGACCCGAAAGCCATCGGCGATGGTTCCCCTTTCTCAGCCACCTTCTTCCGCACTTGGGGCACCAACCAGCTCTCGACCAGAGCTGTTGGGTTGGGCTGGGCATACCTGTAACCCACAGCCGGTGTTGCAGCCATGCGACTGCCGCTACGCCTGGGTTAGGGCATGGCCATGATGGCGAAGCTGTTTCTCGGTATCATGGGGCGTCAGGCTTCCCTCACAACTTCCCTCTTGCCACCTCGTGGCTCCAGGGACAACTCCATCTCTTGGTTAGGGTTTGAAATAAGAAGAAGATGGCGAATAGAGAGAGCTACGTGGGATCTCTCTTCCCTTCGAACCTGGGGCTCTACCCTTTATATAGGGGTGGATATCCATGCCCTAAGATGACCATCTATGAGTCAAGTAGTTCTTTTCCCAATAGGAACCCTATTCCTTCAAGGAGAAGTAATTCTCTCTCTCCTATTTATCTTCTTAATATTCTTTATTTCATGGATAATTAGAAATTTGAAAATTATCTCTTTCATTATCTCTAGTCTTGACTTTTAGTCTATTGGCCACAAATTTCTATTTTCTTAAAGCAAATAACATCTCTTTTTGATATCATCAAAAAGTGATTAATGATGTATCAAATTAGCCTCTTATTTTGTTATGATTTGCCATTTCTCTTTATTTTCTTCCATTGGGGCTCCTTGGACCCCAAGAAACTCTAATATTTTGAAATCCTTTATAGTGGATACTCATTATCCTTCTCAGTGCATCTATGTCCATTATTTCTCATTATCTTGTTTATTTCTTTATTAAAATATATCTTTTCAAGGATTTCTCTTTATCTTTCTTTTTATTTTCCTCATTGTCATTCCTTTTAACATTAGGAATCCTTTGGATATGAAAATCCACCAAGGATAATTCAATTATACCTCTTTCCACTTATTTTCCACAGTTTAACATTGTTTTCAATTTCTTTCTTAATAAACAAATATTTAATTGCTCTTTTCTTTTCTTGTTGCATTATCTTTGCAACTTTGGACTCCTTGGAACCCAAGGAACCCAAGAGGCACGAAAACCAACTTTGTATTATATTCTTTTGCGTTCTAGAGGTTTCTACATCTTCCTTTTCTCCATTTCTTATTAATAATGGAGTTTCTGTTGTCTTATCCTTGTTATTGGGCCCAATAGCCAATAAATCCCACAAAACAACCAACAAGGCTATTGTAAACAAAATCCTTTTATTCAAAACAAATTATATCATTATTTTTTCAAATATCTTTAATAGGAGAAATTACATTTCTCACCAAAAGAATCCAAAAATTGGGGTTGTAACATCCTTCCCCTCTTATAGGAATTTTGCCCTCAAAATTCCCCCAGGCACACAAACAAATAGGATAAGTCTTTTCTTTGTCCATCATGGCTCCCATGTGGCCTCACCTTTTCCATGGTGATTCCCAAGAACCTTCATCATCTCATATTCTTCCATCTGAGTTCTTTCTTACCTTGGTATATCGTACCCTCATAGGTGACTCAGGACATTTCAGCCTCTCATAATGTTGAATAGATTCAGGGCTCAGCACAGGGCTTGGGTACCTCACATAGTGCTCTAGATCAGACTCATGGAACACATTATACATCATGTTATCCTGAGGGATAAGGCTAAATACAACCATCTCCACCGATCCATCTCAAATGGACCATGCAGTCGGGACTCAGCTCTCTCTTAGCTATAACTTAGAGGGGTCAGATTTTACATCACATATTCTCCCACAGTGAACTGCATGTCAGTCTGCTTTGCATCAGCGTACGACTCATGTCTCCCCTAGGCTCTCTCTCTCAGCCATTGCACGATCGAAGCAACTTCATCTGCACACACTGTGGTCCTTTTCTGACCTTCACGATGTCCCTTCACCAACATCATCTTGATGAAGTGGAGACCGACACAACCTCCCCTACAGAGCTTCTCTACATCCCGACACTAGCTATGGTGGTTATCATCACATCTTATAGAGGACAAGAACAGTCTCTAGATATCACCCTGAATGAGCACACATGCTCTCATCAAACCCTCTAGTCTAGATCATATTAACCATTAGTTAGGGGTGATAAACTGTACTAACGCCGAGTTCATCTACTTCCACCTCATGGAAGTGAATCTTTAGGTTATAAAGAACTTTTAAACTCGCATCGTGGTGTAGTTGAACTATCTTTCTCTCATATTTAGTTCAACTGGATCCGTCCCTTGACAACATTCTTTCTTTCTCATGTCATCTAGGTAAGGCAATCTACCATAACCCATATTGCATCTTGACCTTCATTGGTCCATGGGAGACTTACCACCACATTTGTAGCGATGAACTCCCATTCCCTCTTGGGGACTCTTTATCCTCTATATCAATGCACTGGGCTACTGGTGTTCGTCCTCCACCTCCTAGCTTGCATGGCGACAAGCCACGTGCAACTTCATCTTAGGCATCCAAAGTACTATTGTCACTTACTGTCTTCGTAGCACCATAGTCTGGTGATCTTAAAATCATGATCTCCTATATGTCATGATTCCTCAAGATTGATTCCTCAGAAACCCTAAACCACTCTAGTCAGGGTTTCATTGCCTTCTTTTCCAGAGAAGTGCATCTGAGGTTCTACAACCATCCTTTTATAGCATCAAGGCCTAGGCTGGCTAACCAAACAACCACTAACTTTATCAACAAATATCGTTACATCTGAGTGTTAGCCAAACATATCTCACAAACTTAGGGTTTACCTAACAACCTCTTCTAGCCTCCAGCTAAACTAGGTAGTTGCACCTCAACCAGAGCATCCATTACCACCTCACATCCTTTTGTGTAAGGTAATGCTAAAGACATACACCTTCATGTATTTCACTTTTCATCTCATCTCAGACTCTACATCTATCTTCATTAAGAACACTCTCAGCTCATCCTCTTTATCAAACTCAACCTTATATAACTTGCAAATTCCACATAGCTCATGCTAAAAACATCCTCATAAGATGACTACCTTATTTCTCTTGATGTTTGTAAACCATCAACATATCGTTCACCCCACAAGGGTATGTTATCATCTATGTCCTCATACCTCATAGCAACGTTCAAACTCACATCATCTTTTATCCTTGGTGTATGGCACGTGTGCTATCCTATCTCTCACTCCCATAACATGAGGAAATAAGCATTTGGAGGTCGTCCAAACACAAAGTTCTTCCTATTCCAAGAGTAGAGATGGTACATCCCACACTACCAGTACACCTTCAAATCTAAGTTGAAACATTCAACTTATGTCTCTATATCACAATCATCTCGATATCAAAGTTACTTCCAGGGAAAACTAGTCTTGAACCTACTTGGGTCCACACATATTCCTTGGTCATCTTCCTTAGGTCTATAGGGTGCCGAAACTTTTGGGGTCATCCCTCTTCCCTTATGCATCATAGAGTGCCCTACTCATCTGCCCTTTGGGTCCCATGAGTTCATGAAGGTGATCAATCTCCTAACCTATGGCCCTCATACAATGATAGTTGCTACCTCCCGACCCTATGGTCATGTGCAACTAGGGAATTAGGCAACTCCCACTTCCATCGGTCTTATCCCTACCTGACCCTAGGATAGACTTAAGATTCTAATATAGTACATGTCCAACTTAGAACCTTTCCCAAGCCTTCATCATCTCTCTTTGCATTCATGGGCTGACTTTCATCCTTTTATAAGGGTCATGGTGACCTGCCTACCTTGGTCAGGCCCCATACCGGTTACCTCCATGGTAACACATCCACATGCCCTTAGAGATGGTTATCTATGGGTCTACAGGCTCATTCTCTTACCATGTACTCTTCACTTAGCTTCTCAAGATTCTATGAGACCTCCTTAGGTTTCCTCAAAACCTATAAAAACTTGTATACACCCTACCAAAGGGTCCCTCTCCCAGGATGGAAGGAAACTACATCTTAATAACAAAGGTCACAAATGCCCTTATGTCTAGGGTTTACATCAACATGAGCATACTCGGCCCTAGCAAGCTACTAAGGCACAAGAGACCACCTACTAAACCATGCTAGGTCATACCTATTCTCATTCCTTAACATTGGACCAAGAACATACCTTCCCATGTCACCAACTTAGCTGTGAGGTGTTCATCAAACATACCTTAGACTTAAGGGGTTTCCCTTTCCTCTCAACTTGAGGAGTGCCATACTCGAATCTATAGAAACTCAAATCTTGTCATGAGCATCAGGTACACCACTTCCCCTCTTAGGCCTAGGAACCCTAGGTTCACTTTTCTGATGTCCAGCTCCCTGCTCCACCTTTTAACCACAAACTAAGAATGTACATGGTATGGCATGCACTTCCCATGATCCTTCCACTTGAACAACACTTCAGAGTGGATTTCTCCTCAAGGACAACCAACTAGGTATAAGGCCTCACAACTTGCTACTAAACCTCTTCATGGTCTTAAGGAACTCTTCTGCTTAACTCTGAAGGTAAACACCTATACCATAGGCACATAGGTACCAACAACCTCATCCTCTCTTCAGGGTTTGGTTCCTCTAAGGCTCCGATTGGTTTATTATAACTGGTCCGGAAAACTTACGGACTGGAGTTTCTAAAGAACTTTTTCATGATTGGTTTAAAGTAAGTGTTGGAAGTCGAGTTCTGTGACTTCCGGTGAGTTACAGAGTTATTACAAAATAGACTTATTGAGTTCCCTCTTAAAAAGAGCAGAAAACGAGTTCTGGAACAATTGACAACATTTCCTATATAATTATATTTTTCCTTCTTCATAAATGACACATGTAAAATGTTTATGACTAGGAATGTTAGTGTGTGGATATGATTTTTTGTCAAAATGATAAAACAATATGACAAAACATTGTACACTATAAGCGACACCATATAAAATATTTTACACTACAACTACCATTATCACTGTGTCTACAAAATAAAAAAATATAAAAACACAATTAAAAATAATCAGACCGCACCATATGATAAAAAATGATTTATCTAGCATTTTATTATATTCATGTTTAAATAATATGATGTGAAAATGAAAATAAACTATAATCGTACGTGAAGAATATAGTAAAAATTAATGTTGTACATATTTTTAAATAATTTTAAACCAAAACTTATATTTACATACGTATAAAATTTACATATCATTACAATAGTTTATACATATAAGGTGAAATAAAAATATTATAATGTGATTTAAACCATAATATACCATATTAAAATATTTTTAAAGGAGCAACATCCACATCATGACCGCTTGTTTAGATTATTATGTTAAAAATATATTAATTAGTAGTCACATATATGATTCTTTTTACTTTTTTTGTCCTCTATTTTTAAGGGAGCAACATCCGCATTATGACTGCTTGTTGTGATTATTATTTTAAAAATATATTAATTAGTAGATATAGATATGATTCTTTTTTATTTCTTTGTCATCCTTATTTTTTATATATCACACAGTAAAACTAATAATTTTTAATTGATTTCTATATTTACACTAACGACAAACCAATCACATAGAAGTGAATGGAACTTAAGTTCCAAAAACAGAACTAGAGTTTCCAAAAAATGAGTTCCACAAAACTTATGAATTCCACTGAACCAATCGGAGCCTAAAGGCAACCAAGATACCATTAGCCTCCATGGATCATGCATGAGGCAGGTGTAACCATTCACTTAGGTCACATCATCCTCAACTCCCCACTGTTCCTCATATCTCGGAGTCTAAGCTTCCAACCTTCTTGCTTGGGCCCTTCTCTCTCAAGAGAGAAAGAGCTAATCCTACAACCGACCTTACAATTAGGGGTCCTCTCTCCATGAAGATGGATCAAGCTCACAAGCATACCCCTACTTGGGTGAAGCCTATGTTCAACTTATGTTTGCTCAAGATTATTCATAGTTCTTTATGTTTAGCTCGTAAGCTATCCATCATACTCCCCTGGCCAGGGTTTCAACCTACTACCCACATTACTGACATACTTTGGGTGCATACTATGCCCTACTTGCATAAGCCCATAGGGTTTCTATAGGTCCTTCTCTAACTTCATCATTAAAGGAACTATCCTTCTCTCTAACATGCACGACCCTTTCCCAGGGTTGGGTTGCCAAAGGTGCTAGGTCATCCAACCTCTCATGTCTCATACGGGCATCCAAAAGCATGTTCACCCACCTGGTCTATCATGACATCATGTCATCATGCCATCTCTCTCTCTAACCACCACATAGGGTTAGGGTTAGCATCATCCTCAAAGGATGTGCCATGTCTCTACTTATGATGGAGGTCTCCACCTCCAAGACTAAGTTTCTCTACTCATCCTCCTGACAAGAAGGTCTAGCCTCAGGTCTCTCCTGAGGGCAATGAGAACTCATGTCAGACAACCTAAGCATGTATCTATTCTTTAGTTTACGCTTAAACTATTAAGTTATGTCCATGAAATCTTATTTACATGCTTTTCATTACTTTGGTGGAGGATTCCTTAAACCTTATCAACCTTACCCATCCCTCAAGAGGGTGAGGAAAAGAGAGAAAATCCTAATCCTTAAGGTCCTTAACAACATTTGAGTTGAGAAGGGATGAACAAGATGAGAGAGTCCTAAAGGTATCTTATTTCGAGTCAGATCCTAAGACATTGGCCAGGCAGTCACACTAATCTGGGAGTCCTCATATTCTGACTAGCGGTGCGGAGGAAAATCTTGCCAGCCCCCAGACGTGATCCTTTTCTAGACACCTATGTCTTTCAGAAAATCCTCTAATAACTCTGTCGGTTTAATGGAATTTGTAAAATTTAATCATTATTAAAGATTAAATGAGGAACCTATGCTCTGATACCAAATGTAATGACCCCGCCTCCTGATAACCCCCAATTAAGGGAGACCAAGAGGTCAGATCCATTATCCCAATTAACAGGATCAAAGGTTCGACAAATAATCAATAAAAATTATCAAATTCTACCAACTAAACTGAAGGGATGTAATAAAATAAAACTTCGCATACCTTTTTCAAAAACTTGGATATCTACTTCTATCCACATCTAGAGTCTATTCTAACTAATCCTCCTTTGTACTTTAACTCTTATTTAATTCCACATATGCCACTTTACTGTTTGTCCTTTTCAAACTTGTACCTAAAACGCCGACAAACAAAACGTCGGTCAGCATAATTGAATATGCCTGTATGTGGGGACAACCAAAATTTTGCAAATATGGATAACAATCTAATTATCACAATCAAGTAATTAAAAATCCAATTTATGTTTTCAATGTGTCATTCTCCACCACTTGTGCCCTAACCCTGGAATACCCCCTCTAGGGTTTCTCTTTTGCCTTTGACTTAAGGCTACCTTCTCAATCCCGAGCTTGGTGCCTGGGGTCACCCTTCATGGTTCCCTTTAGTCATGCAATATCATAGGCCACCTTCTCAATCCCGAGCTTGGTGCCTGGGGTCACCTCTCATGGTGCCCATTGGTCTTCCCTCCTGGACTTGACCTTTTTGCATCATCTGTTAGGGTGGGATGTAGGTGTGAGAATACACACTTATTTTACAATTGTGATAATCATAGTGACTTTATAATTTGCAAGTATGAACATCCAACTGATAAGTTGAATTCAATGTGATGAATCATCCGAGAAACTCTTCGGGAAACTAATGTGATTAACCATAATTAACCACATATCAGTCAGGCTGATGTGAGACAGAGTTAATCCAATCAATGTAAGAAATCCAATAGGAAAGCAAGCACATAAAGAGATCCTAAAATATGCATACAATTTCCCTATTATTGATCATGCCATAAAGATCTTATTAAACCTAGCTCACTTCCTAGGGTTTCTAGTCCACTTTTAGGGTTTCCATTGCAATTAGGGCTTCACTTCATTTTTACTATTTTAAACCCTAATCTTTATACAATTACTCGCAAACCCTAATTATCTTATCTATTCTTCACAAAAGCTATTACGGTTACCTTTTAACAACATATAACCTTAATTTCATATTAAAGTACAATTATCCATCAGTTAAGTCCATTAAATCTCTTTTACATTAAAACTACCAGTTTTATCCTTTTAATTCTTGACAAGATCATTGGGCCTAATTATCATCTTTGGTTCCTTCCGAATTAACAACTCATAGTTCATTATGATCTAATTCACATATGAACTCTATTTATCATTAATTCCACTTTTATCCAGTAGAAAACCATAATTACTATATTAAGGGTATTTATCCACAATTAGGAACCTTTATACTCAAAATAGCTTTCAACCATCATATCTCAACCTTATTCATGAATTTGAACAATTAAAGCCATTAAGAGTCACAATTACTATCATTAGGGTTTCAAGGCATGTTAAAGCCTATTTTTGCACACGAAATTCTAAATTAAACTAATTATGTGCAAAGTTCATCCTTTTTGTTATTTATGTACCTTTTTACAATTAACAGGTTAATATCAACTTTAATCATCCATTAAACCGTACTAAATATATTAATCGTCTCAAAATAGGGTTTCTTAATCATTAATACATTAAAGTTGATAACTTCCATTACTTTTCGAATTGCAAGAGGAATTAGCTTCTAAAACTATTTTTTATGGATTTCTCTCATTTTGTTGAGCAACTTTCATATTTTACATGTATTGATTTGAACTACCAATATTTAGATACTATTTTTTAAAGAAATCACATGCCAACGCCAATCAGAGAGCACCACGTGTCCCTTTCCATGTAACATGACTCGGCTGGTTTAGAAACATAACAGAAATGCAATTATGTCCCCACGTAAGCTACTGGCTCTGAATACCCAAGAGGGGTAAAACTGTCCAATCGGCCAAGGGTCATCTTCCTCCTCGCGACAACGCGCTGCTACCGCCCTAACCGCATTTGGCATGGTTTCTCTTCCTCTTCCTAGACCCGAAGGCCATCGACGATGGTTCCGCTTGCTCCGCCACCTTCTTCCGCACTTGGGGCGCCACCCAGCTCTCGACCAGAGCGGCTGGGTTGGGCTTAGCAAACCTGCAACCCACGGCCGGTGCTGCAGTCGTGCGGTTGCCGCTGCGCCTGGGTTAGGGCATGGCCATGATGGCAAAGCCATTTCCTGGTATCATGGGGCATCGAGCTTCCCTTGCAACTTCCCTCTTGCCACCTCGTGGCTCCAGGGACAACTCCATCTCTTGGTTAGGGTTTGAAAGAAGAAGAAGAAGAAGAAGGAAAATAAAGAGGGCTATGTGGGATCTCTCTTCCCTTCAAACCAGGGGCTCTACCCTTTATATAGGGGTGGATATCCATGCCCTAAGATGACCATCTATGAGTCAACTAGTCCTTTTCCCAATAGGAACCTTATTCCTTTAAGGAGAAGTATTTCTCTCTCTCTTGTTTATCTTCTTAATATTCTTTATTTCATGGATAATTAGAAATACAAAAATTATCTCTTTCATTATCTCTAGCCTTGACTTTTAGTCTATTGGCCACAAAATTCTATTTTCTTAAACCAAATAACATTTCTTTTTGATATCATCAAAACGTCATTAATGATGTATCACATTATCCTCTTATTTTGTTATTATTTGCCATTTCTCTTTATTTTCCTCCATTTTGGATCCTTGGACCCCAAGAAACTCTAATATTTCTAAATCCTTTTTAGCGGATACTCATTATCCTTCTAGATGCATCTATGTTCATTATTTCTCATTATCTTGTTTATTTCATTATTAAAATATCTCTTTTCAAGGATTTCTCTTTATCTTTCTTTATATTTTCCTCATTTTCATTCCTTTTAACATTAGGAATCCTTTGGAAATGAAAATCCACCAAGGATAACTCAATTATACCTCTTTCCACTTATTTTCCACATTTTATCAATGTTTTCAATTTCTTTCTTAATAAAGAAATATTCAATTGCTCTTTTCTTTTCTTGTTGCATTATATTTGCAACTTTGGACTCCTTGGAACCCAAGAGGAACGAAATCCAACTTTCGATTATATTCTTTTGCCTTCTAGAGGTTTCTACATCTTCCTTTTATCCATTTATTATTAATAATGGAGTTTCTTTTGTCTTATCCTTGTTATTGGGCCGATAGCCAATAAAGCCCACAAAACAACCAACAAGGCTATTCTAAACAAAATACTTTTATTCAAAACAAATTATATCATTATTTGTTCAAATATCTTTAATAGGAGAAATTACATTTCTCACCAAAAGAATCCAAAAATTGGGGTTGTAACAATGATCCTAATAATCTAATGCATGAATAACATAATCTAATATGTCACATAATTCATTTGGTGATCATAAGATGATAAAGATCCTAATTGAATAAGTAATTATGATAATGGGCTATTAGTGGTCCAAGTGACATAATTCATATAAGAAAGTCTCAAAAGTGAAAATAGACTCCAAATTCGTAATCAACACATCAAAATAAGCTTACATGTCAATTTTCATCTAATTTGGAAAACCTTGAAATAATGTGGTATGTTAGGAGAGAGAAACTATCTAAAAGGTGTAATTAATAAATAAATGTAATTCATGACATCAAAAGTTGAAAATAAAGGCAAATTCATATTCAACACACTTAAATTAACTTGTGGATGAAGTTTCACCTAGTTTGGATAATCTATGTGTCATTAATGCATCAGGAAAGAGAAATAAAGAATATATATTAAATAATATATCTAAAGTTGCCAAAAGTGAAATTTAATTGGGGATTCGAAATCTACATGGTTAAATTAACTTGTGCACAAAGATTGGTCTAATTTGGGTAAGAATAGGACCCTAAAAAGAGGAAAGAGAAAATATGTACATTAATTGCATCTCACTTTAATTTTAATCAGAATTAAATAATGTCATGCTTGATTTCGTATAGTTTCCTGATTTCAATGTGTCAAGTGGGTTAATTTCAATTTCCTATTTCATGGATAGATCGGATGGCTCTGGTTGGTTTTCCCGTTCATGCAGATCTGATCGACGGCCTGGAGGTTGTCTCCCCGACCCGCCTTGTTCGACTCAAACTCAAACTCCTACGAACAGTGTTTTAGATTTTGAGGTTTCCCGATATCTTTCTCCTTTCCTCCTCTGGATTATTTGATTTCCTCTCCATGTTCCTCGCCTTCTACCAGTCCTGGGGATCCCAAATTTTTAGGGTTTTCCTTCTCCCGATCGCTAGGTCGACAAGCACCTATCCAATCCATCTATGTTTCCTAGTTTTCACAGCTTCCTCATTGAACTAAGACAATAATATAAGTGTTGAAAAGAAATAAATTTTGTTGGTAAGGATAAATAAGGGACTCGCCACGTATAGATACCTCCACCATATAATGGAAACATTGTAGATAGTGAAGCATGCCAAGAAATATAAATAGTACATTGTATTGGTGAAGAGACACACCGTGTTACAACCCTGATTTTGGGTTCATTTGGTGAGGAATGAAATTTATCATATTGAAGATATTTGAACAAATAATGATATAATATGGTCCGAATAAATGGATTTCGTTTACAATAGCCTTGATGTTTGTGTTGTGGGCTTTATTGGCTATTGGGCCCAAACAACAAGAAAATTCAATTAGTGAATGAATAATTGAATATTTGAGAAAAGACAAATGTGGAAACCTCTAGAAGGCAAATCTGAAGAGGGATTTTGTGCCTCTTGGGTTCCTTGGGTTTCAAGGAATCCAAAGTTGCATAAAGAGTACAAAAGAAAAGAAAAGATCAATTAAATATTTCTTTATTAAGAAATAAATTGAAAACAATGGTAAAATGTGGAAAATAAGTAAAAAAGAGGTACAATTGAGTTATCCTTAGTGGAATTTCGTATCCCAAGGATTCCTAATGATAAAAGGGATACCAATGAAGAAAATAAAATAGAAATAAAGAGAAATCCTCAAAAGGAGCTATTTTAATAAGAAATAAACAAGATAATGAGGAATACTAAATAATAATGCATTTAGATGCATCTAGAAGGATAATGAATATCCAATAAAAAGGATTTCAAAATAATAAAGTTTCTTGGAATCCAAGGAGACCCAATAAAGAGGAAAGAAAGATAAAATACCAAAATTGCAAAATAAAAGGATAATGGGGATACATAATTAATGAATTATGTGGTTTTGCTAAAAGGGAAGTATTTTCTAATAAAGGAAAATAGGATTTCGTGGCTAATGGGTTAAAATCCAAGAATAAGAGAATAAGGGAAAAAGGATTTCGAATTTTCTAAAATACCCAATTAATATAGTTATATTAAAAGATAATAAAGAGAGAATAGGTTGCTAAGTAAATACGATTCCTTTTAGGAAAGGATGTGAGTCCTCATGGATGTACACCTTAGGCTTTGTTACCCACCCTTATATATAGGGTAGAACCCTGGTTCGTGCCCAAGAGATGGAGAAAGAGAGATCTCATGCTCTCCCCCGTGTCCTTCCATACAAACCCTAGTAGAAAGCTTAGATCTACCTCGAGGGCACCAAGGAGAGGTGATGAGGTCTCATCAGAGGCACGAAGCTCCCACAATGGTCAAAGATGGTCGGCCATCGTTTCCATGGCTGCGGCCGTCGAGTAGAGTCTACTGAAGGCCGACGTCAAGACTACAGGTCGCGAGCTTGGCCAGCCCCAACCAGCTGCAACGGCTATGAGTTAGATGGTGCCCCATAGGCGGCGGGATGTGGAGGAGATAGGGAAGGCATCGGCAGCAGCCATCGGGGTCCAGGGAAGAGAGACCAGGCCGCGCATGATCCCTGACCTAGCGACAACAGAAGGTGCTCGCGAGGAGGAAGACGACGGGCTGCATTGGACCTTTTTGCCCTTCCAGGCTTTGCAAGATCAAGGAGTCATGCAAGGGTAAAATCGGGATTTGGTTATGTTTTAAATCAGCTGGGTTACGCAGATAGCGAGCAATTGCATGGAGCAGGACACGTGGCACCCTTCCATTGGACAAGAGGTATACAATTTACAAAATTCATAGTTAATTATTGGTAGCTCCAATGGAAACATATAATACATGAATTTTGATCAGGAGAACGAGAGGAATACAATAAAAATGATATTAAAGATTGATTCCATTCCTAATTGAAAAGTACAATAAGTTGAGGAAAAGTGCATTAAAGTCAAGTTAAAAACCCTATTTGTGATTAAAGGTCGAATCTAGTATGCTTAATGGGTTATATCGAAGTATTAATAACCTATTGAATGATAATGTTAAATTTGAACCTGATATAGATGTAAAATTGCATGATTTAGGGTTTTTACCCTATATGAGAATAATTAAGCATTTAGAAATCCTAATTTAGGGTAAAAGAGGATAAGATCATATTTAATTTAAAAAATGTTGTTATATGATAGTTATAATCTATTTCGAGCATTAAAGTTTCTAATTATGGATAAAAACCCTAAATATAGTAATTAGGGGTTTCTCATGAATAAAAGGTAGAATTATGGCAAATCGAGTTCATATGTGATTAAACCATAATGAACTTTGAATTGATGATAGATGTGCATAATGATCTTATCATGGATTAAAAGGATAAAAATAATAGCTTTAATGTAAAAGAAGCTTAATGAAATTAATTGATGATTAATGTGCCTGTAATATGAAAATAGAGTTATATGTTGTTAAGATAACCTTAATATTGAAGAATAGATGAGATAATTAGGGTTTATGAGTAATGGAATAAAATTAGGGTTTAATATGGTAAAAGATGAAGGGAAACCCTAATTGTAAAATGAAACCCTAAAATGGATACAAAAACCCTAGAAAGTGAATTCAAGTCAATAAAGTAGATTCTTGATAAAGTGTGTAATAAATAGAGTACATATTCTTTTCAGGAATTATGTGATTATTGAATTTCTTGCTTGGATTGCATTATTGGGTGGATTTGCTTAATGCTTGTGAAATCATCAAATCAGGTATGTGGTTACGCTTATGATTATCCCAACTAGTTTTCTCAGGATTTTATCGACGTTTCCCTCATGGCTTGAAATATTTGTTGGATGCTTTTATTTCATGCAACTATAGAGTGACTATGACTATCACTATGAATATACATGTATAACTGGCTAGATCCGGGTCCACTTTTGTGGCTTGTAAAGGCTAAAAAGGGGTAACCTAGAGTAAGGTCTAGGTTAACGTGGGTTAGAAATTGGGCTACCAAGTGTAATGCCATGAGTTAAGGAGTGGGGTACTTACGAGTAGTGCCATGTGACTCAACCCTAGAAACTGGTTCACCTATAGGTGGGACCATGAGGGGTATAATGGGGATCTACCATAAGGAAGGTAGTATCCAGGTCCACTGCAGGGATAGCACAGAGGATAGGGTACTCATGGATCGTGGAGTTATATTTAAAACGTAATCTTGGTTTTTAAATGATTAATTGAATGATTACGTTGTTATCATAGTTGCACGTTTATTGTTCCCCCACATACCGGCTTCGGCTGACCGACGTTTTGTTTGTCGGCATTTTAGGTACAAGCCAAAAGGATAAATAGTAAATCATCATATTGTGAAATATATGAAGTAAAATACAAGGAGGATTAGTTGAATAGAATCCATAAGTGGATAGAAGTGTAGAGATCCAAGTTTTCAAAAAGGTATGCAAAAGTTTATTTTCTTACAGTTTTCCCATTTAGTCTGTTAAAATTTGATAATTGTTCTTGGTTAATTGTCGAACCTTTGATCCGGAAGTTATGGGTGCGGCTTCGACCACTCGATCTCCCTTAATTGGGGGTTATCGGGAGGTGGGGTCGTAACATTTGGTATCAGAGTGTAGGTTCCTTAGTTAACCATTAATAATTATTAAATTTTACAAACCCCACAGAACCCAAGGGAGTTCTTAGAGGATTATATGAAAGACAGAGGTGTCTAGAAAAGGATCACGAACGGGGGCTGGCAATATTTTCCTCCGCACTGCTAGTCAGAATACAAGGACTCCTGGATCCGTGTGACTGCCTGGCCAAAGTCTTAGGGTATGAATCGAAATAAGATACCTTTAGGACTTTCTCATCTCCTTCATCCCTTCTCATCACAAATTCTATTAAGGACCTTAAGGATTAGGGTTTTCTCTCTTCTCCTCACCTTCTTGAGGTATGGGTAAGGTTTATAAGGTCTAAGTAATCCTCCACCAAATTAATGAAAAGCATGTAAATAAGATGTCATGGACATAAGCTTAATAGATTAAGCGCAAACTAAAGGATAGATACATGCTTAGGTCGTATGACATAAGTTGTCATGCCCTCAGAAGAGACCTGAGGCTAGACCTTCTTATCAGGAGGACAGATAAAGAAAGTTAGCCTTGGAGATAGAGATCTTCATTACAAGTAGAGACCTGGCACATCCTCTGAGGATGACGTTAATCCTAACCCTAAGTGAAGGTTAGAGAGAAAGATGGCATGATGAGTTAGACCAGGTGTTTGGATGGACATTCCTTGGATGACATATGAGCCATGAGAGGTTGGATGACCAAGTACCTTTGGCAACCCAACCCTGGGAAGGGTCATGCATGTTAGAGTGAAGGCTAACTCCTTCATTGATGAGGTTAGAGAAAAACCTATAGAACCCTATGGACTTGTAAAACTAGGGTATAGCTTGCACCTAGGGCACGTCAGCAGTGCTGACAATAGGATAAAACCCTGGTTAAGGAATCATGATGGACGGCTTATGAAATAAGCATAAAGGGTTATGGATGATATTGAGAAAACATAAGTTTGAGCCTAGGCTTCACCCATGTAGAGGATGCTTTTGAGGTTGATCCTTCATGAAGAGAAGATCTCTAATGGCGAGGTTGGTTGTAGTGTTAGCTCTAGAGAGAGAACAGGAAACCAAGTGAGAAGGTTGGAATCCTAGACTCCGAGATATGAGGAAAAGTAGGGAGTTGAGGATGATGCGACCTAAGTGGATGATAGTAGTCACCACTTTCCTAGAGGTTGATGATGTCTTGGTTGCCATGGGAGGGACCAAACCCTAGAGAGAGGATGAGGCTTCTGGCACCTATGTGCCTATGGTATAAGTGTTCACCTTCTTAGAAAGGAAGAAGAAGTTATGTATACCATGGAGAGGTTTAGTAACAGGTTGTGAGGCCTTGTACCTTGTTGGTTTTCCTTGAGGAGGACTCAACTTTAGAGTGTTGATCAAGGCAAAAGGATGACATGAAGTGTATGTCATTCCCGTTACATGTTTGGTTTGTAGTTAAGAGGTTGAACAAACAACTGGACATCAAGAACATGAACCTAGGGTTCTTAGGCCCAAGAGGGGAAGTGGTATACCTAATGCTCATGACGAGAATTAAGTTGTTATAGTTTTGAGCATGGTACTCCTCATTTATGGAGGAAAAGGGAAACTCCTTAAGTCGAAGTTATGATGAACCCCTCACAACTAAGTTGATGTTAAAGGAAGGTATGATCTTGATCTAATGATGAGGAATGAGAATCCAGATGACCTAGCTTGGTTCAGTAGTCCGCTTGTGCCTTAATGGCTTGCTAGGGTCAAGCATTCTCGTATGGATGTAAACCCAAAGGATGTTTGTGACCTTGTTGTCAAGAGATAGTTTTCCTCCCATCTTGGGAGAGGGACCCCTTTAGTAGGGTGTATATCAGTTTTGTTGGTTTAAGGTAACCTAAAGAGGTCTCATAGGATCCTGAGAAACTAAGTGAAAAGTACATGGTATGAGATGAATATGTAGACCCATAGATATCCATCTCTAAGTGCATGTGGATGTGTTACCATGGAGGTAACCGGTAAGGGGTCTGACCAAGGTAGGCAGGTCACCATGACCCCTATGAGAGGATGAATGTCAGCCCATGTATACAAAGAGAGATGATGAAGGCTTGGGTAAGGTTCTAAGTTGGACATGTACTATAACACAATCCTAAGTCTATCCTAGGGCCAGGTAGGGATAAGATCGATGAAAGTAGGACTTGCCTAATTCCCTAGTTGCACATGACCATAGGGTCGGGAGGTAACATCTATCATTGTCTGAGGGCCATGGGTTAGGAGATTGATCACCTTCATGAACTCATGGGACCCAAAGGGCAGATGAGTAGGGCACTCTCTGAATGCATAAGGGAAGAGGGATGACCCTAAAAGTTCCGGAACCCTATAGACCTAGAGGAAATGACCAAGGATTGTGTGGTGACCCAAGTAGGTTCGAAACCAGTTTTCCATGGAGGTATCTTTGATAGCAAGATGATTGTAATATAGAGGCATAAATGACACATTTCAACTTAGATTTAAAGGTGTACAGGCAAGGTGGGATGTACCATCTCTACTCTTAGAACAGGAAGAACTCTGTATTTGGACTGCATCCAAATGCTTATTTCCTCTTGTTATGGGGTGAGAGATAGGACAGTACGCATGCCATACACCAAGGATAAAGATGATGTGGGTTGGAATGTTGCCACAAGATACGGGGATAGAGAAGATAACATACCCTGGTAAAGTGAATGATACCTAGATGGTTTGCAAACACTAAAGAGAGATAAGATAGTCATCTTATAAGGATGTTGTTAGCTTGAGCTATGTGGAAATTGCAAGTGATGCAAGGTATAGTTTGATCATCATGAGGATGAGCTCAGAGTTTTCTCGATGAAGATAGTTTTAGAGTCAAGATGAGATGATAAGTGGAATACATGAAGGTGTATGTCTCCAACATTACCTAATACCTAAGGATGTGAAGTGTTAATGGATGCTCTGGTTGAGATATAACTGACTAGTTTGGCTAGAAGCTAGAAGAGGTTGTTTGGCTAACCCTAAGTTTGGAAAGAACATATGTTTGGCTAACACTCTGATGTAACGAGATCAGTTAATGGTTGTTTGGTTAGCCACTCTAGTCCTTGATGCAATGAAAGGATGGTGGTAGAACCTCAGTTGCTCTTCTTTGGAAAGGAAGGTGATGAAACCCTGATTAGAGTGGTTTAGGGTTTCTGAGGGATAGATCTTGAGGAATAATGACATACAGGAGATCATGATCACCATACACCGTACTATGAAGATAATAAGTTACGGTAGTACTTTAGATTCCTAAGATGAAGTTCCATGTGGTATATGGACATGCAAGGTGAGGGAGAGGGATGAACACCAGTAACCCAATGCATTGATGTAAGGGATACAGAGTCCCCGAAAGAGAAAGGGAGTTCATCACTATGGATGTTGTAAGTCTCCCCTAGACCAAGGAAGGTCGAAATGCAATATGGGTTATGGTAGATCGCCTTAACTAGATGACATGAGAAAGAAAGAGTTCTGTCAAGGGACAGATCGGGTTGAACTACATATGAGAGAGATGGTTCAACTACACCAGGAGATGAGTTCAAAAGTTCTTGAGTACAACCTAAAAGTTCACTCTCGTGAAGTGGAGGTAGAAACATGAAGAACTTTATGATAGTACAGTTTATCACCCCTATGGTTAGTATGATCCAGACTAAAGGGTCTGATGAGAGCATGTGTGCTCGTTAAGGGTGATATCTAAAGACCGTTCTAGTCTTCAGAAAGATGTGATGATGACCACCATAGCTAGTATCGGGATTTAAAGAAGCTCTGTAAGGGAGGTTGTGTCGGTCACCACTTCAGTAAGGTGATGTTGGTGAAAGGACCATGTGATGGTTAGAAAAGGGCCATAGTGTGTGTAGATGAAGTCACTTTGATCGTGCAATGGATGAAAGGAGCCTAGAGACGATGTGAGTCATGAGTGGATGCAAAGTAGACTGACATGCAGTTACTGTGGGAAATATGTGACATGAAAATTTGACCCCTCTAAGTTATAGCTAAGAGAGTCGAGTTCTCGATACATGGGTTCTTATGACATGTTTGGTGGATAAGGTTAAGTTTGATCTTACCCCTCAGGATAAATTAATGTGTGATGAGTTCCATGTGTCCAATTTAGAGTACTATGTGAGATACCCCAACCATGTGCTGAGCAATGAACCTAGTGAGCCCCAAGGGAGGCTGAAATGGCCTGAGTCCACCTGTGCAGTTTATAGATGTCAGGATGAAAGAACTCAGAGAAAAGAATATGTGATGATAAAGGTTCTTTGGAAGCGTCATGAGTAAGGTAAAGCCACATAGGGGACAATGATGGACATGGAAAAGTCTTATCCTTAATTGGTTGATTGTTTGATAGAATTTTGAGGACAAAATTTCAATAAGAGGGGAAGGATGTTACAACCCTGATTTTGGGTTCATTTGGTGAGGAATGTAATTTCTCATATTAAATATATTTGAATAAATAATGATATAATGTGGTCCGAATAAATGGATTTCGTTTACAATAGCCTTGATGTTTGTGTTGTGGGCTTTATTGGTTATTGGGCCCAAACAACAAGAAAATTCAATTAGTGAATGAATAATTGAATATTTGAGAAAAGAAAAATGTGGAAACCTCTAGAAGGAAAATCCGAAGAGGGATTTCATGCCTCTTGGGTTCCTTGGGTTTCAATGAATCCAAATTTGCATAAAGAGTGCAATAAGAAAAGAAAAGATCAATTAAATATTTCTTTATTAAGAAAGAAATTGAAAACAATGGTAAAATGTGGAAAATAAGTAAAAAGAGGTACAATTGAGTTATCCTTAGTGGAATTTCGTATCCCAAGGATTCCTAATGATAAAAGGGATACCAATGAGGAAAATAAAAGATAAATAAAGAGAAATCCTCAGCATGAGCTATTTTAATAAGAAATAAACAAGATAATGAGGAATACTAAAGAATAATGCATTTAGATGCATCTAGAAGGATAATGAATATCCAATAAAAAGGATTTCGAAATAATAAAGTTTCTTGGAGTCCAAGGAGTCCCAATAAAGAGGAAAGAAAGAGAAAATACCAAAATTGCAAAATAAAATGATAATGGGGAACATAATTAATGAATTATGTGGTTTTGCTAAAAGGAAAGTATTTTCTAATAAAGGAAAATAGGATTTCGTGGCTAATGGGTTAAAATCCAAGAATAAGAGAATAAGGGAAAAAGGATTTCAAATTTTCTAAAATACCCTATTAATATAGTTATATTAAAAGATAATAAAGAGAGAAGAGGTTGCTAAGGAAATACGATTCCTTTTGGGAAAGGACGTGAGTCCTCATGCCTTTCCTACATGCCTAGCCCGCATGGCTCAAGACTGGCATGCCATGCCCATGTGGGCTTTGTGTAACGAACGGGCCCACCGCCCTAAGCTCTAGTAGAGTTTTAGGAATGACGACTGACCCCACAAACCACCACTAGCCTTAAGTGTGCGCTTTTTGTCCACTCACGCGCAAGCCAAGATCAACTTCTCGACTGGTCACCCATCCTAGTACTACTCCAAGCTGAGCACGCTTAACTATGGAGTTCTTTAGAGATGGAACCCTGAAAAAGGGGGTGCACCTTGGTGATATGGGTAATTCAATCATTCCTTTTAAGAGTGTTTTATCTGAGGCCTCAAATCCTGGGATGTTACAATCTCCCCCACTTAGACTCTTGACGTCCTCGTCAAGGCTAAACTATAAGGCATCATAATCTCTTCCCCATTTCAGTGCAGACGCACAATGGCCCATGGACACCCAGCTCCCGATCATAGAATACCAGCGCAAGGGTGGCTACGTCAACCATGGACAACCCTTTCCTACATGCCTAGCCCGCACGGCTCAAGACTGGCATGCCATGCCCATGTGGGCTTTGTGTAACGAACGGGCCCACCGCCCTAAGCTCTAGTAGAGTTTTAGGAATGACGAATGACCCCAAAAACCACCACTAGCCTTAACTGTGCTATTTTTGTCCACTCACGTGCAAGCTAGGATCAACTTCCTGACTGGTCACCCATCCTAGTACTACTCCAAGCTGAGCACGCTTAACTATGGAGTTCTTTAGAGATGGGCTCCCAGAAAAGGAGGTGCACCTTGGTGATATGGGTAGTCCAATCATTCCTTTTAAGAGTGTTTTATCCGAGGCCTCAAATCCTGGGATGTTACACTTTGTTACCCATCCTTATATATAGGGTAGAGCCCTGGTTCGTGCCCAAGAGATGGAGAAAGAGAGATCTCATGCTCTCCCCTATGTCCTTCCATACAAACCCTAGTAGAAAGCTTAGATCTACCTCGAGGGCACCAAGGAGAGGTGATGAGGCCTCGTCGGAGGAACGAAGCTCCCACAACGGTCGGAGATGGTCAGCCATCGTTTCCATGGTTGCGGCCATCAACCAGAGTTTGCTGAGGGCCGGCGTCAAGACTACAGGTCGCGAGCTTGGCCAGCCCCAACCAGCTGCAACGACTGTGAGTTGGATGGCGCCCCAAGGGTGGTGGGATGTGGCAGAGATAGGGAAGGCATCAGCAGCAACCATTGGGGTCCGGGGAGGAGAGACCAGGCCGTGCATGATCCCTGACCTAGCGGCAACAGAAGGTGCTCGTGAGGAGGAAGATGACGGGCTGCATTCGACCTTTTTGCCCTTCAGACTTTGCAAGATCAAGGAGTCGTGCAAGGGTAAAATCGGAATTTGGTTATGTTTTAAATCAGCCAGGTTACGCAGCTAGCAAGCAATTGCATGGAGCAGGACACGTGGCACCCTTCCATTGGCCAAGAGGTATACAATTTACAAAATTCATAGTTAATTATTGGTAGCTCCAATGGAAACATATAATACATGAATTTTGATCAGGAGAACGAGAGCAATCCAATAAAAATGATATTAAAGATTGATTCTGTTCCTAATTGAAAAGTACAATAAGTTGAGGAAAAGTGCATTAAATTCAAGTTAAAAACCCTATTTGTGATTAAAGGTCGAATCTAGTATTCTTAATGGGTTAATCGAAGTATTAATAACCTATTGAATGATAATGTTAGATTCAAACCTGATATAGATGTAAAATTGCATGATTTAGGGTTTTTACCCTATATGAGAATAATTAAGCATTTAGAAACCCTAATTTAGGGTAAAAGAGGATAAGATCATATTTAATTTGAAAAAATGTTGTTATATGATAGTTCTAATCTATTTCGAGCATTAAAGTTCTTAATTATGGATAAAAACCCTAAATATAGTAATTAGGGGTTTCTCATGAATAAAAGGTAGAATTATGGCAAATCGAGTTCATATGTGATTAAACCATAATGAACTTTGAATTGATGATAGATGCGAATAATGATCTTGTCATGGATTAAAAGGATAAAAATAATAGCTTTAATGTAAAAGAAGCTTAATGAAATTAATTGATGATTAATGTTCCTGTAATATGAAAATCGAGTTTAAGATAACCTTAATATTAAAGAATAGATGAGATAATTAGGGTTTATGAGTAATGGCATAAAATTAGGGTTTAATATGGTAAAATATGAAGGGAAACCCTAATTGTAAAATGAAACCCTAAAATGGATACAAAAACCCTAGAAAGTGAATTCAAGTCAATAAAGTAGATTCTTGATAAAGTGTGTAATAAATAGAGTACATATTCTTTTCAGGAATTATGTTATTATTGAATTGCTTGCTTGGATTGCATTCTTGGGTGGATTTGCTTAATGCTTGTGAAATCATCAAATCAGGTATGTGGTTACGCTTATGATTATCCTGACTAGTTTTCTGAGGATTTTATCAACATTTCCCACATGGCTTGAAATAACTATTGGATGCTTTTATTTCATGCAACTATAGAGTGACTATGACTATCAATATGAATATACATGTATAATTGGATAGATCTGGGTCCACCTCTGTGGCTTGTAAAGGCTAAAAAGGGGTAACCTAGAGTAAGGTCTAGGTTATCGTGGGTTAGAAATTGGGCTACCAAGTGTAGTGCCATGAGACCCATTAGCATGCCATGAGTTAAGGAGTGGGCTACTTACGAGTAGTGCCATGTGACTCAACCCTAGAAACTGGTTCACCTATAGGTGGGACCATGAGGGGTATAATGGGGATCTACCATAAGGAAGGTAGTATCTAGGTCCACTGAAGGGATAGCATAGAGGATAGGGTACTCATGGATCGCGGAGTTATATTTAAAATTTAATTTTGGTTGTTAAATGATTAATTGCATGATTATGTTGTTATCATAGTTGCACATTTATTGTTTCCCCCACATACCAGCTTCGACTGACCGACATTTTGTTTATCGGCGTTTTAGGTACAAGCCAAAAGGATAAACAGTAAATCGTCATATTGTGAAATACATGAAGTAAAATACAAGGAGGATTAGTTAGAATAGAATCCATAAGTGGATAGAAGTTTAGAGATCCAAGTTTTCAAAAAGGTATGCAAAAGTTTATTTTCTTACAGTTTTCCTGTTTAGTCTGTTAAAATTTGATAATTGTTCTTGGTTAATTGCCGAACCTTTGATCCAGAAGTTATGGGTGCGGCTTCGACCTCTCAGTCTCCCTTAATTGGGGGTTATCGGGAGGTGGGGTCGTAACACACCGTGTTTCATATTAGTAGATGCATCGATAGTAGTCAGTGGTGATAAGAAGCAGGCAACACATTGTGTCGTCGGGTGACATACCATCTCAATTGATAGAATTTGAGACATTAATAAGAAGTAGCAGGTGACATGTCATGTCATTGAAGAGACATGTTGTGGCTTATAGCATAGTAGTAGAAGTCAACACCAATAGGAAGGAGGCAATACACCATGTCAAGCAATGACATGCAGTGTTAGTTGATAGGATCTTGGGGAAAATTATGAGTGGCACACCGTGTCTTTAGGCATCATCATGTCATAGAGTAGGCAACATGTTGTGTCAAGAAATGACACATCATGTCATTGTCGGCATTTCTGTGAATGAAGTAGACACTACCTACATGATGTGTCTGGAAGTGACACACCATGTTGGCGGCTAACAACAGTAGAAAAACCCAGATGACAACAACAATAGAAGAAAAAATCCTTTTGGATCTCCACCATAGAAATATAGGGATGATATATCTCCAATATTAGTATAAAAGAATAATCTTTATCCAAAAAATTTTGGATTAGATCTCAGTGGTGGTGGCATTGAGTAGATTAGTGGTAGATCAGATAATGGCAGTGTAGATCTGTGATGATGGTGGCGAATAGGATAGTGGAAGCTTCATTAGTAAGAAATATTGACGGAGGTAAGGTGGCCCTTGTAGATCTAGTACCAGCAACTTCAAGGTGGATGATTTTTGTTGAATATGGAGATGACTCAAAGAGGAGATGACTCTAAGGAGAATCAAGGATGGAAAATCGTTGTGGACAACCATTAGCAGCACCTAATGGTGGCGGTGGACACCCTCAAGGGAAGGCATATCTCCTTTACTTTCTCTCTCTCTCAGGGTTGGGGGTGGCACGTGTTAGCCTACTTTGATAACATGTTATAAAGTAAAAGAAGGCTTTGTGATATATTTTATAAGAGGAATCCCCCTTGTTTATATAGGAGAATGGGGAAGCATAGAGACTTTAGACTAAACCCTAATGGGCCAAGACACATTTGGGCCCATATACAAATAGACTCAAATAGCTTAATTAACTAAATTAACCAGACTCTCTAATATTGATAAAGACTCACATAACTAATTAACCAAATTTGTTTTTAGTGATGAAATAAAATACACTTCAAGATATATGATTTGTATTGATAATGGTGTCATTTTCTACATGATTCCATGACTCAAACAAACAGATCGTGTGGAATACAAGAAATGATAAGGGAGAGGAGGGAGATCCCATAATTGGTAGAATCAAACCCTAAACTGGGTCCAGGCACCGAAAATAGATAGGCTCAATGTGATCTTGGAGCTAAGGTAGCATCCTTAGCGTCCATGTGACCAATTATGATCGGTCCAAATAGGTAAATGCCCTCAAATATCCATAAATTGTACAAATCTTAGAAACTTCATAGTAATTAGAATTCTTTATTAAACACTACCCAAAATTCTATGATAAAGGTGTAGAACAATATGGAACCCTCATATCAATATTATGGTTCTTAAATATTAATGTTATCAGGTATGATGTATTATACTTGCTTCATGAATATTAAATATCAAACGGTGGCCTAAAATAGTGAGAACATGTCACTTAATACATAATAATGCTTATAACCCATTTGATGTCAAATTTGATAATATTGATGCACATAATCATGTATTTTTCTTCAAGAATATTATTTAGGACTAATAACCCTAAATAAAATATAAGACTTACATATATGTACAATTAGTCTTGAAATTCATAGAAAACCCTAAGAGAAAGAATTGGAAGTGAATATAGAACTCAAAGATCAATTTTCTATGCAAAATGTATGAATATATGGTGATGACACATAATATATGGTGTGAACCTTGATTGAATAATGGAAGTAACCAAAGGTTAATATGTGGACATAATAATGCGAAAAAATAAGTTCACAAAGCCTAATCTAGAACATGAATGGAATCTATGATTAATAATCTAATTCAAATGATATGAGACAAGTAATGATGAAAATATCCTAATGAACTAAGATAAACCGTAAAATGGACACAACTAGGGTTAATATGATGAGATATTGAATGATGGTACCCATTATCTTGTGTTAATCATTGGTTGACCAAGGTTAGAGTTGAATCTAGGAATCTGATGATTAGGATAACTCTAATCAAGGTACACTTTATATCTTATTTTACCTATTATA
The DNA here is from genome assembly GCA_963693085.1 of Alisma plantago-aquatica. Lineage (NCBI taxonomy): Eukaryota > Viridiplantae > Streptophyta > Magnoliopsida > Alismatales > Alismataceae > Alisma > Alisma plantago-aquatica. Next base: position 346,613,974 of record OY856414.1, read on the forward strand.
TAGTATGGTTGTATTATGTGTACAAAATACTTGAAATATGATATTAGATAAAATAAGTGTTCATGTATGCTACCTTTCTTGATTGTTGGTATATATAGTTCAGAAACGTGAAACATAATATATGTGTTCAATGATACTGAAGCACTTCAATTGTTTGGTAGTAAAGTGTTGGAAAGTAAAGTACTTCAACTCTTTGGTAGTCAAGTACTTGAAAGTGATCCAACATTTTGGTAGTCTAAGCACATTGTAAAATGATCCAACTCTTTGGTAGTCAATCATAAGGCCTTTAGTGCATTCAACCTTCGACGGTGAATTGATAACCTCCTATTTTGAACGATTATCTTAGTCCTTTTTCTTAGTTTTTCATACTCTTTCTAAGTTTAAACTATACATAATCCTAATTTTACCCTTTTTTGTAAATATACCATCAGACTAACTTTTCCTTTCTATACATGCAGAAAAAGCACAAAAAAATCATAAAAGAATAACTCAACCCCGAGACCGCATGGAATCAAACGGTCTCAAGACCGTGTGAAGCCAAACGGTCCCAAGATCGCATGAAGCCAACCGGTCCCGAGACCGCATGGAGTCACACGGTCTCAAGACCGCATGAAGCCAATCGGTCCCGAGACCGCATGGAGTCACACGGTCTCAAGACCGCATGAAGCCAACTGGTCTCGAGACCGCATGGAGTTCAAACGGTCCCAAGACCGCATGAAGCCAACCGGTCCCGAGACCGCGTGGAGTTCAAACAGTCCCAAGACCGCATGAAGCCAACCGGTCCCGAGACCGCATGGAGTTCAAACGGTCCCAAGACCGCATGAAGCCAACCGGTCCCGAGACCGCATGGAGTTCAAACGGTCCTAAGACCGTGTGAAGCCAAACGGTCCCAAGACCGCATGAAGCCAACCGGTCCCGAGACCACATGGAGTCACACGGTCTCAAGACCGCATGAAGCCAACCGGTCCCGAGACTGCATGGAGTTCAAACGGTCCCAAGACCGCACGAAGCCAACCGGTCCCGAGACCGCATGGAGTTCAAACGGTCTCGAGACCGCATGGAAGACAAACGGTCTTGAGGACCAAACGGTCTTGAGGTCCAAATGGTCTCCAAACCATTTGGACTTCACTTAAGGTCTATAAATAAGACCCCAAGGGTCCATCACAAGATATCAAGTTTTAGACATCCAAAGGCTGCCTCAATCATTCCAGAGCTCTTGTTACTTCCATGCTCCACCCTGGGGCTGCCGGTCTGAGACCCACACTCCATCTTGAAGCTGCTTTCTCTCTCTCCACCAAAGAAGGTGGGAAGAGGGAGATCCCATCATCAAGCAACCTGTGAAGTTGGTGGATCGTTTCTCTCTCTCCAAGGGGTTGACTTTCCTCCCTCCTTTGTGGGGATGATGCTCTCTCTCTTCTTGCCTCCTTCTTTGTCCTAGTTATGAGCGAGTAGACTCCCTCTCTAGGGTGGGGGGAGTAGCCCCGCTACCCATGCTTTCATATCATGTAAATGTAATCCTTAGGTTGTAATATAGAGTTCTTATCTCTGTCAGTTCGACATCAAATGATTAATGAATGCATGTTTCTTGATCTCCAACTTGTGTTATCTTTTATCTTTTAGTATGAATTGTCTACGTTTGTACTATTAGATTCGAAACTCGTTTGCATGTTGGTTCTTGGTGCATGTACTCACCATGCATCTGTTTCGGTATCTAGAAGTGTATCTCAAGAAGTGGAGTAGACTCACTATCACCCGTTGCACTTTCATACTATGAAATGGAATCAATTGACGCATGGAAGTGCAACCTTGATAAGTCGAGGAACACACTTTGTGAGGGGAATGATGTAAAGTAATGTGACCATTTGTTCGGGAATGGCTGGCGTTGCAACATTCCCACACTTCTCGTAGTTAGATTCTCCGAAAGGAGGCTAAGTCTACAAGGATACTAACTGACTGGACTCTTTTTGCAGGTTAAGTTTTGCTTTGCATGTGTTGATCGATGTGTAGTGGTGGTGAAAAACCGATCACACCCTAGTGATCATTTATCATAGTTTAACTCATTAGATTTACCTGCTTTCTTTACTTTTCATGTTCTTAGTTTAAAAACATCAAAATCCAACTTTCGATATAAGTGCCTGCTAGTAAGTAACCAAGTGAAATTCCATATGTTTTCCATCTTGTTGCTTGCAACAAGACCGTTGTCCCGTGGATTCGACCCTTAACTATACTGCGATAAGACTTCCACGTATCTTAGCATACGTGGGTGGAGTTTTCTATCTAGTATAAGCAAGACTAAACTTAAAGACTTACCATCTTTAGGATTTTTAGTGGTGCACGCAATTCCACATAAGTGGAAGCTCCATCATGAATGCATGCAAATATGTGCTTAAAATACATGTTCTCTTTGTTTAAGAAATATGTTTGTTCAAGTTTGTCATTAGTTGTATTTGCTTACTACTGTCAGGTATTAGAAATTTTTACAAGTGACAATATTAGAGAGGTATGGGAATCTTATAGAATACTCAACACAATATTTTATTATATTGTGTTGATGTGTACCACTTGTAATCTCTATTTTAGGTAGGTGGTTATATGAACTTGAAGTCTCTTGATAGCTGGGAGTTGTGTGATGAGTAGATGTATAGGTGGACCTATCATCTAGAAGATCCTCTTGTAGTGGTACTATGCACATATGTAAAAGTTTATTGTTCAATGTGTAATATCAATTTGCAATATGCCATATTGTAATTATAAGTTGAATGATGAGCTTGTGTTGTTGTGGTTTGTTTATTGTTATAATGAATGTGCTATTGTTTTTTACTACTACCTCCCATTATTTTCTTCTTCTTGGTCTAGTGTGCACTATTTGAATTAGGATTCTGGATGAAGTGAGGATTTCAATTTGGACGCCACACACATGGTCGAGGCAATTAAAATATATGGACTTCACAGGTGGAATCCGAGCATGAATAATAACAAAGCCTGATATTTGATCATTAAGCAACTGAAACTAAATCAAACTTTGAACTTGGAAATATAAGAGTTAGACCAATCATCTTGTAGATATTAGATATGACTTATCCTCTACGCTAGAGACTAGATGTTAGAGAACTAGGTCTATATTTGTGCTTGTTGTATAGATGGCCGCAAGGTGCCGCTATTCCTTAGAATGTGACGATATATGTTGCATTATTTGACATGATGTACATTATAGGAAGAGAAACCCTTAACATATGATGCATCTGTGTTTTTGGTAGATACACCAGTCTACACCCTACTCTCACCCTTTTTACTAGATGACATGGAATTGTACTCTCTAGTATGTGTGGGATACTCATCTTGTTGATTTTTGTTTCCCAGTCAGATTGAGTATTGTCTTTGATGTTCATTTTATCAGAGAAAAACTATAAATATTTTATTATATATGTAAGTAAATACAAAAATGTGTCTCCACACATGTATGACTAGGAGGTGGTCATGCAATCTAAGTGAAAGTGAGTGACATCATTCTAGAGGAGAGACTAGTTCAAGATTTGGTGTTTAGAGCCTTGTTAGAATATGTGATAGTTAGAATGATATATGATAAAAGAAAGGATGTTACGCTCTAATTTTGATATAATTATATAAGTGGGTTTCTTGATGATTGATGTTTTCCTTTGAGGGCATAAGTTTGGTTTTGAGAATTTCATTTTAGTTTTCAGGATGCAAGAGAGTTTTGAGAATGTCATCACGTAGGCTTTATAAGTTAAGATAAGCTAACTTAAGACAAGGTTATGAGTCATCATGAGCACCAAGCTCTTTTACAAAGGAGGACCTCTATTGTTATGACCAATTTTAGGGTTAACTCTAGAGAGAGCGAGATCCATAGTGAGAAGGTAAGAGAACCTAAACTCTAGGATATGAGAAATATAAGAAATATGTGTTATGATATGTCCTCAACTATACTTCTCTTGAGTGAATGAGTTGAGTCTCTCTATACATGATTCATATTGTTTTATTGAACCTAGATGTCCTAGGGAGGAACAAACCCTAGAGTTAGAGAGAGGTTGGTTATATATGTGTATGTGAATATGAATATGCATATGAATACCTACCATATAGGTGAGGGAGAGAGAGTCCTAAGATCCTAGATGAGGTAACAAATGTTAGTATGTTGTGAAGCCTCATGCTCGAGTTAGTAGTTCCTCACATAGGACCCCGGTGGTGTATGTAAGAAAGAGAGTTGGGTAAGAATTATTCATAGGTGGATATATATTAAGAGAATTTCATATCATGTTTTGTTACATGCTTGAGTGGCTAAAGCTTGTGAAGTTTATCAGTCGTGCCAATGAGGTTTATTTTGGTATGTATGCCCAAAGAGCCAGTCATATGATGATTGTAATGGCATATTTTGTGAATGATTTGATTAATAATAAAGGTAATATTCCAATTTATTCTGTTTTATTCAATTATGAGATAATGATGTAACATAATAAATATCTATAGAATGATATTACTCGATGATGTATGTCTTCAGGTTGAGGACCTAAACAATGAGATCATACAGATGCTAAGAGTATATACATTTTTTCTATATCCCTAGTCGGTTCTTATTGTGGAAGGTTGATAGACAACAATAACACATAAGACTAGAGTGTGTTGGTTGATGATAGAATCTTGTTAAGTCATAATATGTGATATCAAACCAAACCCATAAATACTTATTAGAAAACTATGTACAAGATAGACCCACCTTGAGAGTGATGTATGGAAACCATTACATGGTAGTTAGAATCATCTCACATAGTGATGGTGGTGATTTTTTTTTTCTTAGACCTGAAATCACTATACTCATCACATGTCATTCGGTGTACATTGACATCATCCACGGTGACCTTAATTTAGGGTTACCATAAAGGTGGTGCCTCGGGTGCATTGTGAAACATGGCAAATACTGTGAGTGATTTAGATGGGATTTGTCCCTCCTACAGGAGTACAATATCCTTGCCACTTAATAAGAAAGTGAGAAATACGTTTCCATGCTCATATGAGTCAATATGTGATATTGAGCTTACATATATCTCAGACAGTTTGCTCTCATTCAAGGAACATGGATTGAACATTAACATGATGACTATTCCATGCCTCAAGTTCAAACTGGATATAAGTGACAAAGGAACTATACCATCATTGTAACACCAATCACATATTGTAGGTTGAAGTTATTCTCCAACTTTCTGATTACTTGAGTAGCAATGATGTCTTGTTGGATACCACTCATTTCTTATGATGTCATAAATCACTTATATACATTCAATGCCAACGTAACTTGGAACCTATAGCGTCACACACATAGGATACACTTGGAATAGGAGTTTATTCATGAATGTAGTTTAAACTTGATTATTAAAATGTTAGGTATTCAATTTAAACAACCATGGTCAAAATTTGACTGACTGCATTGTGAACTGACTTGTTCAAGAATTGAATTGATCAATTCAAGTGTCAGGTCAATTGAACCAACATTGGAAATTAGATCCATGAGACGACTATCCAGCAAGTGAACTGATCTGCTCAGGTTTGTGAACCGATCAGTTTAGGTTGTGAACCGAGTGTTTGGTTGATCAATTCTATTGGATTAAGGATTGATGTCGACTTCATATTGTGCATTAATTGAATATTGATTGCCAACACAATTGCAATTGGGAACCATATTGAAACGTCTGATTCAAGGGTTGAACTAATCGACTCAAATGTCAACCTATCAGTTCACTAGTGAACGGACCATTTCATCATTCACAGATTACAAAAATTCATGAAAATTTTGTCTCTTCAACCCCTATTCAAACTAGAATTCTTGACCCTGACCTTCCTATAAATAGAAGGGTAATAGAGAATTTCTAAAGACACAACAATAAGCTATGATCATTGTTGTCTTCTCATAGTTGTGGTAATGTGAAAATCTGAGCAAGTCCTACCCGTCAAAGGTAGGGGTATCAAGGGAGATACAATTGGGAGAGCAAGTTGATGCTAGAACGTTGACTAGAAGGGACAACACCTTGTTTGTTCAATTAGAATGACAAGAGTTCTCGATGGTCTATGTGGACTATTACAAAGGAGATGATGCCATTTCCACCCACTAGTAGGGAGAAGACAACTACCTTCCATATTAATCAACCAAGAGGCATTGTTGACGTTGTCCAAGTGCAACTTGAAATGAAACATGCATGCCACTACAACAAAGGTAGTCATTGGACTTGCTCCAAGACTAGGTATAAACCTTACAACCATCCTTCCCATTACATAGTTCTTGAGGCGATCTACTGTTCGAAGGGGAATTTGACAGTTAAATTTCTTGTTTCTGTTGTTGTATCTGATGCCATATTTCCCTACATTGATACTAGGGCCACGCCAATTTACTATGTCTTTGGGATTTAATCGATATGATAGGGTATTGGTTTCCATCATCTATTTATTACATGTGATACTAATATTTAAATGATTAGTATGCATATCTGATTAAAAGCCACATATGATCCCTATATTTATGATATGATATATATGCAATTTATATGCATCGCACTAAAATTGGTTTCGATGATTGATGTTAGCATAGTTATGGCCAATAGCCCTAGATCTTGTGCTTGATTGGAAGGTTATTTATTCCCACTTTATCTCAGCTTGAATACTAAGCCTTTATCATCTCTTCCATACGAAAAAGTATTAACTCTCTCCTCCCTATGGCCCCTTTGAATGTAACTCAAGGTTTCTCTATTACCTTGTAATATATTTAATAGCATTTAGGATATCTTTAATTCTTGTTAAGATGAAGAAGACTCTCAACACTAGATGATCCGTCTATTTCAAAAGATGAAATGATCTATTGGAGGACCAAGGAGGCCTACTAATAGGGGGAGATGAACCGATCAGCTGGTAGCCCAAACCGTTTGACTAGAGGTTCCCAGAAGATGTTTAGACTGGAGACCAGATGATTGATTTGCGAGACCAACTGACCAACCAGGTGGCGAGCCGATCGGTTCAAGAATTGAACCAATCATCTTAGATTGGTTCGGCCATAGATCGTCATCAACAATAGGTTGCTTCATATGATGTAGACCTTAGGTGGTAGTATTTCTTGTGGCTCCCAGGATTTACAATAGTATGGTCTTAACCATCACTTATGTTTTGGTGACATATTTTTCATTTGTAGATATATCATGTATATGATAGATATAAGTATGTGGTGATTGGATATGTATATATATTTATATAAATATGTAATCCCTGAATATAATATTAAGTCTTAGATGCTTTCCATTAGCAACACACATGAAAAACTTGATCGACTAAGTGTGGTGCACTGTCCATCTTGTGAAAGTGTCATGGTAGTCATGTGGGCCTATCAAGCAGGGTGCATCAGTATCATGTTGGCTTTTGGGTAAGACTTAACTAGGTAATCATAATGCGATTAAGTACCTAGAAGCATGTAGATCACTATTGACCGGCCTAAATCGCGCGTCCTAAAATTGGAGGCGTATTTGAGGTAGTCGAGCCTTCGCATTTATAACCCGAATCCTTCTAGGCCCCCGCAACTTTGTTTACGGGTTCGAAGTAGTCATACGGGGTCGAACACAGGGACAAGGTGGGTTGTGTTGACGACTCTGAATCGACACTCTACACTCCGGTGGATAAAGAGATATTGAAGTTCCCCGAAGGGAACAACCAGATGTCACTATTAAATCAAAGAAAACTATCTCCAACTGGAGTTACAAGAAAGATTAAGATTTTGTCATTTAGCAGTTTTTAGGAATTTTTATGCAACAGAAAATAGAAAGGTAAACTGCAGTTAAGGCGTAATGCAAGGGATAAGACTTTTAGAAAGACAAGCGGTAGCAGTAACACCATGCACCCCTCCTCTCAGAGCGGGTGCCTCTAACCAAGCTTCAACACCCCTCTCGAGGTTGCTGGACTCAAGTTAAAGTGGAGTGATACCAAAACAACTCCGTTCCGGGCACTCTCGTACTCCAGAATCAGACCAAACACTAGAGCCACAACCCAACTCTCGAAGCAGTTGCGACGGGAAAGACGATTCGGTAGCTAAGCGAAACGCGATCCAAAACATGCAAGCTAGAGTTCAGATATCCAACACAGTAGTTACCCAATCATAAGGCACTAAGCATTAAACAAAGAGCAATTTAGCATTTCTATTTCCATCAGCAATAAGGGTCTTAATACAATGCATAAGATAAGAATTTAAATAACAGAATTAAAGATAGATGTCGCCTTCTTGATGTAGAAGGGCGACAGACTACTACTACTCCCAGCCCGATACCGTCCAGGGACCTATCCCGGTACAGCCGTGTTGGGCGGCACGACCTCTCGGACGGCACGCCTGACGGACGACTATATCGTTCGAAGACCCTGGCCGATACGCTCATGTCGGGCGGCACACCCTCTCGAGCGGCACGACTGACAGGGAGAGCGTATCGGTTTCGGTATCGTGTCGGCCAAGGATTCACATATACTACTGTCGGGCATTGTTGTCAGACACTCGTGTCGCGTATCTACGTCGGCCGATATCGGCCCTCAGTGTCGTCTGGTACAGTCCTAGGTGAACCGATCCCCTCCCTCTCGGGATGAGGAAGAGCTCACCTAGTGTCGCCCGGTACGAGCACTGGGGCACGATACGGTTGCTCTCGCACTTCTCTTGCAGATCGCTCAAGTCCCCAACTGTCCGAACGGTGAACTGGCTAGCCGTCCCGACCTATCCAACCTCCGACGTCTCCGACCTGTCTTTTCGGCTTCCTGTAGCTGCTATTTATACCGGCGGTTGAAGGAGTTATGGTGCTGGAAACGCCACGTAGCCCCCTTATACGCCGGTCGATGGATGTGGACGGCCGATACAGGTATGCCTTCGGCGCGAGGCGCTGGCTATCGATCACGTGGCTGGCGGCACGCCTGCCGGTGGGTGGTCGTGTCGCTCGACGGGCTGGGTCGTCGGGCGGCTTCGGCTCCCTGTCGGGTAGAAGGTGTGTCGGCCGGTACTTCCCTTTCGCAAGGCGCCCTTCTCCGCTGATCATTCTTGTGTCGCCCAGCCCCTGTCAGGCTGAGTTGTATCGGGCTCAGGAAGGCCGAGGCGGGCTTAGACTTATTGTGGGCCGGAACCGGCCTTATTGCACAAAAATGAGGAAAACCCTGTAAAAGATAGGAAAAACTGGGATAAGAGCGTTGCTTGGCCAATTATTGCGAAAATGCTAATAAAATAGAGGAAAATAGCAGAAAAGGGTAGTTTTGATAACAAAATAAAGGGCAAAAACGTCACAAAATTTGGTGTTATCAACTCCCCCAAACTTAGCATTTGATTGTCCTCAATCAATATTTAAACTTAACTTTTGTGTTGCTTCTTCTTGCACAGCAAAACTTTAAGGCTAAACGGTAGCACAAGATTTGCGATGTCTTGAAGGTAATGTTGTCTTAATGCGAACAAAAGACCTTGCCCTACTTGCCTTATTATTTAAGTAAAAATTTTCTTCTCCACAGCTTTAGCGAGACTTTGGTGTATGATTCCGAAGTTAGCTTCCACACCAAACAGATTTATTTTAAGGGCAGAAAGTTGTGTATAGGGTAGGCTAAGGCTTTTTGGGTTTTTCTTCTTGTTTCCCATCATTCCATCCAGGTAAGGGTCCGTTAACGGGCAAGTGGTCCCTGCAGTCCAAGCCAGTTGGCTTTAGAGCAGTGATTTCACATCCTACGTACCACTGCCCCGGATCTACCATGCCTAAAGACGGGTACTTTTGGAAAACAAGTGTGTATATATTTTTTTCTTTTCTCTTATTGGGCACAACTCTCATACTTTTATTCACGCTCATAAGGCTTCTTTCTCTTTTTGGGATTTTTGCTGGGTAAGGGAAAACAAAAGAGATATCTGCTGTTTGGGCAGCTTTTTCCTTCTCCATACTCGTCTCTTAGTTGTTTGCGAGATTATTATTTTTCGAAAATTTTTGGATGGCAAGGCACAATCTTTTGTTTGTTTGAGACAACATTATCAGAAAGATATGACAGAACTTGTAACTCGTTAAATATACAGAAAGTAAACTTTGCAAGAAGTCACAACAGGTTTTTATTATTAAAGCAACTTTGTACATATGCATAGGGGCAGGAAATTTGCAAAGGAAAGATTTTTGAAAATTTTTATATGGCATGCATGCGTACATCAGATATACAGGGAGCTATAAGGGCACATCAGGTAAAAGAGAATGAATATCGTAGAAAGCTCGAAGAGATAAAATTTTTATACCTCCCTCACTGGCATACCCCCCCAAACTTACTTTCTACTCTGTCCCAGAGTAGAGAAGAAAGCAAAAGTGAGGTAAAGCTTAGCCAGTGAGGGTTAGCTTTCTGATGTGCTGCAAAATGCTCCTACGAAGTTGCAGCATGCCATTGGGAGGTTGTCTAGTGGGTTCGCTTTGGCGATGTAGCAGTTGAGCTGGAGTGAAACCCTCAAAATTCACTTCTGCCCCCCCCCCCCCGTTCTTCACATCTCCGTTGTGAGGATAAACAAAGGGACTAATTATCCGTCCCTAGTTTAGTTCCCAGGAGTGTGTAGTCAGGGTGGGCCCTCTCCCTTAAGAGTACGGAACCAGGGTGCCTTGAACTTGTTCAGAGGCCTTGGTTGCCGCACTCCTAGCTAGGTGACTCACTATTGGAGCTACCAAATCAAGAAAAATCTTCCTTTCCATTGTTGTTACCGTTTCTGCCTGACAGTTGTTGCTGATCCCCACGCTGTGCTTGCTGGCGCGGTAGGTGGTTTGCTCCATATGAGCCATACCTGTTATTTAAAATTTATTTATTCATCCGTTAGGCAAGAAAGATGAAAAGAAAGAAAACTTATTAAAACTGGGCGATATGCGATCGGACGACACGATGTTGTCGCGCGATAAGGCTCGACGCCCGACACAGGTGTATCGGGCGATACGAGGTCACATGAAACAAAACATGACATCGCAGGGAGAAGCATGACGCCCGATACAAAACATCGGGAAAACGCTATCGACCGGCGTTACGCGCGAAAGCATGTCGGGCGATAGAAAATCCTCAGGTCATGTAAACCCGATAAGCGGCTCGGTAACAGATACTGGCGTCGAGAGACAGGGTTATCGGCCGATAAACGTGTCGGTCTGCAAACCTATCGGGCGACAAGCCATGTCGTTTTGTAAGAAAACAACAAGCCGGCCGATACGCCTCACACGATACAAAAGTCTGTGTCGAGCGAGAGATAGCGTGTCGGGCGAAAGACGTGTCGGGCTATACCTTTGCTCTCAGGAGGCATCGCCTGATACTAGGGCGAAGGCCAGATGGACGACACACGAGTAAAAGGGAGGATCAAAGCATGCATTCCAGGTGGCAAAAAGGGAGAAAATGATAGCCCGACACGAAGAAACATCCACGCTATTTATAGAGAACCCAGCTGGGGGGTGAAACGTGCAAAACATGGCGCGCGTCGGGCATTTTAGTCACGCAATTCCCGAGACGCGAAGTCCCATCGGCCAGTTCAAGGGCCATCCGCTGCCCTTGCATCGCCTGGGGCGAGGCTGCCCGATACAAGCGGTTCCGCGCCCAGCTGGTCGACACGGTAGAAAAGCTGGCGGTCAAGAGGCCAAAACTAAACCTGTGTGAAGTAAAAGGCCATTGCAGGGTAAAACATCATTGGTATAGAGAAGGATCTCTTACCTCAGATGGTATTACTCCTCAATGCTCCGCAAAACACAGCGATGGCCCATAAAACAAAAAGAGTCAGCACACGTGCGCATGTACTGACTTGGGCCTTATTACAGTCCATAATGGTTGTTTTTATAAAGAAAACAAATGTATCCTAATCTATGACTCGAGCTGCCTCCCGAGAAGCGCTGAAGTTTTCGTCGCCAGCTCGACCGGTGTAGGCTCTTCGGTTGTACCCACATCCAGTAAGTCAATCTCTGCTTTCCTGACAAAAGCTTCGTCCTCATAAAACCTTTTCACTCTGTGCCCGTTCACCTTGAAGATCTTGGTCGGGTCATCCTTGTCGCGGAGCTCCATCATTCCTGATGGGTATATCTTTGCCACAGAAAACGGTCCCGACCATCTTGTCTATAATTTCGCAGGAAAAAGACGGATGGAGGACTTGAATAACAGGACCTTATCCCCTTCACTCACATCCTTTCTCCTAAGGTGGGCATCATGCCACATCTTTGTTCTTTCCTTGTAGATCTTTGCATTCTCATAGGCGTGAATCCTCAGCTCTTCGAGCTCTTGAAGCTGTAGAAACCTCTTTTCTCCTGCTTTGTCTAGATCCATATTTAGAAACTTGATCGCCCAAAGGGCCTTGTGTTCTAGTTCCAAAGGCAGATGGCAGGATTTTCTGTATATCAGACGGTAGGGGGTGGTTCCAATGGGCGTCTTATAAGCAGTACGGTAGGCCCATAATGCGTCGTCAAGTTTCATAGACCAGTCCTTCCACGTGTGGCTGACAGTCTTTTCTAAGATCCGCTTGATCTGTCTGTTTGAGACCTCTACCTGCCCCGATGTCTGTGGGTGGTAGGGCGTAGAGATCTTATGTTTTACTCCATACTTGCGTAGGAGCGCTTCGAACTGCCTTTCTCCGAAGTGTGACCCGCCGTCGCTTATTACGGTACGCGGTATACCGAAACGGGGAAAGATGATCTTCTCAAAAAGCTTGATAACCGACTTGGTGTCGCATGTTTGGGTGGCTATCGCCTCTACCCCCTGGGATGGGGGAAACGACCCCATGTAATCAATCCCCCATACGTCAAATATTTCCACTTCGATCCAGCTTGCCATCGGCATTTCATTCCTCCGCCCTATATTCCCCGTTGACTGGCACTCTTTGCAAACCTTTACGAATTGTGCAGCATCTTTAAATAAGGAGGGCCAGTAGAAACCTGATTGTAGCACTTTTGCCACTGTTCTTTCGCTACCCAGGTGTCCACCATAGGGGGAGGTGTGGCATCCCTTAAGGATATCGGCAGTTTCTTCTTCCGGGATGCACCTCCTATACAAGTTGTCTGTGCATCTTCTGAACAGGAGAGGATCATCCCAGTAATAATTCTTGGCATCCGCGAATAGCTTCTTCTTTTGATTGTAGGTGATGTCAGGAGGCAGCTCTCCACAAGCGAGGAAATTGCAGATGTCTGCAAACCAGGGCAAACCTTCTTCTTGAGCTTCAGCCATCATGAGAGCTTCGTCGGCAAAGTTGTCGTCGATCTATGGCCTCTCTGTCTCTCAGCCACTATCCTTGATAGGTGGTCTGCAACCACATTTTCCGCGCCTTTCTTTTCGATAATCTCATGATCGAATTCTTGGAGCAATAAGGCCCATCTCAACAATCTGGGCTTTGCGTCTTTCTTTTGCATTAAGTATTTTATCGCCCCATGATCTGTGTATACTTTGACCTTTGATCCGACGAGATACGATCTGAACTTAACAAACGTGAAGACAACCGCGAGCATTTCCTTTTCGGTGGTTGTGTAGTTTACTTGTGCTTCGTCCAACGTGCGACTAGTGTAGCAAATCACATGGTGCTTTTTATCTTTCTTTTGCCCCAGGACCGCCCCCACTATGTAGTCGCTAGCGTCGCACATTAGCTCAAAGGGTAAACCCCAATCTGGCGCTTGAAGGATAGGTGGTGATACTAAAGCATTTTTCAGGGCCTGAAAAGCACTGAGACAATCGTTAGAGAAAACAAATTCAGCATCCTTTACCAGGAGAATTGACAATGGTTTGGAAATCCTTGAGAAGTCCTTGATGAATCTTCGGTAATATCCGGCGTGCCCGAGGAAGCTTCTTATCCCAGTGACGGAATTTGATGGAGGAAGCTTAGATATAGCTTCGATTTTGCTAGTATCCACCTCGATCCCGTGCCTTGAGACCTTATGCCCTAGGATGATACCCTCCCGTACCATGAAATGACATTTTTCCCAGTTCAAGACCAGGCTGTTTTCCTCGCACCTTTGAAGTACTAACGACAGGTTCTTCAGACAGCAATCGAAGTCCCTTCCATAGACGGAGAAGTCGTCCATGAAAACTTCCACGATGTCTTCTAGAAAATCTGAGAACATTGATATCATGCATCTTTGAAAGGTGGCGGGGGCGTTGCAGAGTCCGAAGGGCATCCTTCTAAAGGCATAGGTGCCGTAGAGGCAGGTGAACGTCGTTTTCTCCTGGTCGTCGGGTAAGATGGGTACCTGGTAAAATCCTGAAAAGCCATCAAGAAAACAAAAATAATCGTGATGCGCTAATCTTTCAAAAACTTGGTCAATAAAAGGTAGCGGAAAATGATCCTTTTTTGTAGCCTGATTTAGCTTTCGGTAATCAATGCACATTTGCCAACCAGTGACGGTCCTTACTGCCACTTCGTCACCCTTCTCACCCTTAACCACAGTCATTCCGCCTTTCTTGGGTACTACGTGGATCGGGCTTACCCAGTTGCTGTCGCTAATTGGGTAAATGATCCCCGCGTCCCTAAGCTTTATTACCTCTTTCTTGACGACCTCTTTGAGCATCTGATTCAGCTTCCTCTGGGGTTGGACCAGGGGCTTGGCAGACTCATCCAAGTTGATGCGATGCATGCAAAGGGCGGGGCTAAGGCCTTTGATATCATCTACGGAATACCCTATAGCCCCCCTGTGGAGTCTTAACTCCTCAAGGAGCCGGTCCAGCTGATTGCTTGAAAGATCGGCTTTTATGATGACTGGGTTCCTCTGTTCTTCATCTAAAAATTCGTACTTCAGTCCCTCAGGTAACGCTTTTAAATCCGGCTTTGCTCTGGGTGTCTCCTCCTGAGGTTCTCCTTCAAGGGAGGCATACTTCGCAGAGTCCACCTCCTCCTTTTCTTCTTGCAAGTCTTTGTCAGAAAGGTTGAAAATGTCGAGATGCTTCACGACTTCGGGATTTTCGAAGTCGAGATCCTGACAGCTTATTGCTCTCGTGAGGGGATCCACTGTCCGGATATCCTCCTCTATTTCCTCGCAGAATTTATTGTAGCTATCCGCAAAATAGGCCGATTCAGACAGGGATGGACCTCTCATGATTTCCTTCATCTTGAAGTCCATGTGGCTGTTTCCAACCCTCAAGGTGATTATCCCTTCAGAGACATCAATCAGTGCCCTCCCTGTTGCCAAGAAAGGGCGTCCGAAGATGATCGGACATCTGGGATCTTCAGCTGTGTCGATGACGACGATGTCGCAGGGAATAAAGAAATCACCGACCCTAATCGGCACATCTTCGACAATGCCTACAGGTCTTTTGAAAGAGTGATCCGCCAGTTCAATCCGCATATTGGTTCGAACCATGTCGGTCAAACCCATCCTTTGCGCGAAACTTAAGGGCGTGAGGCTGATGCTTGCTCCCAAGTCCGCCAGACCCTTCCGCTCGACATTGTCCCCGATGGCGAATGGGATCGTGAAAGCTCCAGGATCCTTTCTCTTAGTCAGCAAGCTGGGCTTTACGAAGGCAGAGGAAGTAGAGGCCAGATACACTGTCTCTATCCTTCCCCCCTTCTTTTCTTCATTATTAGATCTTTGAGAAACTTGGCGTATGTGGGCATCTCCTCCAAAGCGTCAAGGAAGGGGACTTCAAGATGCAGCTTCCTGATCGAATCCATGAACCTTTCGTGCCGCTTTTTCAGATTTGCCTTGATCATCTTGTACGGGAACGGTACCCTGGGAGCGTAAGGATTCCTCCCACCATATGGCTCATCGGACGGTCTCGGCGCAGGCTCTTCGGCTTCTGCAGGCCTGCCTCCATCTCCTGCTGGAACGGCATCCTTGGGCCCTTGCTCAGGTTCCGGTGGGGCTTCATCAGCGCGCTCTACCGTCTTTCCTGATCTAAGCACTGCCATTACTGCAGTTTCAGGGTGAGGGAGCATTTTTCCTGCAGGGTTCTTCATCAGAGCAGCCATCTGAGACAGCTGTTGATCGACCTCCCATTGACGCATCTGCAGACTCGCCGTCTGGTGTTGCATGGAATTCAGAGATCCAAGGCTGGTAAGCGTCCCCTGTACCAGCTGGTTGATGATGGTGTCCTGTCTTTTTATGTAGGCGGAAAGCTGACCAACCCAATTAGGCCGGGTCGCTTTCTCGCTTTGGCTCTGACATTCACCCTCAGAAAGGGGTTGCTCACAACGAGGCATGGTTGACAGTCTCGGTGTTCAGTAGATCAGAGTACCTGAAATCCGCATAAAAATCATGTTTAGAAAATTATAACTGGGGTAAAGAATAATGCTTAAAGTAAAGAAAAAGAAAAAGAAAAAGAAGTGTTGTCAAGCCTATTTCTAAGCTTGAGGCACGGGAATGTAGTTAGTGGATTCGGATTCGTCAACAGTGCCATTTGCCTTGTCCCCGGCAACGGCGCCAGAAAGTTGACCGGCCTAAATCGCGCGTCCTAAAATTGGAGGCGTATTTGAGGTAGTCGAGCCTTCGCATTTATAACCCGAATCCTTCTAGGCCCCCGCAACTTTGTTTACGGGTTCGAAGTAGTCATACGGGGTCGAACACAGGGACAAGGTGGGTTGTGTTGACGACTCTGAATCGACACTCTACACTCCGGTGGATAAAGAGATATTGAAGTTCCCCGAAGGGAACAACCAGATGTCACTATTAAATCAAAGAAAACTATCTCCAACTGGAGTTACAAGAAAGATTAAGATTTTGTCATTTAGCAGTTTTTAGGAATTTTTATGCAACAGAAAATAGAAAGGTAAACTGCAGTTAAGGCGTAATGCAAGGGATAAGATTTTTAGAAAGACAAGCGGTAGCAGTAACACCCTGCACCCCTTCTCTCAGAGCGGGTGCCTCTAACCAAGCTTCAACACCCCTATCGAGGTTGCTGGACTCAAGTTAAAGTGGAGTGATACCAAAACAACTCCGTTCCGGGCACTCTCGTACTCCAGAATCGGACCGAACACTAGAGCCACAACCCAACTCTCGAAGCAGTTGTGACGGGAAAGACGATTCGGTAGCTAAGCGAAACGCGATCCAAAACATGCAAGCTAGAGTTCAGATATCCAACACAGTAGTTACCTAATCATAAGACACTAAGCATTAAACAAAGAGCAATTTAGCATTTCTATTTCCATCAGCAATAAGGGTCTTAATACAATGCATAAGATAAGAATTTAAATAACAGAATTAAAGATAGATGTCGCCTTCTTGATGTAGAAGGGCGACAGACTACTACTACTCCCAGCCCGATACCGTCCAGGGACCTATCCCGGTACATCCGTGTCGGGCGGCACGACCTCTCGGACGGCACGCCTGACGGACAACTATATCGTTTGAAGACCCTGGCCGATACGCTCATGTCAGGCGGCACACCCTCTCGAGCGGCACGACTGACGGGGAGAGCGTATCAGTTTCGGTATCGTGTCGGCCAAGGATTCACATATACTACTGTCGGGCATTGTTGTCAGGCACTCGTGTCGCGTATCTACGTCGGCCGATATCAGCCCTCAGTGTCGTCCGGTACAGTCCTAGGTGAACCGATCCCCTCCCTCTCGGGATGAGGAAGAGCTCACCTAGTGTCGCTCGGTACGAGCACTGGGGCACGATACGGTTGCTCTCGCACTTCTCTCGCAGATCGCTCAAGTCCCCAACTGTCCGAACGGTGAACTGGCTAGCCGTCCCGACCTATCCAACCTCCGACGTCTCCGACCTGTCTTTTCGGTTTCCTGTAGCTGCTATTTATACCGGCGGTTGAAGGAGTTATGGTGTTGGAAACGCCACGTAGCCCCCTTATACGCCGGTCGATGGATGTGGACGGCCGATACAGGTATGCCTTCGGCGCGAGGCGCTGGCTATCGGTCACGTGGCTGGCGGCACGCCTGCCGGTGGGTGGTCGTGTCACTCGACGAGCTGGGTCGTCGGGCGGCTTCAGCTCCCTGTCGGGTAGAAGGTGTGTCGGCCGGTACTTCCCTTTCGCAAGGCGCCCTTCTCCGCTGATCATTCTTGTGTCGCCCAGCCCCTGTCGGGCTGAGTTGTATCGGGCGTCAGGAAGGCCGAGGCGGGCTTAGACTTATTGTGGGCCGGAACCGGCCTTATTGCACAAAAACGAGGAAAACCCTGTAAAAGATAGGAAAAACTGGGATAAGAGCGTTGCTTGGCCAATTATTGCGAAAATGCTAATAAAATAGAGGAAAATAGCAGAAAAGGGTAGTTTTGATAACAGAATAAAGGGCAAAAACGTCACAAAATTTGGTGTTATCAACTATGACAAAGAGTTTCCCATACCATCTATGTAAGAATTCCATAAGATGCAGTTGGAAAAAGTTTCCTACCTCAATGATTGATTATGGATGTTGGCATTGGATGGGTAATAACTCAATTGTTTTGGATCTTGGCTCATTAGAAGGATGTACGCTATAATCTTATGAATTGATATGTGAGGGATATTAAGTTGAACAAAATAGTGGGAGTGATAATTACTTAAAGGCCTAAGCAAACATCGCCAAATTTTATTTAATTAAATCAAATCCAAAGTGTTTCAACAAATTGCAAATTTCTCTTGTAGAATCAAATGGAACCAACAAGATGTTTTCCTTGCAATCAGTCCTTGAGAAGGACAAGTTGAATGGGAATAGTTTCCACGCGTGCTTCAATACATTGAGAATTGTTCCCCCACAAGAGCACAAGCTCTATGTTTTAGAGACACCAGATTCAGATGAACTTGCTCCCACTACACCTAAGGATTATAGGGATGGTTACAAGAAGTACTCTAAAGATGTCGTTGATGTCAAGTGCTTAATGTTTTACTCCATGAACTATGAGTATCTGAGACAATATGAGAACTAGGATTTTATTGAGATGGTAACACATCTTAAGAACATGTACCAGGATCAGGCCAGACATGAGAGTTTTGATGTCTCCAAGGCATTATTCAAGTACAACATGGTAGAATAAGATCCACTAGGTCCCCATGTGCTCTAGCTTATTGGGTATTTAGAGAACCTTGCTAGGATGGGGTTTACCTTGGGTTAGAATTTGTCCATTGATGTGATTCTACATTCAGTGCCAGAATCATACAATTAGATTATCATGAACTACAACATGAATGATTTTGATAACACATTGTTAGAATTATTTGACATGTTGAGAATAGTTGAAGTGTAAATGAAGAAAGACAAGACCAAGTTTTTTATGGTGATTAACACATCAAATGGAAAGACAAAGGGTAAAGGCAAGGCTAAGAAGAGTTCTAAAGCTGTCCAGAAGCCCAAGTCTTCAACACTCAAAGAAAAGGGTGAGGGGTGACAAGAGAGGCAATTGTCACCATTGTTACCAGCCTAGACATTGGAAGAGGAATTACCATTCCTACCTAAAGGAACTGAGGAAGAATAAGGGGGTTTAGAGATATCCACTTTAGTTATATACATTATTGAGATAAATTTGTCTACTTCTTCATTTTGGGTACTAAATACCGGATGTGGACTCACATATGTTTGAATATGCAAGATCTGAAAAGAAGTAAGCCTTTACAAAAGGGAGAGTCAAACTGTGAGTCACAAATGGAGCAAGAGTTGTCACCACTACAGTTGGAATCTATAATTTATGTCTACCCACAGGGCTAGTAATAGAGTTAATGGCCTGCTATTTTGTACCTGCCATAAATAGAAACATTATTTGTATATCTTGTATTAATAAGGATGGATATGAATCTCATATAAAGAATGTTAAATGTTCTATTCCAAAATATGAGATCTTATATGGAAGTGCCCCTATTTCTTATGGTCTTTATTTTCTGGATATAAAGTCATATTTATAATGTAAATATCAAAAGACTAAAACTCGATAACTCAAACAAAATATATCTTTGGCATTGTCTTCTAGGGCACATCAATGAGAATCACATACCTAGACTCCATAAAGATGGTTATCTTGAGTCTTTTGATTTTGAATCAGTAGTTATGTGAATATTGTTTGTTGGGCAAGATGAAAAAGACTCCCTTCACTAGAAATAGTGAGAGGGATAGTGATCTATTAGGAATCATACATACTGATGCATGTGGCCCTTTTATAACAAATTTTAAGGGTGGTTATTCGTACTTCATTGCCTTCAATGATGACTTCAGTAGGTATGGTTAAGTTTACCTGATGAAACATAAGGAAAAAACTCTTGAAAAGTTCAAGGATTTCATGAATAAAGTGCAAAATAAACTTGGTAAAAGTATGAAGGCAATTCATTTTGATTGGCATGGAGAATACCTAATTCAAGAGTTTGAGGACCTTCTATGAGACTGGGGTATCGCATCACAATGGACTCCATGTAGAACACCAAAATATAATGGTGTATCAGAAAGAATGAATCACAAATTGACAGAAATGGTGCGATCAATGATGAGTTTATCTGATCTTTTGACTTCCTTTCAGGGTTTTTCTCTAGAAACCAACCACGTTTACAATAAACCATGTACCATCTAACTTGATTCAAAAGACACCATATGAGATATGGTATGGGAAGCGCCCTAATGTGTCTTTTATGAATATTTGGGGTTGTGAAGCTTATGTGAGAAAGCAGTTTATCGAAAATCTTGGACCCAAATTAGATAAATGTTATTTTGTTTGATATCCTAAGGAAACCAAAGGATATAACTTTTATATCTTATCTGAAAAAAAAGTGCTTCTTACTAGGGATGTTGTATTCCTAGAAAAGGAATTCATTTCTAAAGGAAATAGTGGGGGGATTAGAACTCAAAGAGGTTCCAAAACAACAATAAAAGTTGAACCTATATAGGTACAATAGGAACATAGAGAGTCACAGACCATTATAGAATCTAAAATTCTTCATATAACAAAGGAACCTTGTAGATCTAGTAGGACACGCCTTGATCCAGATAGATTGGTTGTCTAGTGACTCAAGATGACGATAATTTGGTCATTGATGATGAGCCAACTACCTATCTAGAAGTTGTTAAGGGACTAGGGTCTAAGAAATGGCTTGAGGACATGAGATCTGAGATGGAATCCATGTATACCAATAAGGTGTGGACCTTGATAGATCCACCTGAAGGGGTAAAACCCAAAGGGTGCAAGTGGGTCTTCAAGAAGAAGACCAACATGGATGGTAATGTACAAACTTACAAAGGTCGATTAGTTGTAAAGGGTTTCAAAGAAGTTCAAGGTGTTGACTATGAAGAAAACTTTTCTCCAGTTTCCATGATTAAGTACATCATGATCATTCTTGCCATTGCAGCTTATTATTACTATGCCATTTGGCAGATGGATTTTAAAACCACATTCCTTAACGAGAATCATCTCGAGGATGTGCACATGACACAACTTGAGGGATTTGTAAATCCTAAGGATGCACATAATGTATGTAAGATACAAAGGTCAATCTATGGATTGAAGAAAGCATCTCAGAGTTGGAATCTTCAATTTCATGAAACATCCAAAGAGTTTGGCTTTAGTCAAATGAAGATGAACCTTGTGTTTATAAGAAGGTTAGGGGGAGCATGATTGCATTCCTCATATTGTATGTGGATGACATACTATTGATGGGGAACAACATCCCTACTTTATAGATGGTAAAGACCTATATAGGAAATATATTCTCTATGAAAAACTTAGGAGAAGCATCCTATATTCTAGGAATCAAGATCTATAGAGATAGATCTAGAAGGATTTTTGGCCTAAGCTAGAGCATGTATATTGATAAAGTATTGAAGAGGTTCAACATGGATAACTCAAAAAGATGAAACTTACTGATGTATCATGGTTTAGTATCTCTAGAGATCAATGTCCAAAATCTTGTGAAGAATGGGAGTGCATGAGTAAGATTTCATATGCATCTGCAATTGGATCTATCATGTACGCAATGTTATGTACTTGCCCTGATGTCTCATGTGCCTTGCGTATGACTAGATGATATCACTCAAATTTTGATGCATGTCATTGGTTTGCCATAAGGAGCATCCTTAAGTACTTGACAAGAACTAAGGATCGGTTCTTGGTATATGGTGGTGAGGAAGAGTTGGTGGTAAAGGATTGCACCTTGGTAAATGGTTACATTGATGCAAGCTTCCAAAATGACAAACATGACTATAGATCATAGTCTAGATTTATGTTTTGCCTAAAAAAAAGATATAAGTTGGAAGAGTTCAAAGCAATAGATAGTTGGTGATTCTATAATAGAGACTGAGTATATTGGTGCATACAATGCAACAAAGGAGGTTGTTTGGATCAAGAAGTTCATTTCTAAACTTAAGGTGGTTCCAAGCATATCCACGATGCAATTGAGGCATATTGTGACAACAATGGAGCTATTGTACAAGCTAAGGAAGCCAGATCGCATCACTATTCCAAGCACATACAAAAGTTGTTCCATCTTATACAAGAGATCATACAATGAGGAGATGTGGAGATTTGCAGAGTACCAACTGAAAGCAATGTTGTTGACCCCTTAATGAAAGCACTCTCACAGTTGAAGCATGAAGGTAAAGACAGATCACTTGGGATTAAGTTCATGGGTGATTGGTTTTAAGTACTAGTGGGAGTTTGTTGGTATGTATGCATAGAGAGCCAGTTATACAATGATTGTAATGGCATATTTTGTAAATGATGTGATTAATAATAAAGATAATCTTCCAACTTATTCTATTTTATTCAGTTATGAGATAATGATGTAACATAGTAGATGTTTATAGAATGATATTACCTAGTGATGTATGTCTGTAGGTAGAGAACCTTAACAAGGAGATCATACAGATTTCAAGAGTATATACATTTTTGTTTTGTCCCTAGTCGGTTGTTATTATAAAGAGTCGATAGGAAACAATAACACATAAGACTAGAGTGTGTGTTGGTTGATGACAAAATCTCATCAAGTCATGATATGTGATATCAAACCAAACACATAGATACTTTTTAGAGAATAGTGTACCAGACAAACTAATCTTGAAGGTGATGCATTGAAACAATTTACATGGTAGCCAGAATCATCTCTCATAGTGATGGTGGTGATTGTGGTTCTTAGACCTAAAATCACTAAACTCATCACATGTCATTTGGTGAACTTTGACATCATCTACAATGTCCTTGAATAAGGGTTACTATAAAGGTGGTGCTCGAGTGCATTGTGACACATGGGGATGATTGTGAGTGATGTGGATGGGATTTGTCCCTCCTACAAGAGTATGATATCATGGCCACTTGATAAGCGAGATTGAGAAATACATGGTGATACTCATGTGAGTCAATATGTGATATTGAGCTTACATATATCTCAGACAGTCTGCTCTAGTTCAAGGAACATGGATTGAATGTTGAAGAGGATGATAATTCCATGCCTCAAGTTCAATCTGGATATCAGTGCAAATGAAATATACGATCATTGTAATACCAATCACATATTGTAGGCTGAAGTTTTTTCTTCGAATTGATGATTGCTTGGGTAGAAATGATGTCTGGCTAGACACCACTCATTGCATGTGATGTCATAAATCAGTTATGGACAGTCATTGCCAACATAATTTGGAACCCATAGGTCTCACACATAGGATACACTTGGAATAGGAATTTATTCATGAATGTAATTTAAACTTAAGTATAAAAGTGTTAGGTATTCAATTTAAAGAACAATGGTTGAAAGTTGACTGACTAGACTGTGAACTAACTAGTTCAACAGTTGAATCGATTGATTCAAGTGTTAGGTCAATTGAACCAACATTAGCAATCAGATCTATGAGATGACCAGTTCAGCAAGTGAATCGTCGACTCAGACCTGTGAACTGACTGGTTTAGGTTGTGAATTGGTTGTTTGGTTGATTAATTCAATTGGACTAAGGATTGGTGTTGACATCATGTTGTGCATTAATCAAATATTGATTTCCAATACAACTGTGACTGGGAAACATAATGAAACAATCGGTTAAAGGGTTGAACCGATCGACTTACATGTCAACCGATTGGTTCACTAGAGAATCAATCATTTCTTTGTTCACAACTTACAAAAATCTATGATTCTATCTCTTTGACTCCCTCTTAACTAGAACTCCTCACCCTGACTCTCCTATAAATAGAAGGGTAGTCGAGGCTTTCTATAGGCACAACAATAAGCTATGACAATTGTTGTCTTCTGATAGTTGTGGTAACGTGAGAACCTAGGCAAGTCATACCTGTTAAAGGGAGGGATAGAAAGGGAGAGACAATTGGGAGAGCAAGTTGGCACTAACACACTGACCAGAAGGGACAAATCCTTCTTGTCTGCTCAACTAGACCAACATGAGTTACTACTGGCCCATGTGGACTACTATAGAGGTGAAGAGGCCATTGCCACCCACTAGGAGGATGAATTCAACTGTCGCCTGAGGTAATCAATCAGGAGGCCGCTACTGACATTGTCCAAGTACAACTTGAAAAGAAAGGTGCATGCCATTGTAGTAAAGGATAGTCATTGGACTTGCTCCAGGACAAGGTATAAACCTTGAAACCATCCTAGTTGTTGACATCATCTACTATTCAAAGGAGAATATGGAAGTTAAATTTTTTTGTTTCCACTGTCATATCTGATGCTATATTTCCCTACAGTGTACATGTGAACCCTAGGCCAAAGAAGAAAAATTATGTTTTCAGATATATTTGTTGAGACACTTATATAATATTATGTAGCACAACCACGATATTGTATATGTGCTTGTGATCTAAGTTGATATATATACATATAAATATATATATATATATATATATATATATATATATTATATATACATATATATTATATATATGGCAAGATGGAAAACATAGATATGATTTGATAGTTCTTTATAAGAAAAATGGTAAAACATGTACATGAACAATGCTAATGTAATATGGATGGTGCATCTAGTGATGAATCCACTAATAAAGTGTGTGACTCATTATGAAAGTGAATTGAGACCATATTAATGATAAGCATAGAATGTGGTATTTGTTTAGTGATTAATAAAGGTGTTGTAATAGTTTGAAGAAGAATAACAAATAGCACAATTAAATGATGATAGCACACAAATATGGTGTATATGGATAACACATGTTATTATAATTAACTCATTGTGAACATGATTAATGTACCAATGGAACCCTAATCCTTGGGTAAAATGAATATGTAATTGCTAAAATATTAAACATGTCATGAAATAACCTAAGCTTCTAAACCCTTATTTCAACCTTATATGCAGTTATGGTGCACCCAAGATGCTTGAAACCTCATAGGAATGGTTAAACAAGTTCTATACCTCTTATTCTTAGAGATGTCACACCTCAGTGACACCCCACATAGGAATGAATATCTTTTGGTTCCCTTAAAGTAAATAAATGGCTTTATTTTGAGAGAGAACAAATTCTTTTAAGATGTATATAATGTGATGGACAGGATGCTATCTTAATATCGAGGAAGCAATTTGTTTTAGGCGAGTGGAATGTGATGAAGTGAACTTTTGGAGTATTTGGATACCTAATGAGATAATTGGATTCATGTATTTTGAGTTACTAGTGATCACACATGTGCACATGTACGTACCACAATAATCTAATAATTTCAAAGGAGATGACTCAGAATTATGTATAGTTAAAAAACAAAATATAAATAGTTACTATTTCTAGTTAAATATTGTTAGTATTCAATTTCATAATTAGAGTAGATATAATAGTGTCAAAAAAAAGTAAATGATAATTGTGCCATCACAATTCAAAATTTTTAAAGAAATATTAACGAGATAGTGTGAAAATTGTTAAAGAGAAGCAAATAGATCAAGATTCAGTACAAAAGGGAGTGGTTGTATACTTTTTAGCTTCCACTCTGTAAAGAAAACAATGCAAAATCAACATTTTCCCACCAAATATCAAGTGAAGTAAATAAATTGATGATGAAGTATGTATATATGAATAGAATTTAAGAAAATGTTGTTTGATTCTCAAAATATCTTATGAAGATTGTTTCGATATGCTCAACAATTTAGTAGATAAAATATTTTTTTATGGTATCAACATGTATAAAGAAGATAGTGAAATAGTAACTGATTAATTGAGTTCCATTACAAATCCATTGTGCTTTTTCTATAATTTGCAGTTAATCTATTTTATAATCTCTAATTTATTATGACTAGTGATAAACGTGTAGTAGTGACTTTGAGGGCTACAGAGATACAGAATCAAGTGGAAATATATGTAATGCAGTAGAAGATGTGTGATCATTATTAGGGAATGTTTTCCATCTAGTCATTGGTAGCTTGGGAGAGAGGAGAGTTGGGGAGTTACAATGAGCGGTGGAATAATCCGAATGGAGAGAGTGACATGAGAACCAATATTTGTGTGTGGTTGTTTTCTTGTAACTCTCATGTTTCGAGTAGTGAGGGTGTAGTTTTTTTTATATTGAAGGGAGTGGGTTCAAAACTTTTAGAGGTCATGTAGTTGGTGAGTGATGAAGTTTGTTCAGGATTGAGAGAAATGTGTTAAAAAGATTTAACAAAAAGGTGGAGTGAATGACGATTTTAGAAGTAGTGATTGGTTAGATTTTTAACAAAGAGAGAAGATAGACCGACTCATCATCAAGAGGTTATTGGATAAAGGGAATGAAAGAATAAGACTTGAGTTGATAGGGTAGTTTAGGATGGATAGAAAAATCAAGATTATTACAAATAAAAATTAGAGAAAAAAAGTGTAGACAGAGAAATGGAGTTGAGGAGGAGGAAAATTGTGGATCATTGTCTTTTCTTAGATAGAACTTATCTTAAAAAGAAGAAAACATAATTGGAAGAATATTTAAAAAGAACCTCATTCTTTTCACAAAAGCATAAATATAGATATGTAGTTAACGAATGAGTCTGTTGGGGTTTCTAGATTCTTCATTATCCTATCATTGATGGATTCTCTTCTTAGAACACCATTAATCATATTGTGTTACAAATATGTCTATGTGATATTCATTGTAAGATAACTTTTCTTTCTTTCATTTATTCTAATAGAAGAGAGGATTATATATATAGAACAGTTCCTTTTGTTTTCTCATGTTGTTTGACAATTTATTGCACATGCAAAACACTTTGCAATTTGGAAAATTAACATACTTAAATAGTTCAAAATGTTATACATTCCCGATGTGTATGTTTGTGAAACCAAGTATTAATCAAATGGAAATTATAAAATTTATTAGGGAACTTCAAATTTATTGTGCAATTAATCAATTAATTTCTAATGCTACAAATATTATGATTCTTCACACATGCAAGTTATATATTCTTTTGCATTTATGTACACAATATGAAGTGCAATATTCAGTCTCTCTCAACAGATATAGATTTCTAACGCTTACTTTAGCAGAATTAACAATCAATGATGTACATGTTCGGTGAGCTATTATGTTTATGCTCAATTTTAATCAAGGACATGTTTGATTACACGCTTTCCGCTGTATTGGATCGCATTAATAGAACCAGTTACAAAAAGTTTAGGTTTGGTTTAACGGAATGGAGAAAAAAAAGTCCCGGAATTTTGATTATGCATCACATGTTGGATTGTTGTTTCCTTTTCAAAATCATCGGACGCCTTCATCCAGTTCGTGCGGTCCCAGTTGTTCGTGACTAATGATTTTTTTTCCAACCAACCTTATCATATCCGACACAAACACCATTCCAGCCACCACACCCCCCTCCCGCCGCCCCCTCCTCGCCACCATGACCACCGCCTATCAAGGCTAATAGGGGTCAAGCACCAACATCGGTGGTAGATCATCTATGGACCATGCCACCACATACAAGTTGTTGCCACACCACCAGAATGTACATATGGTCATCTCTAATGCCTCCTATGTATAACCCTACGACATCTCTTTCTAATGCTTACTCCGATGATAACTTGCGTCGTCTCTGACAAATGCCTACTCCAATTGACCGTAAGCTCTGGCGAATGGCTACTCCGATTATACCCCTGCATCATGTCGAAACCTCCAACGAATGCCTACTTGGATGTATACCCCTGTTAGGATATTCAGTATGTAGGATATGCTTTAAACATATATATGTATTAAGCTAGTGTATCTAACCCCTTCTACATCTACCTCCCTCTTCTGTCTCAGCCAATGAGTGGCTTGTATACAGACTGTATAAATGAACCAGTTATCTGTCATATAAATAAAGGGGCAAGTGCCCAAAGGATCTGCAACGAAGCTTTCCCAATTCCTCATGCCTCATTCAAACTCAAAATGGTATCAGAGATATTGGAGTGTTCCGACTCCAGATCCTAGGCTCGAGAAGCTTCTGCTTCCTCTATCTTCTTTCTCCCTACCTTCAACGCGAAGCTTCTGCTTCATCTTCCCCACCCTCCCTCATCCTCCTGTTCTTCATATTTCACAGATCTAGCTTCGTTCCTCATCCTAATGTTCGATCTTCTCTCCCTGAAGCAGATCTGCTGTCTACTGCTCTAAAGTCAAGTCCGGCGAGGTGTTCTGCGAAGAAGGATACTCCTCACAACGGAAGATCATCTAGGATCGATTGTCTGAAACGTGAAGCTTGCTGCTCAGGATGGATCTCTTTCCAAATCTGACTTCATCATACTCAGATCTAATTCCTCTCGACGTGTTGGACTTCAGTTCTTCTATTTCTCAAGGTTTGGTGAGCATCAGCCTATTGTCTCTTCTCTCGACTGTCTCAGATCTTCTCTATTTTTGCCGGTATTCTCTCATCCGCAATGAGGATCTTCACCTATAATCTTCTGAATAATTCTATCTACGAGAAATAGAGTGCAGAGGCTCTTCTCCTGTTAGTGAAATGGCAACAGATTCTACATCTGAGTCATCGAATGTTGGATTGAAAGGCTCAACAACTAGCAATATGATTCCTCCTATCTATCCATTCCCTGTAGGATTGAATGTCTCTAATTTCATCTCTATCAAACTTAATATGAACAATTTTCTACTGTAACATCCCTGACCTGGGTTATAAGTCAACCCTAGGTGTTTTGCCTAAATATGTAATTAAATCTTTGTGATTAACTCTGAGCATGTAATTAAGTTTCTCAGAAACATATATTTCAGTATTTGCTCCTTTTTATTTAAAGTTGTAGCATTGTTTTGATATACAGGGACCTATGTGCAATTTACCCAAAGGGTTAGCTTGCCATTTGCACATGATGAGATGTTCCTATGATGTTGAGACATCATGAGAATCTCTTTGGCAAAAGTTTGAGGGATTTTCCAAGCTAGAGCACCAAGGTGCAGCTGTGGAAGCAATCCCAGGGCTTGAAACCCTAATTTGGGGTAAAATGCAATTTACCCAAATAAAGGGATGCAATTTGTAAAGAATGTCATCTAAAGTATCTTTTTAGACTCTTTCCATCATTTAGAGAAGAAATGATGAGGAATTCACCTCAATTGAGTTATCAAGTTAAGAAATAGGCTTTGTGATTGAATAATCAGGGTATATGTGCAATATCCCTTTAAGTATGAACTTTATTATTAGATTGTTCTTCCTTGCCTTCTTTTCTATAACTTAAGATAAGATTTGTCCTTAGAATAAAGAGGAAGGGACGAGCAAGTAATAAAGGAAGGACTTAGTTGGAATTAAGGGAAACTTATGCACTAATGTTGAGAATCATACCCCTAGTATATATACACTCTACCTCTCAAGCAAAGAAATCTTTCCTTCGTGCATATCACCGTTTCCTCTTTGCTTGGCCGACTAAGGACTATCTTGGAGCTCAAGAGGAACGACCAAGGGTGCAAGGTAGGTTTGGGATCTTCTTCTTGCCTAATTCCATGGTTAGAATTCGAATTCAAGGTCATCTTCATGGCTAATTCTCGAAACCCTACCTTTCTAGCCGTCTCTTTTTCATCCTTCCTTGGAGTTTTCACCTTGGACAACCTGTAAGAACTCAAGGACGCCATTAGAGCTTGGATCTTGAAAGATTGGAGCTAAAGGAGCAAGCTTTAGGCGGGTTTTATAACTCTAAACTCATGCTTTATTATGTACACCTCTATATGCGGTTTGATGATAGCTCTTATTATTTCCCTACTTTTCCCTGCTATTTTGCAAGAAAATCCATGGAATATTCGTACTGTTCTTGATCTAGGAGATGAAGGCGTGATTTCCAAGAAAAACCCACCGCTTTTCACTTCCTTAAACGGTCTCAAAAGTTTGCTCTCTCGGACTCAAGACCGCGAAGTGAACAAACGGTCTCGAGACCGCGACAGGGAAAACGGTCTTCAAGACCGTTTGGCCCCGTTGACCGAGCGTGGACCGTATAATAAATCTGTTTCTAATTATATAGGCTAATTACCCTCAAAATTTGGGAGGCTAACTCCAAAGGAATCGGGAGATATGACCTTTTTAAGTAACAACTTTAAATTGATTTATCCCTGATTTTTCAAACGGTCTGCAATTGCCTTTTTGGGCAAACGGTCTCAAGACCGTGTAAGGTCGTTGACTAAGCGTTGACCGTATGAGATTACTGTCCAAAATTATGTTAATTAACAAATCACCAAGTTTGATGGTCTAATTCCAAACGGGCTAAGAGTTGAAGGGTGAATACTAGGGCTAACCCTAGATAAAATCAGTACTGAAATTATGGTGACCTAATTAGGGTTTTTAGGGTTGATTGACCTAAACGGTCTCAAGACCGTTTGGGGGTCACCAAACGGTCTCAAGACCGCGAGGGCAATCAAACAAGACCGTTTGGAGGTCTGGGGTCAAAATTTGTTGACCAATTGAAGGTACTTTTACACCAATTTACATTGCAATTAAATATTGATATAATCATCAACTCAATTTGTTCAACCTTGATGAATTTCCACTAGAATCCAAAAAATTGGATGGGCAAACGGTCTCAAGACCGTTTGGAACTCATCCAAACGGTCTCAAGACCGAGAGGACAATCACCCAAGACCGTTTGAAGGTCTATGGTTGAGTA
Organism: Alisma plantago-aquatica; assembly: GCA_963693085.1. Taxonomy (NCBI): domain Eukaryota; kingdom Viridiplantae; phylum Streptophyta; class Magnoliopsida; order Alismatales; family Alismataceae; genus Alisma; species Alisma plantago-aquatica. The sequence goes on from OY856414.1 coordinate 346,644,879, forward strand.
ATTTGACCAATTGAGGACCCAATTGCAAATAAGTTATCAATTTAATCAAAATACTGAATTGGTGACCCAATCATGGTTCAACCTCTATCAAATCACCTTAGATTTTGATGAAATCTTGGGCAAACGGTCTCAAGACCATGTGGGGTCCACCCACATGACCTCAAGACCGTTTGGGCCAAGTTTGGGCCCAATTGGAGCTCAATTGAAGGGTTCAACCTTGTGTTGATACACATTGTTGAGTGTTGATGGGTGAACATTAATAGACCCTAATTGAATCGACTTCAACCCTAATTGGTCAACCATTGAGGGTCAATTGAATGACTAAGTGATCAAGCATAACCTTAGTTGACCCAATCCATAGGTGGTAAACGTAGATTTGACCTTTTGAGGGCTTCAACATCGGTTGACATTATCGATTGCTTTGTTGATTTTGTTGATGGACCAAGCGGCTGAGACCATGTGAGAGGGCTCGCGGTCTCAAGACCGTGAGAGGGCTTGCGGTCTCAAGACCGTGAGAGGGCTCATGGTCTCAAGACCGAGAGGAGGCTCGCGGTCTCAAGACCGCGAAGGGCCTCGCGGTCCTGAGGTCAAACTAGTTAAACGGTCAACGACTCTTCGCGGTCTCCACTCCAATTTGATCTTCGCGGTCTCAACATCAATTGGACCAATGGTAGGGCTTCGCGGTCTTGAACCACTTGAAGAGGCTCACGGTCTTGAATGCATGATGGCTCGCGGTCTTGGAGGTAGAAGGAGGCTCGCGGTCTTGGAAAGTCAAAGTGGGCAAACGGTCAACACTTTCAACCGATCTCAACTCAATTGATGATTAGTGATTGAAATCAATCAATGTGATTCAAGGTTGACCTCATTCAATCATTTGATGATGTAAATGGTTCAATGTTGCTCAAATCAAACCCTAATGATAATCTAGGATAATAAGGGGTTATTTGACTAAGGTTTTTGACCATGATAATGATCAATGGGGTGAATTACCAAAAATACCCCTGAAGGGTCAATTGAGTTATACCTTGCTCAATTCAAACCCTAATTACATGAGAATGATGTCTTTAGTCATAATGACTCTATCCAACTTGATCTAGTCTAATGTTACCATCAACCATTAGTATGATGAAAGAGAGAGTACTCTAGAGAGAGAAAGTACCCTAGAGAGAGAAAGTAACTCTAATCACATAATGGTGATGCCTTTGGCTATGTTAGCCTATGATGACTCAATCCAACCTGTTTTAGAGTGATGTTGACATCACCTAACATTATGATGAGAAATAAAGTACTTCTAGAGAGAGAAAGTACTTCTAGAAAGAGAAAGTACTTCTAGAGAGAGAAAGTACCTTTTTTAAGTGGAGACTCAAGTAAAGCATCTCCAATGCACATAAGGGGCATAATTAGGGTATGGTCCACCTGTGTGAGATCATAGAAAACCCTAATTATGATAAAAGATGAACCTTTAACTAATCCAAGAGCATCAATGAAGATGTTACTCATACATGATGATGTTATGAGTTTAATTCACCTGGATGTGAATAGTAAACCCTAATTCAAGGGTGATGACATGTAATGTGAATAGTAAACCCTAATTCAAGGGTAATGGCATGCTTTTGAGTATTAAACTCTATTTGATTTGAATTAAAGATTTAACTCTTATCACAAGAATAGGAAGTACATTCCTTATTGTTGTATTACCTTTATCAGATGTATTAACCATGCAGGTTCTGATATGAAGGTAATCATATCCAGGTATGGATGTTGATGTTATATTCATTAAAGGCATGTTGTTAGCCTTATGAATAAGTAAAGTAATCTGATACCTTGCCAGTGGCATCCTATGTTGATAATGGGATATGAGAGCCATGAATACCATCAAGGTCATGCCTTAGAGATGAGTTGTGATGAGGATAATGAGAAATAATGATTGATACGAGTTAGGCCAGTTACATTTAGTATTCTTCTTTTATAGCTGCTATGCTATTGTTATTGTTTGCAGAACAATGTATGCTGTTACAGAATACTGAATGTACCTAACTAATCAAGTATAATGTAGAGCCCTGATCATAGATCCATCATCGTCAGAAATTAAATGATGGTGAAACAGGTTTTCCTCAGGGAACTCCTGGAGCACATACTTTTGAGTATGTGGGGTACATGGATGTGTAGAACCTTACATCCTAGTGTAGGAAAGTGATGTAGATGTGGAATCCATCCATCCTTCACTATAGTTCCATACCGTATCAGTGGTAGGTAAACATGAAACCTCATGATGACGAAGAAAGCACAGATATCCGTATCAGTGGTAGGTAAATATGAAACCTCCTGATGACGAAGAGAGTACAGAACGCCACTGTGACTCTAGAATAGCGAAGGACCAGTTTACCCTGGTGAGCTATAGTAGTAGAGACACGAGATGTCCTACAAGTGATCCTCTTACTGACTGAGGAAGGTGAAGGTCATGAGAATCCGGCTCTCTTAATGACCTATGTATGATACTGATGCGGCTTCTCAGCGATCAGTTGGAGTATGAGTGGTAAGCCTCATCTCCACAGGGCATAATGTTGTTTGTAAAACATAATCAACCATGTAGTATAACTTGTTAGAGATGACTCCAAGTTAGTTGATTGATGTTACATTGCAGTAATGTTGATATTCTCCATATCTCCTAAATTGTAGAGATCTAGTCATACCTGCAACTGTTATAGAGTGCTTTGAAGGCTTTACTATTTAAAATAATCTTTGATGTTATAATAAAGCTTCTGGCGAAGAGTTATAACTCTCGCTGGGACAATTATGTATAATTGTCTCACCCCGTAAGCTTCAACTTTTTAGGTGGACGTCGGAGACGAAGGAACCAGCCTACAGGTGACCAGTCTCAGCAGCAGCAGCACCAGGGGCAGCAGTAATCTCAGGTGGAGATTTGTCCTGCCATGTGGTGTAGTTAGAGTCAGTCCTATGTGTCCTCTGTACTCTCAGGTCTTGGAGTCTTTTGTATAGTAATCTTGAGATTTTGTATCTTGATGTATATAATTACTCAAGAAGTAATTATCTTGAGATGTAAACAGTTTATCTCTCTTTATGAAAGAAGCTTTTATGGATCCAAGCTCTTGTCACGAAAAGTTTTAATTTCCCGTGATTTTGTCTTCCGCTGATTACCGATTCACTTCCGCTACGTTTTAATCGTGTTTATGTCATGGTTTGGAGATCAGAGCCCACAACTAGTGGTATCAGAGCTCCAGGTTCAGTTGAGTCTACAGAGGCATAGGACTTAGGATGTCGAGTCTACCTTTAGTACTCCTTCCTCATCTAATAGAATCTTCTGCTCCTCAGGAGAAGAAGATACATAAGAATGTCAGAACATCGTGATGAGCACGTGGCAGAGAGTAGTGCTAGTGCACCTTGAGGCGGTGCAAGAGTTCCGAGAATAGAACAATCTGCACCTGAGTCGCCAAGAGAGCCACCCCAGTTCGACCCAGCTGACATGAGTGATCCAGCTGTACAGACGATGTTCGGGCAGTTCATGACTGCCATGACACATATAATCGATAGGATGCCCATTCCTACACCTAGGGCACCTGTCCAGCCTGAAGCACAAGGTATCGGTAAGACATTCGAACGACTTCGTCGTGTCGGAGCTACCGAGTACTTTGGAACTACCGACCCTGCAGATGCTGACTTATGGTTGACAGAGTTGGAGAAGGCTTTCAGGATTCTTATGATTCCGGAAGCTGAGAAGGTTAGACATGCTGTCTATCTTCTCAAAGGCAGTGCTGGTCACTGGTGGAACATGGAAGAGCAGAAGAGACCTGGAGTAGAGTTCTCATGGGAAGAGTTTCGTCGGGGATTTATCAATAGATATTTTCCAAAGACCTTCCTAGATGAGAAGATCTCTTAGTTTGAGAAACTAAGGCAGGACAATGTACAGTTGAAGGTGTCATTGTTAACCGGTTTGTTAGCTGAGATGCATATTAAACCTACTCTAAGGGAGCAGATTAAAGAGGCACAGCTAGGTGATGCTGCAGTTTAACATATAAGATCTGAGTATGGAAATGAAAAGCAAGATGGTTTTCATGACTCAGTAGATCAAGTAGCTTGTTATAATGGAAGAATGATAGTGCCAGATGTGGACAACTTGAGGAAGTTAGTCCTGGAAGAATCCCATTCTTCCATGTATGCTATGCATCCAGGGAGCACCAAGATGTATCGGAATTTGAAAGATCTGTATTGGTGGCCTGGAATGAAAAAGGACATTGCAGAGTTTGTTCTGAGGTGTCCTGTGTGTCAGCAAATTAAAGCCGAACACCAGAAGCCTGCAGGAACAATGCAACCTTTACCCATACCACAGTGGAAGTGGGACCATGTGACCATGGACTTTGTTGTTGGCCTACCCAGGACAAGCAAAGGACATGATTCCATTTGGGTAATTGTTGATAGGTTGACTAAGACAGCACATTTCTTACCTGTCAAAACAACCTATTCTGCTGAAAGGTTATCAGAGTTGTATGTTAAAGAGATAGTGCGTTTGCACAGAGTTCCTGTCACAATAGTTTCTGACAGAGGTCCTCAGTTTACCAGTCATTTTTGGGAACAGTTGCACAGAGCCTTAGGCACCAAGCTAAGGTTTAGCACAACCTTTCATCCACAGACTGATGGACAGTCGGAAAGGACCATACAGACCCTAGAAGACCTGTTGAGAGCATGTGTTCTCCAGTTCACCGGAAGTTGGGATCTACACCTAAGCTTGATAGAGTTTGCCTATAACAATAGCTATCAGCATAGTATTGATATGGCACCTTATGAAGCCTTATATGGTAGACGTTGTAGATCACCCTTGTGTTGGTTTGAGACCGGTGAGCACCAGTTATTAGGACCTGACCTGGTGCAGCAAACCATAGAAAAGATTAAGGTTATACAACATAAGATTAAGACTGCTCAGGATAGGCAGAAATCTTATGCTGACAAACGTCGTAGACCCTTAGAATTCCAGGTTGGAGACAGATTGTATCTCAAGGTCTCACCTTGGAAAGGGGTCCTTCGTTTTGGAAGGAAAGGGAAGTTAGCTCCTAGATATATGGGGCCTTATCCAATCATTGAACGGATTGGAAAGGTAGCATATAGACTAGAGCTACCACCTGAGTTACAGAGGTTACATCATGTGTTTCACATTTCTATGTTGAAGAAATGTCACCCAGACACCGAGTCAGTTCTACAACCTATGGAGGTAGAATTGAATGATGACATATCCTATGAGGAGGGACCAGTGTCAATCCTTGATAAACGAATTAAAAAGTTAAAGAAGAAAGATATAAGTCTTGTGAAAGTCCTCTGGAACCATCGTGGTATTGAAGAAGCCACTTGGGAGTTAGAGGATGATATGAGAAGGAAGTATCCTTCCCTTTTCTCGTAGTATGTTTTATCGATTTCGGGGACGAAATCCTTGTAAGGGGTGGATAATTTGTAACATCCCTGACCTGGGTTATAAGTCAACCCTAGGTGTTTTGCCTAAATATGTAATTAAATCTTTGTGATTAACTCTGAGCATGTAATTAAGTTTCTCAGAAACATATATTTCAGTATTTGCTCCTTTTTATTTAAAGTTGTAGCATTGTTTTGATATACAGGGACCTATGTGCAATTTACCCAGTTGAAAGGGTTAGCTTGCAATTTGCACATGATGAGATGTTCCTCTGATGTTGAGACATCATGAGAATCTCTTTGGCAAAAGTTTGAGGGATTTTCCAAGCTAGAGCACCAAGGTGCAGCTGTGGAAGCAATCCCAGGGCTTGAAACCCTAATTTGGGGTAAAATGCAATTTACCCAAATAAAGGGATGCAATTTGTAAAGAATATCATATAAAGTATCTTTTTAGACTCTTGCCATCATTTAGAGAATAAATTATGAGGAATTCACCTCAATTGAGTTATCAAGTTAAGAAATAGGCTTTGTGATTGAATAATCAGGGTATATGTGCAATATCCCTTTAAGTATGAACTTTATTATTAGATTGTTCTTCCTTGCCTTCTTTTCTATAACTTAAGATAAGGTTTGTCCTTAGAATAAATAGGAAGGGACGAGCAAGTAATAAAGGAAGGACTTAGTTGGAATTAAGGGAAACTTATGCACTAATGTTGAGAATCATACCCCTAGTATATATACACTCTACCTCTCAAGCAAAGAAATCTTTCCTTCGTGCATATCACTATTTCCTCTTTGCTTGGCCGACTAAGGACTATCTTGGAGCTCAAGAGGAACGACCAAGGGTGCAAGGTAGGTTTGGGATCTTCTTCTTGCCTAATTCCATGGTTAGAATTCGAATTCAAGGTCATCTTCATGGCTAATTCTCGAAACCCTACCTTTCTAGCCGTCTCTTTTTCATCCTTCCTTGGAGTTTTCACCTTGGCCAACCTGTAAGAACTCAAGTACGCCATTAGATCTTGGAGCTTGAAATCTTGGAGCTAAAGGAGCAAGCTTTAGGCGGGTTTTATAACTCTAAACTCATGCTTTATTATGTACACCTCTATATGCGGTTTGATGATAGCTCTTAGTATTTCCCTACTTTTCCCTGCTATTTTGCAAGCAAATCCATGGGATATTCGTACTGTTCTTGAGATAGGAGATGAAGGCGTGATTTCCAAGAAAAACCCACCGCTTTTCACTTCCTTAAACGGTATCAAAAGTTTGCTCTCTCGGACTCAAGACCGCGAGGTGAACAAACGGTCTCGAGACCGCGACAGGGAAAACGGTCTTCAAGACCGTTTGGCCCCGTTGACCGAGCGTGGACCGTATAAGAAATCTGTTCCTAATTATATAGGATAATTACCCTCAAACTTTGGGAGGATAACTCCAAAGGAATCGGGAGATATGACCTTTTTAAGTAACAACTTTAAATTGATTTATCCCTGATTTTTCAAACGGTCTGCAATTGCCTTTTTGGGCAAACGGTCTCAAGACCATGTAAGGTCGTTGACTAAGTGTTGACCGTATGAGATTACTGTCCAAAATTATGTTAATTAACAACTCACCAAGTTTTATGGGCTAATTCCAAACGGGCTAAGAGTTGAAGGGTGAATACTAGGGCTAACCCTAGATAAAATCAGTACTGAAATTATGGTGACCTAATTAGGGTTTTTAGGGTTGATTGACCTAAACGGTCTCAAGACCGTTTGGGGGTCACCAAACGGTCTCAAGACCGCGAGGGAAATCAACCAAGACCGTTTGGAGGTCTGGGGTCAAAATTTGTTGACCAATTGAAGGTACTTTTACACCAATTTACATTGCAATTAAATATTGATATAATCATCAACTCAATTTGTTCAACCTTGATGAATTTCCACTAGAATCCAAAATATTGGATGGGCAAACGGTCTCAAGACCATTTGGAACTCATCCAAACGGTCTCAAGACCGAGAGGACAATCACCCAAGACCGTTTGAAGGTCTAGGGTTGAGTAATTTGACCAATTGAGGACCCAATTGCAAATAAGTTATCAATTTAATCAAAATACTGAATTGGTGACCCAATCATGGTTCAACCTCTATCAAATCACCTTAGATTTTGATGAAATCTTGGGCAAACGGTCTCAAGACCATGTGGGGTCCACCCACATGACCTCAAGACCGTTTGGGCCAAGTTTGGGCCCAATTGGAGCTCAATTGAAGGGTTCAACCTTGTGTTGATACACATTGTTGAGTGTTGATGGGTGAACATTAATAGACCCTAATTGAATCGACTTCAACCCTAATTGGTCAACCATTGAGGGTCAATTGAATGACCAAGTGATCAAGCATAACCTTAGTTGACCCAATCCATAGGTGGTCAACGTAGATTTGACCTTTTGAGGGCTTCAACATCGGTTGACATTATCGATTGCTTTGTTGATTTTGTTGATGGACCAAGCGGCTGAGACCATGTGAGAGGGCTCGCGGTCTCAAGACCGTGAGAGGGCTCGCGGTCTCAAGACCATGAGAGGGCTCGCGGTCTCAAGACCGAGAGGAGGCTCGCGGTCTCAAGACCGCGAAGGGCCTCGCGGTCCTGAGGTCAAACTAGCTAAACGGTCAACGACTCTTCGCGGTCTCCACTCCAATTTGATCTTCGCGGTCTCAACATCAATTGGACCAATGGTAGGGCTTCGCGGTCTTGAACCACTTGAAGAGGCTCGCGGTCTTGAATGCATGATGGCTCGCGGTCTTGGAGGTAGAAGTAGGCTCGCGGTCTTGGAAAGTCAAAGTGGGCAAACGGTCAACACTTTCAACCAATCTCAACTCAATTGATGATTAGTGATTGAAATCAATCAATGTGATTCAAGGTTGACCTCATTCAATCATTTGATGATGTAAATGGTTCAATGTTGCTCAAATCAAACCCTAATGATAATCTAGGATAGTAAGGGGTTATTTGACTAAGGTTTTTGACCATGATAATGATCAATGGGGTGAATTACCAAAAATACCCCTGAAGGGTCAATTGAGTTATACCTTGCTCAATTCAAACCCTAATTACATGAGAATGATGTCTTTAGTCATAATGACTCTATCCAACTTGATCTAGTCTAATGTTACCATCAACCATTAGTATGATGAAAGAGAGAGTACTCTAGAGAGAGAAAGTACCCTAGAGAGAGAAAGTAACTCTAATCACATAATGGTGATGCCTTTGGCTATGTTAGCCTATGATGACTCAATCCAACCTGTTTTAGAGTGATGTTGACATCACCTAACATTATGATGAGAAAGAAAGTACTTCTAGAGAGAGAAAGTACTTCTAGAAAGAGAAAGTACTTCTAGAGAGAGAAAGTACCTTTTTTAAGTGGAGACTCAAGTAAAGCATCTCCAATGCACATAAGGGGCATAATTAGGGTATGGTCCACCTGTGTGAGATCATAGAAAACCCTAATTATGATAAAAGATGAACCTTTAACTAATCCAAGAGCATCAATGAAGATGTTACTCATACATGATGATGTTATGAGTTTAATTCACCTGGATGTGAATAGTAAACCCTAATTCAAGGGTGATGACATGTAATGTGAATAGTAAACCCTAATTCAAGGGTAATGGCATGCTTTTGAGTATTAAACTCTATTTGATTTGAATTAAATATTTAACTCTTATCACAAGAATAGGAAGTACATTCCTTATTGTTGTATTACCTTTATCAGATGTATTAACCATGCAGGTTCTGATATGAAGGTAATCATATCCAGGTATGGATGTTGATGTTATATTCATTAAAGGCATGCTGTTAGCCTTATGAATAAGTAAAGTAATCTGATACCTTGCCAGTGGCATCCTATGTTGATAATGGGCTATGAGAGCCATGAATACCATCAAGGTCATGCCTTAGAGATGACTTGTGATGAGGATAATGAGAAATAATGATTGATACGAGTTAGGCCAGTTACATTTAGTATTCTTCTTTTATAGCTGCTATGCTATTGTTATTATTTGCAGAACAATGTATGCTGTTACAGAATACTGAATGTACCTAACTAATCAAGTATAATGTAGAGCCCTGATCATAGATCCATCATTGTCAGAAATTAAATGATGGTGAAACAGGTTTTCCTCAGGGAACTCCTGGAGCACATACTTTTGAGTATGTGGGGTACATGGATGTGTAGAACCTTACATCCTAGTGTAGGAAAGTGATGTAGATGTGGAATCCATCCATCCTTTACCATAGTTCCATACCGTATCAGTGGTAGGTAAACATGAAACCTCCTGATGACGAAGAAAGCACAGATATCCGTATCAGTGGTAGGTAAATATGAAACCTCCTGATGACGAAGAGAGTACAGAACGCCATTGTGACTCTAGAATAGCGAAGGACCAGTTTACCCTGGTGAGCTATAGTAGTAGAGACACGAGATGTCCTACAAGTGATCCTCTTACTGACTGAGGAAGGTGAAGGTCATGAGAATCCGGCTCTCTTAATGACCTATGTATGATACTGATGCGGCTTCTCAGCGATCAGTTGGAGTATGAGTGGTAAGCCTCATCTCCACAGGGCATAATGTTGTTTGTAAAACATAATCAACCATGTAGTATAACTTGTTAGAGATGACTCCAAGTTAGTTGATTGATGTTACATTGCAGTAATGTTGATATTCTCCATATCTCCTAAATTGTAGAGATCTAGTCATACCTGCAACTGTTATAGAGTGCTTTGAAGGCTTTACTGTTTAAAATAATCTTTGATGTTATAATAAAGCTTCTGGCGAAGAGTTATAACTCTCATTGGGACAATTATGTATAATTGTCTCACCCCGTAAGCTTCAACTTTTTAGGTGGACGTCGGAGACGAAGGAACCAGCCTACAGGTGACCAATCTCAGCAGCAGCAGCACCAGGGGCAGCAGTAATCTCAGGTGGAGATTTGTCCTGCCATGTGGTGTAGTTAGAGTCAGTCCTATGTGTCCTCTTTACTCTCAGGTCTTGGAGTCTTTTGTATAGTAATCTTGAGATTTTGTATCTTGATGTATATAATTACTCAAGAAGTAATTATCTTGAGATGTAAACAGTTTATCTCTCTTTATGAAAGAAGCTTTTATGGATCCAAGCTCTTGTCATGAAAAGTTTTAATTTCCCGTGATGTTGTCTTCCGCTGATTACCGATTCACTTCCGCTACGTTTTAATCGTGTTTATGTCATGGTTTGGAGATCAGAGCCCACAACTAGTGGTATCAGAGCTCCAGGTTCAGTTGAGTCTACAGAGGCATAGGACTTAGGATGTCGAGTCTACCTTTAGTACTCCTTCCTCATCTAATAGAATCTTCTGCTCCTCAGGAGAAGAAGATACATAAGAATGTCAGAACATTGTGATGAGCACGTGGCAGAGAGTAGTGCTAGTGCACCTAGAGGCGGTGCAAGAGTTCCGATAATAGAATAACCTGCACCTGAGTCGCCAAGAGAGCCACCCCAGTTCGACCCAGCTGACATGAGTGATCCAGCTGTACAGACGATGTTCGGGCAGTTCATGACTGCCATGACACATATAACCGATAGGATGCCCATTCCTACACCTAGGGCACCTGTCCAGCCTGAAGCACAAGGTATCGGTAAGACATTCGAATGACTTCGTCGTGTCGGAGCTACCGAGTACTTTGGAACTACCGACCCTGCAGATGCTGACTTATGGTTGACAGAGTTGGAGAAGGCTTTCAGGATTCTTATGATTCCGGAAGCTGAGAAGGTTAGACATGCTGTCTATCTTCTCAAAGGCAGTGTTGGTCACTGGTGGAACATGGAAGAGCAGAATAGACCTGGAGTAGAGTTCTCATGGGAAGAGTTTCGTCGGGGATTTATCAATATATATTTTCCAAAGACCTTCCTAGATGAGAAGATCTCTCAGTTTGAGAAACTAAGGCAGGACAATGTACAGTTGAAGGTGTCATTGTTAACCGGTTTGTTAGCTGAGATGCATATTAAACCTACTCTAAGGGAGCAGATTAAAGAGGCACAGCTAGGTGATGTTGCAGTTCAACATATAAGATCTGAGTATGGAAATGAAAAGCAAGATGGTTTTCATGACTCAGTAGATCAAGTAGCTTGTTATAATGGAAGAATGATAGTGCCAGATGTGGACAACTTGAGGAAGTTAGTCCTGGAAGAAGCCCATTCTTCCATGTATGCTATGCATCCAGGGAGCACCAAGATGTATCGGAATTTGAAAGATCTGTATTGGTGGCCTGGAATGAAAAAGGACGTTGCAGAGTTTGTTCTGAGGTGTCCTGTGTGTCAGCAAATTAAAGCCGAACACCAGAAGCCTGCAGGAACAATGCAACCTTTACCCATACCACAGTGGAAGTGGGACCATGTGACCATGGACTTTGTTGTTGGCCTACCCAGGACAAGCAAAGGACATGATTCCATTTGGGTAATTGTTGATAGTTTGACTAAGACAGCACATTTCTTACCTGTCAAAACAACCTATTCTGCTGAAAGGTTATCAGAGTTGTATGTTAAAGAGATAGTGCGTTTGCACGGAGTTCCTGTCACAATAGTTTCTGACAGAGGTCCTCAGTTTACCAGTCGTTTTTGGGAACAGTTGCACAGAGCCTTAGGCACCAAGCTAAGGTTTAGTACGGCCTTTCATCCACAGACTGATGGACAGTCGGAAAGGACCATACAGACCCTAGAAGACCTGTTGAGAGCATGTGTTCTCCAGTTCACCGGAAGTTGGGATCTACACCTAAGCTTGATAGAGTTTGCCTATAACAATAGCTATCACCATAGTATTGATATGGCACCTTATGAAGCCTTATATGGTAGACGTTGTAGATCACCCTTCTGTTGGTTTGAGACTGGTGAGCACCAGTTATTAGGACCTGACCTGGTGCAGCAAACCATAGAAAATATTAAGGTTATACAACATAAGATTAAGACTGCTCAGGATAGGCAGAAATCTTATGCTGAAAAACGTCGTAGACCCTTAGAATTCCAGGTTGGAGACAGAGTGTATCTCAAGGTCTCACCTTGGAAAGGGGTCCTTCGTTTTGGAAGGAAAGGGAAGTTAGCTCCTAGATATATGGGGCCTTATCCAATCATTGAACGGATTGGAAAGGTAGCATATAGACTAGAGCTACCACCTGAGTTACAGAGGTTACATCCTGTGTTTCACATTTCTATGTTGAAGAAATGTCACCCAGACACCGAGTCAGTTCTACAACCTATGGAGGTAGAATTGAATGATGACATATCCTATGAGGAGGGACCAGTGTCAATCCTTGATAAACGAATTAAAAAGTTAAAGAAGAAAGATATAAGTCTTGTGAAAGTCCTCTAGAACCATCGTGGTATTGAAGAAGCCACTTGGGAGTTAGAGGATGAGATGAGAAGGAAGTATCCTGCCCTTTTCTCGTAGTATGTTTTATCGATTTCGGGGACGAAATCCTTGTAAGGGGTGGATAATTTGTAACATCCCTGACCTGGGTTATAAGTCAACCCTAGGTGTTTTGCCTAAATATGTAATTAAATCTTTGTGATTAACTCTGAGCATGTAATTAAGTTTCTCAGAAACATATATTTCAGTATTTGCTCCTTTTTATTTAAAGTTGTAGCATTGTTTTGATATACAGGGACCTATGTGCAATTTACCCAGTTGAAAGGGTTAGCTTGCAATTTGCACATGATGAGATGTTCCTTTGATGTTGAGACATCATGAGAATCTCTTTGGCAAAAGTTTGAGGGATTTTCCAAGCTAGAGCACCAAGGTGCAGCTGTGGAAGCAATCCCAGGGCTTGAAACCCTAATTTGGGGTAAAATGCAATTTACCCAAATAAAGGGATGCAATTTGTAAAGAATGTCATCTAAAGTATCTTTTTAGACTCTTTCCATCATTTAGAGAAGAAATGATGAGGAATTCACCTCAATTGAGTTATCAAGTTAAGAAATAGGCTTTGTGATTGAATAATCAGGGTATATGTGCAATATCCCTTTAAGTATGAACTTTATTATTATATTGTTCTTCCTTGCCTTCTTTTCTATAACTTAAGATAAGGTTTGTCCTTAGAATAAAGAGTAAGGGACGAGCAAGTAATAAAGGAAGGACTTAGTTGGAATTAAGGGAAACTTATGCACTAATGTTGAGAATCATACCCCTAGTATATATACACTCTACCTCTCAAGCAAAGAAATCTTTCCTTCGTGCATATCATTGTTTCCTCTTTGCTTGGCCGACTAAGGACTATCTTGGAGCTCAAGAGGAACGACCAAGGGTGCAAGGTAGGTTTGGGATCTTCTTCTTGCCTAATTCCATGGTTAGAATTCGAATTCAAGGTCATCTTCATGGCTAATTCTCGAAACCCTACCTTTCTAGCCGTCTCTTTTTCATCCTTCCTTGGAGTTTTCACCTTGGCCAACCTGTAAGAACTCAAGGACGCCATTAGAGCTTGGAGCTTGAAATCTTGGAGCTAAAGGAGTAAGCTTTAGGCGGGTTTTATAACTCTAAACTCATGCTTTATTATGTACACCTCTATAAGCGGTTTGATGATAGCTCTTAGTATTTCCCTACTTTTCCCTACTATTTTGCAAGCAAATCCATGGGATATTCTTACTGTTATTGATCTAGGAGATGAAGGCGTGATTTCCAAGAAAAACCCACCGCTTTTCACTTCCTTAAACGGTCTCAAAAGTTTTCTCTCTCGGACTCAAGACCGCAAGGTGAACAAACGGTCTCGAGACCGCGACAGGGAAAACGGTCTTCAAGACCGTTTGGCCCCTTGACCTAGCGTGGACCGTATAAGCAATCTGTTCCTAATTATATAGGCTAATTACCATCAAACTTTGGGAGGCTAACTCCAAAGGAATCGGTAGATATGACCTTTTTAAGTAACAACTTTAAATTGATTTATCCCTGATTTTTCAAACGGTCTGCAATTGCCTTTTTGGGCAAACGGTCTCAAGACCGTGTAAGGTCGTTGACTAAGCATTGACCGTATGCGATTACTGTCCACAATTATGTTAATTAACAACTCACCAAGTTTTATGGTCTAATTCCAAACGGGCTAAGAGTTGAAGGGTGAATACTAGGGCTAACCCTAGATAAAATCAGTACTGAAATTATGGTGACCTAATTAGGGTTTTTAGGGTTGATTGACCTAAACGGTCTCAAGACCGTTTGGGGGTCACCAAACGGTCTCAAGACCGCGAGGGCAATCAACCAAGACCGTTTGGAGGTCTGGGGTCAAAATTTGTTGACCAATTGAAGGTACTTTTACACCAATTTACATTGCAATTAAATATTGATATAATCATCAACTCAATTTGTTCAACCTTGATGAATTTCCACTAGAATCCAAAAAATTGGATGGGCAAACGGTCTCAAGACCATTTGGAACTCATCCAAATGGTCTCAAGACCGAGAGGACAATCACCCAAGACCGTTTGAAGGTCTAGGGTTGAGTAATTTGACCAATTGAGGACCCAATTGCAAATAAGTTATCAATTTAATCAAAATACTGAATTGGTGACCCAATCATGGTTCAACCTCTATCAAATCACCTTATATTTTGATGAAATCTTGGGCAAACGGTCTCAAGACCATGTGGGGTCCACCCACATGACCTCAAGACCGTTTGGGCCAAGTTTGGGCCCAATTGGAGCTCAATTGAAGGGTTCAACCTTGTGTTGATACACATTGTTGAGTGTTGATGGGTGAACATTAATAGACCCTAATTGAATCAACTTCAAACCTAATTGGTCAACCATTGAGGGTCAATTGAATGACCAAGTGATCAAGCATAACCTTAGTTGACCCAATCCATAGGTGGTCAACGTAGATTTGACCTTTTGAGGGCTTCAACATCGGTTGACATTATCGATTGCTTTGTTGATTTTGTTGATGGACCAAGCGGCTGAGACCATGTGAGAGGGCTCGCGGTCTCAAGACCGTGAGAGGGCTCGCGGTCTCAAGACCGTGAGAGGGCTCGCGGTCTCAAGACCATGAGAGGGCTTGCGGTCTCAAGACCGAGAGGAGGCTCGCGGTCTCAAGACCGCGAAGGGCCTCGCGGTCCTGAGGTCAAACTAGCTAAACGGTCAACGACTCTTCGCGGTCTCCACTCCAATTTGATCTTCGCGGTCTCAACATCAATTGGACCAATGGTAGGGCTTCGCGGTCTTGAACCACTTGAAGAGGCTCGCGGTCTTGAATGCATGATGGCTCACGGTCTTGGAGGTAGAAGGAGGCTCGCGGTCTTGGAAAGTCAAAGTGGGCAAACGGTCAACACTTTCAACCGATCTCAACTCAATTGATGATTAGTGATTGAAATCAATCAATGTGATTCAAGGTTGACCTCATTCAATCATTTGATGATGTAAATGGTTCAATGTTGCTCAAATCAAACCCTAATGATAATCTAGGATAGTAAGGGGTTATTTGACTAAGGTTTTTGACCATGATAATGATCAATGGGGTGAATTACCAAAAATACCCCTGAAGGGTCAATTGAGTTATACCTTGCTCAATTCAAACCCTAATTACATGAGAATGATGTCTTTAGTCATAATGACTCTATCCAACTTGATCTAGTCTAATGTTACCATCAACCATTAGTATGATGAAAGAGAGAGTACTCTAGAGAGAGAAAGTACCCTAGAGAGAGAAAGTAACTCTAATCACATAATGGTGATGCCTTTGGCTATGTTAGCCTATGATGACTCAATCCAACCTGTTTTAGAGTGATGTTGACATCACCTAACATTATGATGAGAAAGAAAATACTTCTAGAGAGAGAAAGTACTTCTAGAAAGAGAAAGTACTTCTAGAGAGAGAAAGTACCTTTTTTAAGTGGAGACTCAAGTAAAGCATCTCCAATGCACATAAGGGGCATAATTAGGGTATGGTCCACCTGTGTGAGATCATAGAAAACCCTAATTATGATAAAAGATGAACCTTTAACTAATCCAAGAGCATCAATGAAGATGTTACTCATACATGATGATGTTATGAGTTTAATTCACCTGGATGTGAATAGTAAACCCTAATTCAAGGGTGATGACATGTAATGTGAATAGTAAACCCTAATTCAAGGGTAATGGCATGCTTTTGAGTATTAAACTCTATTTGATTTGAATTAAAGATTTAACTCTTATCACAAGAATAGGAAGTACATTCCTTATTGTTGTATTACCTTTATCAGATGTATTAACCATGCAGGTTCTGATATGAAGGTAATCATATCCAGGTATGGATGTTGATGTTATATTCATTAAAGGCATGATGTTAGCCTTATGAATAAGTAAAGTAATCTGATACCTTGCCAGTGGCATCCTATGTTGATAATGGGCTATGAGAGCCATGAATACCATCAAGGTCATGCTTTAGAGATGACTTGTGATGAGGATAATGAGAAATAATGATTGATACGAGTTAGGCCAGTTACATTTAGTATTCTTCTTTTATAGCTGCTATGCTATTGTTATTGTTTGCAGAACAATGTATGCTGTTACAGAATACTGAATGTACCTAACTAATCAAGTATAATGTAGAGCCCTGATCATAGATCCATCATTGTCAGAAATTAAATGATGGTGAAACAGGTTTTCCTCAGGGAACTCCTGGAGCACATACTTTTGAGTATGTGGGGTACATGGATGTGTAGAACCTTACATCCTAGTGTAGGAAAGTGATGTAGATGTGGAATCCATCCATCCTTCACTATAGTTCCATACCGTATCAGTGGTAGGTAAACATGAAACCTCCTGATGACGAAGAAAGCACAGATATCCGTATCAGTGGTAGGTAAATATGAAACCTCCTGATGACGAAGAGAGTACAGAATGCCACTGTGACTCTAGAATAGCGAAGGACCAGTTTACCCTGGTGAGCTATAGTAGTAGAGACACGAGATGTCCTACAAGTGATCCTCTTACTGACTGAGGAAGGTGAAGGTCATGAGAATCTGGCTCTCTTAATGACCTATGTATGATACTGTTGCGGCTTCTCAGCGATCAGTTGGAGTATGAGTGGTAAGCCTCATCTCCACAGGGCATAATGTTGTTTGTAAAACATAATCAACCATGTAGTATAACTTGTTAGAGATGACTCCAAGTTAGTTGATTGATGTTACATTGCAGTAATGTTGATATTCTCCATATCTCCTAAATTGTAGAGATCTAGTCATACCTGCAACTGTTATAGAGTGCTTTGAAGGCTTTACTATTTAAAATAATCTTTGATGTTATAATAAAGCTTCTGGCGAAGAGTTATAACTCTCGCTGGGACAATTATGTATAATTGTCTCACCCCGTAAGCTTCAACTTTTTAGGTGGACGTCAGAGACGAAGGAACCAGCCTACAGGTGACCAGTCTAAGCAGCAGCAGCACCAGGGGCAGCAGTAATCTCAGGTGGAGATTTGTCCTGCCATGTGGTGTAGTTAGAGTCAGTCCTATGTGTCCTCTGTACTCTCAGGTCTTGGAGTCTTTTGTATAGTAATCTTGAGATTTTGTATCTTGATGTATATAATTACTCAAGAAGTAATTATCCTGAGATGTAAACAGTTTATCTCTCTTTATGAAAGAAGCTTTTATGGATCCAAGCTCTTGTCACGAAAAGTTTTAATTTCCCGTGATTTTGTCTTCCGCTGATTACCAATTCGCTTCCGCTACGTTTTAATCGTGTTTATGTCATGGTTTGGAGATCAGAGCCCACATCTACTATGGGAGTCTCAGATGCTGACTCTAGCCGAGAGTTTCTCTGTGGAAGGTTTTCTTACAGGAAAAGAAAAGGCACCTCCTCGAATTGTCACTGATGAGGAAGGTTCAATGGAGCTAAATCATAACTATAAAGCATGGCTCAAGACAGATCGCCTGGTGAAAGGTTGGATATGTGGTTATGTAACTGAAGAGGTAATGAGCGAAATAGTTGGATGCACTACCGCTTCAGATGTATGGACTACTTTGTCTAAGAAATTTGTTGAATCCAGTCAATCTAGAGAATTTGAACTTCTTTCTCAACTAAGGACTTTTCAAAAGGGAACAACAAATCTACCTAATTATCTAAGGATTTTTAAATCTCTATGTGATCAACTAAATGCTATTGGCCATGTTATTTATGATCAGGAGAAGGTTTTTACACTTCTAAATGGGTTAGATAATCCTGAATACAAAAGTTTTGTTGTCTCCATGTTAAAACCTCCAATTCCAAATTATTCTGATGTCATTTCCTTGCTGCAAGATTTTGAAAGACGTAAGGCTAGAAAGCCAACTATGAATTCCAACCTTGTCTTCTTCACAAATAAATCTGAACATGAGTCTACTAGAAAATAGTTCAATCAGAACTTTATGGAAGGAAGAGGAAGAAGTGGAGGTCGTGGCAGAGGCAGATATCAAGGTTCAAATTAGTTCAATAATAATCCTGGAATTCTTGGGCAAGCTCCTAGATATCAACAACAGTTTATCTCACAAAGAAGAGGCTTCTCTCCTGCCACTCGTCAAGGAACTTCAACTCAACCTGAGTGCAATCGTCCTATGTCAGTTTGTCAGATTTGTGGTAAGAAAGGCCATGAGGCTCTGAAGTGCTGGCATCGGTTCAATACCAATTACCAATACACTGAGGTTCCTAAACTTCTCACCGAGTCTACAACATCCTTGGCAGCTCTCAAAGTCGACGAGGATGACTTTACTGAGTGGCATGTTGACTCAGGAGCTACTGATCATATAGTGCAGAATTTAGGTAATCTACACACTATTGCTCCTTATCGTGGAAACCAATATGTCATGGTTGGAAATGGACATAACATTTCTATCACTAAGATTGGCCAAGGAAAACTTTCTCACTATCCTAGTATACCTCTTACAGATGTTCTGGTTGTTCCTGAAATCAAGAAAAACTTATTATCTGTATCATGACTAACTGCCTCCTTTCCTTGCTATTTTATATTTTCTCATGACATCTTCTTTATAAAGGATTTAAGGAACCACAAAATCCTGGCCAGAGGAACATGTGAAGAAGGACTCTATCTACTAAGGGCAATAGGACAACCAACAAACAAATCTTCTCCTACAGCTTCCAGTATAATGAATACCAGAGTTTTCTTCTCCAATAGAGGAATAAAGGCTTCGAGTGTCACATGGCACAGACGGCTTGGACATCCAAACAATAAAGTCTTCTTGAAGCTTATAAAGTCAAAATTCATTACCAATGATAGTATAGATAAGGGAATATGCAACAGTTGTGAGCTAAGTAAAAGCATAAAGTTTCTTGTTGTAAGTAAGCATTCTAGACAAGAACAACCATTTAGTATTGTATAATGTGATGTATGGGGTAAAGCTCCAGTTTGCTCAAGACAAGGATATAACTACTTTGCTTTGTTTGTTGATGACTTCTCTCATTTTTGTTGGTTCATTCATATGAAGTCGAAAGATGAACTCTTCTGTCAATTTGTTAGTTTCTATAATATGATTCAGACTCAATTTGATTGCAATATAAAAATGTTACAAACGGATGGAGGAGGTGAGTTTGTCAATAATAAACTAGCTAGTTTTCTCCAACAAAAGGGGGTTATACATCGAATATCTTGCCCTTATGATCATGCTCAGAATGGAGCAGTGGAAAGGAAGCATAGACATGTTGTTGAGTTAGGACTAGCTATGATGTTTGAATCACAAATTCCTAATAATTTTTGGGTTGATGCCTTTTCTACTGCTGCCTATCTTATAAATAGATTACCACCAACTGAATTTTCTGATAAAAGCCCTTTTGAATGCCTATATAATAAACTTCCCAACTATTTTGGTTTCACAACCTTTTGAGTTTTTTGTTATCCATATCTTCGTGATTATGTTAAGGATAAGCTTGAGCCGTGATCATTGCCTTGTCTCTTTCTTGGTTATAGCTGTAAGGCCCCTAAACTTGCTTGATATGTTGATTAAGCTAAGTTAAGTGCTTAAGAAGTGATTAGTATTTTGATTAGCTGAGACAAGCTAATTATCATAATTTTGTGCCTTGAGAAGGTAGAGGACCTCGTGTTTGCAAATGTGCAAAAGGAATCATTTCAATCGGACTCCCGAGGCCATAGTTATGGCGTTTATATATTCCTTGGACCATTTATACAATTTTCCCATTTAATAGGTTATTAACCTTTTCCCTTTCTCGCTTATTCCTTATCCTTTCTTCTCGATAGAACAGAGCAATTGCTCTAGCGGCATCCAGTAGGCCCGATCGGCCGACCTAGTTGAGAGATGGAGGGGCGATTTGGGAGCGATTTGATGGAGCTCCAAGCTCCGATCCGAGTGCCCCCTTCTACCCTTCTCCTTCCTTCCCCTCTCCTTTCCTTGCCCAGCTGTGACCAGCAGCTAGGCCGTCGACCAGCAGCAGTTGCAGGTGCTGTGCCCGATAGCGTTATCGACCAATAGAGGAGCAGTGACAGCTTTCGGCCATGAAGGTCGAACCAGTGGCGCCAACCTCCCTCCTTACCT
This sequence comes from Alisma plantago-aquatica, assembly GCA_963693085.1. Taxonomy (NCBI): domain Eukaryota; kingdom Viridiplantae; phylum Streptophyta; class Magnoliopsida; order Alismatales; family Alismataceae; genus Alisma; species Alisma plantago-aquatica. The sequence goes on from OY856414.1 coordinate 346,665,797, forward strand.
CTATTGCGGTCACCCACCTCCATTGGTGCCCACCTGCAAGGGCAGTGCCCATCAAGCAGTAAGCAGTAGTTGCTTCTAGAAGTGATGGCCAGAGGCCCTTTTGGGCGCATGCAATAGCTCAATCCACTACCTTGGAGGCCGAACTTGAGGTCCAGACAACAAATCAGCAGTCCTAGTCCTCAATTCAGCCTTAACTAAGTCCGTCTTCAACCTGTCGTGCATCAGCACCTACTGGGTGTAGCAAGTTTGTTCCAGGACAAATCCAAAGATAGAAGACAATCCAACAAACGTTGGAACCGGGACTCTGGACGCATTTCCGGACAAATCCGGACATTCCGAATCGATGTGAGTAGAATCTCACTCCCATTCGCATGATTTAACTCGAATAACTGGACGTTTTGGTTAAAAGCAGTGTTATTCGTAGATGTCAGTGTTTACCCAGGTGTCGGGCAGTGCCGACACTGCTCGACTCCTAATTTGCACATTTAAATTATTAACGCCTGCTCGACACTAATTAATTGACTGATATGTGTGATGGGATTTAGTGAAATTACACGATCGATCAAACCTAGTTTACTCGATTAAATGTCAAAATCAGTAGTGCACAACCAGAAAATTGTTCCATAGTAGAATTTGCTCTAAAACTCTAAAACCCTACCTTTCTTACTCCTTATGTTTAGGATTTTCTCATTTGATGAAGAAAGGTGCTATATGGACGAATTCATAGCTTATTCTTGGATTTCTTCTGTGTGTGGTTCCATCTTCTCATTAGAGACAAGTTTTATAACTTGCTCCACGTTTATTGCTTACCATAAAATTTCTAGATCATGTTCTTGCTTGAAAATGATGATCCATGCACTAAAAAGCTATGATTGACTTGGATTTCGATTTTTATAGTGTTCCCTATTCTGACTTCAGTTATATATGAACCTATGATCAGGTGTATGTTATTCCTAAGGTATAATGTGACTTGGATTAGGTTGTTTTGACAACCTATGGTGCAAAGAACCTATCAAACAATTGTCAATTTTAGGATTTAGAGATGATTTCTTCTATAAATCAGGACTCAATTATGGTACCATTTTAACAATCCTATGGTGTTGTATTCATAACAACTGATGGTCGTGATCAAGGGTGTCAAATGATGGTGACAACCTATGGTCACCCCTTAGGTCAGGTTTTGGATCAATTAGAAGTATAATGATCAATCATTAAGTACACTACTGATGATATTAATCAATGATGACATCAACTTAATATTTCATGCTGATTAATGAATATATTGTTGATCTAACAGCCTATGGTGATTTAATGATCACTAATGATGGTGGATCAGGTCTCTACAATCTATAGTGAGTTAATCATATAGGTTTAGCATCAATTAAGCCTTAGACCAATGGTTTCTTGGGTCACTTGATGCAATGGTCGAACCTATACTGTAATTGATGGTTTTAATATATGAAATTGACCCAATGGTCAAGATCTATTGTTTATTCCTCCAATAAAGTGGGAATGATGGCTAATGTAATATGTTACTCCTACTAATGTTATTTATATGGTTTCCTTTATAGGATCAACTTAAGGTCTTACTTGTTGACCATGGATGGCTTGTTTTAAATGAACAGTCGGTCGTGGGTTTTACCCTACTTCCAATGGAACTTTTTATGTTGTTAATCAAGGGATGTCTAGGGTTAGATGGTGACTATTTCTAGAGAACAAATCAAGGACTTCATAGGTGTTTTATCCAAGGTGTTTACTTATGTAAACAGCCAATAGTCTTACCTTTTAAACACCCAATGGTTATGGGTGACACTGTGGTATGGTGATACGGGTTGAATGATGATGAAACAAATGGAGGGTTACACTTAATAAGGTAGCCTTACCTATTCACTCATATGAATAGAAGAGATGATAACCATATTATGTTGATATGTAACCCTAATTAGGTATAGCTTGTTATACCTAGCTTTAATATAACTAAATGATGGTAATTGGGTATGAATAGTCCTTGAATGACTAATACAAACATGGAGTAGTCTATTATTGTGGAAACCCTAGTATTCTATAACTTGATGGCTACACCTTGATTTATGTGTGGGCTCATACTTGAGAATAGTATGGAATGTGATGGTGATGCTTCACCTTATGCATCCATGATCCAATGGGGATGTCGTGAGTTAGGGTTTGGGTATGAGTGTCGGTTAGTAACATTGATATAATTTATCATGTTGAACCTAACTCTAATGCAATTAGATAAAGATGAGTATTCATGTTTAACATTCTTATATGATGGAATGATGGTAGAATAACCTCCTTACTATGATCATAACCAAGATATGTTAATTGGTGATTATTATAGTCACATGGTCTATACTCTCTTATGCTAAACATGTGTATAATAGATATGATGAGAGTTAATCATATCTAGATTCCTTGCATGTTGATGTAATAAAGGAATGTTCTTAATGTTAATATAACCCTGCTATGATTGTTTATGAATACCACCTAGTTCATAAATGCAATATTGTACTGACTTGGTGTATTATATATAATTATGTTGTTGAGCCTTGTTATAAGGCATGCAAAGATAATGATGATCTTGCAGGGAATAATATGATGGTCTTAATGACCTTTGGGCATGGTTGAGCCCTGAATGAGGTGAAATCCTCTTATGTTGATAAGGGTTGATACCATGTGATATTGTGAAAAAGATGATTATCTTGTGATAGCATGATGATTGGTGTAGTCTCATGAGTGGCAAGTGAATAGTACCATGTGATGATGAGATGAGAAAGTATGTTTCACACATTTTATATCTTTTCAAGTTTTGATATTTATATGCTTGCTAGAAGTGAATTAGGGTTTCTATGTCCACCTATTTGATGCAGCCTTAATTCACCCAATTGGCATAACTAATCAAGGGCAACTCTAATCATGTAGTGCTCTGTGTTGTAGAGCCATTTTCAGTGTCAGAACTTGCTAGATGGTGAAATGAGTATTCCTAAGGGAAACTCAGAGCGCATACTCTTGAGTATGTGGGGGTGGCAGGTTGAGGATATATCCTTGTCATCGACAATGTAGATTGTGGAGGTTGCCTATGGTCATGCCTCATACATCTGATGTGATTGAGAACGACTGCGGTCGTTTCTCAGTGATTATAACACGATGTGATTAGAGGACAACTGCAGTTGTACCTCAGTGATTGGGTTTGAATACCCTGGTTTCTAGTGCCATGACCTGTACCAAGGTCGGACTAGTGGTTTTTAGCTTGACTATATGTCGCTGTGGTGGCAACTTTTACTGATATGTCACTGCCTTTTTACTCGTACTGACCGGGGGGAAGAGATCTTAGGATACCGGCACTCCTAGATCTTGTACGGAACCGAATAGCCCTTCGCAGGGGTCGGTTGGAATTTGAATGGTATGATTCAAATTCTCCAGGGCATAATAAAAGATGTAATATAGTCGTATAGCATATATGTTTAGGGTTATACATGACGCTTCACATTGGATGATAACCCTTGTTTGTTCTCTTTACATAAAGATGATGCTTAGTGCAATTAAGAGATAGTAATTATACTTATGTTGTGGATATGCATAAGACTGTAAATGTGTACATACAATAGTCATGCTTATGTTGATAACTATACTGCTACGAGTGATTATAATCATGATGATAGATATCTCATGTTGTTAGTTATGTTTAGCATGCTAGCCATGCCTTTGTAACTAGAGATGCATATACTGCTAATTATGCTTATCCAGGTAGTTGTTCTTATGTTGTTCACTCTTCTTATAATGTTGATATGTTCAACCAATTAGACATGCTCATGTTTTTAGCTATGTTGTATTACCAGACTTGCTCATGATGCTAGAACTGCATATGCTACTGAACTGCTTATATTGTCAACAAGATAAAGGATGATAGTCTGGTTAATAACGATAGTTATTATCTACTCCTTTATGTATTTTGTTAATCATCAATACTATTAATCTTATTTGTTATATCTGATTAAACTTATTAAATGTTTAATTACATAAAAATGTTGTAATCAATAAACGTTGTTGATGGTTATATCTCTTGCTGGGACAGTGTCTCACCCTTGTGGTTCGCCACATTTTTTTTGGTAATCGGCAATGACGACAACAGAACCATGGAAGTAAAGAGTAACTACAATAATGAATCTTGGGGAAAGTTGATTAAATGTCTAGTTTGTTCTAGAGTCATCCATGTACTCTCAGGTCCAGGCAGGAAAATTTTGTATATGGTGTTTCAAACAAAACAGACTTTTGTTAGCATATTAATGCTTGTTTGTGTGGCATATACGATTATTGTTCTCATGTATATATATGTTGTGGATAAGATGATAGAATGATTGTTATCAAATTCTTAGCATCGTATGGATATAAGAGATTTTGTTCTCTTAGGTAAATATTTTTGAGTGAGTGTTAACGTTGAATTCGGTTTTAATATACCCATATTTTTGGGTATGTGATTAATTAGCGATTGATTGTGTTTTACGTTTTGAGTAATCTCATTTCGTGTGACGTGTCCCCACAGTTTGGTATCATAGATTTAGGTTCACTGATTCTATAGGGACACTAGGACTTAGGACTAGGATGATGTCTAAGTTAGGAATATGACATAAAAATATGGTGCATACTACCTAATCTTAGTATTTGGGTGCCCTGGCCAGATATTCAATTATTGAAGAAAAGTAAGTATGGAACTCTTAGATTGTTATCTTTTTTATTACTCTGATCAAGTAGTCATTTTGAGACAATCTAAATAGCAGAATGAATAAGAAATCATGGTGTGAATATCTCAATCCTACCTTAAAGAAGATGAGAATTGCACATAATCTATCAAAACTTGAATGTTTGGTAACTATAAGAGAAAGATACAACACCATGAAATCTAAATCTGAATAAAATAAGGAAAAGATGAGTTCTTGAAGATGTGATTCAAGAATATAATAAAATAAAAGATCGATAAGTCTATGCTTATAAAGTGAATCAAGGTATGAAATCCACATAAGATGAAAAGAACTCCTCTAACAAGTATATAATGAGAAGATGAATGGGAACAATGGCAAAGAAATAAGGTGGAACCTGAGTTAATCTCAGACCAACCTCTGTATGTAAGAAATTTTTAATGAAAAATCAGCATGGCATGTAAAAGAAATTAAGGGAGATGATCCATGTATAATGAAGAAAATGTGGAATATGATGATTTACTTGTTGATAGATGGTTGAAAAATATAATAAAATAAGAGAACATACCCAAGTGGGATAAATAGTCATCAAGGAAGGAGTAATGAGATATGTTAAACATGATGATTCCTATGCTAATGGCAAGGAACCAAAAATAAAAAAGGTAAAATGATACATGAGAAGTTGTAATATGCATAGTGAAAATAGAATTGGTTACCTTTTTTCTAGTGACCCCTGAACAATGTTGCTATGATGTGGGAAGTATGATTCCCTTTGTGTCTTTTCTTTCCAGGGCACATATTTCAAGTGGATCATTGCCACTTGGTATGTGTGGATTCATTCTAAACATGAGAATGGATATCTTATTATATAATAAGGTTGTTTGGACTATGGTTCCAATTCATAAAGTTTGTGATGATTTTTCTTTTGAGCCTTCCAATAATTAGGAAGACTCCTCTTACATGTCTTGATATTTGTTATGTTGGTAAAAGTAGATGAAATAAGGATGTGAGTTCTTTATAGCGCATGAGGTGGATACTAAGGTAATGAATCCAAGTATCCAAGATGTATCAATAATATGAGAAATATGTGAAGGTTGGAGATGTTTATTAAATGAATATTCCAAGTATTCCTCTCCCTTAGATAGAGAGGGAGAGTTGATGATGATCCTATAAATGTTGTTTGGGAAAAAAAAGTGATTCTATAATGTTGTGTATGGTTCAGTGATAGCTGGGCAAGACCACTATCATGGATAGATGGTTTTTTTGGTCAATAGATATCTGATACCGTGTTCCTTTAAGATAAACTTATGATAAAATATCAATGCATAAGAGTTAGATTGGATGACATAATCCACATGACCATAATGAGTTTAGAGTTATGTCCTTTAGACTAACCAATGTACTAATAGAATTTATGAATAGGAGGAACAGAGTGTTCAAGTAATGTTTTACAAGTTGTAGCAATCTTTGAATGATGATATGTCAAATTATTTAAAATATGGTCAAAAATATGATCAATATTTATTTAAAAACCTTAGGGTTGCTGAAGCAGTAACTGCTATGAGAACAAGTTGAATACGAGTGAGATGGGGTTGATTAAATTTCTTAATGGGATCATGATATGTCTTCTTATGTGGGCGTTTTTGTGCTAACCCAAGATGAGATATGTATGAATTATGTGACATTACCATGATATGAAAGTAAGCATGTGAAGGTAATAGGATGAGGTGCAAAAGAAGTACCCATCTTTATTTACCTTAGATTTCGGGGGAAAAATCCATGTTAGGGGTTTATAGTTGTAAGGCCCCTAAACTTGCTTGATATGTTGATTAAGCTAAGTTAAGTGCTTAAGAAGCGATTAGTATTTTGATTAGCTAAGACAAGATAATTAGCATAATTTTGTGCCTTGAGAAGGTAGAGGACCTCGTGTTTGCAAATGTGCAAAAGGAATCATTTCAATCGGACCCCCGATGCCATAGTTATGGCATTTATATATTCCTTGGACCATTTATGCAATTTTCCCATTTAATAGGTTATTAACCTTTTTCCTTTCTCGCTTATTCCTTATCCTTTCTTCCCGATAGAACAGAGCAATTGCTCTAGCGACATACAGTAGGCCCGATCAGCCGACCTAGTTGAGAGATGGAGGGGCGATTTGGGTGTGATTTGCTGGAGCTCCAAGCTCCGATCCGGGCACCCCCTTCTACCCTTTTCCTTCCTTCCCCTCTCCTTTCCTTGCCCAGCCGTGACCAGCAGCTAGGGCGTCAGCCAGCAGCAGTTGCAGGTGTTGCGCACGGTAGCGATATCGACCAATAGAGGAGCAGTGACAACTTTGGGCCATGAAGGTCGAACAAGTGGCGCCAACCTCCCTCCTTACCTCTATTACGGTCACCCGCCTCCATTGGTGCCCACCTGCAAGGGCAGCGCCCATCAAATAGTAAGTAGCAGTTGCTGCTAGAAGTGACGGCCAGAGGCCCTTTTGGGCACAGGCAATAGCTCAATCCACTACCTTGGAGGCCGACCTTGAGGTTCAGACAACAAATCAGCAGTCCTTGTCCTCAATTCAGCCTTAACTAAGTTTGTCTTCAACCTATCGTGCATGAGCACCTGCTGGGTGTAACAGGTTTGTTCCAGGACAAATCCAAAGATAGAAGACAATCCAACAAACGTTGGAACTGGGACTCTGGACGCATTTTCGGACGAATCTAGACATTCCGAATCGATGTGAGTAGAATCTCACTCCCATTCGCGTGATTTAACTCGAATAATTGGACGTTTTGGTTATAAGCAGTGTTATTCACAGATGTCAGTGTTTACCCATGTGTCGGGCAGTGCCGACACCGCTCGACTCCTAATTTGCACATTTAAATTATAAACGCCTGCTCGACACTAATTAGTTGACTGATATGTGCGATGGGATTTAGTGAAATTACATGATCGATCGAACCTAGTTTACTCGATTAAATGTCAAAATCATTAGTGCACAACCAGAAAATGTTCCATAGTAGAATTTGCTCTAAAACTCTAAAACCCTACCTTTCTTACTCCTTATGTTTAGGATTTGCTCATTTGATGAAGAAAGGTGCAAGATGGATGAATTCATAGCTTATTATTGGATTTCTTCTATGTGTGGTTACATATTCTCATTAGAGGCAAGTTTTATAACTTGCTCCACGTTTATTGCTTACCATAAACTTTTTAGATCATGTTCTTGCTTGAAAATGATGATCCATGCACTAAAAAGCTATGCTTGACTTGGATTTTGATTTTTATAATGTTCCCTTTTCTGATTTCAGTTATATATGAACCTGTGATCAGGTGTATGTTATTCCTAATGTATAATGTGACTTGGATTAGGTTGTTTTGACAACCTATGGTGCTAAGCACCTATCAAACAATTGTCAATTTTAGGATTTAGAGCTGATTTCTTCTATAAATCAGGACCCGGTTATGATACCATTCCAACAACCCTATGGCGTTGTATTCATAACAACTGATGGTCGTGATCAAGGGTGTCAAATGATGGTGACAACCTATGGTCACCCCTTAGGTCAGGTTTTGGATCAATTAGAAGTATAATGATCAATCATTAAGTACACTACTGATGATATTAATCAATGATGACATCAACTTAATATTTGATGTTGATTAATGAATATATTGTTGATCTAACAACCTATAGTGATTTAATGATCACTAATGATGGTGGATCAAGTCTCTACAATCTATAGTGAGTTAATCATATAGTTTTAGCATCAATTAAGCCTTAGACCAATGGTTTCTTGGGTCACTTGATGCAATGGTCGAACCTATACTGTAATTGATGGTTTTAATATATGAACTAAACCCAATGGTCAAGATCTATTTTTTATTCCTCCAATAAAGTGGGAATGATGGCTAATGTAATATGTTAGTCCTACTAATTTTATTTATATGGTTTCCTTTATAGGATCAACTTAAGGTCTTACTTGTTGACCATGGATGGCTTGTTTTAAATGAACAGTCGATCGTGGGTTTTACCCTACTTCCAATGGAACTTTTTATGTTGTTAATCAAGGGATGTCTAGGGTTAGATGGTGACTCTTTCTAGATCACAAATCAATGACTTCATAGGTGGTTTATCTAAGGTGTTTACTTATGTAAACAACCAATAGTCTTACCTTTTAAACACCCAATGGTTCTGGGTGACATTGTGGTATGGTGATACGGGTTGAATGATGATGAAACAAATGGAGGGTTACCCTTAATAAGGTAGTCTTACCTATTCACTCATATGAATAGAAGGGATGATAACCATATTATGTTGATATGTAACCCTAATTAGGTATAGCTTGTTATACCTAGCTTTAATATAACTAAATGATGGTAATTGGGTATGAATAGTCCTTGAATGACTAATACAAACATGGAGTACTCTATTATTGTGGAAACCCTAGTATTCTATAACTTGATGGCTACACCTTGATTTATGTGTGGGCTCATACTTGAGAATAGTATGGAATGTGATGGTGATGCTTCACCTTATGCATCCATGATCCAATGGGGATGTCGTGAGTTAGGGTTTGGGTATAAGTGTTGGTTAGTAACATTGATATAATTTATCATGTTGAACCTAACTCTAATGCAATTAGATAAAGATGAGTATTCATGTTTAACATTCTTATATGATGGAATGATGGTAGAATAACCTCCTTACTATGATCATAACCTTGATATGTTAATTGGTGGTTATTATAGTCACATGGTTGATACTCTCTTATGCTAAACATGTGTATAATGGATATGATGAGAGTTAATCATATCTAGATTCCTTGCATGTTGATGTAATAAAGGAATGTTCTTAATGTTAATATAACCCTGCTATGATTGTTTATGAATACCACCTAGTTCATAAATTCAATATTGTATTGATCTGGTGTATTATATATAATTGATGTTGTTGAGCCTTGTTATAAGGCATGCAAAGATAATGATGATCTTGCAGGGAATAATATGATGGTCTTAATGACCTTTGGGCATGGTTGAGCCCTGGATGAGGTGAAATCCTCTTATGTTGATAAGGGTTGATACCCTGTGACATTGTGAAAAAGATTATTATCTTGTGATAGCATGATGACTGGTGTAGTCTCATGAGTGGCAAGTGAATAGTACCATGTGATGATGAGATGAGAAATTATGTTTCACACATTTTATATCATTTCAAGTTTTGATATTTATATGCTTGCTAGAAGTGAATTAGGGTTTGTATCTCCACCTATTTGATGCAGCCTTAATTCACCCAATTGGCATAACTAATCAAGTACAACTCTAATCATGTAGTGCCATGTGCCGTAGAGCCATTTTCCGTGTCAGAACTTGCTGGATGGTGAAACGAGTATTCCTAAGGGAAACTCGGAGCGCATACTGTTGAGTATGTGGGGGTGGCAGGTTGAGGATATATCCTTGTCATCCACAATGCAGATTGTGGAGGTTGGCTATGGTCATGCCTCATACATCTAATGTGATTGAGAACGATTGTGGTCGTGTCTCGGTGATTATAACACGATGTGATTAGAGGATAACTGCGGTTGTACCTCAGTGATTGGGTTTGAATACCCTGGTTTCTAGTGCCATGACCTGTACCAAGGTCGGACTAGTGGTTTTCAGCTTGACTATTTGTCGCTGTGGTGGCAGCTTTGACTGATATGTCACTGCCTTTTTACTCGTATTGACCGGGGGGAAGAGATCTTAGGATACCGGCACTCCTAGATCTTGTACGGAACCGAATAGCCCTTCGCAGGGGTCGGTTGGACTTTGAATGGTATGGTTCAAATTCCCCAGGGCATAATAAAAGATGTAATACAACCGTATAGCATATCTATTTAGGGTTATACATGACGCTTCCCATTGGATGATAACCCTTGTTTGTTCTCTTTACATAAAGATGATGCTTAGTGCAATTATGAGATAGTAATTATACTTATGTTGTGGATATGCATAAGACTGTAAATGTGTACATACAATAGTCATGCTTATGTTGATAACTATACTGCTACGACTGATTATAATCATGATTCTAGATATCTCATGTTGTTAGTTATGTTTAGCATGCTAGCCATGCCTTTGTAACTAGAGATGCATATACTGCTAATTATACTTATCCATGTAGTTGTTCTTATGTTGTTCGCTCTTCTTATAATGTTGATATGTTCAACCAATTATACATGCTCATTTTGTTAGCTATGCTGTGTTACTAGACTTGCTCATGATGCTAGAACTGCATATGCTACTGAACTGCTTATATTGTCAACAAGATAAAGGATGATAGTCTGGTTAATAACGATAGTTATTATCTTCTCTTGTATGTATTTTTTTAATCATCAGTACTATTAATCTTATTTGTTATATATAATTAAACTTCTTAACTGTTTAATTACATAAAAATGTTGTAATCAATAAACGTTGTTGATGGTTATATCTCTTGCTAGGACTGTGTCTCACCCTTATGGTTTGCCATATTTTTTTTAGGTAATCGGCAATGACGACAACAGAACCATGGAAGTAAAGAGTAACTACAATAATGAATCTTGGGGAAAGTTGATTAGATGTCTAGTTTGTTCTAGAGTCATCCTTGTACTCTCATGTCCGGGTAGGAAAATTTTGTATATGGTGTTTCAAACAAAAGAGACTTTTGTTAGCATATTAATGCTTGTTTGTGTGGCATATATGATTATTGTTCTCATGTATATGTATGTTATGGCTAAGACGATAGAATGATTGTTATCAAATTATTAGCATATTATGGATATAAGAGATGTTGGTCTCTCAGGCAAATATTTTTGAGTGAGTGTTAACGTTGAATTCAGTTTTAATATACCCATATTTTTGGGTATGTGATTAATTAGCGATTGATTGTGTTTTACGTTTTGAGTAATCTCGTTTCGTGTGACGGGTCCCCACAATAGCTCCCAACACAAAGGATACAAATGCTTTCATAGAAAATCTGGTCGGACATATATTTCAAAACATGTGGTTTTTGATGAGCTGGGTTTTCCTTACAAGAATATGTCTCCTACTGAGTCTGAAGCCATCAATAAGCAGCCTGTGACTTATCATGAATTCCTTGTTGAACCTACTGAATTGATTTTTGATACAACTGAGATTCCTATACTGCCAGAAACTTCAATGCCAGGATATGTCTCTAATATTGAAAATGTTGATTGTCTATCTATTGTAGATGATCCCGCATTACATCCTATATCATATTCTGATAATTAGGATCAGTGTAGGGGTGTAAACGGTGGGTACGGTGCGGGTCTGACCATACCCATTCCCATACCCATCTAATTTAGCGGGTCTGGTTCCAGTTCTAGACCCGCATAATGCAAAACCTAGACCCGCACCATACCCATACCCGCAATTATAGCGGGTATGCGGTGCGGGTATGCGGGTAAGCGGTTCTATAAAACATCATATTCTTTATGTAAGAGAAATTATTATGTTCTATATATTTTAATGTAACAAGATATTGTTATTATGTAGTATATTAACATGCAATAGTTATATTAGATAATGCTATGTTTTATACATTAACATTAATTAAGTTAATTATTTACATATTTGTAGTCATCATCATAATGTTTAACCTTTGTAGAAAGTTATGTAAATTAGTAGACATTTTGATTTTAAGTTCACATATGATGTTCATTATTGTAACTGGAATAGTTAATTATTAATTGTATGAATAGTCTCAACCTTATTGTGGTTAGAGTAGGATATAATCTCAAGAATTATATTAGTTAGACTACTAAAGTATAATATATATACATATTATTTAAGAAGTTATTTATGTATAGCGGGTACATGGGTCTAGCGGGTCTGGTTCCAAGCATACCCATTATTGGACCCGCTTATATGCGGGTCCAAGGGTATACGGGTCCAAGGTTATACGGGTTCAAGGGTATGAGGGTATAAAAAATTAGACCCATGACGGGTTTTTTAAGGGTCTAGATTTGCGGGTCCGCGGGTCTACCCATACCCATTTACAGCCCTAGATCAGTGTAATGATTTATCTGTCCCTCAACTCAAGCAACCTGCACAGCCTGGTCATGCAGATCTGAATACTTCACATGTCGCACAAGATTTAGATGTTAGTCCTCTATCCTCGAAGACTAATACCTTGCCTCCTACTATACCCTCTTCTATAGAGTCCTCTTCTCACATAAGTCATCATCCACCTGTTCATCCCATGACTACCAGGAGTAAGATTGGTATCGTGAAACCGAATCCCAAATATGCTCTTCTGTTGGACAAATCTATTCCTTCTCTACCCCGTACTGTCAAGCACGCTTTAACCCATCCGGGATGGAGGACTGCTATGCATGAAGAACTCGATGCTCTAACAAGGAACAACACCTGGACTTTGGTTCCTCGACCTGCTACTATTAATATTGTTGGATGCAAATGGGTTTTCAAAACTAAATTAAATCCAGATGGTTCCTTAGATAGACTTAAGGCTCATTTAGTTGCGAAAGGATTTACTCAAGAGGAAGGCGTTGATTATATTGAGACCTTTAGTCCTGTTATCAAGTCTCCGACATTTAAAATTGTTCTCACTATTGCTGCAAGCAGAAATTGGGACATCAAACAGTTGGACGTCTGCAATGCTTTTTTAAATGGTGACTTGGACTCTCCTTTATATATGGAACAACCTCTTGGTTTCAAGAGTTATGTGCATCCCTCATATGTATGTCTCTTGCATAAAGCTCTGTACGGTTTAAAACAAGCTCCACGAGCTTGGTACAACAGAATTAGTATCCATCTTCTTGACATGGGATTTTGTTCTAGCTCTGCCGATTCATCTCTATTCATATATAAAGAAGTTGATCATGTTGTCTACCTGCTTTTGTATGTGGATGATATAGTGATTACTGGTAGTAACTCGTCCATCATTAACTCCATTATTGAATGTCTAGAACAATCATTCCTCATGAGGAACTTGGGACAGTTACGTTATTTTCTTGGCATTCAAGTTGAATTCAATCAATCTGGTCTTCTTCTTAACCAAGCTAAGTATGCTACAGAAATTTTACAACGTGAACAAATGCTCGATTGCAAACCTACAAATACTCCTATATCTCCGTCTTTCTATAAGAAATGTGTCAAAGAAACTGGAGACCCTCTGCCCAATCCTCATGAATACAGACGCATGGTTGGTTCACTCCGGTACTTAACATTAACCAGGCCCGATATTGTATATGTTGTTAATACAACATGTTAGTTTATGCATTCTCCTACTACTTTGCACCTCTCTCTCGTCAAGCGGATTCTTCGCTATGTCAAAGACACAGTTAACCTTGGTTTACAGATCCATAACAGTGTTCAACTACATCTTGCAGCCTTCTCAGATGCCGATTGGGCTGGGTGTCCGCTGCTGACACGACGATCAACAAGTGGGGTGTGCACCTTTCTTGGATCAACCTGTGTTTCCTGGTTTTCTAGAAGGCAACCTATAGTGGCAAAGTCCAGCACGGAAGCTGAATACCGCTCTCTTTCTCTAGCTGCTTCTGAACTTACATGGCTGGCTCATCTTCTGCGTGATCTTGATATTGTTCAAATCAAGCCGGCTACTTTATATTGCGATAATATCAGCGCTCTCAATCTCTCAGTTAACCCAGTTTTTCATGCCAGATCCAAGCACATAGAGCTGGACTATCATTACATCAGGAAGAAAGTAGCCTTGAAGCATATTTCAGCACATAGAGCTGGACTATCATTACATCAGGGAGAAAGTAGCCTTGAAGCATATTTCTACTCACTATGTACCTACGCATGCGCAGCTTGCTGATTTGTTTACAAAAGCCCTCGACAGACAACATTTCCGTCGTTTGGTTAACAAGCTGGGCATTCGCTTCTCTTCTACCCAGCTTGGGAGGAGATGTTAGGATATTCAGTATGTAGGATATGCTTTAAAAAGATATCTGTATTAAGCTAGTGTATCTAACCCCTTTTACGTCTACCTCCCTCTTCTGTCTCAGCCAATGAGTGGCTTGTATACGGACTGTATAAACGAACCAGTTATCTGTCATATAAATAAAATGGCAAGTGCCCAAAGGATCTGCAGTGAAGTTTTCCCAATTCCTCGCGCCTCATTCAAACTCAAAAACCCCTACGTAGGATGCCGTCATCGCTGGCGAATGCCTACACTGGTGTATACCCCCTTGAACGCCAACTCATATGCCGCTACCTGCTCCATGAATCCATGGCCGTAGATCTGTTGGGAGGCTAAGATTTTGTTTTTGACAGAACCCGTAGGCATTCGGCCTCGATCTCAGAATTCCACCGACGTCGTCTGCATATAAGGAGGCTACATTAGTATGAACGGCATGAACTGCGGTGTGACCGTCGGCAGACCACCCGTCTTTGTCCACATCAAGACTTCTCCAGCACACCAAACATATAACTCAAAACTTCTACACTTTCAGAAACCAGAAAATCATGAATTATGCAATTCGTAAATTCAATATTTCTTCTAATCCTTTAGATCCGGAGAAACAAACGTTCCCCAAGTTCTTACCAGTAGCGGAGCCAGGAAATGTTGGATGGGGGGACACTGTATATTTCCTATTCAACTGTAAGGTAAATCACAAGATCAAGGGTTGACATAAAATGCTTTTCTATACTAAAGACAGCCATGTTAACGTACATTAGTGGAGGGTTTAAAAATCAGGTAGGCTTGCCACTGGTGCTTATCATGTATTGTTAATGGACAAATCTTTTTTAGAAAAATAAGTTCTACAACATTTTTTTTTGAGGAATGGTAATGTTAATATTAAAAGCACAACAAGCAAGCGAAGACCTGCTTATGTGAAGTACCCACATATTGTTTTTGAAGGGAGCAACTAAACGGAAAAAAACGTGAAAGAGTAAACTGAAAGCAGAAGCAGAAAGAGGCAAAGTTTGTCTAGCTGGGGGGAGGCTCCCCTTAAGACAAACCTCCTATAAAGTTTTTGCATACAAAAAGATAAATTGATTTGAACCATCTTTGAGTTTTATAGTGTCACAGGAGCTGTTGCACCAAACTGACCCCGGCCTCGTCATCCACCATAGCTTTTAGATCGCAGAGAAAAGCCGCTTTTCACCTTCATTCGAATCATCCTTTTTTTCATCTGTTAGTTTACCTGCATTTTAGTAAGGATGTGAAGATCGGCCTCTACTTGAGCAATGATAATTTTTGCCAATTTTTTGACGTTGTTGAATGTTCTATTGTTTCTTTCCTTCCAAAGATTCCAGCAAATTGTGATGAAGATATCGTTGTTTTTGAAATTTCTGTAGCTTCTTGAGGGGGAGATTTTTAAAGAGAAAATGTCTTCCTGGAGGTCGGGAAGACTTTTTCGCATGAAGTGTGAAAAAATGTGTTGTGAGAAAGCGCATTTGAAGAAGATGTGGCTGACTGAATCATTGTTTTTTTCACAGAGGACACATCTGAATGGTCCTATAAAACCTTTCTTTGAGATATTTTCACCTGTCAGGATTTTATTGTGAAGAAGAAGCCATAAGAATGTTTTGTATTTTTGTGGCCATTTTTCTTTCCAAAGCTTTGTTGATGATGGAGAGATACCTCTAATGCTGAGAAAATTGTATGCAAGCTTGACCGAATATTTTTTCCCCCATTTCCAGGTGATGTTGTTTGAGATGTCATTTTCCAAGGAATTTGTAAGATTTCTAAAATCATTTTGGCTGACCTGGGAAAGAACACATCTTTTTAAGGAGTTTGTTCTATTACTGGTTATAAGAGCAAGGGCTTTATCAATTTTTATGTTATGTAGATTCTTAGGAATTGTCCAAGATGTTTTAAGATTTATGACAAAGTTTTTTTCAAACCATGGGTCAGACCAGAAAGAAATATTTGTATGGGAATGTGGAGGAGTGTTTATGATTTGTGAAAGAGTGTTTATATTTTTATTTATGAATTTCCAGAGAGGGGAAGCAGTTTTCCTTTGGATATGGTGCCAGGGAGGGGAGTGCTGGTAGTATTTATTTTTGATAAGATGTATCCAGATTTTCTTCTTGTTTTGGATAAGACAATCTAAGAGTTTGGCGATGAGGCAGAGGGAGTGAGTTTCAATATTTATAATGCCCCAGCCACCTTGATCAATGGGAGCAGAAATAGTTTTCCAATTAATTAAATGATAGTGTTTCCCTTGTTTATTTTGCTTTTGAACATTATTCCACAAGAAATTTCTCCTGATTTTGTCAAGTATGGATTTTGTTTTTGAGGGTAGGGGTATACAGCTTAAGAAGTGGGTAGTTATAGGAGTAATGACGCTTTTGAGCAGGGTGAGTCTACCCGAGAGAGAGAGGAAGTTGTTTTCCCAAGAAGTGAGCTTGTTGTTTATTTTTGATATAATAGGTTTCCGAATGGCATTTGTTATGTTATAAGGAGTGATGGGAAGGCCGAGATATTTGATCGAAAAATCTTCTGTTTTACATTTTAGAAAGTCTTTAAGATTTTCCAGAGTGGAATGTTGAATGTTTACCCCAAAAATGGAGGATTTTTGAATGTAAACTTTTAATCCAGAGATATAGGAGAAAAGACCAATGATCCTAAAGATATTCTGGACAGAGGAAAAATCAGGTGTGGAGAAGATGATGGTATCATCCGCAAATTGTATGATGTTCTCCATACAGTCATCAGGGGACGAAATGAGACCATTTTGTTTTCCCAAGTGAAGCATACGTGAGAGAATGGTGGTTAAAATGATGAAAAGGTATGGTGAGAGTGGGTCCCCTTATCTGAGTCCGTTTGAATTTTGGAAATAACCAAAAGGGACGCCATTGATGATAGTGGAGATGTGGTTAGTAGATATACAAGCATGGATCCAAGAAATCCATTTGTCAGGGAAAGCAAAATCTTTAAGAGTTTGAAGAAGGCAATCCCAATTGACAAAGTCAAAAGCTTTTTCAAAATCGAGTTTTATGGCAAGAAGGGGTTTTTTTTTGTATGAAAAAGATGGATGGTTTCATTGACCATTAAGAAAGCATCTTGGATGCTTCTGTTTTTTAGAAAGGCGGATTGGTTTAGAGGAATGATTTCGTCCATGAGAGGTTTGATCCTATTAGCTAAAGTTTTAGCAATTATTTTGTAGGAGGTGTTAATGAGACTGACAGGACGAAAGTGTGAAATAAGTTCAGGTTTATTATTTTTTTATCAAAGTGATAAAGGTTTTATTTATGTATTTCATGATGCTATGAGGGTTTGAACTTGTTTGGAAGGTAGTAAGAAAGGCGAGGAAGTCTTTTTTATAATGATGCCAGTTGGCCAGGTAGAATTCTGCGTTAAGGCCATCTGGACCAGGCGATTTGTTTTTTCCTAGGTCAGAGATTGTAGATTGTAATTCCTCAAGAGTGAATGGTTTAATGAGGTCATGAGGGTTTTTTATTTTATTTTCACAAAAAGACTGCCAATGGAGGTTGTTTAGACCAGCAGGGTTGTGATTATTGTTAAAGATTTTTTTAAAATGGTTTTTTATATGGGTTATGATGGTCTGTTTATGTGAAGTGAGCCTGCCATTTATCGAAAGGTGAGATATGGCATTATTTCTAAACTTTTGGTTGCAGATTTTATGAAAAATTTAGTATTCTTGTCACCTTCTTTAGCCCACGTAATTTTGTCCCTTTGTCTCCATTTAGACTCGATTCTATTATTTATGAGGTCAAGATCAACTTTAATGGAGAGGATCAAGGCAGGATCGGTTGAAGGGTCTTTTTCAACAAAGAGGAGTTGATCTTAAAGGTCTTTTTGAGAATCAGTTAAGGTCGAGGGGTTTTGAATCATCCATTTTTATATGATTTTTGATGTGCTTTGTGTTGTTTAAAATGTGTAAACCTATGTTTGTTGTTTGAGAGTTAGCTAGAGTCCAGTTTTCAAGACAAGATTTGGAAATTTTTTTGATGTGAAGCTAATTGTTTTCAAATCTAAAAGGGCGTGATCCCCAAGAGAGTGAGGCAGTTTCAAGGATTAGGGGAAAATGATCTGAAATGGTGCGATGGGAGATGTAAACTGAAGAGAGTGGATGCTTGTCTTCCCAAAGGTTTGAACAAATGAAATGATCGAGACGGGCAAATGAGCGATTTCTAGACCATGTGAATAAGGCATTTATGAGAACAAGATCAATGAGAGAATGGTTAGAAATCATCTGTTTAAACTTTTTGTCAGCAGCTGTCATGGGAGAGGGTGATGGATTTGAGTTAAACCTATCCGATATTTGGGTAACAAGATTAAAATCACCACCAAGAACCCAGGGTGTCTGATGGTAATTTGAGAAGAGACAGCGCAACTCCTCAAGGAAGGATGTTTTGTCATATCATGGTTCCCCATATAATCCAGTGAAGGACCAAAGGAAGTCGTCATCAAGATTTTTGAAATCAATCGTGATAGAAAAAGTTTGAATGGAGGAGTTTAGCATATCAAGGATCTGATTATTGTATCCCACAAGGATCCTACCTTTAAAACCCTTGGGTGAAAGCTGAATCCAGTTTGAGATTCGATTTCCACCAATGGTTTTAAGGGCAAAGGGAGAGAGAAGGGATTTAGTTTCTTGGATGGTGATTAAATCTATTTTGTTTTTGTAAATGTGGGAGCGTATTTTTTTTCTTCTTTGTAGGTTGGCTGCACCACAGATATTCCAAGTAGAAATTTTCATGAAAAAGGAAAAGAAAATCGAGCAAAAATAACAGGTAGAAAGGAAAACTGTTAGCAACGTTTCTTAGACCAGCCCATAAATGATTCAAGATTATTTAACATATACTGTGTGTCATCTTTTTTATCAAAGCAAAAGTCAATCTTGTTTGCAAATGTAGTAAAACTTTTTGAGCTGGACCAAGAAGCAACCTCGTCTATAGAGACAAACTTATTTTTTATTTTATGTGATAGAGATGATGATAGTGATGATGCATGAGAATCATAACAGTTTGAGCATGGTGGGGTGTTACCTCTCTTTTCCGTGTTGATGATGTTGGTTTTGTTGATGTTGGCTTGTTCAGGTTGCATGATCTTTTGCAAGTAGCTTGTGTTTGTCTTTTGTAAAGGGCTCTCCTGCTCCGAACTCTGCAGCGAGGAATCCTTGTTTTGTAAAGAAGATTCTTGAAAAGTAGAAGTTTTAGTTTCCTTGTTTGGGGTATGCCAACTTTCCTTCGTAGATGAAGTAGATGGGCATGAGTTTTTGCTAGGTTTGATATTGGAAGCGGGAAGGGAGGGGTCAGGTGATCTATTTCTTTTTTTGTTTTGGAGAGGATAAGAACTTTCAGAAAAATTTGTAGGTTTCCTAATCCAGACTTGGTTTCTGGTAGGAGGAACTCTGGCAAGAGGGATGGGGTTTTTCCCTTTTTTTGGGCTAAACCAAGAAGGAGGATGTGATGAAAGCTCAGAGAAAGCAGTGTTGTTAGCCGTGGGGTGCTCAGCAGCAAGCTTCAGATGGTAAATCGATTCTCCTATCCTGATGTTGATAGAAGGAGGAAGGGAGATGGCTGCTTTAACCGCGAAAAGGAAATAGGCTTTAATGAATTGGATGGGATGGAGAGTTTCCAGACTAATGTATTGAAGTGTAGCACCAATAGAATGGGCGATACCTCTAAAAATCTCAAGCTCCCACAGATGAGGAGGAAGGTTTGAGATGGCTACCCAGTCGGAACCACCGGCAGGAGCAGGGAAGGAGCCTGTATCGGCGGACCATTTGGAGAGGCGAGCCATGATAAAGCTAGATCCACAAGGTATGGTAAGAATCTAGTTGAAGATATGGTCAATCTTCGTCCCTTCAGGAACAGTGTAGATGAGCTGGGTGGGTGAGAAAACTTTTGGTTTGAGAATGGTTTGGCCCGGGAGAAGGAGAGCTAAAGCTCTAGTGATATCGAGGACATTGATAGGATTATTGTCCAGGTTATTTTCTATCGTAACAAGAATACTTCTGAGGGGAAAAAAACCTTGAGTAATCGCATAGAGTTTGCTGGTAGATCCATGGCGATCGCATACTCGAGGAAGTCAGGTGTCTTCATGGTTGGAGGAGAGGGAGGGAGGTTGACACGATGAGTTTTGACGGAAGGGGTTTTAGACGGAGGTATATATTGATGTGTGTGATGTTTGGTAGGGATTTTTGGCGAGGGGTAGGGTTTTGTAGTAGGCGATGTCCAAGAATTTGAGTTTATGAGGCTAGGGTTTGTTTTTTTTGCATCCGGCGGGAGATCAGCTAGACATGCAAAAGGATTTTTTGAATGGTAATGATTGAGGGGAGGTATAGCATTTGGCCAGTAGTCGGTGGAAGTTTGTTTTGGGACCACTGAACTATTTTGGAAAGGGGGGAATCGTGTTGAGCGTGAGTGCATGTTAGATCGGTGGGGATATGTCTGTTTGACAAACCTATTGGGGGAAGGTCGTGCCAAACAGAACCTTTTTATGTGCCCAAGGTTACCAGAGTTGAAGCAAGTGCGTCGAGAGAAACACCTGGAAGAAGAGTGGCTGTTACTGTGGCAGAGGGAGCAGAAAAGGGCACGAAAAGGTTTCCTGGGGGGGACCGATTTCCAGATTTGGGTGGTGGGGTTTTGTTCTAAAGTGTCTTTTATCAGATCAGAAGATTTTGCATGTCCCAGAACTGGGAAGGAGAGGTTTAAATGATTGATGTTCTTAGGGATGATATCCCTAGGTGAAGAGAACAAAGGACGGAGGGTTTTGTGTAAGGACGATAGTTTTGAACCGTAAACATTTTTTTATGGATGGAGAGGGAAAAAGTTTATACCTTTCAGCTATGGAGCTCTGTTGTTGAACCAGAGGAGATGTGATCTCGTCTTCTTCATCTTCTGATCCAGAGGAGATGGAGATGGGCCAAGATTTCACACCCATTGGGGGTTGGTATTCTGCCCTGATGAAGAGTTGGTCAGCAGAGTCTGAGGATGAAGAAACATCTTGGTCGTTTCTTTTGTAGAGATATGCAAGAGAAGGTGGTGTCTCATGTAAGAAATCACAAACCCAGGCACGAAAGGTGCGGCCAGCAAAAGGTTGGAGGAACATAGACCATTCCGGCTGCAGATTCAGCTCCAGGCGCATCTCTTTCCAGCCTTCCGAGATGAGGAGGAAGGGGGATTTCTTGCCCCAGGTTGTTTCCGGTGGGGTAGACCATGAAAGCGAAACCTGGAAAGAACGGTGACCAATGTTTATCATGCAGATTCCAGGGGAGATGCCATATTTGTGGTAAATCCAAGCTCTAGGTAGTGGGATAGTTGATGAGTAGGTTTGATCGGAGAGATGGATCTCCAGGAAGGGGAAGCGAGAGTTCATGTTGAGAGAGGAAGATGGGGTTTTCGAGATGTTGCTGGACTTTAGGATTTTTTGATTCTGGAGGGCTCGGCGGAAAGATTTGATCTTACCCGATTTATGCATGCAATGCCCTTTTATGCATGTAGCAATGGTGATGACGCCCCCTTGTTCTCATGTTGAAAACCGAAGGTTGGTGGAGCTTTTATTGCGGCTTTCCAGAACAGACGGTGAGCAGATGAGATCCTTGAAACCCACAAAATCTGGGGAAAGAGAATGTTTCGACAGAGAGAATGAAGATGGGTAATCAATGCGATGTTGTTTGCATATTTCTAGATCGATTTTATGGCACGAGGAATGGAGGATAGAGACTATATCCAGCAAAAATGAAAGCTTTATCCGTTCGGGCGTAGAAACGATGATGTTGAAAGAATCTATTGTCGCAAAGTATAATGTGAGAACCCAAATGGTGAGTTTAACTGATGTAAAGACAAACCTTAGCCAGCTGAATTTGAAGGGGGGCAGGGGGAAAGGTAATTAGGAACCAGGGTTCATGAAACCTAGAACAGGAAGTTTCCGAAGGGTTGATGATGGAACTTTTTCAGCCGTATCAACTGAGAAGATGGTAGAAGAGAAGTCTCGATGGAGCTGAGACCCAAACCAGACGAAGAAATGAAACTCTGGCGAGAGGGGGAAAGGCGAGAGACGATGGGAGATTCACCTGGGGAGGGGCTTACCGAGCTGGGAGACGACAGACCGATCGGCGAATCCTAGAGAGAAGTTAGAGCTTTCTCCCTCTAACTTACCATTTTTGCAGCCGGTACCGGCCGAAATCCTACATCTATTCTACAACATATTATATAGTCTACATAGTATTTAACTATCCCACAACAATAAATATAAAGATACATATATGTTTTATCTCTATACACTACATAAATGGAATCTATAAGAAATATACTTACAGTTCTTTTAGCTTTTTATCTCCAATGCTTTACATAGTTAAATTTATTTTTGATCCTTAACTACTAATAATTATATAACACATATTTACTCAATACATACCCTCAATTGTGATAGATGTTACAGAAAATATGATCTTTTCTTGAAGTGAAACATGGCTACGTAAAAAAAACAGCGAGTAGAAAAAGGTATTCTTTATTTATTTTTAAGAATGTAGAACGTGCTTAAAATGATTTTGGGAGAATAAAAAATTACTTATTACACCATGATAATGATCTAATTACAAAATATCTAATTTAAGTAGTTTATAGCAGTGATTCCATCCATAAATTAGAAATGTCTTTAAATGTATGTGTGCCATATGTACATTTTTATGTGATTTATTATAAGAAGAGTTTCCTCTTCTTTGTTTTATTAAAATATTAAAGAACGATTCAGTATGGAATGTATCTTTTAATTTCTCGCATTGTTTGACAACTTACGTTACTTGCGGAAAAATCAGCATTTTGTAAAATTATTATATGTAAAATTGTAATAATTGTGATAGATATAGTGGAAAATATGACTTTTTCTTGAAGTGAAACATGACTAATTACATAGAAGAAAATGACATTCTAAATTTATTTTTAAGAATATAAATGTGCCTCAAATGATTTAGAAAGAACAACAATTACTTACTACACGTAAAGATAATGATCTAATTACAAATGATCCATTTTAGGCAGTTCATGAGAAGCGCCTCCATCAACAAATTATTAAATGCGATCAAAACATGTTTGCTGTATTTACATCTACGTGACCGTGTAATTCATTATAAGAATAGCTGTCCCTTATTTCGTTTGTTATAATATTAGAGAAGGACTTCATATGGAATATATCTTTTCATTTACTCGCGTTGTTTGACCATTTATGTAACGTGCGAAAAAAATATGGATTATGTAGAATTATAATATGTAACCTGCTCATTATAAAACTGCATGTGATAGGTGAATAATTCTAAAATTAAGATGGAACGGACAATTAGAAAACTTCTAATCTATTGTACATACATGAAATTGATGTAATAAAATATCGATAGTTAAAATATTGGAGAAGGTTGCATCTTGTTTTTTAACCATTGAATCCTCCGGTAATGGGTCTTGTAGAATTGTTACTTCTTTCATCTTTTTTTTCATAAAATTAAATTTCTGAAAAATATTATATAGTTAGTAAATTGGATTCACCCTTATATAAGCAAGAAAACTTTACGCCTTTTGTTCCCACCAACACGAGGTTGTGAGAAATATGTTTGTAGGTTATCTCGTAGCAAGGAGCACAAGAGGGGATCGACCTGTTCTAGTCTATATCTTAGATGTTTTCAGTCACGGTTGTTAATTGGATCTGTTGATTTGTTTCTTCAACTTGCATCACTTGAAATTATGTTATCCATAACTGGCATTGCAGCTCTGCAGACACATTTTGAACATGTTATCGTTTCAACTCTTGAGTGTCAAAATTGGTTTTAAAAAACGCACCTCAAGCATAAGAGACATACACCTTAAGGCGAGGTGGACTCTGGTATGCCTCAAGGTGTAAGCCTCAGTCTGCTAGTGTGAGGCAGGCGCCTCAGTTTGTGCGAGGTGTATCGAGGCACTAAGGTGATTGTGAGGAGTAAGCCTCAGTGTCCAAAAAAGGACCATATTATCCTATTTTGAGCTTAATAGAGGCCAAATTAACCCAAAATTTTATGTATATAGATATATGTATGTGCATATCTATATATGTGTATGTTTAGTTGTTGACAACTATGGATATGTTACTACTTTTATCATTACATATAGCATGTACGTACACATACTCTTGTCTCTGTGTTCGTATATATATATATATATATATATATATATATATATATATATATATATATATATATATATATATATATATATATATATATATATATATATATATATATATATATATATATATATATAGATATATATATAAGTCCATCTTTATTGCCCGCACGGGTAGCTACTCGCCCACCCTTCCGACCACTTTTTTTGAAAAAAAAAATCGCAATTACAGAGGAGCATTTTATCTAGATCTCCAAAAAATTTGATCCAAAAATAATATCATTTGCCCCACCAAAATAAAAAAAACCGTCCTTATATATATCTGTTGTATATTTTGTACAGAGTTACTCTTTTAGTCGTGTAGTTACTTTCTTAAACACAAATATTCCCAATGACATGCAAAATAAAACCAATAAATCACCATAACGTTGGTTTTTATATTATAAAATTTTTTTTGTTAAAACTCCTTCTGCAACACATCCTAGAAGTATTTGATGACTTAAGTCTAATTGATTGCTTGTTATATTCTTCATAAAAAAGTTATTTCCAAACTTCATATAAAGTGTTAGAAATTTTGATTTCTATAATTAAATTTGCTTCTCCTAGAGTTGACTATTCATATGGAACATTTGATAAACATTAATTTTAAGTAATGAAATATTGAATATTTTAGTGTGATTTCACACATGTACCAAATTAATATATTATGTGATACAATGTTATAAAAATTGTATTTTTAAGATGTTATTGATTTTGTATTCTTAAAGGTGACACTTGCATTTGAACCTAAAGGCCATACTTGTATATGCAAACTCATCTTTTAAACAGTTATAAGTAAATTAAGTATCTTGAAGCATTTTCAACTCTCATTTTTGAGTTAGGAAAGACTTTAGTCTCCCCCTCCCTCAAACTCGTGATGGATACTGGATTCCCAGAGGGTAGTAAATTCAAGGTGGCTTCCGATAATCGAACATGGCTCCCTTTGTTAGGGGACACCGTGCTTGACCAGTTGGACCACTTCTTACTGACTAAGCATTATCAACGTCATACTCCAAGTCTCGACACGGTGTTCCTCAACTCACCTTCATCTGTCGTTGATCCCAGAACAGGTTGCACGGCTTTTCCTCAGCATTCAACATGTCCGACTCCCCCAAGCAAGATGCTGAGAGGTAAGAGTCGACATGAATCAACCTTGGGCTTAGTCCGTTGGTGTTAGGGTCCCTCCCTTTTCCAACTAGAAGAGGACTTAGCCACTTTGTCAAAGTAGACTTGCGGTCGAAGTAGTAGTTTGGGCGATATCAGGTAAACTCGCCCTCTTCAACCGGATGACCAAGTCTCCAAGGGTCGTTCAAGAATACACCTTAATCCTGCCAACTCTTTGGCGTTGCTCGAATTGCAGGCATGGGACATCTCCTTCTCCATGCAGGTTGAAAAGTGACTATTGGACAAGGTGGTCCAAGCAATCGCTGCCTTTGAAGTCTACTGACTCAGAGCATGAAGGTACCTTCCATGGTCGACGAAGGATCCTCCTCCTTCAATAGGCCATCTTTGAGCTCCATCTCACACCCACCCTTGGTGACCAGGCCTGATGGATGCTCCACCAATCGTTGAAGTGTGTTGCCTCTCACAGCGACAATCCTGGGGACTACTTCTATTGATCTTTCCTTCTTGTGCATAGATCGCTCCACCTATGTGGAACTTTCATTTTTAGAGGGACAATGCAAGGAAACAATAGACTTACATCCCTCAAAATCACTTTGACAAAGTGTGTGGTTACTTCCCCAAGTAACGCTTTTAGTGAACAGACTTGAGTCACTCATACTCTATCTCTCCCCTTCCCTCTTTTCAGACTGAACTTCCTCAACCTTGTTGGTGCCCCTTGCATCAATACTTAAAACAAAGGCAACAAAATGGAATGCAAGGACCTACTTTAAAACATAAGTATAATAATCCTTCTTCCATTCATTTGTAAAGTTGGTTGTACAATGGATTGTTCACTTGTCCCCATGACAATGAACTTACTGACTATAGACATATGGATAGGCCCAAAGTACAACTACAACAACAATCCACTAATTTACCATTAAGAGTCTGAATACCAAGGCAGATTGGTTTCCTTTGACGAGGTGACCTGTGTTGGTATGTATGCCCATAGAGAAAGTCATATGATGATTGTAATGGGATACTTTGTAAATGATTTGAATAATAATAAAGGCAATTTCCGATCTATATGTTTAAACTATTTCTGAGATGATAGTGTAACATGATAGATGTCTAAAGAATTGTTTTACTCAATGACGTATGCTTTTGGGTTGAGGACCTAAATGATGAGATCATACGGATGTTAAGAGTATACATTCTTGTTTGGTCCCTAGTCGGTTGTTATTGTGGAAATAACCATAGACATCAATAACACTAAAGACTAGATTGTGTGTTGGTTGATGACAGAATCTCATTAGTCATGATATGGTGATATCAAACCAAGCACATAGGTACTTGTTAGAGAACAAGGTACCGGACAGACCCACCGTGAGAGTGACACGTGGAACCATGACTTGGTAGTCACAGTCAGCTCTCACAGTGATGGTGGTGAGTGTGATTCTT
Organism: Alisma plantago-aquatica; assembly: GCA_963693085.1. Taxonomy (NCBI): domain Eukaryota; kingdom Viridiplantae; phylum Streptophyta; class Magnoliopsida; order Alismatales; family Alismataceae; genus Alisma; species Alisma plantago-aquatica. The sequence continues at coordinate 346,693,195 of OY856414.1, forward strand.
AGACCTGAAATCACTACACTCAACACATGTCGTTGGGTACACTTTGACATCATCAAACGCAGTCCTGAAACATGTGTTGTTATAAAGGTGATGATTGGGTGGCTTTGACACATGGGCCTTTTGAGGGGTGAGTGATAGATATGGGATTTGTCCCTCCTGAGGGAGTTTGATGTCCTTGGCCACTTTATGAGTAGAATTGAGAAAGGCATGCACATGCACGTGTGAATCAATATGTGATATTGATGTCACACACATCTCACCCAGTCTGCTCTGAGAATAAGGAAATGAATGAATGTTGACAGGATGACTGCTCCATGCCTCGAGTTCATTCAGGATATCAGTGACAAAGGAATTATACATTCACTGTAACACCATTCACAGATTGTAGGATTGAAAGTTGTTCTCCAACTTTCTATTTCACTTGGGTAGCACTGATGTGTGACTAGGCACCTGTAACACCCCTGACCTGGGTTATGACCTAACCCTGGAAGTTTTGCCTAAAAATGTAATTAATATACTTGTGAACACTCCCTGGCATGTAATTAAGTTCCTCAGGAACATTTACTTTCAATTTTGCTCCTTTTTGTATAAAGTTGTAGCATTGTGTTGTATGCAGGGACCTTTGTGCAAATTACCCAGTTTAAGGGTTGAACTTGCAAAATTCACAAGATAAGATGTATCTCTGATGTTGAAACATCATGAGGATGGTTATGGTAAAATTTGAGGGATTTCCCAAGCTTGAGCACCAAGGTGCAGCTGTGGAAGCAATCCCCATGCTTAGAAACCCTAATTTGGGGTAAAGTGCAATTTACCCAAATTGAGGGGTCCAAGTTGTAATTCTTAATATCTAAAACATCTTTTAAGACTCTTGTCAATGGAAATGATGAAAGGGGCACATCAAAGATTGATCAGATAAGGAAAGATGAACTTTGTGGTAAAAGACACCTAATTTGGGTATAGAAACCTTTCATGGATGTACCCTAGTTGTAGGTTGGCTTCCTTTACCCTTAGATCTTGAAATTTCATGAGATTTGCATAAGGATAGATGAGTTTGAACGTGCCTTTGAGCAAGGAGGGACCTAGATGTGATTTCCAATCTTGTAAGGTCCTTAGGGTGTAAAAGGGGCTAAAGTATATAAGCCACCTCTTTACAAGATAAGTGAACGATCTTTCCTTTCCCTCATTCTCATCTCTTCTTGCTCAAACGGCCAAGGATAGCTCTGGAGCTCAGAGGGGCGACCAACCTGTTCTAGGTAAGAGAACCCCACCTTCTAGCTCGAATTCATGGAGGAATTCACTTTCTAAGGTTGGTTTTGTGGTTAGCTTACTTAGTTTTCTTGTTCTAGCCAACCAAACCAACGTTTCCTTGGAGAATTCACCTCTGACCAAGTTGTGGAAGCTCAAGGACGCCATTAAAGCTTGGAGCTTGAAGGCTTGGAGCTCTAAGATCAACCTTTAGGCGGGTTTTATAACTCTAAACTCATGCTTTATATGTATGCTTAATTCTTGCAATTTACTTGGTAAAATCTCCTTCTACCTCCCTTCTTCCTTGCACGTTTGCAAGCAAATCAGTGGAGGAACCGACCTTGCTAGAGGTTGAAGATGAGGGGCGTGATTCCCTATGTTACTTTTTCAAACGACCTTGGACCCTTTTGGTCCAAACGGTTGCAAACCGTTTGGGTTCAAATGGTTTCAAACCGTTTGCTCTCAAACGGTCTTGCAAGACCGTTTGGATTGAAACGGTTTCAAGACCGTTTGAAAGAGTTGACCAAGGGACGACCGTTTGAGGGTCTGTTCCTAACATATTGAATTTTATCTCTGCAAAGAATCAAAGTCTAATTCTTAACCAATTGAGAGTTGAAGGCACTTCAACATGAAACCCTAATCGGGTGAAAAAGTGCTGATTTGGAACATAGATCTTGTTGAGTTTTGGGTTGAAGGACCCAAACGGTCTCAAGACCGTTTGGGGATTCCTACAAACGGTCCTAAGACCGTTTGGGCACAACCCAAGACCATTTGAAGGTCTAGGGTTGAGTTAATCTAATGGTTTGAAGGTCCAATTGTAGGAAATTGATGAATTGATGAAAATTGCTGATTTTGACCTAATTGGACTTCAACCTTAGTCAAAATGACTTGGATTTTGGTCAAACTTTGGGCAAACGGTCTCGAGACCGTTTGGATGATGTCCAAATGACCTCAAGACCGTTTGGGCCAAGTTTGAGCCCAATTGGAGGTCAATTGATAGGTTCAACCTTGAATTGATTCACATTGTTGAACATTGATGACCAATCAACTTGAAACCCTAATTGAGAACGATTGAACCCTAATTGGCTTGCAATTGAGGGTCAATTTGATGATTAAGTGACTAAGGCTAACCCTAATTGATTCAATTTATAAGTGGTTAGCATAGCTTTGATCAAATGAGGGCTTCAACACACATATCCATGAACATTGGTGACTTTTGAACCCCTTTGGGCTCAAACGACCTCAAGGTCGATTGGTCCAAACGACCTCAAACCGATTGAAGCTCCAAACGGTTTGGAAGTCAACCCTTCCAAACGGTCTTCACCTCCAAACGGTCTCAAGACCGTTTGGATCCAAACGGTCTCAAGACCATTTGGGGTCAAACGGTCTCAAGACCGTTTGGGTGGTTGAAAGCGTTTGAAGGTTGAAACCGTTTGGAGATTGGTGATGGTTTGTACTTAACCATTTGATGATGTAATCAGTTCAATGGTGATCCAATCTAAACCCTAGTGGTAACCTAGATCATTAAGTGACTATGTGATTACTGAGTTAACCCATGATGGTGATCATGTGGCAAATTACCAAAATACCCTTGAAGGGTCTAAAAGGGGTAAAACCTTATTTTAATCAAACCCTAATCACATGATGTTGATGTTTTGGCTCATGTTAGTCAATGGAGACTTATCTCAACCTGATCTAGAGTGGTGTTGTCACCATCTACTAGTGAGAGGAGAGAGAAAGTATTTCTAGAGAGAGAAAGTATCCTAGAGAGAGAAAATACCCTTTTAAGGAGGAAACTCAAGTGAGATACTTCAAATACACATGAATGTGCATGCTTAGGGAATGACCCACCTATGTGAGGTCATGGAAACCCTATTTATAATATCTAATGGATCTTAATCCTAATTAAGAGCCTTAATGATGATGTTTCTCTTACATGATGATGTAATGAGTACAATTCACCATGGAGTGAATAGTAAACCCTAAGTTTAGGGTGAAGACATGAAAGATGAATAGTAAACCCTAATTGACAGGGTTATTGAATTAAACTCTAGTTGAGGGTGATTCCATGTGAAACCCTAGTTGAGGGTTATTCCATGTGAAACCCTAGTTGAGGGTGACTTCAAGTGAAACTCTAATTGGGAATGCAACCCTAATTGTTGAATTGTTTACTATTATCTGTTGAACTAATCATGCAGGTTGTTATGAGATGATGGTTACACCAGGTATGGAATACCATGTTATATTCATTGAAAGCGTGTCTTAAGCTTTATGAATAGTGAATCATCTTGATGCACTGCTAAGTGACATCTTTTGTGATTTATGGGCTGTAAGAGCCATAAACACCCTCAAGGTCATGCTTGACAGATGACTTGTGATGAGATAATTGAGAACTGGTAATTGAAATGAGTTAGGCCTGCTACATTTTAGTATTCTCATATATAGCTGTGATGCTAATGTTTTTGTATGATGATATGAATACTGAATGTACCTAACTAATCAAGTGAAATGTAGAGCCCTGATCATAGATCCATCATTGTCAGAGTCTAAATGATGGTGAAACAGGTTTTCCTCAGGGAACTCCTGGATCACATACTTTTGAGTATGTGGGGTACATGGATGTGTAGAACCTTACATCCTAGTGTAGGTATTTGATGTAGATTCTTGTAGTCCGTCATACCTTCACTATAAAAGAAAAGGTGAGAGGATTTGATGTAGATTCATGGAGTCCATCATTCCCCACCACAAAGTCCGAAAGGTGAGATGTATCCCTACACTCCCTTAAAGACACAAACACCGCATCGATGAAAGATAAACAAGAAATCTTCCAATGATGAAGAGAGTACACAATGCCACTGTAACTCTAAAAATAGCGAAGGACCAGAGTACCCTGGTGAGCTATTATAAAGACATCCCGCCAGATGTCAAACAATCAATCCTCTAACTGACTGAGGAAGGTGAAGGTCATGAGAATCCGGCTCTTTCGATGACCTAGTATGATACCGACGCGACTTAACAGTGGTCGGTTGGAGTATGAGTGGTATACCTCATCTCCACAGGGCATAACGATAATGTTTGAAAAACATAATCAACAGCATAGTATATCTGTTAGAATTATCTACGAATTATTTGATTGATGTTACCTTGAATAGCATAGAGGTTCTCATATTTTAATATTGATTGAACTCTGCTTATCATTAAACTGCTAGTGAATATCTTGAAGGCTTTTATTGCTTTAGTTATTCCCTGCTTTGCTTATAAAGCTTCTAGTGGAGAGTTATAACTCTCGCTGGGGCAATTATGTATAATTGTCTCACCCCGTAGACTTCTACTTTTTAGGTAGTCGTCGAAGACGGAGGAACAAGAACTCAGGTGACCAATCCCAGCAACAGCAGCATCAGGAGCAGTAAATATCTCAGGTGGAGATCTAGCCTGCTTCATGGTGTAGTTAGAGTCAAGTCCTATGTGTCCTCTGTACTCTCAGGTCCTGGAGTGTTTTGAGTATGAATTCTTGAGAAGTTTTGTATCATGTTGTATATAATTACTCAAGAAGTAATTGTCAGTGATGTAAATGGTTAAATCCTTTTTCTATGGAAAAGGTTTGTGGTTTCAGGCTCTTGTCTCGAAAAGTTTTAAAATTCCCGTGATTTTTGTCTTCCGTTGTTTACCGATTGCTTCCGCACATGTTTAACTCGGGATTAATTCGTGGTTTGGAGATCGGAGCCCACAATTAAGTGGTATCAGAGCTCTAGGTTCGCCGAGTCTACAGAGGCATAGGACTTAGGAAGTCGAGTCTATCTTTAGTATTCCTTCCTTATCTAATAGAATCTTCTACTCCTCAGGAGAAGAAGATACTTAAGATGTCAGAGCCACATGATGAGTATGTGGAAGAAAGTAGTGCCAGTGCACCTCAAGGCGGTGCAGGAGTACCAGAGGTGGAACAGCCTGTACCAGAACAACCTAGAGAGCCACCCCAGTTTGACCCAGCTGACATAGGTAACCCAGCAGTCCAGACAATGTTTGGGCAGTTCATGACTGCCATGACACACATAACCGACAGGTTGCCTATGCCTGCACCTAGGGCACCTGTCCAGCCTGAGGGGCAAGGTATCGGGAAGACGTTCGAGCGACTATGTCGTGTCGGAGCTACCGAGTACCATGGGACTGCTGACCCCGCAGATGCTGATCTGTGGTTGACAGAGCTGGAGAAGGTTTTCAGGATCCTCAACATCCCTGAAGCTGAGAAGGTTAGACATGATGTCTATCTTCTCAAAGGAAGTGCTGGTCACTGGTGGACCATGGAAGAGCAGAAGAGACCTGGAATATAGATCTCGTGGGAAGATTTTCGGCGGGAGTTTGTCCAAAGATATTTCCCAAAGACCTTCCTAGATGAGAAGATTTCTCAGTTTGAGAGACTGAGACAGGGTATGATGAACATTAGCGAGTATGAAGCTAAGTTCATGGAGTTGTTGCGGTTTTGTCCGCACATGGCTGCCACAGAAGAAGAAAGAATCAGGAGATTTGAGAAGGGGTTGAATGCTGACATGTCTACCCTAGTATCTGCCTTAGAGAACCGAGAGAGATTCTCTACCTTTGTTGAGTCAGTCCGAAGGATAGAGAGATCTGTGGTTGAGAAGAGGCAAACACAGAAAAGGTATCCACAGTTCCAGGGTTCTTCATCTATGAACTTTAAGAAGTCTAGATCCTCTGCACCTAACCCTCCACCATCTAGATCTAGTCCTCAGACTCAGTGGTCTCCTAGTAGAGGTAGAGGAAGAGGACAACCACCTCGGGAGACACAGAGTTCTGCATCAATGTCTGCTACCGGACCACAAAGACCACAAGAAAGAAGATGCTACAACTGTGGCAAAGTGGGACATTTGATGAAGGACTGCCGATCTAGGCATGTCAGTGTGACACAGCCTCCGAGACAAGGACAACAGGGATCACAGGGGGGACAATCTCAAGGAACAGGTCGAGGACGCGGGCAAGCGTCTCAAGCTGGATCATCAGCACCACCTCAACAACAGGCTACGGCGAGGTTCTATGCTATGAACCCACCAGAGGCAGTGGTCAATCCACAAGTAGTGACATGTCAGATGGAACTTTTATATTCTGATATGTCTAAATCTTGTGTAGTATCTGTTTTGATTGACCCGGGTGCTACACACTCTTTCATCACTCGAAGAGTGATTCGTAACTGCAATATGACAATTAGTCATAGGGCAGATAAGTTGTTGTTAGAGACTCCGTTGAGTGGGTCTTCTTTTCTGCAAGAAGTATGCTCTCCCTGCGTACTTTTCTTTTCTAAGCATCGCATTCAAGTGGATCTCATACCACTTGATATGCAAGGATTTGATATAATCCTAGGGATGGATACCTTGGAAAGGTATCGAGTTGTCTTGGATTGTGAGTCCAAGCTGGCAGTGTTTGCTGATGAAAGCAACACATGGATCTTTCAAGGTGAAAGAAAGATTCTGCCCACCTGTCTTGTATCAGCTATGGTTGCTGATAAGTTGATGAGGCAAGGATGCTATGCATTCTTGGCCCATGTGGTAGATGTTACCAAGGAGAGATCCAACCCTGCTGAAGTTCCGATAGTCAGGGAATTCGAGGATGTGTTTCCCGAAGAACTTCCTGGTATACCACCACCTCGGGAAATTGATTTTGAGATCAATTTGGTCCCAGATACGAAACCCATAGCCCAGACTCCGTATAGGATGGCGCCTGCCGAGATGGCAGAACTCAAGAAACAGCTTCAAGAGTTACTTGAGAGGGGTTTCATCCGACCGAGTACCTCACCTTGGGGTGCTCCGGTTTTGTTTGTTAAAAAGAAAGATGGATCGATGCGGTTGTGCATTGATTATAGACAACTCAATAAAGTAACAATAAAGAATAAGTATCCTTTGCCGAGGATTGATGATCTTTTCGACCAGTTGCGTGGTGCGACAGTCTTTTCCAAGATAGACTTAAGGTCTGGATATCATCAACTCCGCATTAAGGACAGTGACATATCTAAGTCTGCCTTTAGGACAAGATATGGTCACTATGAGTTCACGGTTATGTCATTTGGACTAACCAATGCACCGGCTGCATTCATGGAACTCATGAATAGAGTCTTTCGACCCTTCCTTGATCAGTGTGTTGTCGTCTTCATAGATGACATACTGATTTATAGTAAGGATGCTCAGCAGCATGAGCAACACCTTCACTAGACTTTGACCTTGCTAAGGGAACATAAGCTATACGCTAAGTTTAGCAAGTGCGAGTTTTGGTTATCTGAAGTGTCTTTCCTTGGACATGTGGTATCTGCCTTGGGAATTTGTGTTGACCCTGCAAAGGTAGAATCTGTTCTGCAGTGGGAACAACCGAAGACACCGACGAAGATTAGAAGTTTCTTGGGATTAGCTGGTTATTATCGAAGGTTTATCAAGAATTTCAGTTCTATAGCCTTACCTTTGACCAAGTTAACCCGGAAGGATGTTCCTTTTGCTTGGAGTGATAAGTGTCAACAGTCTTTTCAGCTGTTGAAGGAGAGGTTAACAAGTGCACATGTGCTTGTGTTACCTGAGCAAGGAAAGGAATATATAATCTTTTGTGATGCCTCCAAGAATGGACTTGGATGTGTGTTGATGCAGGATAAACAAGTGATTTCTTTTGCTTCCCGACAGCTTAAGAAACACGAGGAGAATTATCCAACACACGATCTAGAGTTAGCTGCTGTGGTCCATGCTTTGAAAATCTGGAGACATTATCTTTACGGAGAAACTTTCCAGATTTTCACAGACCACAAGAACCTTAAATACATCTTCACTCAGCATGAGCTTAATATGAGGCAACGTCGCTGGATGGAGTTAATCAAGGACTACGATTGTACAATTGATTACCATCCGGGCAAAGCCAATGTGGTTGCTGATGCCTTGAGTAGGAAGTCAACAACATCAACCATGGATAGGGCACAACTAAGTTCCTTAGTATGCTCTAGAAGAGATATGCTTATCTCTTTAAGGCAAGACAATGTGCAGTTGAAGGCATCATTGTTAGCTGGTTTGTTAGCTGAGATGCAGATTAAACCTACCTTAAGAGAGCAGATAAAGGAGGCACAACAAGTAGATGCTTTTGTACAACATATTAGATCTGATTTGGGTGATGAGAAGCGAGAAGGTTTTCATGAGTCAGATGACCAGGTGGCATGCTATCATGGAAGGATGATAGTGCCAGATGTGGACAACCTGAGGAAGTTAGTCCTGGAAGAAGCTCATTCTTCAATGTATGTTATGCACCCAGGGAGCACCAAGATGTATCGAAACTTGAAAGATATGTATTGGTGGCCTGGAATGAAGAAGGATGTAGCTGAGTTTGTTCTGAGGTGTCCTGTGTGTCAGCAGGTCAAGGCTGAGCACCAGAAACCTGCAGGAACAATGCAACCCTTACCCATACCACAGTGGAAGTGGGACCATGTGACCATGGACTTTTTTGTTGGCCTACCTAGGACAAACAAAGGACATGATTCCATTTGGGTAATTGTTGATAGGTTGACAAAGACAGCGCATTTCTTACCTGTCAAAACAACCTATTCTGCTGAAAGGTTATCCCAGATATATGTTCAAGAGATAGTGCGGTTGCACGGAGTTCCTGTCACTATAGTTTCTGACAGAGGTCCCCAGTTTACAAGTCGCTTTTGGGAACAGTTACACAGAGCCCTAGGCACCAAGCTAAGGTTTAGTATAGCCTTTCATCCTCAGACTGATGGACAGTCAGAAAGGACTATACAGACCTTAGAAGATCTGTTGAGAGCATGTGTTCTCCAGTTTACCGGGGGTTGGGATCTACATCTAAGCTTAATAGAGTTTGCCTATAACAATAGCTATCAACATAGCATTGATATGGCACCATATGAAGCCTTATATGGTAGACGTTGTAGATCACCCTTGTGTTGGTATGAAACTGGTGAGCACCAGTTGTTAGGCCCTGATCTTGTGCAGCAAACTACAGAAAAGATTAAAGTAATAAAACAACAGCTTAAGACTGCACAAGATAGACAGAAATCATATGCCGATAAACGTCGTAGACCCCTAGAATTCCAGGTTGGAGACAGAGTATATCTCAAGGTCTCACCGTGGAAAGGAGTCCTTCATTTTGGGAAGAAAGGAAAGTTAGCTCCTAGATTTATGGGACCTTATCCAATTGTTGAAAAAGTTGGAAAGGTGGCCTATAGACTAGAGTTACCTCAGGAGTTGCATAAGCTGCACCCTGTGTTTCACATTTCCATGCTGAGGAAATGTCATCCAGATACCGAGTCAGTTCTGCAACCTATGGAAGTAGAATTGAATGAAGATATAACGTATGAGGAGGGACCAGTGTCAATCCTCGATAACAGAACTAAAAAGTTAAAGAAGAAGGATATAAGCCTTGTAAAATTCCTCTGGAACCATTGTGGTGTTGAAGAAGCCACTTGGGAACTAGAAGATGAAATGAGAAGAAAATATCCTGCTCTTTTCTTATAATATGCTTTATCGATTTCGGGGACGAAATCCTTTTGAAGGGGTAAAGAATTTGTAACACCCTTGACCTGGGTTATGACCTAACCCTGGAAGTTTTGCCTAAAAATGTAATTAATATACTTGTGAACACTCCCTGGCATGTAATTAAGTTCCTCAGGAACATTTACTTTCAATTTTGCTCCTTTTTGTATAAAGTTGTAGCATTGTGTTGTATGCAGGGACCTTTGTGCAAATTACCCAGTTTAAGGGTTGAACTTGCAAAATTCACAAGATAAGATGTATCTCTGATGTTGAAACATCATGAGGATGGTTATGGTAAAATTTGAGGGATTTCCCAAGCTTGAGCACCAAGGTGCAGCTGTGGAAGCAATCCCCATGCTTAGAAACCCTAATTTGGGGTAAAGTGCAATTTACCCAAATTGAGGGGTCCAAGTTGTAATTCTTAATATCTAAAACATCTTTTAAGACTCTTGTCAATGGAAATGATGAAAGGGGCACATCAAAGATTGATCAGATAAGGAAAGATGAACTTTGTGGTAAAAGACACCTAATTTGGGTATAGAAACCTTTCATGGATGTACCCTAGTTGTAGGTTGGCTTCCTTTACCCTTAGATCTTGAAATTTCATGAGATTTGCATAAGGATAGATGAGTTTGAACGTGCCTTTGAGCAAGGAGGGACCTAGATGTGATTTCCAATCTTGTAAGGTCCTTAGGGTGTAAAAGGGGCTAAAGTATATAAGCCACCTCTTTACAAGATAAGTGAACGATCTTTCCTTTCCCTCATTCTCATCTCTTCTTGCTCAAACGGCCAAGGATAGCTCTGGAGCTCAGAGGGGCGACCAACCTGTTCTAGGTAAGAGAACCCCACCTTCTAGCTCGAATTCATGGAGGAATTCACTTTCTAAGGTTGGTTTTGTGGTTAGCTTACTTAGTTTTCTTGTTCTAGCCAACCAAACCAACGTTTCCTTGGAGAATTCACCTCTGACCAAGTTGTGGAAGCTCAAGGACGCCATTAAAGCTTGGAGCTTGAAGGCTTGGAGCTCTAAGATCAACCTTTAGGCGGGTTTTATAACTCTAAACTCATGCTTTATATGTATGCTTAATTCTTGCAATTTACTTGGTAAAATCTCCTTCTACCTCCCTTCTTCCTTGCACGTTTGCAAGCAAATCAGTGGAGGAACCGACCTTGCTATAGGTTGAAGATGAGGAGCGTGATTCCCTATGTTACTTTTTCAAACGACCTTGGACCCTTTTGGTCCAAACGGTTGCAAACCGTTTGGGTTCAAACGGTTTCAAACCGTTTGCTCTCAAACGGTCTTGCAAGACCGTTTGGATTGAAACGGTCTCAAGACCATTTGAAAGAGTTGACCAAGGGACGACCGTTTGAGGGTCTGTTCCTAACATATTGAATTTTATCTCTGCAAAGAATCAAAATCTAACTCTTAACCAATTGAGAGTTGAAGGCACTTCAACATGAAACCCTAATCGGGTGAAAAAGTGCTGATTTGGAACATAGATCTTGTTGAGTTTTGGGTTGAAGGACCCAAACGGTCTCAAGACCGTTTGGGGATTCCTCCAAACGGTCCTAAGACCGTTTGGGCACAACCCAAGACCGTTTGAAGGTCTAGGGTTGAGTTAATCTAATGGTTTGAAGGTCCAATTGTAGGAAATTGATGAATTGATGAAAATTGCTGATTTTGACCTAATTGGACTTCAACCTTAGTCAAAACGACTTGGATTTTGGTCAAACTTTGGGCAAACGGTCTCGAGACCGTTTGGATGATGTCCAAACGACCTCAAGACCGTTTGGGCCAAGTGTGAGCCCAATTGGAGGTCAATTGATAGGTTCAACCTTGAATTGATTCACATTGTTGAACATTGATGACCAATCAACTTGAAACCCTAATTGAGAACGATTGAACCCTAATTGGCTTGCAATTGAGGGTCAATTTGATGATTAAGTGACTAAGGCTAACCCTAATTGATTCAATTTATAAGTGGTTAGCATAGCTTTGATCAAATGAGGGCTTCAACACACATATCCATGAACATTGGTGACTTTTGAACCCCTTTGGAGGTCCAAACGGTCTCAAGACCGTTTGGGCTCAAACGACCTCAAGACCGTTTGGGCTCAAACGACCTCAAGGTCGATTGGTCCAAACGACCTCAAACCGATTGAAGCTCCAAACGGTTTGGAAGTCAACCCTTCCAAACGGTCTTCACCTCCAAACGGTCTCAAGACTGTTTGGATCCAAACGGTCTCAAGACCGTTTGGGTGGTTGAAACCGTTTGAAGGTTGAAACCGTTTGGAGATTGGTGATGGTTTGTACTTAACCATTTGATGATGTAATCAGTTCAATGGTGATCCAATCTAAACCCTAGTGGTAACCTAGATCATTAAGGGACTATGTGATTACTGAGTTAACCCATGATGGTGATCATGTGGCAAATTACCAAAATACCCTTGAAGGGTCTAAAAGGGGTAAAACCTTATTTTAATCAAACCCTAATCACATGATGTTGATGTTTTGGCTCATGTTAGTCAATGGAGACTTATCTCAACCTGATCTAGAGTGGTGTTGTCACCATCTACTAGTGAGAGGAGAGAGAAAGTATTTCTAGAGAGAGAAAGTATCCTAGAGAGAGAAAATACCCTTTTAAGGAGGAAACTCAAGTGAGATACTTCAAATACACATGAATGTGCATGCTTAGGGAATGACCCACCTATGTGAGGTCATGGAAACCCTATTTATAATATCTAATGGATCTTAATCCTAATTAAGAGCCTTAATGATGATGTTTCTCTTACATGATGATGTAATGAGTACAATTCACCATGGAGTGAATAGTAAACCCTAAGTTTAGGGTGAAGACATGAAAGATGAATAGTAAACCCTAATTGACAGGGTTATTGAATTAAACTCTAGTTGAGGGTGATTCCATGTGAAACCCTAGTTGAGGGTGATTCCATGTGAAACCCTAGTTGAGGGTGACTTCAAGTGAAACTCTAATTGGGAATGCAACCCTAATTGTTGAATTGTTTACTATTATCTGTTGAACTAACCATGCAGGTTGTTATGAGATGATGGTTACACCAGGTATGGAATACCATGTTATATTCATTGAAAGCATGTCTTAAGCTTTATGAATAGTGAATCATCTTGATGCACTGCTAAGTGACATCTTTTGTGATTTATGGGCTGTAAGAGCCATAAACACCCTCAAGGTCATGCTTGACAGATGACTTGTGATGAGATAATTGAGAACTGGTAATTGAAATGAGTTAGGCCTGCTACATTTTAGTATTCTCATATATAGCTGTGATGCTAATGTTTTTGTATGATGATATGAATACTGAATGTACCTAACTAATCAAGTGAAATGTAGAGCCCTGATCATAGATCCATCATTGTCAGAGTCTAAATGATGGTGAAACAGGTTTTCCTCAGGGAACTCCTGGATCACATACTTTTGAGTATGTGGGGTACATGGATGTGTAGAACCTTACATCCTAGTGTAGGTATTTGATGTAGATTCTTGTAGTCTGTCATACCTTCACTATAAAAGAAAAGGTGAGAGGATTTGATGTAGATTCATGGAGTCCATCATTCCCCACCACAAAGTCCGAAAGGTGAGATGTATCCCTACACTCCCTTAAAGACACAAACACCGCATCGATGAAAGATAAACAAGAAATCTTCTGATGATGAAGAGAGTACAGAATGCCACTGTAACTCTAAAAATAGCGAAGGACCAGAGTACCCTGGTGAGCTATTATAAAGACATCCCGCCAGATGTCAAACAATCAATCCTCTAACTGACTGAGGAAGGTGAAGGTCATGAGAATCCGGCTCTTTCGATGACCTAGTATGATACCGAGGTGACTTAACAGTGGTCGGTTGGAGTATGAGTGGTATACCTCATCTCCACAGGGCATAACGATAATGTTTGAAAAACATAATCAACAGCGTAGTATATCTGTTAGAATTATCTACGAATTATTTGATTGATGTTACCTTGAATAGCATAGAGGTTCTCATATTTTAATATTGATTGAACTCTGCTTATCATTAAACTGCTAGTGAATATCTTGAAGGCTTTTATTGCTTTAGTTATTCCCTGCTTTGCTTATAAAGCTTCTAGTGGAGAGTTATAACTCTCGCTGGGGCAATTATGTATAATTGTCTCACCCCGTAGACTTCTACTTTTTAGGTAGTCGTCGAAGACGGAGGAACAAGAACTCAGGTGACCAATCCCAGCAACAGCAACATCAGGAGCAGTAAATATCTCAGGTGGAGATCTAGCCTGCTTCATGGTGTAGTTAGAGTCAAGTCCTATGTGTCCTCTGTACTCTCAGGTCCTGGAGTGTTTTGAGTATGAATTCTTGAGAAGTTTTGTATCATGTTGTATATAATTACTCAAGAAGTAATTGTCAGTGATGTAAATGGTTAAATCCTTTTTCTATGGAAAAGGTTTGTGGTTTCAGGCTCTTGTCTCGAAAAGTTTTAAAATTCCCGTGATTTTTGTCTTCCGCTGTTTACCGATTGCTTCCGCACATGTTTAACTCGGGATTAATTCGTGGTTTGGAGATCGGAGCCCACAACACCGCTCTTTGCTTGTGAAGTCATAAATGTTATGGACTTTCACTGCCAACGTGAAATGGACCTGTAGGGTCACACACATAGGATTTAACTTGGAATAGGAGTTTGTCCACAAACATGTTTAGATTGATTACTAAAGGAGTTTAGTAGTTCAATTAAACACTCAATTAATTGATAGCTCAATATCATAGTGTTCAAGGTGTTGGACTGATTGATTAGAGTATCAGATTGATTGAAACTACAATTGACTGATTCTGCCCAATCTGTACTCCCAACCGATCGGCTCATGTGATGAACCGATCGGCTGAGCTTGGTGAACCGATCGGCTCAACTGGTGAGTCGATCGGCTCATGGATAGGGTGAATGATTTCTTCAAGTGTTGAAATGATCGGTTCAACTGTTATAACCAAGCAAGTTGGGAAAGTAGGATTGGTGAGAATTTCCTTTCATTTCACTTGCCCAATTTGATTAGAACAAGGATTGGTATTTGATACCAATTAGAAACAAAAGAAGGAAAGTTGATCGGGAACTGATCAGGACCACAAACCGACCGGTTCATAAGTGAACCGACCGGTTCATGGGTCCCAACCGATCGGTTGAGGTGTCAACCGACCGGCTCAGATCCCCAACCGACCGTTTCAGTTGTGAAACGATCAGTTCATTTTGCGAGTTAGTTGTTTTTTGTAGAAAATCTCAAACCCTTCTACTCCTGCTTTAGTCATGCATTGCCCGGGATAGAGAACCTTGTCCCATGACCCTCCTATATATAGGGGTATTGGGGGCTTCTCAAAGTACAACTCAGTGCAAACCATTTGCTCTGCAAAGTTGTCATTCTCTCTGGTTTTGGTAACTGAGAGAGAGCCTAAGAAAGTGCTACCCGATAAGGGAGGCACAGCAAGGGAAAGACAACTGCATAAAGCGACTGGTGGCAGGAGAGTGTGTTGGCAACTAGTACACCGACAGGAGGGTGCGACTCCTTCTGATTCCTTGTGGGACAAGGAGATCGGAGTTCCAAGCAGTCCGTCTGGACGACTGCAGAGGCGGGAGACCTCTGCCGCTCGGAGGACAACTGTCAATCCTGACAGTCCCGGTGAGATAGGAGTCTTCAGTCCCGGTGTGACCAGGAGCTGCACAGACACCGTCCAAGACCAGAGGTGAAGACCGTGCAAGGCGCAAGGTACTGTCGCAGAGCAAGCCTCGGGACAAGGTATGAATTCACAAACCATCTTTCCTATTGTATAGACATTGATGTGATTCCTTTTGTTCTGGGTTTTGGGAGAAAAATTTTATTTCCGCTACTTCTCTGCCTCCCGTAAAACCCAACAGTGGTATCAGAGCCACGTCAACTTCTCTATATTTTAGGATTATCGATATGATCGATTTTGGTTTGTCGCCTTTATTTATTGCATACGATGCGAATAAAATTGGCTTTATGCATGTCCAATCCACAAATCCCAAATAAACATATATGATATGTAATATTAATGCACTCGATACGCGTCACCCTTAAATGAGTTTTGTGGTGGATGTGTAGCATGGTTATGGCCTATAAACCCCTATATCTGTGTGTGGTTGTATGTGGTTGCTTGCATCTCGGTCTGCGCACTGATTCCCTTTCTCCTATTCCTGATGTAACTCGAAATAATTCGAGATTTCTATTCCTACTTTGCTCCCCCCGAATGTAACTCGGGGTTTCACAATTCAATTGTAAATAGGATAGATTTTTTTTCCTATCATGTCAAAGAACGGCGAACGGCCTGGCGGACGACCTGAGACGATCGGTTCAAGGCGTGAACTGATCGGTTGGTGTTCCAGACGACCGGTTCGAGGAGTGAGACGAGTGGGTGGTGACCTAAGGAGATGCACGATGACCGGTGAACCGATCGGCTGGAGGCGCCAGTCGATCGGTTGGTGGCACCCGAACAACCAACTTGATGGCAAGTCGATCAGTCATGGAGATGAGCTGATCAAACCCAGAAAGGCAGGCACATATTTCATCTTGTACAGGTTGCATGTGATGTAGACCTAGATGACCGTGATTCCTCTTGGCTAGAGGAATCACAATAGGATGGCCATAATCATTGCTTTTATTGTTTTGCATGTTTTCTGTGGGATATAGCATGTATATGATACATACTATATATTGTGGTGATTGGATATGTATATGTATATAAAAACCAAATCCCTCATTAAAATATTAAGTCTTTTACGCCTTCCATTAGCGGCACACATGGCAAACTCGATCGACCAAGCGTAGGTTACGCCAAAGTGTGGTGCGCCGCCCATCTTGTGGAAGTGTGAAGGGTCAACATGTAGGTTCTGCCAAAGCAGGGTGTATATTTACCGTGTCGGCTTTTGGGATAGACTTAACTGGTGATTCTTAGAGCGTCTAAGCCCAGAGGCAGGGAATGTTCATGGCAAGGTGTTGTGCATGTTCATTCATCAAGAGTTGCATATGATGCAATTGGCATGATGGCCTACCTAAATAGTCAAGATTATGGGCGATCAGCCAAAGCTGACTCATGACTTGATGAAATATGGATCTTGACCCACTAGAAGATTGTGCGCTGCAATCTTCCAAATTGATGGTGAGGGCTATCAATTTGAGTCAAAATAGTGGGAGCGGTAATTAATTAAAGGCCAAATTAACTATCGTCAAATTTTGTTCAAATCAAATCAAAAGGAGTTTTGACAAATGCAATTTTCTCTTGTAGAATGGCAAAGAATCATATTTTAAAACGGGCAAATTAATTGAGAATAAATTCCATAACTGGTTGAGGACTGTGAGAAGTGTTCTGCACAATCCAGATATACCAGGAGCCTTTAAATCCACTCGATGTATGCTTAATGTGTTGATGAAGAAGAAAGAAAGTTCATTGATAGAGATCAATGGAATGAAAGGTGAGGGAGAGAAGGGTTCTCTCGCCAAACCGATTTCTTCTACATGGAGAGGATGGAAGAAATGATGGAAGAAGAAGTCAGAGATAGAGATCTCTACTTCTGGTGTATACGTAATAGATATTAACTTTACTACTTCTTCGTCATGGGTACTTGATACCGGATGTGGATCTCACATTTGTTCAAATGTAAAGGATCTTAAGAGAAGTAGGCCTTTGGGGAAAGGCGAGGTTGAACTACGTGTTGCCAATGGGGCAAGAGTTGTCGCCAGTGCCGTAGAAACCTATGAGTTAACTCTACCAGGTGGGCTAATAATAGAGTTGAAGAACTGCTATTATGTACCTGCCATAAATAGGAATATCATTTTCGTCTCTTGTTTGGACAAAGATGGATTTGAATTTCTTATTAAGAATGGAAAATGTTCCATTTCTAAAGATGGGATCTTTTATGGCAGTGCCCCAATGTCTTATGGTTTATACTTGATAGATCTAGAGACAAGTGTATACAACGTAAACATCAAAAGGCAAAAACTCAACAACTCAAACAAAACATATCTTTGGCATTGTCGTCTAGGGCACATAAATGAGAACCACATTTCTAGACTCCATAAAGATGGTTATCTAGACTCTTTTGATTATGAATCAATAGAGACATGTGAATCTTGTTTATTGGGCAAGATGACCAAGACTCCCCTTTTAGGTAAAGGTGAGAGAGCTAGTGATCTATTAGGACTCATACATACTGATGTATGTGGGCCTTTTAGAACTAATGCCAGAAATGGGTGTCAATACTTCATTACCTTCACTGATGATTTCAGTAGGTATGGCTATGTGTACCTGATGAAGCATAAGTCAGAAACCCTTGAAAGGTTCAAGGATTTCATGAATGAAGTACAGAACCAACTTGGTAAAAGTATTAAGGCACTTCGATCCGATCGAGGTGGAGAATACTTAAGCCAGGAGTTTGAGGACCTTCTGCGAGCTCGTGGTATTGTATCACAATGGACTCCGCCTGGAACACCACAGCATAACGGTGTGTCTGAAAAAAGGAATCGCACATTGTTGGATATGGTGCGATCAATGATGAGTTTTGCTAATCTTTCGATTTCTTTCTGGGGTCATGCTCTTAAAACTGCCGTGTTTACACTTAATCGAGTACCATCTAAATCGGTTCAAAAGACACCATATGAGATATGGACTGGTAAGCGTCCCAATTTGTCTTTTATGAAGATTTGGGGTTGTGAGGCTTACGTTAGGAAAATGTTTCCTGATAAGCTTGGACCCAAGTCTGATAAATGTTATTTTGTTGGATATCCCAAGGAGACCAAGAGATATTATCTATACCACCCTACTGACAACAAAGTGTTTGTTGCCAGGGATGCTGTGTTCCTGAAAAAGGAACTTATTTCCAAAGGAAGCAGTGGGAGGAAAATAGAGCTTGAAGAGGTTCAAGCCTAACAAGAAAACATAGAATCGGTAGATGTACAAGAGGAAAATGGAGATTCACAAGGTGTTGTGGAATCTCAATCTCCTCAGGTAACACAAGGACCTCGTAGATCTAGTAGGACCCACCTTGAACCTGAGAGGTTTGGATACCTTGTGACTCAGGAAGGTGGTGAGTTGATCATAGATGATGATCCAACTACCTATGTAGAGGCTATGGAGGGACTAGATTCTGAGAAATGGCTTGAAGCCATGAGATCCGAGATGGAATCCATGTACTCCAACAAAGTATGGACTTTGGTGGAACCACCCGAAGGGGTAAAACCCATAGGGTGCAAGTGGGTCTTCAAGAAGAAGACCGACATGGATGGCAATGTGCAAACTTATAAAGGCAGATTGGTTGCGAAGGGATTTGGACAAGTTCAAGGTGTTGACTATGACGAAACCTTTTCTCCAGTTGCCATGATTAAGTCCATCAGGATCATGCTTGTTATTGCAGCTTACTATGACTATGAGATTTGGCAGATGGATGTTAAAACCGCATTCCTTAACGGGAATATAAATGAGAATGTGTACATGACACAGCCTGAAGGTTTTGTAGATCCAAAGAATGCCAATAAAGTCTATAAGTTGCAAAGGTCAATCTATGGATTGAAGCAAGCATCTCGGAGTTGGAATCTTCGATTTGATGAGGAAGTCAAAGTGTTTTCCTTTACTCAAAATGAAGATGAACCTTGTGTGTACAAGAAGGTTAGTGGGAAATTGACCACATTCCTCATATTGTATGTGGATGACATAATTTTGATGGGGAATGATATCTTAGCCTTAGAGAAGGTAAAGACTTGGCTTGGGAATACTTTCTCAATGAAGGACTTAGGAGAAGCATCCTACATTCTAGGAATTAAGATCTATAGAGATAGATCTAGAAGGCTTCTCGGACTAAGTCAAAGCACGTATATCGACAAAGTGTTGAAGCGGTTCAACATGGAGAACTCAAAGAGAGGCAACGTCCCCATGCTACATGGAGTCACCGTCTCTAGAGATCAATGTCCCCAATCTTGTGAAGAGAGGGAGCGTATGAATAGGATCCCATATGCATCAGCCATCGGATCAATCATGTACGCTATGTTGTGCACACGCCCATACGTCTCGTATGCTCTCAGCATGATGAGCAGGTACCAGTCAGATCTCGAGGATGCTCACTTGACAGCCGTAAAGAACATCCTCAAGTACTTGCGAAGGACTAAGGATCAGTTTCTTGTTTACGGCGGTGAGGAAGAGCTGGTTGTAAAGGGTTACACCGATGCAAGCTTCCAAACCGATAAAGATGATTACAGATCGCAATCAAGATTTGAATTTTGCCTTAATAATGGAGCTGTGAGCTGGAAGAGTTCCAAGCAAGAAACAGTTGCCGATTCTACTATAGAGGCCGAGTATATTGTTGCTTCACATGCAGCAAAGGAGGTTGTATGGATCAGGAAGTTTATTTCTGAACTTGGTGTAGTTCCCAGTAGCTGTGATGCAATTGAGCTTTATTGTGACAATAATGGAGCTATTGCACAAGCTAAGGAACCCAGATCACATCAACGGTCCAAGCACATACTGTGGCGCTTCCATCTCATATGAGAGATCATACAACGAGGAGATGTGAAGATTTGCAAAGTACCAACTGAAGACAACATAGCTGATCCACTGACTAAGGCCCTTTCTCAGCAGAAGCATGATGGTCATGCTAGGTCACAAGGACTGAGGTTCCTTGGTGACTGGCTCTAAGTGCAAGTGGGAGTATGTTGGTATGTATGCCCATAGAGCAAGTCATATGATGATTGTAATGGGATACTTTGTAAATGATTTGAATAATAATAAAGGCAATTTTTGATCTATATGTTTAAACTATTTCTGAGATGATAGTGTAACATGATAGATGTCTAAAGAATTGTTTTACTCAATGACGTATGCTTTTGGGTTGAGGACCTAAACGATGAGATCATACGGATGTTAAGAGTATACATTCTTGTTTGGTCCCTAGTCAGTTGCTATTGTGGAAATAACCATAAACATCAATAACACTAAAGACTAGATTGTGTGTTGGTTGATGATAGAATCTCATTAGTCATGATATGGTGATATCAAACCAAGCACATAGGTATTTGTTAGAGAACAGGGTACCAGACAGACCCACCATGAGAGTGACACATGGAACCATGACTTGGTAGTCACAGTCAGCTCTCAAAGTGATGGTGGTGAGTGTGATTCTTAGACCTGAAATCACTACACTCAACACATGTCGTTGGGTACACTTTGACATCATCAATCGCAGTCCTGAAACATGGGTTGTTATAAAGGTGATGATTGGGTGGCTTTGACACATGGGCCTTTTGAGGGGTGAGTGATAGATATGGGATTTGTCCCTCCTGAGGGAGTTTAATGTCCTTGGCCACTTGATGAGTAGGATTGAGAAAGGCATGTGCATGCACGTGTGAATCAATATGTGTTATTGATGTCACACACATCTCACCCAGTCTGCTCTGAGATCAAGGAAATGAATGAATGTTGACAGGATGACTGCTCCATGCCTCGAGTTCATTCAGGATATCAGTGACAAAGGAATTATACATTCACTATAACACCATTCACGGATTGTAGGATTGAAAGTTGTTCTCCAAGTTTCTATTTCACTTGGGTAGCACTGATGTGTGACTAGGCACCGCTCTTTGCTTGTGAAGTCATAAATGTTATGGACTTTCACTGCCAACGTGAAATGGACATGTAGGGTCACACACATAGGATTTAACCTGGAATAGGAGTTTGTCAACAAACATGTTTAGATTGATTACTAAAGGAGTTTAGTAGTTCAATTAAACACTCAATTAATTTATAGCTCACTATCATAGTGTTCAAGGTGTTGGACTGATTGATTAGAGTATCAGATTGATTGAAACTGCAATTGACTGATTCTGTACAATCTGTACTCCCAACAGATCGGCTCATGTGATGAACCGATCGGCTGAGCTTGGTGAACCGATCGGCTCAACTAGTGAGTCGATCGGCTCATGGATAGGGTGAACGATTGCTTCAAGTGTTGAAATGATCGGTTCAACTGTTGCAACCAAGCAAGTTGGGAAAGTTGGATTGGTGAGAATTTCCTTTCGTTTCACTTGCCCAATTTGATTGGAACAAGGATTGGTATTTGATACCAATTAGAAACAAAAGAAGGAAAGTCGATCGGGAACTGATCAGGACCACGAACCGACCGATTCATGGGTCCCAACCGATCGGTTGAGGTGTCAACCGACCGGCTCAGATCCCCAACCGACCATTTCAGTTGTGAAACGATCGATTCATTTTGCGAGTTGGTTGTTTTTTGTGGAAAATCACAAACCCTTCTACTCCTGCTTTAGTCCCGCATTGCCCAGGATAGAGAACCCCATCCCATGACCCTCCTATATATAGGGGTATTGGGGGCTTCTCAAAGTACAACTCAGTGCAAACCAGTTGCTATACAAAGTTGTCGTTCTCTCTGGTTTTGGTAACCGAGAGAGAGCCTGAGCCTACCCGATAAGGGAGGCACAGTAAGGGAAAGACAACTGTGGAAAGCGACTAGTGGCAGGAGAGTGTGTTGATGACTAGTATGCTGACAGGAGGGTGCGACTCCTTCCTATTCCTTATGGGACAAGGAGATCGGAGTTCCAGGCAGTCTGTGTGGACGACTGCAAAGGCGGGAGACCTCTACCGCTCGGAGGACAACTGTCAATCCTGACAGTCCCGGTGAGATAGGGGTCTTCAGTCCCGGTGCGACCAGGAGCTGCACAGACACCGTCCAAGACCGGAGGTGAAGACCGCGCAAGGCACGAGGTACTGTCGCCGAGCAAGCATCCGGATAAGGTATGAATTCACAAACCATATTTCCTATTGTATAGACGTTGACGCGATTCCTTTTATTCTGGGTTTTGGGAGAAAATTTTTGTTTCCGCTGCTTCTCTGCCTCCCGTAAAACCCAACAACCTACTCCTCCAATGGGTCCATCAGTCCTTCACATTTGTAGCACCATCAGTAGTGCCCTTGAAGGGATGCAAATTGGCTCCTTGCATCCTCCTTTTCTAGTTCGCTTGGCTGCATCATTGGCAAGATGGTTACCATTCCTGATAAACGACATTCAGTTGCACAGGGTCCCCTCCCCTTGTGCCTTGGAACTATCTATTGTGCATTGCTCCCTTGTGTGTGGAGTCCATTTCCCTTAGCAAAAGGCCACTTGCGGTTGCCCTCCAACCAACTGTCATCGGCCATTGCTCGATCGTGGCACGGTTCCCTCCTGGAACCGTCACAATGCGACATGATTGTGCGTCCAGGCTGCTCAGTCATCCTCTAGGAGAATCAGAATTGAGGGAGTGCTCCCCTCTAGATCTATCTCCTCCATAACTTCCACATGATTTGTGATTGCCACGGGAGTCAGGTGAGCCTTCTTGTTCACCCGATCAATATCAATCATCATAGCATAAATATACCAATTAGTTTGGGACTCCTACATTCAAGACTCCTCCTCTAGGATCTCAGTGTAGTGTCACACTTCCTCAGGTGAAAACTCTTCACTTGGAGTGGACATCAACTGTCCCCACTCTGTTTGGGAAACCATGGCTTTCAGGTACTGCAAGGGAGCAACCTGAGAGGGCTCCCCCTCATTCTGCTCAAACATAAGGGAAAATAGTTTCTCCTTATGGTGGCACTCTGCCATCCGGTGTGGTCCTCCATAAAGGAAACAACCCGAGGGTTTCTTCCTACCATTTTTTTCAGAAGGCTTGGATGCACCTTCTCCCGAAGAGTGTTGAGATTGTGAGAGAGAGGTTGCAGGGCAGTTTCAGTCTGGGTGGCGACATTGCAGACACTAGGCCCGGTGGAGTCAGATGACTTGTCACCCTCCATGCCATCTTGTTGACTCAAGGTCAATTAGGTCAATGTTGAATCACATCTAAATTGACTAAATCCGTGTTTTGATGATGACTAACCATTCCACATATTGGTTTCTAACGTTTCTACTTGAGTGATTTTAGATTGGGTATAAACACACTCCAAATGCCCTAACTTGCACATATCAAATTGGAGAAAAGACTAGTCAAGTCAATACAAGTGCACATTTTTGTAATATGATGTAAATCCATTAGAATCATGTTGTAAATCACTTGTAATGATTGTATGACTTGTAATTAAGCTTAGAAAAAATCAGGAGCACTTAGATCGAATGTTTAAGCACTCAAAAGCCATTTTTCAAAATTCACATCAGGTTGTTCATCGGTCGAGTTCTATGAGTTGCAAACTCGACCGATCCTGATTGGATATTGAAAATGACTTTTAATCATTCGAGTTTACACTACACAGAACTCAACCAATGGAGTAGTTGACCAATTTGATTTTCATTGGTCAGTCAAGTTTTCCCAGGACAAACTCGACCGATGGTATGAATGTCGACTTTGTCTTTTACTCTATCGGTCGAGTTACCCTTATAGAAACTCGACCGATTGCACTGTACGGAAAAGTGCTTCTAGCCATTGTGGAGTTGCAACAAGTGAAAATATAACTGTTGCAAGCCACAAAATGTCTAGTTTTCATTCTCAAGTGTTCCCAAAGGCTAAGAGGCATCCCCAGCTATAAATAGGACCCCTTGGGCTTCATTCCAAGGTTGAGCATTCATTGCAAAACTTTATGTGAGGTTCCTATTCTATAGTTGAGTGCTTCCTACAGCCTCCTCTCTCTCTAAGCTTAATCACTTGTTACATTCATTAGAGTGAGTAGGAAATCTATAAGAGAGCTAGTCCTACATGTATATCTTGTGAGGCTCTCACTTCCACCACCTCCCTATCTCTCATTTCAACCATGAAGATGAAGGTTTTCTCTCTTGGCTAAGAGAGGTGAAGAAGAACAAGGGAAGGCGCCCCTTAGTGAAGATCAAGGTTGAAGACTTAGAGCAAAGAGTGGGTGTTATGTGATTTGTATATCATCTTTTCACATGTTATCACACACAAATTTGGTTCTTTCTAGTATAATTCAGTCTCTTTCATATTAGTTTTGCCATCTTTTTTGTTGTTCTATGTGTCCCATAACTTGTATTGCAAATTTTCCACAAAAAGGACTAAATTCAGATGTTATTTCTACAGAAACAGAAGAATGCACGGCGTGCAAACTCAGACGCATGGCGTGTACCATTCCAGAAAAAAGACTGGTTCACTGAAGCAGTAAAGTGCACGGCGTGCAACATTCCAGAGAAAGTTCGGTCTGTTCAGACAACAGAATGCACGGCGTGCACGATGAGAACGCACGGTGTGCGAGATTCCAGAAATGTACAGAAGACGAAGACACGGCGTGCATTTCCAAAATGTACGGCGTGCATCTGGAGCGTAGACTGCTGAAGAAAGTTCTGGAAAGTCGCACGGCGTGCAATTCCTCAGTGCACGCCGTACACGGATCAGCCGGATGTCAACTGCACTGCAGGTGCACGGCGTGCACCTGGCAGTTTCAGAAATCTGAAATTTCAGAATACGATTTTAAAAGAAAGAGGGAAGCTGAGGGACAGTTACTTTCAACCATTTGGGGAGTTTCTCTCATCCCAAAGACAGAGGAGAGAAGAGGGAGGCGATTTGGTAGGAAACTAAGGTGGTTTCTTGCACAAAGATACCATTTCTTCTTCTCCACTTCTCCTTAGTCTTCTTCAAGGTGCAGCCAAGCGTTCCCAACTCTGAGCAACTTCTTGAGAGAGGAGTTAGCCTGACTTGGAGCAACTAAAGAAGGGCAATTTCGTCCTAAAGCCGGAATTCTTGCTTCTTGTGGTTACATCTTCAGTTCTCCTTGTCTTTTCTTCTCTAAACCATGTCTAGTACTAAAAATTCTGTAGCAAATCTGTTGTACATTGTTATGGACGAGTAGACCTTCTTTTCTTGGGCATGGGAGAGTAAGTCCCATGTCATAGCATGTAATGAACAAGTAATTTCATACTAAATGCATTTGTTTCTTGTTTCTTACCTTGAGAATGTCGGTTTACTCTTTTTCCTTGCATGTACTGCTGGCCACTTTATATGCATATTTTCTGCTTTCTTGCTTAGTTTGAGAAGACAAGTAGGAAAGTATGGAGGCGCTCTTCTTGGCAACTCTTCTTATTCTACGAGAGTAGGGAGGAATGAGTTGAGGACCTATTTGTGATAATAAATGAAATTCATGCATGAGAGTGTTGTTTTGAGTTACGATCGTTACATTTACACCGCGAGGTGAAATGTAACACAACTTTTCCTTAAAAAGTGATCTTATGTTTGTTTAAATTATCTTGTTCTCTTGATTGCTATGGTATGTGAGTGAAATCCTAATGTCCAAGATTCATTAACTTTCTAAAATTGAACTTTCCTTGTAATCCTTGTTTGTTAATTAAAATCTGAAATTCTTGTAGTTAAAACCAAATTCTAATGCTTTTAGAACAAATCTCTTCTACTCTTTAAAATCGATCTAGATTGTTGAACTTTAGTATTGTTGCGTTCAATTAAATTATCTCATCTCCTTATGTTCGACCTTGACTATACTACCTCCGTATACTTGCGGAGTTTGGTTAAGTTGAGTAAACTATCCATTCTTGGATTGAAACTCGTTTGTGTAAACAACCAACAAGTTTTTGGCGTCGTTGTCGGGGAGCTACTGTAATTTAATTGGAGTAATAAGTACTATTTAGTATTCGAGACTAGACCATCATTAATCATTTTCGAATTTCCATATACCTCTTAGTGTGTTCTTAATTTCTCTTGTTATTTTTCAGGTTGTATGCGTCGTTCACAACGAGGTCTCCAAACATCCGCTTTGCTAGACCTTGAAATAGAGCGAACTCTTTCAAGTTTGAGGAGAACAAGAAGAGTGGAAAAACCACTATTTGAAGGTACTTCACCGTCACCACCGCCATCATCACCACCACCATCTTCTTCATCTTCTGTAGTAGATACTCCAAGTATTTCATCCATGGAGTACGACCGCCCTCTGAAAGATTTCACTATGTCGGTTGCCACAAATATTTGTGGAGCCATCGACCTACCTACTGTGGAAGCAAATAACTTTTCAATTGCCCCTTCCATGATGCAAATGATTCAGCAAAATCGTTTCAGGGGTACAGCCAATGAAGACCCAAGTCTTCATATTGCAGAATTTCTGGAATATCTGAATACTTTTAAGATTAATGGAGTGACCACTGATGGAATCAGGATAATGTTATTTCCCTTCACTCTAAGAGATAGAGCCAAGGCGTGGCTTTTTCTCTTCCCAAGAAGTCTATTAGAAGTTGGGACCAATTACTTAATGCTTTCCTTGCAAAGTACTTTCCGCCAAGCAAGACGGCTCACTTGAGGAACCAGCTTACAAATTTCTCCCAAAGTGAAGGAGAAACCTTATATGATACATGGGAACGGTTCAAGGATCTCCAACGCCTTTGCCTGCACCATGGTTTGACAAACTGGCTCTTTCTGCAAACCTTCTGCAATGGACTGTTTTACAATACTCGGTTGACTCTAGATGCCGCAGCTGGCGGTGCACTAATGACCAAGTCCTATAGAGTGGCCTATGATATCATTGAAGATATATCACTCAATCACTGCCAATGGGGAGGAGATAGAGGAGCTAAATCCACCTCTACAGCAAGCTCTTCTTCCGAGAAGCAAGGAGGAAAGCATACTATTGATGTCGTTGATCTAATTGCTGCAAAGCTAGATGTGCTTACACAAAAATTTGAGAAGATGGCCACTCTGCCAATTCAATCTGCTGAAGCAACGTGTGAAGCTTGTGGTAATATAGGACATACTTCTTCCTCTTGTTTTGCCCCTAATGCTGTGGAAGGAAATTTTGAACAGGTTAATGTAGTTGGGATGCAAGGAAACAAACAATACAACCCTTATTCCAACCAATATAATCCGGGATGGAGAGATCACCCTAATTTCTCTTACCGGAATGCAAGCAACACCCAAAATTTCCAACAAGGGCAGCAACATGTAAACCGTCAAGGAAATCCGCCGGGTTTCAATAACAGGGGTTTTCAACAGCAACAACAACCCCAAGGTTCTTCTTTGGAAGCTATGATGGAGAAGTTCATATCAACACAGATGCAACAAAATGAGGAACTCCGAGGAAATGATAAGCTTTTAAAAGATGCTATTGTGCAACTCTCTGCAAAAGTAGATGGAATTTCCACCCACACCAAGATGTTGGAAAATCAGATAGCACAACAAGCTTTGAGTCAACAAAGGACTCCACAATCTGGTTCTCTTCCAAGTCAGCCGGAAGTAAACCCAAGGCAGCAAGCCCATGCTATTATCTTAATAAGCGGAGTCGAAATTGAAAGACCTTCTCCATCTGAGGAGAAGAACATGAAGCAAACTGTTGAAGAAGAGGCCAACACTCCAAATCACAACGAAGAGAAAGGTAAAGCTGAAATACGACCTTCTTTCAAAGCTAATGCACCTTTTCCTCAAAGATTAGCCAATAAGAAGGAAGACCAGAAATTTAGGAAATTTGTAGACATAATCAACAAATTGCATGTAAACCTTCCTTTTGCTGAAGTTATTGCTGAAATGCCTTCTTATGCAAAATTCTTAAAAGACATTCTGACTAAAAGAAGAAAGGTTGATCAAGTAGAAACTGTAATGCTTTCTGAAAGAGTAAGCTCTATTATTCAGAATCGTCTCCCTCAAAAGCTTGATGATTTGGGAGCATTCACACTGCCTTGCAAGATTAATGACACCACTTTTGACAAAGGTTTAGTAGATCTCGGTGTGAGTATCAGCCTCATTCCATTTACCTTATGGCAAGAATTAGATCTTGGGGATTTGAAGCCCACAAGAATGGATATTGAATTAGTTGATCACTCTATTAAATATCCAAAAGGTATGGTGGAAGATGTACTTGTACAAATTGGGAAATTCTATATACCTTGTGATTTTATTGTTCTTGACATGGCAGAAGTTCCTTCCAACCCTGTTCTTTTTAGGAGGCCTTTCTTGAGAACTGTCGGATGTCTTATTGATGTCCGGGAAGGGAAGCTCACTTTACGTGTTGGGGAAGAGGCCATGGAATTTTCTATCTATGAAGCTATGAAAGCACATGCACGTGTTGAAGAAATATGCTTGCTTGATATTGTTGATCCTGTTGAGAATGATAGTGAAGATGATGTCGATTTGATGGTTAATCTTTATGATGATGAAGCAACCGAATTCAATAATTCTAAAATTTCTGGAGCACTTTCTATTTCTAAAGCAATAGCTATTGATGAAGATGCTCCACTTGTTGAAGACAAAATTGATGAAAGTACAGCAGGCAAAAAGGTAGAATTAAAATCCCTTCCACCTGGGCTAAGGTATGCATTTCTTGACCCAAATTCTACATCTCCTGTCATAATAAATAGTGAACTAACCAATGATCAAGAAAATAAATTGCTTGCCGAATTGCGTTTGTACAAAGATGTCATTGGTTACTCCATAGAGGATTTAAAAGGCATTCATCCTTCCATTTGTATGCACATAATAAATATGGAAGATGATGCTAAACCAACTGTTGAACCACCTAGACGTTTAAATCAAAATATGCTTGAGGTGGTAAAGAAAGAAATTTTCTAGTTAATTGACGCTGGAATCATATATCCAATAAGTGACATCCCTTGGGTTAGTGCTATTCACGTGGTACCTAAGAAGGGGGGTGCAACTGTCATTAAAGGAGATAATGATGAGTTAATACAAAAACACATGGTTACCGGCTGGCGTATGTGTATTGACT
Source organism: Alisma plantago-aquatica (assembly GCA_963693085.1). NCBI lineage: Eukaryota > Viridiplantae > Streptophyta > Magnoliopsida > Alismatales > Alismataceae > Alisma > Alisma plantago-aquatica. The sequence goes on from OY856414.1 coordinate 346,722,669, forward strand.
ATAGGCGTTTGAATAAAGCAACCCGCAAAGATCATTTCCCTTTGCCTTTTATTGATTTGATGCTTGAACGTCTTGCCAAGCATTCGTATTTATGTTACTTGGATGGGTATTCAGGTTTTTTTTAGATTCCCATATATCCCCCCGACCAAGAAAAGACCACTGTCACATGCACTTATGGAACATATGCGTATCGCCGTATGCCGTTTGGTCTTTGTAATGCTCCCGCTACTTTTCAGCTGTGCATTATGGCTATATTCTCCGATTTTATTGAAAATATAATGGAGATTTTTATGGACGATTTTAGCGTGTACGGCAATTCTTTTAATCAATGCTTATTAAATATGTCTCCTGTCTTAGCCCGCTGTAAAAAGGTCAACCTAGTACTAAACTGGGAGAAGTGCCATTTTATGGTACAATCCGGTGTAGTACTAGGACATGTGGTATCTAACAAGGGTATTGAAGTGGACAGGGCAAAGGTCGAAGCAATTGATAAGATGTCTACTCCATCTTCGGTAAAAGACATTCGTAGCTTTTTAGGACATGTAGGTTTTTATAGAAGATTCATTAAAGACTTTTCGAAAATTGCAAAGCCGCTATGTTCTCTTCTTGCAAAAGACACAGAATTTGTATTTGATGATGATTGCCAAGAAGCCTTTTCAAAACTCAAAGAGGCTCTCATTTCAGCCCCAATTATCCAGCCTCCAGATTGGGATTCTCCCTTTGAACTCATGTGCGATGTGAGTGATTATGCAGTGGGAGCTGTTTTGGGACAGCGGAGAGACAAGAAGATTCATGCCATCTATTATGCCAGCAAAACTCTCGATGAAGCACAAATCAATTATACGACCACGGAGAAAGAAATGCTTGCGATCGTACATGCTTTCGACAAGTTCCGACAGTACTTAGTAGGATTAAAAATGATTGTGTACACTGGTCATGCTGCCATCAAGTATTTGCTGAATAAGAAAGATGCCAAACCACACCTCATTCGATGGATACTTCTCCTGCAAGAATTTGATCTTGAAATCTGAGACAAAAAGAGTACCGAGAATAGTGTTGCTGATCACCTCTCTAGATTGACCATGGAAGCTGGAGATTTATTGCCAATTCAAGATCATTTGCCTATTGAGAAACTTTACGCATTATCGTCTATCCAAGCACCATGGTTTGCAGACATTGCTAATTTTCTTGCTACTGGACAGCTACCTCCGAGTTTGACATATCAACAAAAGAAGAAATTCTTTCATGACGTAAAGTTCTATTACTGGGATGACCTGTTGCTATTCAAGCATGGAAGCGATGGGCTAATCCGGAGATGTGTCGTTGAAGAGGAAGTCCCAAGTATCATTGCTGATTGCCATGCCTCTCCTTATGGAGGTCATTTTGGAGGAGAAAAGACCGCTGCAAAAATACTTCAAGCCGGTTTCTACTGGCCCACATTATTTAAAGATGTCAATCTATTCATCAAATCTTGTGATAGGTGTCAAAGAACAGGAGGCATATCCCGCCGAGATGACATGCCACTCAACTCTATTCTAGAAGTTGAGGTGTTCGATGTATGGGGAGTGGATTACATGGGACCATTCCCGTCTTCCTGTGGATATCAATATATTCTTGTTGCTTGTGAATACGTTGCTAAATGGGTTGAAGCCATTCCAACCCAAGCACCGGACGCCAAATCTGTAATTAAGCTTTTCCAAAAGATTATATTCCCTCGGTTTGGAGTTCCACGTGCCGTTATTTTTTATGGAGGCACACACTTTGCTGAAAAACAATTCAACAATCTTCTCTCTAAGTATGGTGTGACTCATAAAATCTCTACGCCCTATCATCCCCAAACATCTGGGTAAGTAGAGATTTCAAACAGGCAACTGAAGACTATTCTTGAAAAGACTATCTCTAGTTCAAGGAAAGATTGGGCACTAAAGATTGATGATGCATTATGGGCTTATCGCACAGCCTACAAAACCATCATTGGGACTACTCCATTCAAGCTAATCTATGGCAAATCATGTCACCTTCCGCTCGAATTGGAGCACCGCACTTTATGGGCAATAAAGTTCTTGAAGTTTGACATGAAAAGAGCAGGAGAAAAGCGTCTGTTGCAGCTGCAGGAGCTTGAAGAACTTCGTCTTGATGCATATGAGAATGCAAAGTTGTATAAAGAAAGAACAAAAGCTTGGCATGACAAAAGAATTCGTAGGAAGGACTTCCAAGAAGGAGATAAAGTATTGTTATTCAACTCTAGATTGAAGCTTTTTCCAGGAAAGTTGAAATCCAAGTGGTCCGGCCCGTTCCTAGTACTCAAGATTTTTCCATTTGGAGTTGTAGAACTCCAAGGCAAAGATGGAACTTTCAAAGTCAATGGACAACGCTGCAAATGCTACTCAAGTGGAGAAGATGTAGACTTGCTCCCTACAAGATGCTTGAAGTTTTAGAAAAAGTCTTACTCCGGACTCTAAATGGAGGACCTCGTGGGAGTTGACCCCACATTAGGATAGATTTCTTTTAAGTTTTTCAAATCAAAAACACTCTTTAATTTCGCTAATAAGCCTGTCATGGATGAATGTAATAATTTAGACTTAATTTCTACTCAATCCATCATAGTTTACTGCTGACTGACTGCAATTTTCTGCAGAAATCGCAAAGTGCACAACGTGCAAATCAGAATGCACGGTGTGCACTTCAATACAAAATACAGCAAAAACGTTCTGGAAACTGACACGGCGTGCACTTTCAAATTGCACGACGTGCACCTGGTATGCGAGACCTACAGGAAACTTTCTGGAAACATGCACGCCGTGCACCACAAAAACGCACGCCGTGCAGCTGGAGATTTGGTGGTCTAGAAACTTTCTGGAAACTAACACACCGTGCATATTCAACATGCACGGCGTGCACCTGGGAAGTAAAAAGTTCGGCAACTTTCTGGAAACGTGCACGACGTGCATTTAATAACTGCATGGCGTGTACCTGATCTTCGAGATTGCTGTAAAGTTTCTGGAAACTTGCACGGCGTGCAATGTCCACACGCACGCCGTGCACCTGGGCGATGGAAATCTGTAAATGTTCTGGAATCTCGCACGGCGTGCATTGTCAAAACGCACGCCGTGCACCTGGACGTAAAGGAGAATTTACAATCTTGACTTTACAGAATCACACGACGTGCATTCAAAATGCACGCCGTGCACCTTTAAGTAAAGTATAGACAAAAAGGGTCGGAGTGCACGACCTAATCACTCTAACCCTAGAGCTGTGCACTCTGACCCTAGCAGCCGCCCGTCAGTCGTGCAACCAAACCCTAGCCGTTGTCTGCAGCCGTGCACCACCAGCCTCTCAGCCGTGCACCGCTCCGCCTCATTCCGCAGCCGTGCGAAAGCATCCTGCAGGTCGGCCGCCTTCTCGTTTCGAGCCGCCTCTTTTCCGTGTCGTCGTCATTTCCTCCGTCCAGTAAGTAGCCCCAACGGCTGGATCTTGGCGACCACCGATGTTCTTCTCCACGCCAGCAGCTACTCCTTCAGCCGTGCACAGCACCATCGCCGTCTCTAGCTACCAGTAGCACCATCAAGCCTCCGCCGACATACCTCCACCTCGTTCTTCTTTTCTCCGCACAACAGCAATGCATCGCCGTCGTCAAGCCAGCCGCAAAGCCGCCGGCGTGCCACCCCACCGCCACAACAAGCTTCTCAGTCGACCAAGCCAGCCTCAGCCGCACAACAGCCACCCCGCCGCCACACCAGCATCCACGTTGGACGTCCTAGCTGTCGTCTGTGCAGATCTTGAATTTTGCCCCATTTCTGTAGGTCCAAGACGTGCACTGAAACTGCACATTGTGCGTCTACCTGTCTGAAGCAGACGACCAATCCATCTGCACGCCGTGCAATCTAAAGACGCAGCGTGCACCCCTACAGACTGATGGCACCAATCAAGCGGAAGTCCGGTAGCCGCCCAGGATATCACGTTACAACTGAGGCAGGATCTTCCACACCAGCACTGCAATCTTTTGTACCATCCACGCAATTCAGAGTAAAGCCTGAAGAAGACGCCGACTACCAATTTCTCATCACAAGGCGTGTCTTGCCTTCACGGTACATGTGCGAGGAAGCCGTCACCAAGCTGGGTTTCAAAGATGAGGTAGTAAATCACATAACTTTCTTGGGATTACACTATCTCTACACTCGGGTTGCTAAGACCTACCCCTGTCTTGTGTACAAGTTTCTCACTACCTTTAAAGCTGAGAGTGACCCACAACGCCGTCATTTACCTTATCGGAATATCAGTTTCCGCCTGTTGGACAAACCATTTTCCATGAATCTTGAGCGGTTTTGCACTTTACTTAAATGCAACTATGGCGGTTACACTGATTACCCTCCAGCTTTCAACAGCGATATGTTTTGGTCCGAAATTACTTCTGATACAGTGCATAGAGCAAGGAATGCTCGGGCTTCTAGCATCCACAATCCTATTTTCCGAGTTATTCATCGCCTTCTGAGCACGGGACCTTTTGTAAAGAATGAAACTCAGGGTGTTGTGGGAAAAACTGATCTTTTCTTCTTATGGTGTGTGGTACAAAATGAGCAAATAAGTTCTGGTTATTTCATTGTACACAAGCTGCTTGATACTAAGAAGCAAAAGAAAAGGGAGGCGGGCGACATCATGTGTGGCGGGTTAATTAGCATCCTTGTTATGCATCTGGGTTTGGATGTGGGTTCCCTAGAACCTGCATCGGGGAAGAACCTTGTGGATATAAACTATCTCATTTCATGCGGTCTGATCTCCAGACATGGCAGCAGCACGTCAAAGTTTAAAGTTTTTATCACAAAGAAATAGTTCATCACAATCCCCGATGCAAGTCGGAATGACATAAAGAACAAGGCTACTTGTAAATTAGAGCTACAGCCAGAAACTGATGAGGAGGCACCCACCAGGGGTGCCAGCAGCTCTACTCCAGGGCCTACACCAGGAGCCCCTACCCCTCTGCCACCGTCCACTGGTACTCAGACTGAGTACGGCTGGACAATGTCGGATGTTCAGCACCTTTACGGCTACGTGCAGCGGCGATTTGATCATTTGGACACCCGCCTAGACCAGATGGGCGCGCAGTATGACACCAGGTTTGACCATCTGAGTGCACAGTCCTCAACTTTATATGACATGGTCAACCGGATGGATGTGTGGCACATCTCGCAAGGCTACTACCCAGCACCGCAGTCCGTCTAGTCCCCCTCCCGCCAGGAGACCACAGCTCCAGACGCTCCACAGTAGCCCCCGGACCACCAGCAGCAGCAACCAGAATCATCCGCAACGCCAATGGACATTCCTGACATCATTTGTCAGTTCTTCCCTGAGCAGGGAGGCGGCAGATCATTCTTCTGACTTGTTCATGATAGGTATCCGGTTGTGAACTCCTAAAGTTCGATTGATGCAGTGAGGACACCGCTGATTTCAAGCTTAGGGGGGAGCAACCGGATGGTATTGGTATCCTAGTTCTTTTATTTTTTTCCTTTCATGTTATTTGCTTCTTGTCATTTGCTTTTGTTTTGTTTTCACTTTTCAGTTGTTGTGTTCATCTCTTCTTTTCAGATGACAATTCTAGTATGATATGAGATTCATCTTTTATATGTGGAAAGAACTCCTATGCTTAACTGTTTGTCCTCTTTCGATGAGAAATATCATTTGAAGAAGTTGTAAAAAGCATGCAGTAATCAAATGAAACCTTTGACCATCAACTTGTGCTTAACTTTGGTTTATGCTTCTAGCCTGAACATTCATTCTTTCACATCCTTGATTGCTTAAAACATGTAATGGTTTCAGTTTTTTGTGAGTAAATCAACTTACAACATCATTTAGAATATAGGATGACCTTGCCAAGCTCTTAGTGCATTTGCAAACACTCTTTCAATGAAAAATTTTCAAAATAGATGAATGAAATCTAGTTAATGTTGCAATTTAGTTGACTCTCCCATGTTTTGGAAAAATTTAAATAACTCTCATACCCAATAAAGATGGCTAATCTGCCCACATATCTTGCTAGCCTAGTATAAGTCCGATCTGGCCACTATGGTTAGGTGGTATGTCTTAAAGAGGGTAAAATACCCCAACCGACACTCCATGTGTGCATAAGCCTACATTAGCAGCCGAGTGTCAGAACCCATAATCCTTTTTCATATCATTTCTGGGAAAAGGAGAGTACAACAAAAATGGTCAATTTTTAACTAAGATTTCATCTTTTGTAATCCTTAATAGTTGAGAGTTTGAGTTGCACATCCACTGATTGTTTGGCTTGGTCATCCAAATTCTACCTAGTGTTGTTTAATTGATTGATTCATTAAATCGATGCCACCCCTGCTGAACTAAAAATCTCTTTCTTGGGTGTTTGAGTTGAATTGATGGCTATGAGCATAAACATGTTAATCATGGTTGGTTTGGTTTTATACACATCTTTCATCTCATTTGATCTATTCATGTTCTTGACAATTCTTTATTTATATTTCCATGCTCTTTTTGCTTGAGGACAAGCAACGGTTTAAGCTTAGCGGGATTTGTTGTATGATTTGTATATCATCTTTTCACATGTTATCACACACAAATTTGGTTCTTTCTAGTATAATTCAGTCTCTTTCATATTAGTTTTGCCATCTTTTTTGTTGTTCTATGTGTCCCATAACTTGTATTGCAAATTTGCCACAAAAAGGACTAAATTCATATGTTATTTCTACAGAAACAAAAGAATGCACGGCGTGCAAACTCAGACGCACGGCGTGCACCATTCCAGAAAAAAAACTGGTTCGCTGAAGCAGTAAAGTGCACGACGTGCAACATTCCAGAGAAAGTTCGGTCTGTTCAGAAAACAGAATGCACGGCGTGCACTATGAGAACGCACGGCGTGCGAGATTCCAGAAATGTACAGAAGACGAAGACACGACGTGCATTTCCAAAATGCACGGCGTGCATCTGGAGCGCAGACTGCTGAAGAAAGTTCCGGAAAGTCGCACGGCGTGCAATTCCTCAGCACATGCCGTGCACGGATCAGCCGGATGTCAACTGCACTGCAGGTGCACGGCGTGCACCCAAAATGCACGGCATGCACCTGGCAGTTTTAGAAATCTGAAATTTCAGAATACGGTTTTAAAAGAAAGAGGGAAGATGAGGGATAGTTACGTTCGGCCATTTGGGGAGTTTCTCTCATCCCAAAGACAGAGGAGAGCAGAGGGAGGTGATTTGGGAGGAAACTAAGGTGGTTTCTTGCACAAAGATACCATTTCTTCTTCTCCACTTCTCCTTAGTCTTCTTCAAGGTGCAGCCAAGCGTTCCCAACTCCGAGCAACTTCTTGAGAGAGGAGTTAGCCCGACTTGGAGCAGCTAAAGGAGGGGAATTTCGTCCTAAAGCCGGAATTCTTGCTTCTTGTGGTTACATCTTCAGTTCTCCTTGTCTTTTCTTCTCTAAACCATGTCTAGCACTAAAAATTATGTAGCAAATCTGTTGTACATTATTATGGATGAGTAGACCTTCTTTTCTTGGGCATGGGAGAGTAACTCCCATGTCATAGCATGTAATGAACAAGTAATTTCGTACTAAATGTATTTGTTTCTTTTTTCTTACCTTGAGAATGTCGGTTTACTCTTTTTCCTTGCATGTACTGCTGGCCACTTTATATGCATATTTTCTGCTTTCTTGCTTAGTTTGAGAAGACAAGTAGGAAAGTATGGAGGTGCTCTTCTTGGCAACTCTTCTTCTTCTATGAGAGTAGGGAGGAATGAGTTGAGGAACTGTTTGTGATCATAAATGAAATTCATGCACGAGAGTGTTGTTTTGAGTTACGATCGTTACATTTACACTAGGAGGTGAAATGTAACACAACTTTTCCTTGAAATGTGATATTATGTATGTTTAAATTATCTTGTTATCTTGATTGCTATGGTATGTGAGTGAAATCCTAATGTCCAAGATTCATTAACTTTCTGAAATTGAACTTTCCTTGTAATCCTGGTTTGTTAATTAAAATCTAAAATTCTTGTAGTTAAAACCAAATTCTAATGCTTTTAGAACAAACCTCTTCTACTCTTTAAAATCGATCTAGATTGTTGAACTTTAGTACTGTTGTGTTCAATTAAATTATCTCACCTCCTTGTGTTCGACCTTGACTATACTACCTCGGTATACTTGCGGAGTTTGGTTAAGTTGAGTAAACTATCCATTCTTGGATTGAAACTCGTTTGTGTAAACAACCAACAGTGGGTAAGCCCTTGGTGAAGGAAGAATACTCCTTGCTCAAGTGGGTAAGTCCTTGGTGGAAGCTTCTCCGAGTGAAGGTGAAGTCAAAGGCAGAAGATCCAAGAAGAGTGGGTAATCCCTGCAAGGATGAAGACTTGTGCAAGAGTAGGTAAGTCCTTGGAAGAAGGCGGAAGACTCCTTGCAAAGTGGGTAAGTCCTTTGTAAGGTTGAAGACTCTTTGTATTGGATAGGTAAGTTCTTTGTTTGCTCATGTATGGTAAGTCTTATGAATGAATATAAGAATGCAATGGTTAGGAAATCCTAGAGGTTGACCTCTCTAGGTAAGTAGAATGACATACTTCTAGTTTGAAGTGTGGAACCACTCTAAATAGCTTGTCTACTTGTGTTTGCTCAATCTCTCTCATCCTTGCAATGCATGTTTTAGTTGCACTCAAATTACCTATTTAGCAACCTTATCTTATCATATATCTTGAAGGTCTAATGAATTTTATTTAAGTGCATTCATCTCTATTCACCCCCCCTCTAGAGCCTCTAATCACCCATCTAGGATCCAACACATTTAACCCATCGAAAAACTCCTCCAACTGCTCCTGTAGTTTCTTGAAGGCATCTTCCAGGACGGTGACTCGATTACACGTCTGACTTGCTCCTGCTTTGCTTCTTCTCCTACTCCCATGGTGTCAATAGTCGAACTCGATCGACTGTGTAGCAGACATGATCCTTTTCTCTGAGGCCACTTGTCACACCTCTTAATTCAATAAGGTGTGAGGCAATGAGGTTTGTCGTCCCTCACTTCAACCTTCACTCAAAAAATCCCTAAGGACTTGGAAAAATTCACGAAGGGAAAGGAAGAAGAATGAAGAACCCAAGAATAAGGAAGTTGCCAGAGACACTTTTTATTGCCCTCTCAAGTGTTGTATAAAACCTCACTAAGGACTTGCACAACTCGAGCGGGATCCCCTTGATCCCTTGGAAGAACTCTCACTCTCTCTAAGTCGAGCGATCTGTGCTCTCTCTTGAGTTTTGAGTGTTCTACCCTTCTGAGTTCTTTATTGAATTATTTGCCTTGCTTGGTCGGCTAAGTCCCCTTTTATACAAGGCTGCACGGGGCAGTTACAAAGACAAGGGAGTAGTGGGGCGCGAGCGGTTCCCAATGGTACCCGACTTGCCCACTAACTCCTAAGGAGTCGCTCTCTAGCACCCCTCCACGTTAACGACAATTACAAGAGAGGTTGTTGGCAGTTAGACCTTCGGATCGGCCTAGGGGCCACGTGTCCACCGACACATCCCCACATTTGCCTCCACATTCGCTCCCTTTGTGGCGAGCGGGTGTCGCTTCCCTTAGCGGTTAGCTGTTAGGTCTCCTTTGGCAGTTAGCGTGTGCGGCCCATGTCCGTCCCTAGATTGTGGCCTTAGTGGTGTCAGTTCATGGAGGTCTCGAGCCTAGGCGACACTTACCCTCTGTGTAGAGTCCCACTCGGTCTCAAATGCCTTGCGCCCACGTCCCCACATCGTGGCACATGTTTCAATCACACGTCAGACTCCCTCATTGGTGCCTCGGCCATCTGACATTGACTCGCCCATGAGTCTGAGTCCAAGCTAGCATGCAGGTCAATCCTTGGTCAAATGCTTCTCCCGAGCGATGTTGTCGGTCAGCCCCATTGCACGTGGGCTGACCGAGATGAAGTGATATGAGTCGAGTTGCTTCCTTGGCCATTGAGTTGAACCGAGCTGGAGTTGAGCTAAGTCGAGCTCACTCCTTGCAATTTGAGATGATCCACGCTAGATGCAACTCTCCCCGAGCTAGGTCGAGCTGCTCACAAGTTGGCATTAAATCTCACATGCTTTTGGACTTGGGAGATTGAAGGGGTTACAAGCCCTCCCCCACTGAAAATGTCGCCGCCCTCGGTGGTAGGGTCTCCACTTCCAATCTCTTGCATGTCTCCATAGTGTCAATCTACCAGGATCTTCATCTTTGGATGCATCCTTCACATTGTTGACGAAGCAACACTTCCCTTTATTCTTGATGTCCTCCATGCTAACGGCCCAGAGTTCCTTCCATTTTGTGCGTACATGGAGCTCTAGCTGCTTCAGGGTCTCCATCGAGATTTAGGCATTCCGGCTTGGACTATCCCCCATAGTCACTGAACTTTCGACACTCCACTCATCTGGGTGCAGTTTGATGCATTCTGGGACTGATCCACCATACATGCCACCTATCGAACTCCTTCGAGTGAAGGTGTGAGGTTTGTCTTGATGAGGCACAAGGTCTTAGCACCACATCTCTGTCAATTTCTTTAGCTTCCTGAGATATATGCTGCAAGCATACCTTCAGACCAACGTCGTACTCTAAGTCCTGACGTAGTGTTCCTCAACCGACCTTCATCCGCCACTGATCCCAAATCAGGTTGCATGTCTTTTCCTCAATATTCAACATGTTCGGCTCCCCCCAAGCAAGACCCTAAGAGGCAAGATTCCACCTGACTCGGTCTTGGGCTTAGTCCATTGGTGTTAGGGTCCCTCCCTTTTCCAACTAGAAGAGGACTTATCCACTTTGTTGAAGTAGACTTGTGGTCAAATTAGTAGTTTGGGTGGTATTAGGTAAACTCTCCCTCTTCAACTGGATGACCAAGTCACCAAGGGTCCTTTAAGAATATACCTTAATCCAGCCAACTCCTTTGGCATTTCTCGGATTGCGGGCAGGGGCCATCCCCTTCTCCATGCAGGTTGAAAATTGATTGTTGGACAAGGCGGTCCAAGAAATCACCTCCTTCAAAGTCTGCTGACTAAGAGAATGAAGGTACCTTCCATGGTCGATAAAGGATCATCCTCCTTCAGTAGGCCATCCTTGAGCTCCATCTCACACCCACCCTTGGTGACGAAACTGAAAGGATGCTCCACCAATTGTTGAAGTGTGTCGCCTCTCACAGCGACATTCCTGAGGACTAAATCTGTTGGTCTTTCCTTCTTGTGCACAAAACACTCCACCTCTGTGGCACTTGCATTTTTAGAGGGAAAATGCAAGGCAACAATAGACTTACATCTCTCAAACTCACTTTGACAAAGCGAGTAGTTACTTCCCCAAGTAATGCTTTTAGTGAAGAGACTCAAGTCACTCATACTCTATCTCTCCCCTTCCCTCTTTTCAGACTGAACTTCCTCGACCTTGTTGGTGCCCCTTGCATCAACACTTAAAACAAAGGCAACATAATGGAAAGCAAGGACCTACTTTAAAACACAAGTATAATAATCCTTCTTCCATTCATGTGTAAAGTTGGTTGTACAATGGATTGTTCACTTGTCCCCATGACAATTAACTTACTGACTACAGACATATGGACAAGCCCATAGTACAACTACAACAACAATACACTTATTTACCATTAAGAGTTAGAATACCAACGCAGATTGGTTTCCTTTGGTGAGGCAACCTACTCCTCCAGTGGGTCCATCAGTCCTTGACATTTGTGGCACCATCAGTAGTTCCTTTGGAGGGATGCAACTTGGCTCCTTTCCTCCTCCTTTGCTGGTTTGCTTGTCTGCATCATTGGCAAGATGGTTACCGCTCTTGATAACCGTCATTTAGTTGCATGGCATCCCCACCCCCAGTGCCTTGGAACCGTCAGTTGCACATTGCTCCCTTGTGCATGGAGTCCATCGAGCGCTACTTTATAATAATGATGAAATGTAACGCCCTACCCCCTTTCTCCATAGTTCTTGATGCAAATGTTCTAAAATATGTAACTTGCTCATCCTAAGGCTAAAATATATGAAATTATATATCAAATTGATCCTCTCAAAAAGATCTACAATATGAGAATATTTTCAAACTCTGAATCCTCTTCCTATTCTCTTGTTTTGCTAAATATGCAATCTTTGATCGTGTTGATTTCATTTGATGCAAGATTGTGACAAAGTTTGGACCCTTGATGCAGCTCTACCTATATAATGATCATATCTATACCTTTTATGAACTTTTAAACTATATGAGGATCCTAATCATCCCTATTTCTCTGAGTGAATCTAATGCATAAAAGTGCCTAGAATTGTATATAAATGGTGAACTATGTTCGTCCTTGCTTTCATGCTTCTAAATGAAATCAAAGTCTCTTATAATCTGAAAACATTAGCCTTGTGACATACATGACTCTAAGATCAGCCTTAAGGTACTCTTGACCATGTTTGTTCTATATGAACCCTAATGCATGAATATGAGCCCTTTTGTGGTGATGTATGCTTATTATGTGGAACCTTGGTCTTCTAAGACCTCAAACCTTCTTAAATCCTTGAAATAAGTATCCCTATGGTGTTTGAAGTTACTAATGTTCATGATCCCCCTATTTTATGTTATGACGTTACATGTGACTCTAAGTCCACTAGTTGTGACCTAGTTGACACATATGACTAGTTTGCCTTGCTTATGCCTTAATCCAAACATGGGTCCTTGGGTGATTCTCTCCCCTCTCGGATCATAGGTGGTATATCCCTTATGATCTCCTTGATATGAATGTCCATCTAATCCATATGTTGTTCCCTAAGGCTATATGTGAAATATTTTTTATGATACATGCATGTATGTGAGATTGTTGATACCCAAGGATGGGAATATGATGTCTAACCTTAGGGGACATCCATCTATATTAGAGTGTGATTCTTGTATTGTAATATTGTTGATATGGATCATCTTGTATGGCTGGACCCTTCGACTTGATGAACCTTTTCCTTGTTCTATATTATGACTCTTTTGACTCTAAAATGCAATTAAGTGACACAAATCTTGTGATGCCCATATGAAACCATGGAATGACATGAATCTTAGACCACACACCCATGATGGACCCTAAACAAATAAGAGAACATCTAATGAACTAATAAGCAATGTTGAACCTAACTTGGCCACAGACCCTAAAATGAAGCTAATTAGGGTTAATGATGAGAATCTAATGTATATATGTAATCTTGTGCTTAATCACATGTTTCTTGTGGCTAGATGGTCATGGATAAGGTTAATTTATGAAATCTCTAAAATCAGGTACAATCTTTAAAATAGTTATATAACTATGGATTTCTTTCTTGCAAACTAATATGTATTTATCCTTGTTTATTTGTTCAAATATTTCCATGAAGTATGCTAGTATTGTACTCGGTGCTTGTCTAATCTTGTTGTTTTAGAACTTGCACATATAATATAGAACTCCATTATACAAATGTTGAAACATGGCTTTGCTCAATGACTTTGATTATTGAGGTCCCTCACGTATAAAAGGGTTAGCTAATCTTGAGCACCCTTATGGATCCTTCCAATGGGAAGTTGATCTAAGGCCTTATGAATACATGATATGATGGTATAATTGGAATAAAATGACATAAAATATGGGCTCTCATTTTACTAAGAACTTAACTAGTTTATTCTTATTTGTTACTTCTACAAATCTTTTCAATTATGCAAAGCTTATATATATATGCATCTTTTAGCCATGTACTCGACATGATCTGCCTTATTTCACGTATTTTATAGGTTCAGAGATGGATAGAAGTTGATGGGATTGGTGAGCTATGTCAGGTGTACTTGTTGTAGGATCCCTATTATACATGAGCAGACTAGTAAAATTGTACTCTTGAATATGTAATGGAAAGCTTATAATAAGACAATGTTATTTAATATATCTTGTTGAATGATGAGACTATCGTTGGTGCCTTTACCTTGTTATTTATTCATGTATGCTAAGCATTTCATACTTCCGCATGTTGTCTTTGGTATTCATTTGGTTCATGGGATTGGGATTCTGGTTCCATGATAGATGGGTTTAGAGCATAAAAAATAACTAGACCAAATATGATTCACATGAAACACAAACTAAACACAACCATACATCTCAAACCTAGAAACTTAATGAGTCATCCTTTGTGGACTAAGTCAACTTAGCCTCTAGGGTAGAACCTAGATGTTCTAGAACTAGGTGTAGGCGTGTGCTTCCTATATCCTTTCTTTCCTCCTCTTCTTATCCTTTAGTATGGGCTGTAGGCGCAGGAGGATGAGAAAGGGGAGATCTTTCTACTCCCCTAGTCATGTGTTCGCGACATGTGAATAGGAAAGCTACACAAGTGTGCACTATGTTCTTGCTTGTTCTCTAGGTGTCATGGTACTAGACTGCCTAATGAGTGTGGTAACTCATTTTGGTTTTGGTTTTGATCAAATGGAGTATGGTGGTTTTCGTCACCTATTTCAACATTGGAGAAAACTTATTTCAAGTATTAGTATATGTACATATGAAAAATGTTACCACACACAAAAAGGCAGTGAGTGTCCATGTGACCTAAGAGAAAGGGATGTAACATCAAGTCTAGATGAGAGAGTTTAGATGATAGTTGTAGTCTCTATAGTTGTCTAGAACCATGATAAGGTCAGGCTAGTAAACCTAATATGATGATGATAATTATGACAATGATGGTAATGATGATGTGGATGATGTTGATAGTGATGTTGATGTGGATATGACCCAAGTTTGCTTTTGAGAGGGTCAAGTATGTTTGATGATATGAGATGATTTTGACCATGAAACCCTAGCTAAACCAAGAACCTTGTATTGTACAAATGACTTGGTTTATGTGCTAAACATAGCTTGTGGGTTGACATGTTCGCTTGTGCTAGTCTTGTATATGATGAGATATGATATGTGTTATATGGTTTAGAACCAAAGGCCTCAATCTCATTACAAAGGAGTACCTCTAGCATGGGACATATGAAAAGGGTGAACTCTTGATATGAGTCGACCCACCACGGGAGAAGGTCAGAGTGCCTAAACTCCAAAATATGTGAAATGCTGGAAAATATGCACAATGAAATACATGATGATGAGTCCATAGCTATAATACTTCTAAGTATATGAGTTGATTTTCCTAGTGTGTGGTTCCCTCAAAATGTTGAACCGTAGATTTCCTATGAAAAAAATATATAACCCTAGAGGAAGATGCATTGAACATATGATACTTGCTATATAGGTGAGGGAGATGTCCCAAAACCCTAAGATGATGTACATGACATGTGATCTCCATGATGAGCCTCATACTCGGGTTAGTGGTATGATGTAAAGGAATATAGGGGTTTCTCTCATTTGGTATGTTGGGTAAAAACTTATTATGGATAGATGTTGGTGGTTAGCATGTTTTGCCTTGATGTAGATAGGTCTTAGCCTGAGTGGCTTGAGCTTGTGGAGCTCTTTCTAGATACAAGTGTGATATGAAGCCTCAATGTTGATGATAATGATGTCCCTCATATGATGAATGATACGTGGAACAATCTCACTTAAGTTGAAAACTTGATATATGTGTGACGTGCCACTCTCATAAGCCATATCTAATATGAAAATACCCCATACATGAAAGATGTAAGTTTGAAATCATTCTCTTGATATGATAACACTTTGAGATCTTAGCTTGAATGATCATGAGCACATACTTAATTCCATACCCGAGAATGAAAAATATTGAACTTGATATGACAACACTCTTAGCATCATAACTCGAATAAACATGAACAAATTGCTTCATTTCAGATCCAAAATGAGAAATGATGATTTAATTTGGGATAATTGGTAAAATTTTGGGGGAAAGTAAAACATGCATGAAATTTAGTATGATGATGAAATATACACATTCAATGATGATCTCATTTAGAAGTCATGACTGTGAACATGTTCATTTGAGAATTGATAACATAGGTTTTGATAATACCTTGTTCTCGTAGGAAGATATGAATAAAAGCCCTAATGTAGGGATGTTAAGGGTTGGGAAAACCCTAATACCACGATGATGTCATAATATGATGGAACAATAAGTAATATGTGTATAACTGAGATGAGTACACCCTTGATAATGATAATCTAAGTATGCATACCATTGTGAGGAATGTCTTGTAACCAAGGTTGGGATACCTAGACACGATGGATTTTGACTTCGACTCTTGATCACTATCTTGGACAATTTCGAGGATGAAATTTCTTTGATGGAGGAGAGGATGTGATGACCTGACTTTTTTTATTTCTCTTTAAGTTTATACTTACTCGATTTTATAGCTTGAGTGTGTGACACTCCCACTAGGTCACAACAATGCTCTATTGCACTATATGTGACATTATTTTGAAATTTTGAACCATGTACCATCTCGTAATATGTCACTATCTTTCAAATGAAATTGAACCTTTCATATATGAACTTCATACTTTCAGATGTATATCATGATGTAGATAATTCAATTTTGAATCCAACATCGCAAAAATCACCTCGATCGGACTTTGGAATCAAAAGTTATGATATGTTGAAGATGTGCCTTTTTCCACTTGAATTAATTGTTTTCTTTTCGGCCTTTTGGGCCCAAAGGAGGAGCGGCCCAGGCCCAGCCACTGCCCAGTTTGAGTAGGTGGGAGCATCACCTCAAAACCATCGGATCTTCTGTGTAATGGTGATAGACCTCCATCCAATGGCTCATTTTCATCGAATACAGCAGGTACCCCTTTTGCCACCACCAATAGGCTCCCATCTCGACGTTTTTGAGTTATTGGAACTGGTTTCAAATCCGCCCTAACTTCCCCTTTCTTTTCCCTTGCTTTCAGCCCCTTTGGTGCCCTAGAGAGCCGCCACAAACCCACCTTCCTAGTCGCTGCTCCCACGGCAGTTCTGGGGCACCGATTTTGGGCGTTATCACCATAGGGAGCCTCGACCCCAGAAAAGACTTCCACCATCTTCGCCACTGGCATCCCGATTTGAACGGCCATATCCGCGGCCTCTCCGAGCCCTACCCCTCCTGTGTTCCTCCTTTCTTCCTCCCTGTTGGGCAGTTTCTTGGGTAAGCATTGAAGCTTCACCATCGGAACAATTTGGCGGGAGATGCACCTCCTTTTGTAGTCGCCGAGAACCTTTGCGGCCATACTAGGGTGTTTTCCACTTCGGTTCACATCCCATCGGTCTGGGATCCAGCGTTGAGCTCACCGGAGGATGGCCTCGTGGCGGCGCGCGGACCTGAAGCGCGACCTGGTTCTTTGTAATCGTACAGGCGGTGTGGAGCGGTGTCTGACTACAACCACGCGGTGGGTTGGCTGGAGTGCGACCAAAAAACGCCACCGAGCGTCTGGGGGACGCACAGCGACAAGGCACTTAGATGGAGTGACGCTTGGGACATGGCCGTTCTATGCGCTATGGACGGCCATATCGAGCGCTACATCACAATAATGATGAAATGTAACGCCCTACCACCCCTTTCTCTATAGTTCTTGATGCAAATGTTCTAAAATACATAACTTGTTCATCCTAAGGCCAAAATATATGAAATTATATATCAAATTGATCCTCTCAAAAATATCTACGATATGAGAATATTTTTATACTCTGGATCCTCTTCCTATTATCCTGTTTTGCTAAATATGCAATCTTTGACCATGTTGACTTCATTTAATGCAAGATTGTGACAAAGTTTGGACCCTTGATGCACCTCTACCTACATAATGATCATATTTGTACCTTTTATGAACTTTTGAACTATATGATAATCCTAATCATCCCTATTGCTCTGAGTGACTCTAATTGCATAAAAGTGCCTGGAATTGTATATAAATGGTGAACTATGTTCGTCCTTGCTTTCATGCTTCTAAATGACATCAAAGTCTCTTATAATCTAAAAACATTAACCGTGTGACATACATGACTCTAAGATCAGCCTTAAGGTACTCTTGACCATGTTTGTTCTATATGAACCCTAATGCATGAATATGAGCCCTTTGTGGTGATGTATGCTTATTATGTGGAACCTTGGTCTTCTAAGACCTCAAACCTTCTTAAATCCTTGAAATAAGTATCCCTATGGTGTTTGAAGATACTAGTATTCATGATCCCCCAATTTTATGTTATGACGTTACATGTGACTATAAGTCCACAGTGGTGACCTAGTGTGACACATATGACTTGTTTGCCTTGCTTATGCCTTAATCCCAACATGGGTCCTTGGGTGATGCTCTCCCCTCTCGGATCAGGTGGTATACCCCTTATGATCTCCTTGAAATGGATGTCCATCTAATCCATATGTTGTTCCCTAAGGCTATATGTGAACTATTTTTTTTTATACATGTATGTATGTGAGATTGTTGATACCCAAGGATGGGAATATGATGCCTAACCCTAGGAGATATCCATCTATATTAGAGTGTGATTCTTGTATTGTAATATTGTTGATCTGGATCATCTTGTATGTATGGCCCCTTCGAATTGATGAACATTTGCCTTGTTCTCTATTATGAGTCTTTTGACTCTAAAATGCAAGTATGTGACACAAATCTTGTGACGCCTGTATGAAATCGTGGAATGGCATGAATCTTGGACCACACACCCATGATGGACCCTAAACAAATAAGAGAACATCTAATGAACTAATAAGCATTGTTGAACCTAAGTTGGCCACAAACCCTAAAATGAAGCTAATTAGGGTTAATGATGAGAATCTAATGTATGTATGTAATCTTATGCTTAATCAGGTGTTGCTTGTGGCTAGATGGTCATGGATAAGGTTAAGTTATGAAATCTCTGAAATCAGTTACGTGCTTTAAAATGGTATATGACTATGGCTTTCTTGCTTACAAACTGATATGTATGTATGCTTGTTTATTTGCTCAAATATTTCCATGTAGTATGCTAGTATTGTACTCGTTGCTTGTCTCATCTCGTTGTTCTATAACTTGCACATATAATATAGAACTCCATTATACAAATGTTGAAACAGGGTTTTGGTCAATGATTTGGTTATTGAGGTCCCTCACGTATAAAAGGGTTAGCTAATCTTGAGTACCCTTACGGATCTTTCCGATGAAAAGTTGATCAAAGGCCTTATGAATACATGATATGATGGTATAATTGGAGTAAAATGACATAAAATAAGGGCTCTCATTTTGCTAAGAACTTAACTTGCTTATTCTTTTTTGTTACTTCTACAAATCTTTTCAATTATGTAAAGCTTATGTATATGTATCTTTTAACCATGTACTCGGCACCTCATGTGCTTGACCCTCCCTTATTTCACATATTTTATAGGTTCAAAGATGGATAGAAGTTGACGGGCTTGGTGAGCTATGTCAGCTATACTTGTTGTAGGATCCCAACTATACATGAGCAGACTGGTAAAATTGTACTCTTGAATATGTAATGGAAAGCTTGTAATAAGACAATGTTGTTTAATATATCTTGTTGAATGTTGAGACTATCATTGGTGCCTTTACCTTGTTATTTGTTCATGTATTCTAAGCATTTCATGTTTCCGCATGTTGTCTTTGGTATTCATTTGGTTCATGGGATTGGGATTCTGATTCCGTGACACGCCCCCACCAACTGTCGTCAGTGGTTGCTCGATTGTGATACAGTTCTCTCCTAGAACTGTTGTGAAGCACTGCGACCGTGCGGCCAAGCCACTTAGTCATCCTCTAGGAGAATCAGGACTGAGGCAGTGCTCCCCTCCAGATCCATCTCCTCCATAACTACCACATGACATGCAATTTCCACAGGCGTCAAGCGAGCCTTCTTGTTCGCCCGATCAGTATCAATCGTCATATCAGAAATATACCAATTAGTTTGGGACTCCTCCGTTTGAGACTCCTCCTCTAGGATCTCGGTGTAGTGTCGCACTTCTTTAGGCGACAACTCCTCGCTTGGAGTGGATAGTAACTGTCCCCACTCCGTTTGGGCAACTATGGCGTTAAGGTACTGCAAGGGAGCAACTCGAGAGGGCTCCTCCTTGCTCTGCTCGAACACAAGGGCAGATAGTTTCTTCTTTTGGAGGCACTCTACCATCCGGTGTGGTCCTCCACAATGGAAACAACTTGAGGGTTTCTTCCTACCGTTGTTGTTAGAAGGCTTGGATGCACCTTCTTCCGAAGAGTGTTGAGAGTGTGAGAGAGAGGTTTCAGGGTTGTTTTGATCTGGGTGGTGACAGTGCGGACGCTAGGCCCGATGGAGTCAGATGGCTCAGCTCCCTCCACACTGTCTAACCGCTCGACAAACTCCTCCAACTGCTCCTATAATTTCCTGAAGGCATCTTCCAGGACGGTGACTCGCTCACGCGTCTCAACTTGCTCCTACTTTACTTCGTCTCCTACTCTCATGGCGTCAATAGTCTAACTCGATCGACTGTGTAGCAGACACGATCCTTAGCTCTAAGGCCACTTGTCACACCCCTTAATTCAACAAGGTGTGCAGCAGTGAGGTTTGTCGTCCCTCACTTCAGCCTTCACTCAAAAAATCCCTAAGGACTTAGAAAAATTCACCAAGGGAAAGGAAGAAGAACGAAGCACCCAAGAACAAGGAACTTGTCGGAGACTCTTCTCTTTATTGCACTCTCAAGTGTTGTATAAAACTTCACTAAGGACTTTCACAACTCAAGCGGGATTCCCTTTATCCCTTGGCAGAACTATCCTCTCTCTAAGTCGAGTGCTCCTTTCTCTCACTTGAGTTCTGAGTGTTCTCTCCATCTAAGTTCTTTTTTGAGTTATCTACCTCGCTTGGGCAGCTAAGTTCCCTTTTATACAAGGTTGCATGAGGCAGTTACAAAGATAAGGCAGTAGTAGGGCACGAGCGATTACCAACGGTATTCGGCTCGCCCACAAACTCCTAAGGAGTCTCTCTATAGCGCCTCTCCACGTTAACAACATTTACAAGAGCAGTTGTTGGTAGTTAGGCCTTCGGCTCGGCCCAGAGGCCACATGTGCATAGAACGTCCCCACGTTCGCCTCCACATTCGCTCCCTTTACGACAAGTAGCGTCGCTTCCCTTAGCCGTTAGGTGTCGTTTGGTAGTTGGCACGCGCGGCCCACGTCCCTCCGTGGATCGTGGCCTTAGTGGTGCTAATTCATTGAGGTCTCGAGCCCGGGCGGCAGTTACCCTTCGCGCCGAGTCCCACTTGGTGTCAATCGCCTTGCGCCCACATCCCAGCATCATGGTGCATTTGCCAGTCGTGCGTCAGACTCCCTTGTTGGCACTTCATCCGGCCGACATTGACTCGCCAATGAGTCCGAGTCCAAGCTAGCTCGGAGCTAGCTTGCGAGCCAATCCTTAGTCAAATGCTTTTCTTGAGCGATGCTATTGATTGGCCCTGTTGCACACGGGCTGACCAAGCTGAAGCAAGCTGAGCTGAGTTGCATCCTAGGCCATTGAGTTGAACTGAGATGGAGTTTAACTAAGTCGAGCTCACTCCTTGCAATTTGAGTTGATCCAAGCTGGATGCAACTCTCCATGAGCTAGGCCGAGCTGATCACAAGCTGGCGTTAGCTAAATCTCACATGCTTTTGGACTTGGGAGCTTTAAGGGGTCACACTAGTGGATCATGGTCTTACGGATATCGTGGGAGGTTAGAAACCACACTCAATGACCTTTTAGATGTGAGTGTGAATGGAAAGAGTACTTAAAAGAAGAAAACATACAAAAAATGTGAAAAGAAAAAGAGTTAAGGAGGTCACACTATTTTAAATTTCTTGCTACCTCATTGGTTAGATTTTTTTCAAAAAAAAAGATATGGCACAACTGTAAATAAATTAAAAGATTCAATTTTTTTTAGTAGTATAAATATAAATATCAATAGTTCCAAGTGTTGGATGAATTGTGGAGAATGCTTAACATTAATTTTATGGTTAACATCCCAAAGCCTATGTCTTCTTGAGATATTTAAGGTCAAATGGATGATATTTTGGTACTGAATTTTAATATAAAGAAGTTTGGGTTGTGATATAATCATGTTTTAAGTTTATACTGTTTTAATGTTTCTAAAATGAGCTACTGAGTTTTGAAAATAATGTAAAAAGGTTCATGTATATTAGCTTAGGCTTTGATTACTATACTTGTCACAATGTAGCTAGTTTATATGTGGGGACCGTGGATCAATGGAAGCCTTGGATCCCAAATCTAAGGGCCACGCCAAACAGTCTTGAGAATCCACATATTGGCTTGTAGCTAGCTTCAATTTCGGCAGTAGATGATGGATCTAAGGATAGTTTTCTTGTCATCCACCTCCTAATAGTTTCGAATCAAACGTAGGATGGTTTTATCCTAACCTCGATGCCACGACCTCCAAATATATGTACCACAAAGACAACTCCAGTGGTTAGTACTGTTCGCCTCACTGATATGGTCAGTAAGACCCCTCCGTCGTGTCTTTTAGAATACCAATGAAAGAGAACGAGACGCTCCACACCTTTGTCTCTCCTTTTACAGTAGTAGAAGAAATTGAGAGGTAGAAGAATGAATGATAAATAGGAGGTACGGGAGGGGGGCTTCACTAATGAAATATCCCTTGCATGATAAATAAGTACCCCCAACATCCATCCTCTAGAGTCATGGCCATATGTTGGATCAACATATGTGAGTTTCTCTTAGAAGAGACTTTGAGTTCGGAAGCCAGGTGATACTCTCCCACTCCAATCAGATGATGTAGAGATGTGTAAGGCCCCTGACCTAGCTTTTTGGGCTAACCCCATTTCTTTGTCCTAAGATCATGCTTATAATCCTAATCTAGACCCTTGAGATGTTTTATAATCATAAAGGGCACCTTTGTTTCAAGTTTGAGATCTTTTGGATAATGTTTGTTCTTTATATGCTAGTTTTGGACTAAATTGCAAATTACCCAAGATGGAGGGTTAAAATGTAATTTATGACTTCCAGAGTGTTTCTTACATGCCTTGACATCATCTTGATGAGAGATAAAATGTGGGTGCCTTGGATAGACCTTGGTTTGATGATATGAACTCATGTGGTGATTAGGGCTCTTTAGGGCTTCCTTGTACCCATGCATGGATGAGCTTGTAGCGACCATGAGGAGAGTGTTGTGACTGCAAAACATCACCCTAGATAAGTGTGTTATGACTTGGGATGGTTTAGAGTGAATTGGGTTCGCTAGGGTTCCATATACATAAGCTTTGTGAGTGTTGTGAACACATGCATGGAGGGTGAACAAAGTGTAGTGTCTGCTACACTTAACCTAGTGTTGCGACCGCAACACAAGGAGTGAGGGTCACTACACCACCTTGGAAGTATTTCCCGTTGATACAAGTGAGTGGGGAAGGCTTGCATGAGTGTTTACAGTATCATCCGCTACACTTAACCTAATGGTGTGACCGCAACATAAGGAGAGAGGGTCGTTAACAATCCCTTGGAAGTATTGCCCTTTGATGCATGTGAGTGGGGAAGGATTGCATGAGTGTTTATTTGGTGGACAAGTATCCCTTATGTGCCTTATTATGTGGACACCTCATCCCCCCATCACCACCCTCCTCTATGAGTATATAACCTCTCTCTTCTCCACTCAAACCCTCCTTTTTGGCCCTTTTTCTTCTTCCTCCTTATGCTTGGCCATGGAGTTTTGTGAAGCAAGTGGATCTATCCTAGGTGCTATGGTGGTCGATCATCTCTTCTAAGTGGTGCTTTGGAGATAAATCACCTTCTTTGTGGTGATTCTTGGTGGTTCCTCCTCTAGGTGAGTTGCTCCTCTCTTTGAGCATGGTTTTTCTTTTGTCTTCCTCTTCCCTTCATTCTCCTTTATTGGCCTTAGGATATGTTTTATCCATGGTGGCTATCTCTTGAGAGAAACTCCTCCCCAAAAGGTCCTTAGACCATTGTTCGTCCAAGGTGGTACCTTTGTGAATAAAACTTCCTTCTTTTCTTCTTCTTCCCCACCATCCCTGTTCGGCATAGGGCTTTGTTCACCATCTTTTAAGTTGTCTTCAACCATGGAACATTTTTGTTGTCTTGAGGTACCTTTGTGGCCGAAGTTGGATATTTTGGGAAACTCATCTTCAACCTTGGGAAGAGAAGAAGATCAAGCTTGATTTTAGGCGGGTGATATAACCTTCCTCTCATTACTATTATTGCACCTCGTTTCTTGCTCCATGTTGATATTTCCAACTCTAAATTTCAATTCTAATGTGTTTGCCTGATTTATCATGATATAGAATGGGAGTCGTGGGTACATTTATTCCTGGTTTGCATCTAACCCTAAACCCTAACTCTATGAACCCGATCTTGGTGATGATGATGAGATGCATGTTTCCTTCTTGTTTTTGTTATGAAACTCTACAACTCTGATCATAGATCACCTACCTTGTATGTGAAACTGGTTTGGTTTGGTTTGCATGAGTGGGAAAATTGGTTTTCACCCCTTGAATCATGATCTTTATAGTGGATTTATGTGACAAAATATTATAGTACATTGATGATTATCTTGTATGGGTTTTTCCCTTAGTTGGTGCTATGTTTGTTTGGGATATATGTTCTATTGTGACCATGTTTGGGTGCTGACTTGGGGTCACAATACCCCCTTGACCTTTCTCTAGGATCATTACCCTTATGGTAGTTGAAGGTGTCACAACAAAAACCCTAATCTATGAATGGTCGCTACAATAACATGTACATTTGGGTCACAACACTTCTCTTTCCTTTGAAACCGCAACACGCCTTGAGCATGGGTGGTCGCTACACCCTTTAAGTTGCAACACCTAGGTCACTACACCCCTAGGTCAAAAGAATAGGGTTGCTACACCCCAAGGCTACAACATCTTATATGTTAGGTCGCTACACTTGGTTCATGTGACGATTAGCTATCATAGTTTGATGTGATATATATGAGGTGATGTAATGATGACTAGATGATCCTAAGATTCTTATGTCAATCCTATCACACACTAGTCTAAAGAGGGAAGATGTATTAAAGCCTAATGTCTTAAGAGAGAGAATGAATCCCAATTTGACTAAAAGAAACAAACTTAACCCTAATTTAAGGTTTTTGATATGGTGAGTCATCTCCAATCATCCTAGTGATTGTGTTGATATGTAATGGTAACAAAACAATCTTAATTTTATATGGTTAACCCTCATGTGCCTTAGGAGGAAAAAGGTAAGGAGATTAAATTTTGGTGACATTATACATTTTGGAACACTAAATTTGGGTGTATGAGATACTTGTCCATCTATGTTTGAGATAGTGGCTTTGTAATGAAGTTTTCTCTCTAGATCATAGTCCTATCATGCTAGTAGGTGATACCATAGTCTAGAGCTTGAATTATGAAGGTTATCATGCTTGGCTCACTCATAATCTGAAACCCTAATTCCTATTTACCTGATTTTGAGTTGAGAATAATATAGTGATGATCTTCCCTCTCTTGATCTTGGATTTGGTTATTTTCCTTAGATTCATGTACCTTGGTGTTCCATGTAGCTTTAGGTCCTATTTTGGGTGCGTAAAATGTGGTTTATCTCTCTCACATGAAGTCCTTTCTTGGTGGTTGCATGATACACACTTTAGGGTTTTTGGGTGATCGATTTGTGTGAGGTTTTCCCCTTCATGTTGATGATGGATTTCTTTGGTGTTCTCTTCTGTCTTGGTCGTGGAAATCTTCTATTTTCCTCATGTTTTAAGTCAACATTCTCTCTCCCAAGTGCTTTTTCCTTGATGATCTTCATGGAGCTTGTTTTAGGGTTTGATGGCCTTGGATCCATGGGTTTTGATCTTGATGACAATTGGTGTTCTCATTGTGTTGACCTTGTCTTGACCAAGGTAGATGTACCCCCTGGTGTTTAGGATTAAGACATGCACCCATGAGTGGCTTGGGGTCGGAACACATGTTCCTTGATTCGATCAATCCATTGTTGTATAACAGATGGTCACGACGTTGCTTTTGATGGGTCATGGTGATGCTTTTGTTTGAGTATGACATTGCTTTCCTTTTGATCATGACGCCCTGATCTGTCATGTGCAAGATGCTAGGATAATTGGTGTTTACGATGCCATGTTGTTGTGTGGTCGATACACCTTGGATGGTGGTTAAAGCGTTGCTTTGGTGTTACCATGTCTGCTGGCCGAGATGAGTGTGTTGATGCATTACAGTCATGACGCCAAGCGCATGTAATGGTCGCAGCGCCCCGTTTGGTTTTTCTCGTGACACTATAGGGTTGGGTGGTCACGACGCCTTCTTTCTTCTGCAGTTATAATGATGTGATGGTGAGTTGCAGTCATGAGCAACATAGGATGTGTTGCGGTTGTGTCATTGTATAGGTGTGTTATGGTCATGACACATATTTTGTGCATGGTCGATACCTATACATAACCACATGACGAATAATGTATATGTGTAAGTGATTGATGAACCACGTATAATGCTATTTGGGTGATTTCTTAATCAACCGTAATCATGTTCCCTAACTCAAATATGCTCCAAGGAAGTTGAAAATTATGTACCTAGGGCTTAGTGCTAGATATACCTATAAAACCCTGATCGGATAAGTGTGGAACGCTAATCCTAATCTAGGGACAATTGATATGTTTACTTCTCTCTCTTAGAATGGTGATTATGTTATGATGTTTTCTCTCTCCGGTATATAAATCCCTAATCTTGTAAGTGATATGCTTTTGAATATCATAACTAGTATATGCTATGGTGGATATGATGTGATACATGATGATGGGTATGAGCCCCTATGAGGCATGTGGAGATGCAAGTGATACATGAATGATGTAACTAGGGTCTTGTGACCTGGCGAAGGATTGTTTCCAAGCTTGGGGTGTTAACCTCCAATGATAAATGAGGGATTGATATCCCATAACTATGTGACAATGGTGATGGTTATGAATGGTAGAGCATTACATGATGTGGTGATAAGTGTATGTTCCAAATGTTTTATATCTTTTGAAGTTGTTCTATGGCTTACTTGTGTAGGATTTGTCTATGGTTTATATGTTATAACTTGTTTGATGCTAAAAGACGCTTAATTGGCATAATTAATCAAGTGGAACTTAATCATGTAGTTTCCCTTGTGCCATAGATCCATCTACAACATTAGTACTTGCTGGATGGTGAAACGAGCTTTCACTAGTGAATGCTTGGAGTCATATACTGTTGAGTATATGCATTCACATGATTGGTTGTGGGACATACCGTGGCAATGTCACTAATATCATGCTAATGAGGTTTCACAAGATTGGCTGCGGGCCATACCCTAGTAGGAGTGAGGCTGTAGGCCATAGCTCAGTTTTACTAGTGTCATGACCTGTACCAAGGTGGGCTGGGACTTTCATAGTTGACTATATGTCGCTGGTTGTAGTTGACTAGTATGTCTCTGTAGTATACTCATGTATTGACAATGAGGTTTGGTGAGTTTGTGGATTCTGGCTCTTCCGTAGACCATGTATGGCACCAATAGTAGTGGTCGGTTGGATTTGGGTGGTACGAATCAAATCCTCATAGCATAACAAAATATATAATCAGCCGTGTAGTATGCTTACTTAGGACCAAATACAAAAATATTGGATGAAGCCTTGCTTGCTTTTATATGTTTTAGTTAGTAGAAAATATACATGTTCTTCATATTCCTTCTAAAATGATAATATGTTCTACTGTTCAGTTATATCTACCTCAACTACTTATATGGTAATAACGGTCTTGCTCATATCACTTAGCTAAATCTACTTAGTGCGATTAATATATTTACTTCTTGTTCTTCCCTATCATATTGTGTTAGAATAGTGGCTTGCAGAGAGTTATGTCTCCCGCTGGGGTGTTGGTCTCACCCCGTGGGTTTTCCACATCTTTTAGGTAGCTACGCATGAAGAGGTGGAGAATGTGTAGCCAATGAGGAGCGGCAAGGAGAGCAATAGCTATGAAGGTTGTAGATGTTTTGAGTTCCTTGTAGTAGAATCCTATGTGTCTTACTTATACACTCAGGTCCTTGAGAGGTGTTCTCATGTGTGTTATCAGTTTTGATGCTTGGGCATGTGTTCCTTGTTGTTGTGGCAAGTTTGTATCAGTGTAAAATATAGGCACAATTAATATGTATGATCTCTTATGAGCAAATGTAATACAAGTGATAATGTTATGGATTCATATGTAAAACTTTTCTTGAGATGAAATATGTGAAAACTCAATTTTAATTTCCTCTGATTTTTGGTAACCCAAACGATTAATGTTTTCCTTCTGCATATGTTTTTGGGTAATCTCATTAGTTTGTGACACATCATAGTTTTGTTGGTATTAGAGCTCTAGCTTCTCTGAGTCTACAAGTACATAGGAATAGGGTTGGTGTTCGGTCTAGTGTCCTCTAGTGTGTTTTATAGTCACCTTTGCCTAAGCAGAAGTGGGAGAAGAGTGGAAGGGATGTCTGGGAACTCAAAGAACACTAGGACTTATGACCTAGATGGTGTTTAAAGTAAGGAATATGACATAAAAATCAGATGCATGCTACCTAATCTCAGTGCTTGGATGCCCTGGCCAGGTATTCAACTACTGAAGAGAAGGAAAGTGTGGGACTCTTAGATTGTTATCTTTCTAATTACTCTAATCAATTAGTATTTTGAGACAGTCTAAAGAGCATAATGAAATAGAAACATGGTACAAATATCTATAACACATCCTAATCGCAATGAGAATTACATTATAATACATTAAAACATGAATGTTTTGTAATCCTAAGAGAAAGGTAATGTAAGGCCCCTAAACTTACTTAATGAGTTAAACAAGATTAATTATCATAATTTAATTCTTATAACCCTAATATAACCTTTTTATATTCTTTGAAATCATAATACAAGCTTACGTTTCAAATTTGGTCCAATTTGGACAATGTTTGAGCAAGTTATGCAATTTTATGCACATTTTGGTCTTTTCTGCAATTTACCCGATTGAGAGGTTTTCTTTGCAATTTATCACTTGAATTATGTTCCTTGGATACTCTATCATCATTCTTGAGCTTTTTTAGCCATGTTACGTCTATTTAAACCTTGGTTTGAAGGTGTTTTCTCCAAGGGTATTTTAGGGTTTACCCCTTCATGGATGAGCTACCTTTAGTAGCTATCAACTAATGAATTATTTGATTGGCTGAGAAATTCAACAAAGGAAATATAAGAAGCTCTATACATATGGTGGGGGATCTGTTTGTGTGTGTGCTTGTATATTCTTAATAAATTAAGGCCATGGACAATTGGATAGATACTAGAACTTCAACTTTTTTTTTATCTTAAAGTTTCATATACTTATCCCCAAGCACCAAAATGAGTCATTTTCTCTCCACCACTTCCCTCCTTATCCCAACATCGTTCTCACTCTATGATTCTGAGAATTTTACTGTCCAAGGAAGAAGAATGTGGGGATCTTCTTGGAAAAAGGATCTAGGGTTGCAACTGACTTCGTTTTAGGGTTGAAAAAGCTTCCTTCTAGTGATCTTGACCTAAAAGAGTAAGAATTCCCTTCTTTCCTCCATTTATTTCTTTTTTATCCTTCCTCCTAGATTTCTCCAGGTAGAAACCTTGTTGTTCCATGGTAGAAATTTCTCTAAATCTCTAAAACCCTACCTTTCTTGCTCCTTATGCTTAGGGTTTGCTCATTTGATGAAGAAAGGTGCTAGATGGACGATTCATATCTTATTCTTGGATTTTCTACACTACCTTCCCAAGTTTTCTTCTATGTGGGGTTTCATATTTTCATTAGAGGCAAGTTTTATAACTTGCTCCACGTTTATTGCTTACCATAAGCTTTCTAGATCACGTTCTTGCTTGAAAATGATGATCCATGCACTAAAAAGCTATGCTTGACTTGGATTTTGATTTTTTTAATGTTCCCTATTATGATTTCAGTTATATATGAACCTGTGATCATGTGTACGTTATTCCTAAGGTATAATATAACTTGGATCGGGTTGGTTTGACAACCTATGGTGCTAAGCACCTATCAACCAATGGTCAATTTTAGGGTTTTAAGTTGATTTCTTCTATAAACCCATGTCCCAATGATGGTACCGTTGCAACAACCCTATGATGTTGTCTTCATGAAAATGGGTGGTCGTGATCAAAGGTTTCATATGATGGTGACAACCTATGGTCACCGCCCTTAGGTCAGGTTTTGGATCAATTAGAAGTTTAATGATCAACCATTAAGTACCCTAATAATGTTATCAATCAATGATGACATTAGCTTAATATTTGATGATGATTAATGAATACCTATGGTGACTTAATGGTCACTAATGATGGTGGATCAGGTCTCCAAAACCTATGGTGAGTTAATCATATAGTTGTATCATCAATTAAGCCTTAGACCAATGGTTTCTTGGGTCACTTGATGCAATGGTCGGACCTATACTGTAATTGATGGTTTTAACATATGAACTTGACCCAATGGTCAATATCTAATGTTTATTCCTCCAATAAAGTGGAATGATGGGATGATGTAATATGTTGGTCCTAATAATGTGATTTATATGGTTTCTTTTTTATGATCAACTTAAGGAGCTTACTTATTGACAATGGGTGGCTTGTTTTAAATGAACAGTCAATTGTGGGTTTTACCCTACTCTCAATGGAACTTTTTGTGTTGTTAATCAAGGGATGTCTAGGGTTAAATGGTGACTCTTTATAGAGAACAAATCAAGGACTTCATAGGTGGTTTATCCAAGGTGTTTACTTATGTAAACAACCAATGGTCTTACATTTTAAACATCCAATGGTTCTGGGTGACATTGTGTATGGTGATATGGGTTGAATGATGATGGTACAAATGGAGGGTTACCCATAATAAGGCATTTTTACCTATTCACTCATATGAATATAAGGGATGATAACCATATTGTGTTAATATGTAACCCTAATTATGTATATCTTGTTATACCTAGCTTTAATATAGCTAAATGATGGTAATTGGGCATGAATAGTCCTTGAATGACTAATACAATCATGGAGTACTCTCTTATTGTTGTTGAAACCCTAGTATGCTATAACCCAATGGTTACACCTTGATTTATGTGTGGATTCATACTTGATAATAGTATGCAATGTGATGGTGATGCTTCACCCTATGCATCCATAATCCAATAGGGATGTTGTGACTTAGGGTTTGGGTATGAGTGTTGATTAGTAACATTAATATACTTTATCTTGTTGAACCTAACTCTAGTGCAAATAGATAAAGATGAGTATTTGTGTTTAACCTTCTTATATGATGACATGATGGTGAAATAACCTCCTTAATATGATCATAACCTTAATGTGTTAATTGGTGGTTATCATAGCCACATGGATGATACTTTCTTATACTAAACCTATGCATTATGAATATGATGAGGGTTAATCATATCTAAATTACTTGCATGTTGATGTGATCAAGGAATGTTCTTAATGTTAAAATAACCCTACTATGCTTTTTTATGAATATCTCCCAGCTTATTAATGCAATATTGTGATGATACAGTCTATTATATGTAAGTGATGTTGTTGAGCCTTGCTATAAGGCATGGAAAGATAATTATGATCTTGCAGGGAATAGTATGATGGTCTTAATGACCTTTGGGCATGGTTGAGCCCTGAATGAGGTGTAATCCTCTTGTGTTGATAAGGGTTGATACCTTGTCATATTGTGAAAAATATTTATATCTTGTGATAGTATGATGACTAGTGTAGTCTCATGATTGGAAAGTGAATAGTACCATGTGATGATGAGATGAGAAATTGTGTTTCACATGTTTTATAAATTTTGAAGTTGTGATACTTATATGCTTTCTAGATGTGAATTAGGGTTTGTATGTCCATTTGTTTTATGTAGCCTTAATTCATCCAATTGGCATAACTAATCAAGTAGAACTCTAATCATGTAGTGCCCTATGCCATAGATCCATCTGAGTGTCAGAACTTACCAGATGGTGAAATGAGTATTACTGAGGGAATCTCAGAGTGCATACGGATGAGTATGCGGGGTTCTTGTCATCCTTAATTCAAGTGTTTAGGGAGGATGACTGCGGTCATAACTAGCCCTCAGTTTGAGAACAACTGCGGTCGTGTCTCGATGATTATATATGTGATGATATTGGAGGACAACTACGATTGTACCTCAGATGGTAGGGTATGTGTACCCACCTCCTTTCACTAGTGCCATGACTTGTACCAAGGATGGACTAGGCTGTTAGCAGCTTGACCTTATGTGTCACTGTGGCAGACCCGTACTGACCGGGGGTGGAGAAGATCTTAGGAGTCCGGCTCTTTCTAGATCTTGTATGACACTGATTTTGACTTAGCAGTACTCAGTTGGATTTTGAGTGGTATCCTCAAATTCCTCAGAGCATAATAAAAGATGTAAGACAGTCATGTAGCATATCTGTTTAGGGTTATACACAACACTTCATATTGGATGATAACCCTTGTTTTCTTTCTTTTCATTGAGATAATGTATAGTACAATAAGAGATAATAGATATGCCTATGTTGTAGTTATGCTCATGTTGTAAACATACCTATGTTGTCAAATATACTAACACTGATGGTTAAGATGTTGTTGCTAGCTATGTTTAATATTGCTAGCCATGCCTATGTAATTAAAAATGCTTAAACTTCTAATCATGCCTATGTAGTTCATTGTGTTATGAGGTTAGTTCTACTTATGATATAGATATGTTCCCTTTATTTGAGATGCCAATATTGATAGCCATGTTATGTCACTAGACATATTCATGATGTCAGGGATGCTTATGCTACTAGATTGTTTGTGTTGTTGGCAAGGAATATGATGATAGTCAGATTAATGATGATGACTGTTATTAGATGCAGTTTGATGAAATTTGAGTAAATATCAATCTAGAGAAATGGATTTATTTGTTACCTATATATAGATTGATAATCATACTTGTTGCTAAGATTAATTGCTTAATTCTTTTAGCATACTTGAACTGTTCAATTGATTATTAAATACTCCAACTGCTCATTTATCTACTATTTAAAATTTTGTAATCATTAAGCGTTGTTGGAGGTTATATCTCTTGCTGGGACATGGGTCTCACCCTTGTGGTTCGTCACATTTTTTTGGTAACCGGAAGTGATGAAAACAAACGTGTGGCAACAAAGAGGAGCTATAGTAATGAATCTTTGAGAAAGTTGATTAGATGTCTAGTGTGTCCTAGAGTCATCCATGTACCCTCAGGTCTAGACAGGAAAAGTTTGTATATGGTGTTTCAAATGGATCAAACTTTTGTTAACATATTAATGCTTGTTTGTGTGGCATATATGAATATTGTTCTCCTGTGCATATATGTTTTAGCTAAGGTGATAGAACAATTTGTATCAAATTCTTGGCATAGTATGGATAAAAGAAAGATGTTGTGCTCTTATGAAAATGTTTTTGAGCTGGTGCTGACGTTGAAATCGATTTTAATTTACCCATATTTTTGGGTATGTAATTAATTAGTGATAGATTGTGCTTTATGTTTTGAGTAATCTTGTTTAGTGTAACAGGTTCTCATAGGTAAGACACCATGAAACCTAGATCTAAGTATATATAAGTAAAGATAAGTCCCTAAATCTATAGTTTAGAAAGTGAGTAAAGAAAAAGGACAAATAAGTTTGTATAATGAAGTGCTTTAGAATATGAAAACTACATAATATGGAGTGAACTCCTATGATAAATATCATGTGAAAATATGAGTGCAGACAATGATTGAGAAATAAAGTGGAACCTGAGTTAATCTCAGACGAACCTATGAGTAAAAAGAAGGCATCAATGTAGGAATCTGCTTGACATGCAAAAAGAACCAAGGAAGGAGATCCCTAAATAATGAAGAAATGTGAAACATGATGATCTACCCCATGATAATGGTTGAAGAACTTAATAAAATAAGAGAACTTACACAAACATGATATGTAATTGACAAGCAGAGAACAACGAGATACACTAATCATGATGTTTCCTACGATGTTGTCAAGGAATCCAAATGAAAAGGTAAAACCACACATGAAAGTTGTAACTTCTACGATAAAATAGAATCGATAACCCCTTGCTGCAACCCCTAAAGATAATGGTGTGTGTGTTTTCTTATGTCTTTCCTTCAAGGACACCGTTCTCTGGGGGGTCTTATGCCACTTAGCATGTGTAGATATGTTGTAATCATGGGAAGTGGGTAAGTTGTTATAACCTAAGGTTTCTTTAGTTATGGTTCCATGATCTCTATGTATGTGATAGTATACCTTATAAGCTTTGCAAGTATTAGGAAGCCTACTCCTATATGACCATAGTCAGTTGTGATGATCTAGAAAGCTAGTGGAAGTAGAGATGTGAGGTCCTTATAACACATAAAGGATACCAAAGTGACAGATCCTAATATCTGAGGTGATCCAGGAATAAATGAAGTTGGGAGTGGTTTATCATATAAGATACTAGTGTTTTTCCTCTTTTGTAGAGAGAGGGGGAGTTGATGTTGATCCTTCTAGTATTTCCTAGACAAAGGATAAGTTAGCCTCTAGGTATGCAAGATCTTATCCTGTGATGGCATAATGTTGGGAAGTTGGCCTGGAATTTTGAAGTTGCCACCTAAGGTGCATGACTTATACCGGTGTTTTGTGTTTCTATGTTGAGGAAGTGTTCTTCATAGGTAGCATTGGTGTTGCAACTAGTATAGTTGAGCTAGGGGATGACATATCTTATATTGAAGCCTTGTATTGGTGTTTTATAAAAGGAACAAGAAGTTAAGGAGGAGAGTTATAGTCTTAGTGAAGGTTTTATGGTATTCTCATGGTGTGGAGAAAGTCACATGAAATCTTGAGGAAGAGATATGTGAGAAGTCACCATCACCTTTGAGTAGGATTTTGGGGGCAAAATCCCTGTTAGGGGTTTGTGACTTGTAAGGCCCCATACCTAGATTTTGGTTCTAACCCCATTTATTTGGCCTAAGAGCATGCTTAGAATCCTAATATAGACCGTTGAGACATTTATAATTGTAAGGGGCACCTTTGTTTCAAGTTTCAGATCTTTTAGATAATGTTTGTGTTTTATATGCTAGTTTTGTACTAAATTGCAAATTACCCAAGGTGGAGGGTTAACATGCAATTTTTCACTTCCAAAGTGTGCTTTCCCTTCCTTGACATAATCTTGAGGAGATAGAAAATGTGGGCGCCTTGGATAGACCTTGGTTTGATAATATGAACTCATGTGGTGATTAGGGCTCTTTAGGGTTTCCTTGTACCCATGCATGGATGAGCTTGTGGCGACCATGAGGAGAGTGTTGCAACCACAACACATGACCCTAGAGAGCTGTGTTGCAACTTGGGATGGTTTAGAGTGAATATGGAGTCTCTAGGGTTCCATATACATAGGCTTTGTGAGTGTTGTTACCACATGCATGAAGGGTGAACAAAGTGTAGCGACCACTACACTTAGCCTAGTGTTGTGACCACAACACAAGGGGTGAGGGTAGCTACACCACCTTGGAAGTATTGCCCTTTGATGCATGTGAGTGGGGAATGCTTGTATGTGTGTTTCTTTGGTGGACAAGTGTCCCCTATGTGCCTTATTATGTGGACACCTCATCCCACCATCAACACCCTCCTCTATGAGTATATAACCTCTCGCTTCTCCACTCAAACCTTCCTTTTTCAGCCTATTTTCTTCTTCCTCCTTCTTGTGCTCGGACATGGGGTTTTGTGAATCAAGTGGATCTGTACTAGGTGCTATGGTGGCTGATCATCTCCTCTAAGTGGTGCTTTGGAGCTAAATCACCTTCTTTGTGGTGATTCTTGGTGGTTCATCCTCTAGGTGAGTTGCTCCTCTCTTTGAGAACATTTTTCTTTGGTATTCTTCTTCCCTTCCTTATCCTTCCTCATCCTTAGGATATGTTTTACCCATGGTGTCCATCTCTTGAAAGAAACTCCTCCCCATAACATCCTTAGACCATGGTTCGTCCATGGTGGTACCTTTGTGAATAAAGCTTCCCTCTTTTCTTCCTTCTTCTTCCCCACCATCCCAGTTCGTCCTAGGGCTTTTTTCACCATATTTTCAGCTATATTTAACCATTAAACATTTTTCTTGTCCTGAGGTACCCTTGTGGATGAGGATGGAGCTTTTGGGTGACTCATCTTCAACCTTGGGAAGAAAAGGAGTTTTAGCTTGATTTCAGGTGGGTGATATAACCTTCCTCTCGTTACTATTATTGCACCTTGTGTCTTATTGCATGTTGATATTTCCAACTCTAAATCACAATCCTAATGTGTTAGAGTGAGTTATCATGATCTATAATGAGAATATTGGGTATATTTATTCATGGTTTGCATCTAACCCTAAACCCTTACTCTATGAACCCAATCTTTGTGATGATGATGAGATGCATGTTTCCTTCTTGTTTTTAGTTATGAAACTATGCAAATCTAATCATGGATCACCTGACTTGTACGTGAGAGTGGTTTGATTTAGTTTGCTTGAGTGAGAAACTTGGTTTTCACCCCTTGAATCATGATATTTATAGTGGATTTATGAGACAAAATATTGTAGTGTTTTGATGATTATCTTGTATGGAGTTTTTCCCTTAGTCAGTGCAAAGTTTGCTTGGATATATGCTCTATTGTGACCATGGTTGGTTTTTGACTTGGGGTCGCAATACCCCTTGACATTCCCCTAGGATCGTTACCCTTATTGTAGTTGAAGGGGTCGGAACAAAAACCCTAATCCATGAATGTCGCTACAATAAAATATGCATTTGGGTCGCAACACCTCTCTTTCCTTTGCAACCGCAACACGCCTTGAGCATGGGTGGTCACTACACCCTTTAGGTCACAATATTTAGGTTGCTAAACTCCTAGGTCAAAACAATAGGGTCACTACACTGAAGGCTAAAACATCTTATATGTTAGGCCGCTACACTTGGTTCATGTAATGATTAACTATCATAGTTTGATGTGATATATATGAGGTGATGTAATGATGATAGGGTGATCCTAAGATGTTTATGTCAATCATGTCACACATTAATCTAAAGAGTGAAGATGTATGAAAGCCTAATGTATTAAGAGAGAGAATGAATCCCAATTTGACTAAAGGAAACAGACTCTAACCCTAATTTAAGGTTTGTGATATGGTGAGTCATTTCCAATCATCCTAGTGACTATTATGAGATGTAATGGTGACTAAACAATGTTAATCATCTATGGTTAGCCCTCATGTGCCTTATGAGGAAAAAGGTAAGGAGATTAAGGTTTGGTGACATTAT
Organism: Alisma plantago-aquatica; assembly: GCA_963693085.1. Lineage (NCBI taxonomy): Eukaryota > Viridiplantae > Streptophyta > Magnoliopsida > Alismatales > Alismataceae > Alisma > Alisma plantago-aquatica. The sequence goes on from OY856414.1 coordinate 346,759,926, forward strand.
ACATTTTGGAACCCTAAATTTGGGTGTATGGGATACTTGTCCATCTATGTTTGAGATAGTTGATGTGTGATGAAGTTTTTTCTCTCTAGATCATAGCAATATCATGCTAGTAGGTGATACCATATTCTAGAGCTTTAATACTGAAGGTTATCATGCTTGGCATACTCATAATCTAAAAATCTAATTCCTATTTACTCGATTTTGAGTTGAGGATAATATGGTGATGATCTTCCCTATCTTGATCTTGGCTTTAGTTGTTTTCCTTTGATTCTTGTAACTTGGTGTTACATGTAGTTTTAGGTCCTATTTTGGGGGTGAAAAATTGGTTTATCTCTCTCGCATGAAGTTCTTTATTTTTTTTTGGTCCTTAAAAGCATAATGGAGTGGTTGCATGATACATGCTATAGGGTTTTTGGGTGACCGATTTGTGTGAGGTTTTCCCCTTCATGTTGATGATGAGTTCCTTTGGTGTTCTAATCTATCTTAGCTATGGAAATCTTATGTTTTCCTCATGTTTTAAGGTTTGTCTTTCTCTCTCCTAAGTGGTTTTTCCTTAATGCTCTTCATGGAGCTTGTTTTAGGGTTTGATGGCCTTGGATCCATGGGTTTGATCTTGATGACAGTTGGTGTTCTTGTTGTTTGGCCTTGTCTCAACTGAGGTAGATGTGCCCCTAGTGTTTAGGATCGAGACACCATGAGTGGCTTGGGGTTGGAACACTAGTGCCTTGAGTCAATCGAGCCATTGTTGTAGAAGAGATGGTCACAACATTGCTTTTGTTGGGTAACGACAATGCTTTTGTTTGAGTATGAAGTTGCTTTCTTTTCAATCGTGATTCCATGTTCTGTCATAGGAAAGATGCCAGGATAATTAGTATTTGCAACGCAATGTTGTTGTGTGGTTGATACGCCTTGGATGGTGGTTGAAGCGTTGCTTTGGTGTTACCATGTCTACTGATCGAGACAAGTGTGTTGACACCTTGCGGTCGCGACACCAAGTGGATGTAACAGTCGCGACACCCCGTTTAGTTCAGATCACAATGCTATAGGATTGAGTGGTCATGATGCCCTATTTCTATCACTGTCGTAATTATGTGTTGGTGATTTGAAATCATGACCAGGATAGGATGCATTGCGTTTGTGTCCTTGTGTATGTATGTTATGATCATGACACATATTTTGTGGATGATTGATACCTATACATAACCACATGACCAATACATGTATATAAATAAGTGATTGATGAACCATGTATAGTGCTATTTGGGTGATTTCTTAATCAACCCTAATCATGTTCCATAACTCTAATGTGCTCCAAGGAAGTAGAAGATTGAGTACCTAGGGCGTAGTGATAGATATACCTATAAACCCTAATCAGATAAGTGCATAACCCTAACCCTAATCTAGGGACAATTGATATGTTTACTTCTGTCTGTTGGAATGGTGATTATGTTATGATGTTTTCTCTCTCCTTTATATAAATCCCTAACCTGTAAGGTGATATACTTTTGAATATCATAGCTAGTATATGGTATGGTGGATACAATGTGATATAGGATGATGGGCATGAGCCCCTATGAGGCATGTGGAGACATATGTGATACAGAAATGAGTAACTAGGGTTTTGTAACCTGGCAGAGGCTTGTTTCCTATCTTGGGGTGTTAATATCCATTGATGAATGAGGGATTGATATCCCATAGCTAAGTGACAATGGTGATGGTTATAAATGGTAACACATTACATGAGTGGTGACAAGTTTATGTTTTAAATGTTTTATATCTTTTGAAGTTGTTCTATACCTTAATTTTGTAGGATTTGTCTATGGTTTATACATTATAACTTGATTGATGCTAAAAGACACTTAATTGCCATAATTAATCAAGTGGAACTTAATCATGTAGTTTTCCCTATGCCATAGATCCATCTATAGTGCCAATATTTGTTGGATGGTGAAATGGGCTTTCCCAAGTGAATGCTTGGAGTCATATATACTATTGAGTATATGCATTCACAAGATTGGTTTTGGGTCATACCCTGGTAGGAGAGTGGTTGTGGTCTGTAGCTAGTGATATGATGCTTATGAGGTTTCACATGATTGACTGTGGGCCATACCCTGGCAGGAGTGTGGCTGTGGACCATAGCTCAGTTTCACTAGCGTCATGACCTATACCAAGGTGGGATAGGACATTCATAGATGACTATATGTCGCTGGTTGCAGTTGACTAGTATCTCTCTGCGGTGTACTCGTATACTGACCAAGAGGTTTGGTGAGGTCGTGGATTCCGACTCTTCCATAGACCGCGTATGGAACCGAATTCGACTTAGTAGTGGTCAGTTAGATTTGGGCAGTACAACTCAATTCCTCAGGGAATAATACACTATGCAATCACTCATGTAGTATGCTTACTTAGGACCAAATATGAAAACGTTGGATGAGGCCTTGCTTGCTTTTATAAATTTTAGTTGGTAGAAAATATACATATTCTTCATATTCCTTCTAAAATGATAATATGGTCTACTATTCAGTTATAGCTACCTTAACTACTTAGATGGTAATAATTACCTTTCTCATATCACTTAGCTATATTTTCTTAGTGTGATTAATAGATTTACTTCTTGTTCTTCCCTACCATATTGTGTTATAATAGTCTCTTGCAAAGAGTTACGTCTCATGCTGGGATGTTAATCTCGTCTCGTGGGTTTTCCACATCTTTTAGGTAGTCGTGCACGAAGAGGTTGAGAACGTGCAGCCTGTGAGGAGCAGCAAGGAGAGAAGTATCTATGAAGGTTGCAGATGCTTTGAATTCCTTGTAGTAGAGTCATATGTGTCGTCTCTCTACACTCAGGTCCTTGGGAGGTGTTCTCATGTGTGTTGTCAATTTGATACTTGGGCTTGTGTGCATTGTTGTTGTGGCAAGTTTGTATCCGTGTAAAAGATAGGCACAGTTAATACGTATGCTTTCTTATGAGAAAATGTAATACAAGCGATAATGTTATGGATTCATATGTAAAAGTTTTCTTGAGATGGAATAAGTGAAAATCAGTTTTAATTTCCTCTGATTTTTGGTAATATAGACAATTAGTGTTTGTCTTCCACATATGTTTTTGGGTAATCTCATTGGTTTGTGACACAGGGTATCTCAAGAGGGGCTAGAGGCAATTTCCCCTTCCTGTTCCATCGTTGCAGTAGAAGCAAGCACCAGGGCTATTGAGATATCTAAGAGAAGGTTGTGGCATCAAGACACCATGCCAGTAAGACAAAGAGATGGATCTCGAAGCTTTTGACGGACCTATAAGCCTATAATAAGTAGTAGCACGTAGATGAGCTCTCTTCGGAGTCATTCCTCTCTACGGTGGATCTATTTTGGACTCACGCAGAATGAGAAAAAGGAGAAGGGCAAAGAGGGAGAACCTCGAATGGGTTCAGGGGCCAAAAAGTGGCAGGCTTAGCGTGAATTGGAGATGAGGTGATACCCTCAACATGCACGTGATAAATTATGATTGGTTCAAAAAGGTAAATTCCCTCATGTATCTAGAAATTGCACATATCAAGAAAATGCATAGTATTTAGCATGCTTTTCAAAAAAATACAAACAAACTACTAAAATTCTCAGAAAAAGGTGTAGAATAATATGGAACCCTCAAATTAGTTTTTTGATGCCTAAATGCTAATTATATCATGTGAGATGTATTGCACTTATTTTATAAATAATAAATATCAAACAATGCCCTAAAATTATGATAATATGTCACTTAATCCATAATTATGTTTATAACCCATCTAATGTTAGATTTTATAATTTTGATGCACGAAATCATGTAATTTGCTTCAAGAATATTAGTTAATACTAATAACCATAAATAAAAGGTAGCAATTACATATATGAACAATAAATCTTGAAATGTACAAAACACACTCAATTCAGTAATTGGGAGTTAATATGGAAATCTGATATCAGTTTTATATGGAATTTATGATGATTTGAAGATGACTCAGGATATATGATGTGAACCTTAATTTTTTAATTAAAGTAAGTTAAGGTTAATAAGTGCACATATAATGTGAAATATAAGTTCATGAACCCTAATATGGAACATAAATGGATTCTACCATCGACAATCTAATTCAAATAAGGTAAAATAAATAATAATGGAAATGTCCTAATGAACTAATTCAAACCCTAAAATGGACACAACTAGGGTTAAGATGATGATATATCTAATGATGGTACCTATGATCTTGTGTTAATCAGGGTTGACTGAGGTTAGAGTTGATGGCTCAAGAATATCATGATTAGAACATCTCTTTTTAATGTACAATTTGTTTCTTATTTGGATTGTTATATATTATGGCTGCATTACATGTGTATAAAATACTTGGCATCTGATATTTGATGAAATAAATGTTCTTGTATGCTACCTTGCTTGATTGTTGGTATATATAATTTTGAACACATGGCATGTAATATATTTGTTCCATTTCATCAAAGCACTTCAACTCTTTGGTAGAGAAGTGTTGGAATGTAAAGTACTTAAACATTCAAGTACTTGAAAATGATCCAACTCTTTGGTAGTCTGATCACATTGTAAAATGTTGCAATTATTTGGTAGTCAATATTAAGGCCTACAATGCATTCAACATTTAACAATAAATGCATGGATATATAACAAAAAGTGTGCCTAAAATATGTGTTCTCTTTTGTTGATAAATATATTTGTTCAAGTATCCTTCAGTTATATTTGTTTACTACTATCAAGTATTAGATTTATATTAATCCCAAGTCACAGTATTAGAGAGGTATGTGAATCTTGTAGCATACTCAACATAATTTTTTTACTATATCGTGTTGACATGTACCACTTGTAATCTCTATTTTAGGTGTGTAGTTATACGTCTTGAAGACTCTTTATAGTTGGGAGTTGTGTAACGAGTGGATGTACATGTGTACCTATTGTAAAGAAGATCTTGTTGTAGTGGTGGTATGTGCATATGTAAAAGTTTATTGTTCAATGTGTAATATAAATTTGTAATAAGCCATTTTTTAATTATCTATTGAATGGAGAAGTTGGGTTGTTGTGGTTTGTTTATTATTTAAGTCCATTTGCTACTATTATTTTCTTTTGATGACCTTGATTTTATTCTTCTTGGCCTAGTGTCTGGTGTTTGAATTGGGATCCTCGCTAAAGTGAGGATTTAAATTCGGGCGTCACACACGTGGTCAAGGCATTGTAATCCTGGGGCCATCACACTATTTGTCGATATAAAGAGCTGGCTTGGACTAGAACAATTATTATTTACCAGGTGTCAATATGAGGAGTTTGTGATGGAGGTGATATCCACTAGGTTTGAATTACTATTTTTGGAAAAAGAGGCATGGGCAAGACACTGTAATTGGTCATTCCCTTTCTCTTCAATTTACATTTTGGCAGTTAGTCCCCTTTTTCCATACAAAGGAGGGCTTGACTTGGATAAGTTTGTATCTTTCCACAGTTAAATTAGTTTTATTTTTACTAAACTAATAAGGGGTGATCACTTACTATCACTAATTGAATGAATCCTGCAAACCAACAACGTTTATTGGAAAACTTGATAGGGAAGTAATGTGATGATTGAATTTGTTTAGACACCCTACCCAATCGGTGCTTTTTTACTCCATCTTGAATTCACATTTTTTGCAACCAATTTTGGTCACAATGTCCCTAACCTGGTATAGAATCTAGTCTTTCAACCTCCATTTGATTTTGTCTTCTCCATTGATTGTTTTTTGTAAACAATACATTCAAGTGTTACATTACTTTTGTATCACGTTTATCCATAAATAGCTGTAGGCTTAGGCATGCATAGTATTCATGATGGTACATAAATCACCTCTTATCGGGTTTTAATAAGACAAAACTAGTTTACTTGTGGAAAGATATAAAGTTATCCAACTCAAGGCCTTAAGTGTACAGAAAAAAGGGTGCTCTCTCCGAGAAAGGAAATTGAAGGGAAAGGTGACGACCGGAAATGGTGTCGTTCTCATGCCTTCATTCCTAAAATCATCAATTCAGACATGGTGGATACCACCTTAATTGAAGGCTCATCATATTCACACCTTCTGAGTAATATTTTTTTAGACTCTAAATCGACCCGACAAACAGACCATAGTTTGGGTCCGGGTATAGTCTAAGTTTGTTTCAATTTAGATTTGAATTAGTTTTTAATCAAATCATTTAAAAGATTTGAATTATGAATATCTTGACAAAATTATGTTATAGTTTCTATTTTGGCAAATATCAATTATTTTCATGTTGAATAGCTTGGTGAAAGATTACATTCGAGTTTTTTTCATGTTCAAAATCTAACATTCTAAGTTAGTTGAGGCTGAATCAGATTTAGCAAAATATGCTCTGAAACGGCCATGGGTTTTACTATCATAAAAATTGAAAGCCTTTAATGACCCGCAATACCCCAAGACCTGGAATTTAGAATTATGATTTTTTCCCTACTAATCCTTTGTCGTCAATAATATTATAATATATGTATAGCTTCATATTTTTGTATTGACGAATGCATACATGCAACAAACCAGATAACATTATATTTGGCCAAAAAGATAAAGTCGTAGGCCATATAGTTTTTGACTTCAAAAATGGGGGGAGGGAGGGGCGCTATCATCAAAGGATTCATTTCCATTGAGCTTTGTAGGAGGCCTAGGAGGGGACATGCTGTTGGAAATCTTTTTTTTTTTGCAAAGTACATTATATTACTTCCGTATATAAGTTGTCATTGTTAGCCTGTGAGTTGTTTGATGGGAGCCTACTCTCGTATGTTAATCGTGGGATAGCCCATTAACTTTTAGTACTTTCTCTATGTACCTCTTCTACTTAGTTCTTGTTTTAGGCTCCCACACTTGAACAAAGTACAAACCATGACATTAGTGATGTCTCTCTCTCTCTATCTCAATAAATGTTAGGATTGTTTTCTCTTTTAAAATAGGGTGAAAAAGAAAGGAGAAGGAAAAATATAAGTAATTTTTTTGGAAAAATGAACACTTGAAGGAAAAATTTTAAAACAAAAAAAATGCAAAATAAAATCTGGATACTTGGATGATACTTTAAATATATAAAGTACTTGGGAGGATATTTTTGAGCGGACTTAAAATTTGAGGATATTTTGACTAGAAATTATGAAATATGCAAGAAATCTTAGATGATTTGAGGAATTTTTAAGATAATAAAATCCATAGGAAATTTGATATTCTTACAAAAAATTGGTGGAAAACCTAAACGAATATGAATTTTTTTTATGTAATGACTTATTATGTTATAAATTTCATTTTTTAGGTAATCAAGATACTTAAAAATTACTATATAATTGGTAATGGGTATACAATATGTTGGTGTGTCCTCTGTGGGTATATTATGCACATTATAAATAATAATACTTTTATTTGTTCTTTTAGAAAGAAACGATTATCTGAATTAATTGTGGATACTACTGTTTGGATAATTGGTGCTCTTATATTTTATGAACTCAACATGATAATGAAACTAGATTATAATTAAAGTGGCTTATTGATGCAAAAAAATTTCAAAAATGTCTTTACACACGATGAAATTTAATTTATAATCTTACTAGACATTATTTTGGATTTATCTTAATATCCTAAAATAGGGATTTTAAAATGTATATAATGACCATATAAATACATTCAGAGGTTTTTGGTATACAGTAAACAAAATATATAGAAATTCTATAAGCCCAATCTAGATATAAGTCATGTTGAGATGGTAAATATACAACTAGTTAACTAGAAAAGAAATATGAGACAAAATAGTCTTATGGGTGAAACATATACCCTATACAATATTTCACAAACAATATTATCATGTAAATATAAATATTTTTATAAGAGTAATTTAGTTCTTACAAATATGATTTTTTTTGCAAACATAATTGGCTGTAGGGGGTATCTTCTTATAAAAGGATACATCCTTAGAGAAACTTTTTGAACGCTTGAAACTTCATATGTAATGATGTGTATCATATGTGCTATATAAAAATGACTTCTGCCAAAACAATAAAGGAAATTGTGGATTTATAGAGAAGATGTTTTGGACATTATAAAAATTTGAGGATATATAAAAAAGAGGTTTTGTGCCCATCCCTTATTGGTTGTACTTTTATACCTTGAAATTAACTCACAAAATTTATGTAATCTCCAGTTCATGTATCGGTCTATATGTGAAAGTTTTATTCAGTGTCAAATGTAAATTGATCTTAAACTTATATAATATACTCCCAAAATTCTTGTTCATAAGATCCCTCATTTGGTCAAAGATAAAGTGTGTCTCTACATAGTTATCCTTCTAATTAATTATCAAATAATATATCCTAAAATCTTAACTCAAGGTTGTAGTTATGTTTTAATGGGAAAACTTTGTCATGGTTAACCGTATTCAGATTTTAATATTGACAAAAACTTAATTTACAAAATCTCAAGTTCAAACAATATCCATTTTCAGATATTTTAATGGTCTAAAACAAGCCACTAAACAATATGTTGTAAATTTTGTTTTTTTAGCTAGATTGAAATGAAAAATACATAAATAAATTGATTATTATTGTTTATATTATGAATATAATCATAAGAGTGATCTATATTATGATAAGTTTATAGTTTTATATTTATATATATATATATATATATATATATATATATATATATATATATATATATATATTGTTCTTACTGCAACAATGTGTTTCACAGGTAGCTTACTGAAAATCAACATTGTTCCATGTTAATTTCACTTTTTTTTTAAAATTAACCTAATAGGTTCATCTTTAATTGTGTGATAAAGAACAATGGCTGATTAAAGTAATTCTTTCTAAAAGTTTGTGAGATTTTTGATTTACCTATTAATTAACAATACATGATAATACATTTAGACATATTTAGTAGATACACTACATTCAAATTCAAAACCATTATAGACATTTTGTCATAATGTTGGCCATATAGAAATGGATATAGGGATTGTGGTGTATGCGAGTTATGTTTGCTAAAATATGACTGAAAGTACATTGATAGATGTTCAATTGAAAAAAAATCCACAAGGGCATGTGATATGTGATCAGTTGTTTTGAAAGTATATTTCCTTCATCGCTATTGAAATATCTATATCAATCATTGTGTTTGAAGTCATTTATTCGAATATTCCCCCTATAATCCCTTAAATTTTAGTTATGCAAATTTATGTATTTTGGGGGTAAATTTAGACATTTGATAAGGTAATTAGTTAAATGGAAATCTTGGAAGAGTTAAAACATATAGATATTTAAGCAGGAAACAAATATCACATTTATCTAAATTAAGAAACACTAGGAAACTCATTTAAAGAATATTGTCATGCAGATCGTAATGAAACACTCTATATATCTATATCTAAAATAATAGAACTCTTTGATATCATCATAAATTGATATCTGAAAAATTGCACTCATGTTTTAGTCTAAAAGAGTTCCATTATTCATAAGTGAAACCTCCACTCTTCTATAAAAGTAACAACATTCTATAAAATTAATATCATTCTATACAATACATTTGGTTAATTACAATATGATGATTACATCATCTCCTGAAGAGGGAAGATATTTTCTTTGATTTTTTTTTCTATACAACATGTGAGAACAATCTTGAAGACGGCATACCTCACTTTGTTATCACTCGATAGAATAAGGTTGGAAACCATTTAGTCGAAGTGGTGACAAGAAATTAGATCTCCAAATCTCATCATTCTCCCTTAGAATGTGTCTTACCCAATGATGGATGAATAGAATACAAATATTTCACAACTAAAATGATTTGGTTTCCCAAGAACTTTAGAAATATCAAAATTTCATCCTGCCAAATCTGATATCCCTCTTGTAACTTCCAATTAGGGACTTATTACTCTGATCAAATATTCTATAAGAGGTTTTCTATCTACTTAGAAAGAAGATTCACTTGGCACATAATACAATAAAAACAACTTCTTATGTGGAAAATATATGGATGACAGATAGAAGTCATCTGTAGTTTCTATTGGGGAGAAATATTATAAAACAAATCCATCTGTGAACAAATTGAAAAATCACATGGATTGTATTAGATATATCAATTAGCACAAGATCACATTCAGGATGATCCATGTTCCTCACCTTCAAATAATCATATAGGAAGACATCTTCCATTAGCTCAATTTTTCTTAGTTTTTTTAGTTTCTTTTGTAACCAGGATTCTTCAAGTTGAATTGATAAATTTTATGTGTACAACAAAACGTTCAACTTGTTTTTATGAATAACAAAGCATAGTCATTTGTAAATTTGTACAAATTGCTACAAACAACGGTTGCTTTTATGAAGACAATGGAATAAAAGATAACCTATAGTGATGTTGAATGGGATGCAAACTTGCTTCACTCTACCTATACTTTTCTTCACCTCATCTATGTTTTTTTGTGTGTATGAAGACATCAATGCTATTATTTCCTAGCTATTATCTTTGTGTGAGAGTAAATATATCATTGACAAGTAGTTTGATCATTCTATCATTATATAAGAGTAGACTCAAGTCCATCTTCGCGTGCAATGAAAAATAAATATGATCTTCTCAATATCTTGCATAGTGGGGATTTTTTTACTCATTAGCTATGTTTTCCTTATCTTTTTTGATGTTATGGTAATAATAACAAATATATTAGTTTTCAATGGGTTCCTTATGTGTAATTCAATTTTCTTCACTACCACTTTGACACTCAAACTTCTAGAGAAGACCAATGACTTAAGATCTTTTTAACAATGCTCTTCCAAATACCTCTTCCTCTGTAGTAATATGAAAATGATACAAGATTTAATTAATAATGTAATGAGATATGGGCAATTTTGGTACAACATGACAAATAACTAATTCATCATCCTTCTTTTTCATCTACTTCCTCTCATCATGCCTAATATTTTATCTCCTCCTCCTCCTCCTCCTCCTTTATGCCATTTTCTTCTTTCTTACATCCTCCTAAAGCTCTTATGTCTTCCTTCTTCTTTCTTCCATGCTCCTCTGCTGGTTTTATGGTCTCCTTGCTTCTTCCTTGTTACATCCTCAAAAGCTCTTATGTCTTCCTTCTTCTTTCTTCCATGATCCTCTACTAGTTTTATGGTCTCCTTCTTCCTCATCTCCTCCCCCTCCTCATGTTTCCTCCTTTCCTCATCCATCTTCTGCCATGCTTCCTCTTTTCCTTAGCATCTACTACATCATGCTTCTTATTTTTCTTGGCATCAACTACATCATGATTCCTCTTATTCTCCTTATCCTACATCTTATCCTCCTCCTCATGTTTCATATTTTCTTTGCATCCATTTCAACTGCTTGAATGTCTATTCATCATTTTTTAGTGTATTTTATAATCAGTTGTGTATGTTTTTATTGCATTTCATTTCATTAAATTACTTGTTTCATGTTTTTATGATTTATAAAATTAGTTTGGTATTTAATAATTCTTACTCCTACTTCTTAGGTTTTGATACAAGTAGATTACAAAAGTAGTTATACCACCTGAAATCCTAAGAAAATAATCAAACATTGCATACCCTCACTTCCCAACTCTGATAATTGAAGTGAGGATCATTATAGATATAAATGGTAAATAAAATGGCTATAATTTTTTCTTACAAACTCAGAATTGGATGATTCAAAATCTATCAGATGTAAAATTTTATTACTGACAAAACATGTATATATGTGATATACGTAAGTTAGACGACTAGGTTGTAGGCTAAAGAATATTTTCATAGAGAAGATGAGTCACACAATTCACTAGGTTAGTCAGTCGACCGGTATGATACTTCGATAACAATAGGTTCCATGAGATTTAATTCCCTACAAGTTGCCTGACTCACACATAAGTCTTGTGAATCATACATGAGTCTCTCGAGTCTCCTGTATCACATCTTCCATGAGTAAATTTCAGTAGTCCAACTCGTTCTACAAGTAAACAAACTAAAAATATACCTCAACACTAAAATGGCTCTAGATTCCACATCTAATGTCAAAATTGAACGATTCAAGTTGGTTTAAAAGTAAAATTGAATCATCTATGAAAAAAATATAATGTTTGACTACTTCCAATCAATCATTTTGGTGGCATCTAAATTTACAAGAAATGGCTAACATCCTTTGGATTAATTTGGAACGATTTGATATTTTGCGGCCTGATATACATTTGATGGACATTCAAGATCGATGTTCATGACCTATATCTCTCATCCACAACCCCAATCCTCAAAGGGGAGAGATAGAGATAGAAGTGGACATCTTGATGTTGAGTCACGCTCCACTGGAGGATGAGACCAGAGTTTACAACTATCATGTGGGAGTGGTGATGAGACCACTGAACTTCTCCTCCACATTGTTATTTTTTCTATGTACCTATATTTTTTATATTATGTTATAACTTAAACACGAGTAAAGAGTATATTCCTTGTTGGGGAATAGAGAATAGCCCTACTACACGTATTATAATCTTACATTGTGAAAAAATGTGTAATTACACTATTGGATATTTTATTAACTGTTTAATGCATATTTTAGCTAACCTTGCATTTTTAGACTTTATAGTATGATTTTAATCGAGCCTGGAGTGTGACTTATAGTTGCCGCTGCAACTGACTAACACACCTAGCTTGCAAAGTTCATATATTTTTTTAATACAGCAATTCATTCATCCCGTCTCCTAGGGTTCGAACTCATGACCTCTTGGTCAGACAACATCACTTTTAACCACTCGGGTGCCACATCATTGGCCACAGTTCCTATTTTACTCTTTAGAAAGTATTATTTTATTATTTTACAACTAGGAAACCATGTTAATCAGTCCCTTTTATTGGATTGATACACATTAAACTAATCATGTGATCAATTAGACCAAGGTCGTCCTCCCTTTCATTGGATTTTACTTGGGGGCTAGAGCAATGCATGATCAGCCATAGCAACTCACTATTGCAGATGGAGTTCACAAAGAAGGGTGTTGGTAGTGGTAGAGATGCGTAAGGAGTAATGGAGGACTAAGAGGTCTACATGTAGATATGGAGGAGCTAGAAGCAGAGGCCTGCATGACAAGGACAAGGAGGTTGGAATCAAAGTTGAACTTGAGCGAGAAGATGATGGCCTATCCTGGAGATGTAACGGGGCAATGGGCGACAGTCGGGGTTGGGAACAGAGAGGGGAAGGAGGGCTTAGAGTTCCTATACCACCCGGGTTTGGGGGGTTACATAACTCAAAATTCTCGTTCGGATGGGACATGTTTGCCATTCGAACTAATGCCATGTATCAATTTCTACACAAACAAACACATGATTTCAGTTGTCTGGGATTTCAATACTATCCTACTTATAGTCATTTGAGAAAACACGGCCTGAGTGTCTACCGTAATCCTAGATGTTGAAACCTTACAAAGTAGGATTTTTTTTTAATCTTAAATAACATAATGGAAGCATGTTCTATGGGGAGAAAGAGTTGAGAATTATAAGTAACGAGATCTATACCCTACGAGAAAATATGTCCTTGTGAATTATATATAATGGAAAGATAAAAAAAATCCCTTGACCCCAATATTTTAATCGAGTGAGTGTGTGATGCAACGCGAGAGAGAAGATACACGACAGTGACGGCGAAACCCCTTCATCTTGATACATTTACCATTATTAAAAATTATTTCTTTCTTAGTTTAATTTATTTCTTACTTTATTAATTTACTTAATTAACCATCAACTTGATCTATTCTTGTTAAACATTTTTGTGTTAATTAGGCTAAAATCTAAATCGTTACTAACTCCTATTGGTTTGGTGTAAGTCATGAGTTCTCTGGAATTCATTTTCTGAGAACTCTAGTTTAGTTTTTGGAACTTAAGTTCCATTCACTTCCATGTGATTGGTCTGTTATAAGGCTAAAGTACAATAAGGCTAAAGTGCAATAAGGCTCGTCCTCTTGCGAATGGTGATTATTGCACATCTTTTAGCTAAAAAATTAGGAATTATTTCCAGGTGAACTTCATGTGCTATAATCTATCATATTATAGTTTCAACTCTATTGTAAAGTCAACATAATTTTTTTTTCCTATCAAGATAAAGGCGAGTTTATTATTTTTCTTAGTTTGCTTTTATAATTTCAATTTGGTTTTGTGATTTCTATTTTGTTTTATAATTTGTTTGCTTGTTTTAATACAATTTATTTTTTTTATATAGTTTTTAATCTACTTCCATAATTTCTTTTAGCTTAAATTTTTTATTTTAGATTTTTGTTATTTATTGCTTCTTTACTTATGTAGAGAAAAGGTAAATTTATATTTTCACTCCTTGAAGTTTTTTTTTCTCTCTTGAGTGTGATAGTCAAATTTTCCTTTTTTTTCCGAGCATTCAAATCATATGGAGTGGCTGATTACCCCATATTCATGCTATATTTCTGTGTTTTAACTCAGGTTTTGTACCTTTATTAGCCATGATATGTCTTTAATAGTTTATTTTTTAAACTTTTGTAATTTATCTTTTTTCTAAATATACATTCCTACTTTTCCTATTCTTTGACCTACATGCACTACAATGCTAATATATCAAAGTACCCCACTAATATCTACTCTGTTGAGGCCTTGACCGAAAGAATCGAGTCCGGAAACTATATTGAATAACGAGGCGATCCCAGCATCGAAGACTTTGGCCAGTAAAATTGATAGGGCCAATTATGCATATATGGAGAATTACGTTTTTCAATGTAAATAACTAAACATTAATTGCAATTACAGTTTCCATAAAAGTTGCGGCAGCTGAACGGATAACATGGTAGACATATTAGAAATATTTAATTGTACGCACAGCCGAATTGCAGATCAAGACTCCAATATAATAAAGTTCTTGCATTGACTTATCGAGATAGTACCTACCCTATCAAGGCAACAAAGAAAATGTTGTACATTATTTGGGAAGAATGCAACGTCATTAGGATATCATTAAATGGCAATAGTTGATACCAATGGATATAGGCAAGTGGAAGATGAATGGATCAATTTAAGAAAGAAATTACAAATTGAATTGCTACGAACTGAGTATGGGATGAGCGACATAGAAACAGCAATTACAGTTGTTATTCCATAAAAGTCATCAAACTTTATCACAATCAGCCAGTAGACGTATCTAACGAGCACGACGTTCACACTACGACTTCACAAAACCAGCGTCTTTTGATTTTTTGTCATTGTCAGCACCAATCGACCTCCGGCCCTAACAAGCAATCAACCTCGCTGCTCGATTATTCTATTTGTAGATTGATTCCCACCCACACATGAATTGCATGTCTTTACAAGTTCTCGCTGCATTTAATCCGTGACTTTCTTAATCCCAAGACAATCCTAATTTCAATCTAATCTTATAAATACCAGGAAGCTGGCACAGGAAAAAGGGCTCCTTCCCTTCCCTTCGGATCCAAATCTCATAATAAAAGTCACACTACTCCCTTTCTTTTTGAAAAATTCTACCACAGTCAATTATCTACCCGCTGACTTACCTGAAAGTTGGAAAAATGCGAGATTTAATGCATGACACAATGCTCCACCTGCAACATACTTTTAAAATTATTGCTCATGCAACAACCATACAAATCTCATGCAAAGAGTCGATATTCTATCCATTTCTCAAGGAATTGCACTTGTGATATCTCAACCCACCATAGAATACGAAAATCACTTAGATTTATTTTTTTTGTTCATTTTTAATTCCCTCCATATTTTTCGGAAAGATCTATTGCCTCTCAATTTCTCCTAGTCCAGATTCTTTTTCAAATACACACCAACCCACCATAGAATACATACATTTGTCGATACTTTTTATTAGTAATTTATTTCATATGTTGTGTTTAATGTTGTTATATATACACAACAATATATTCATTTTGCATCTATTTTCATATGTTGTGTTTAATGTCGTTATTTCACATGTTGTGTCTATTTTTTTAAAAGTATTCAATTAGTACTTGTATAGATGTACAATACTAGTTGCCTCTCTACTTCTTTGCACTCTATATTCTTTCCCAGAATTCATAGGTACTGTACATTTAACATTTGTATTGAATTTTTTATCTACATTGTCTATAATTGTTATACATTTTTTTCAAGTCTGAATGAAATTTATTCTCCCGTTCAAATGATTGTTCCTGATGATCAGAGGTTATCTTCATTTTCCCGGCGTACAATACCAGCACACATACAAGATGTATTGTACAAGATGTACAATACAATACATGAATCACTCGTCAAAGTTATTATCCTAATTCAATAGAGTGCATGATGTATCACATGATGTACAATACTAGATGTACAACACGAAACGTATAACAATAGCATCATTTGTCAAAATTGCGTAGGACATTTGTTATAGTACATGATGTACAGTATTAGATGTACAGTACAAGACGAACAGTATAAGACATACAATAATAATAATATCTATCAAAATTGCGTAGTACAGTACATTACTAATCACATTCAATACCTCCATAAACCACATACAATATTTCAGAAATTTATGTACAAAACAATGTTGATATCTATATACAGTACCTACATAGACTAGTTCACATTTTACTAAAAGACATACACATGTTACTAACCTATTTTTCAGATACAATACATACACACATTACAATACATCAGAGATTTCACATATTTTATTTTACATGTCAATACAGTATACGAGGTACAATACATGATGTATGGTACTAGACGTACAATATGAGAGGTGAGGAAAAAGGGAAAAGATGGAAGAAGCTGGAAATAGGGTACGATACTTGGACAAGACAATCGGTAGGCAACTCTTCAATAGGACCGTCAACAACTTGACATGGCACAAGTATTGTACTTGTGCAGGACTAGTTGTGCGATGGAGAGATTTCTGGACGGAGGAGTATATATCGGTGTCTAGCGATGGAGAATACAATTGGCGTTGAACACGACATCAAAGACTATCGGTTATAGTTCCTGCAGGCACGAGCACGGCAATGTGTTTTGACAGGATTGACGAGAGTTGGGAATCAAACATATTGTACTAGTGCGGGAATATTGGTGGAGTGCAATGAGGCTGGATAGAGGAGTTGTAAGAGAAAAATGAATTAATAAAAATTGGGGCTGGAGAGATGTGGGGTGAAATGACTTTTCGGCTTCTGCATGAAGTTAATTAGTATGAAGTTAATTTCTATAAGAGAAAACGGTTGGGACCAAGCTTTTGAACATTCCTGAAAAATGAGTGGTTGGACGGGTATGGACCTGACTATGTGTAGTGTAATTCTTCTTTTTGTTGCCTTAACCTGACTCCAAAAGTGGTTGCTTCATCCATCCTCCGGTCCTCCCTATCAACAACGAAGCAGCCATCACCCATCCACAAGGGTTAATAGTTAGACCTCAAGAGAGGATGGTTTCTTGATAACACATATCCTCCTTCGATTATGATTGCATAGTTGGTTGATTGCTCCTGAGCATGAGTTATTAATTTGACGAGCCTCGAGAGAGTAGTGGTTTAAACAGGCAGAGAAGGCAGTTTGATTCCGAGCCCCGAGAGGACACTCGACCATGAATAGGTTTATTTGGTTTCTAATAGGTCGTTGTCACTCCTTGCTCTCCAAAGGGCCGGCCCATGGGGGGGGGGACCTGGACGACTGTCAGGGACCCAACAAAGAGAGGGGGCCATAATTTTATTTTTTTAAACATCTCTTGCTGTTCTAAAATCCCAGTTTATGCCGTTTGTGATTTCCGCTAATCCTTCGGCAGTTACACTACCTGCTCCCGTTCGTTCCGTTTGTTCACGTTTGGCGGATTCTACTGCAGCGGTAACGCTGCTCCTCCGCAGAAGTCCACGACGCCTCTTGTCGTCGTGCACGTTCGGCGCCTCCTGTTCTCTTTGTCCGTAGACACCGCTACTGTTGCTTCGCAGACGTCCACGAGGACCACGACACCTCTTGCTGTCGTACTGGTGCAGTCATCGCCAAACTTTTCATAGGCAACTGCAGGTGTGAGGCGAGAACCGAGAAGGATCCCAACTCTTTCCCCTGAAAGACCATCCATACCGTACAATCCAGAATTGGCAGCGGAGGTTCAAGTATTATATATAATTTTGGCTTGATCTTGGCGTCTTGCACTGCAGACTTCACTAGCTAAGGCCCCGATTAGTTCACTGTAAGTGGACTAAAAATCTATTTGCTCATTCTTACCCTAGTTACCGACTTGCATACGTTCTTACTCGGCGGAAGATTGCTATTGTCTTTCATAACTTATTACCGTTGTATACAAATTATTTTGCTAGTCTTCTTTTGAATGTATAACTGAGAAACACTCTTTTACAGTTCTAAAATCTATCACATATGCATCCAGGTGACGGAGAATAGTTGTTAGATAGATTAAATTAATACAACTCTAATCAAACATCTAGTGACATTGAACAATCTATTTGTACACGACTGTGCAAATCTAGAGGCAAAATAATACTCTATGTTTGTTCTATTGAATGTGTTTCTTCTAGAAAAAGATAGAAATATATATAAGAAATAAGAACGCAGAGACGAAACAGACAGAGCAACTTCTGTTAAAAACTCAATTATTAAACCGGTCGTTTGAACTCGATTTCCAGGAACTGGACTTCAATTCCAGAAAAATAACTTCATTAAAAACTCAAGTTACAACAAACCAATAGGAGTCACAATATACAAAATTATTGATTAATGATTGCAACGTACTCGGTCACTAGGTTATGATTTGGTTTTAAATATCACATTCTACTAGTACGTCTCTTGCCGTCGTGTGTACTGAAATTAATTAATCAGAATGTGTTACTGTTATAAAATAAAAGTTTTGTTCTCATATTCATTTCAACGTATTTTAGTTTTATGTTTGGAAACGTCCAAATCAACTAAAAAAGTATATTTTAGTTTCTATTCTTGTCACATTTTTACTTTTTTAAACAATGATGTTGTAATGATACTACATGAATTTTTAAAATGACACAAAACTCATCACTAATCTTTTACTTTAGTTGTCTTCTATGTTTGGCAATGTGGTTTACTCAACATGCCTCTGAAAAAATATCTATCCGGAAGTGAGAAAAGAAGAAAGAAGACGGAAGATGAGCAATTTCTAGCTACTCAGAAAGGTGTGTTTGATAAATTTATTTCCATTATCCCACAAACTTCTGAAGATGTTGATAATCCCGATCAATCTAATGAAAAGTGAATGATGATGATCATGTTACTATAGAAGCCGAAAATGTAATTGGGAATGAAAATTATGATGAGGTTGAGGATGATACTGACATCACTGATTTAAATGTTGGCAACTTAGACGGTGTTGAACAACTTTTTCCTCTTTTTGATATTTATGATCCCTTAAATTGGGATAACATTGACAACAAAGTTAGGGATATTTTAGTTGAAAAAGGCCCTAAAAAGAACTTAATCTTGTGTTTCCTTTAGATAACAATAAGATGTACTTCCCATATGCTTATTATTATCAAAAATTGAGCAATGGAGAGACTCGTGATAGGAAGTAGCTAGTTTACTCAAAACATGTTGATAACATTTATTATTTAAGTTGTATGTTATTCAAGTCTAAGAACAATAAAAGTACACTAGCTCATAATGGGTTCAAAGACTGAAAACATGTTAGTGAGAGACTCAAAGAGCATGATAATAGCATTGAGCATCTCACAAATATGAGAACTTGACATGAATTAAAAGCAAGATTTAGCAATGAGCAAACCGTTGATAAAGAATTGCAGAAAGAAATTTCAAATGAGAAAGAGCGTTGGAGACAAGTTTTATTAAGAATAGTGTTCGTCGTTAAGTGTCTTGCTAAATGTAATTTGGCTTTTCGAGGATCAAATGACAAACTTTTTCAAGATAGCAATGGGAATTTTTTGGGGATAATTGAAATGCTTGCAGAATTTGATTTGGTAATGTAAGATCATGTTTGACGCATTTAGGATCACGAGATGCACCATCATTATCTTGGCCATTCAATTAAAAATGATTTGATATCTCTTTTAGCCCACAATATTAAGAGTTCTATATTGAACATTATTAGAGGGGCTAAATATTTCTCCATAACTCTTGATTGTACTCATGATGTGAGCCACCAAAAACAAATAACTCTCATTGTACGATGCGTGAACATGTCTGGTCAGAAAATAAAAATAGAGGAGTTCTATTTTAAGTTTCTAAAAGTTGTTGATATGACTGGATTGGGGCTTTTTAATGAACTTGTAAATGCTCTTGAGTCTCTTGATCTCAATGTGGAGGACATGAGAGGTCAAAGTTATGACAACAATTCTAATATGAAGGGAAAACACCAAGGTGTGCAAAAGTAGTTACTCGAGGTAAATCCCAGAGTGTTATATATGCCTTGTGCTTGTCATAGTCTTAATATCACTGTTAGTGATGTGGTCCATTCTTGTGTCCCGATTGTTTCTTTTTTTGGAATTATACAACACATACATACATTATTTGCAAGTTCTCCGAAAAGGTGGAAGTGTTTGCTTGACAATGTTTCAGGTTTGACTGTTAAATCACTGTCCAATACTCGTTTGGAGAGTCGTATTAAAATTGTCAAAGCTATTAGATTTCCATATCCTCAAATCAGGTTGGCTCTATTGGAATTATCCAAGTCTCGTGATGATGCTAAGATATAAAGTGAAGCGAACAATCTAGTTTACTCGATCAAGAGTTTTGAGTTTCTGTTGGGTATTGTTATTTGGCATGATATTTTATATATTTTTAATACAGTAAGAGCTCTACCTTTTCTCTAGACTCCCCGGTGGTGCCGCCGCTGGGGGGAGGGAGCGCTACCTTGGCGTTTTCCTCCCCCTGGCTTCCACGCTGCCACAGCGAGACCCGATTGAAGTTGATGCGGTTTCTTAGAGCGATGGTGCAGTTGGGGCTTTTTTCCTCATTCGACCAGGAGGAAGGGGGACGAGACCAGGAGCATCGCAAGGGGCCAGGTTGTGGATCTATGGATCGACATTGTAGACCTAATCGACCTCCACTCAGTTCAAGAGTGACTGATGGAGATGAGCCTTCCCTCTCAGATCTGGGGTTCCTCGTTTTATACTTTGTCTCCGCAGGTGTCTCAGTCACTCCTTCTCCTTCTCTCTGAGTGAGTCCTGGTTCGTCCAGGTCTGTGAAATCCACTTTGTTTGTGACCTCTTGCTTGTTACGATGATCACGACACGATGTTGTGCTCGGATCTGGTCCCCACTCTGGGGTTCTGATTCTGACACAGTAGAAGGACTCCCTTCGGGATCCTTGGTAGAGTACTACTTTGGCGTAGAGTCCACTCGACACACAGGGGATACCTCCTCGTCTTCACACTGGTTCTTCACATCTGGATGAAAGGTGGATGGGCGGGGGTCCTTGATGGGTAGCTCAGTGGCGGCGGATCTTCGGTCCTGTTCTGGTAGCGCCATCCTCAAGGGTTCGCTAAGACGTTGTTGTGGCGATCAAAACGTGTTCGAAGATTTGCCCCTATAGGCAAGGGCACAAGTTGGAGGTTGTGCTCTGCTCTTCTCCACGGGGGCAGTCACATCTGGTCCTGGCCTATGGCCACAAGGCGATGCACAGGCTGGGTTGAAGGGGGCAGTCTTCTTCTCCTCACTTGTCCTCCTACTATAGTGTGAAGGATGATCACAAGGTGTTCGACGATCTGCTCCTATGTAGCTAGATCCCTGGGAGGCTGAATCTTAGGATTTCAGCGATTACAAGGGACATTGTGCTACTTGGTTTTTTGTTCTTGCATAAAGAAATAACCAGGTGAACCTTGGACATTGGCTTTAGTGGTTTAGGCTATCTTACTTGGCGGATTAGTCCATACAATTTCAGAGGAATGAGGATAATGGCCAGTGTGTGATTGATCAACTAGCTGAGTTATTTTGGTCTAAAGGATCCAATGTTGTGCAGGTCCTCTTGGTGGTTTCTTTTGTTTGCTAGAAACTCGATGACCTGGATGATAGTAGTGGAGTTTCTTGCTATATTGCTCCTAAGATTTCTAGACTACTGAAGCGATGCTTTGGCTGCCCATGTTGCCACAATTTCAGAGGATGAGTCTATTGCCAGTGTTGGCATGTGTAGTTAGGATGGTCGTTTCAGTTTCTTTATTATCTCTTGAGTTAGTATTGCGAGTTTGTTTTCTTATTTTATCTAGGTAGATGGCTACTTTGTAGCTTGTGTTTAGCTTGTTTTCTCTTGTTGTTTGGATGTCTTCATCCAGGGTTGTAATGTGGGCGCAAACTCTTTTGTACCCAAAGTTTTGGGCACCAATTTTTTTCAATAACAAGATTTTTACCGACCAAAAAAAATACAGTAAGTAAGAAGTTGCAATCTAAATTTGTTTGCATTGATGCTACTGTTAAGTTATTGAAAGATATGATGTCTTTTCTTGAGAAATACCGAGATGAAGGATTTGCTTCTAGTATTATTGTTTCTACTGAGATTGCCTCTGAGATGAATGTTGAGCCAACTTTTCAAGTTAAGCATCACATTGTTAGGAAAAGAAAATTTGATGAGAATAATGAAGATGATGATATTATTCAATCAGAGAAAGAGTCTTTTCGAGTGAATTACTTTCTATTGGTTGTGGATATGGCAATCTCTTCTTTGAAGGAGAGATTTGAGCAAGTGAAGATATTTGAAGATACTTTTGGATTCCTATATAATTAGAGATTTTAAAATCATTGGATGAAGCTATTCTAAAGGCATGTTGCACTAAGTTTCATGCTACTTTTTTTCATGAAAGTTCATCAGATGTAAACTTGGATGAATTTTTTTTCGAGTTGAAAGTATTGTAGGTGAATTTGCCAGAAGAGCAAAAGTCAGTTATTGAAGTACGTGATGCAGATTGTTTCCCTCATATTTCAATTGCTTATCGTATTTTTTTGACAATGCCAGTGATAGTAGAGTTTGCAGAAAGGAGTTTTTCCAAGCTAAAGTTGCTAAAAAACTACCTGAGATCATCAATGTCTCAAGAAAGATTGAACGGTTTGGCAATGTTATGCATTAGAAGGATATGTTGGGAAATATTGATGTTGACACTATTATTCAAGATTTGGCATCTAGAAAGGCAGAAAGAAGTCATTTTATATGATGAGTGAAGCTTGATAAGAAGATAACTATATTTAATTTTTACATTCTTTTTTGTTTGATTTGTAAGAACATGTTCTATTTTTTATGTGACAGTTTGAAAATTATGACTAAATTTGGGTTTATTTAAATTTTTTAATAAGAGTATATATAGGGCCCATTTTTTATTTTTGCCCCAGGACCTCTAAAATGTCTACAATGGCCCTGGCTCTCCAACATACCCTAGACTCATGATGGAAATTCATGACAGTTTGGGGTGTTTGTCTATGATCCTCAAGAGATATATTTTTGCAATTGTTAGGCTTCTAGTCTCACTATACGAGAGCAAGCTTGCCAACCTTACAAGAGCAGATACCAAGTTGAATGATTTATTTAGAAGTTAGATACTTTATGAGATGCACAATGTTTTTCTATGCTTAAGGATGAGTACATAAAGAAACATATTCATGGTTTATATAGTTTGTATCACCTTGTTTTATAGAAGTTGTCGGAACACTTTTATTTATTTTTGATGTAGTTCTTACTTTAGTCTTAATTTGAATCATGTCTCTTTGTACCACATATCTAAAATAGAACAAGTTTAAAGGTGTCTGAAGACCATGTCCCCATGTTCAACCCTACTCACTACATCTATCCCATACAATTGTTAGTATTATTAAAACCTACTAAGCTTTGAAGTGATGCATGTTTGAATTTATTTTAATAATTTGATTTTAGGTTATCATGTTTTGGTCTTTGTTGGAGATGTGGATTTTCCACATGAGATATCCAAAGATTTTGTTCTATTTAGTCTAGTCTGCATATACATTTTTTTTACTTACTACATATACTTGTTCTTACACACTTATCCTTTTCTTTCATTGTAGCCATGGATCTAGCCATGACAAGCATAAAATCTTATCCACTTTCTACCCTAAATTTTTTTACAGTTCAAAATGTTGGCAAATCATAGAGAACCACACACTTCATGTAACATACCAAATCTAGCATCTTGACTCTAGAAACTCTAATCCCATGATTAGGACGCTAGTATTCTTGGTTCTTCATGATTTTATCAAAAAAGGATGGAGTTCCCCCTAAAAAAAATTTGTTTGTAATCCTTAACATGTATTGGTTTGAAAAAAATATTATACATTAAGTGGCATTAGGTTCTATAATCAACATCACATATCATGATATATTCATATTAACTAATAACCTAGATATGTGCTAACATGCAAGTGAGTTCATGAAATATGTCACATATGTTTCTTTTTCTAACTGATATACACATAATAGCTATGATATTTTTAGTGGAAGAAATAATGTGCTTAATACATGAATTGGAATCACAATTGGAATCTTCTTGTTCCATCATCTAAATTAATGGACTTAATGGGCTAACTAAGTAAAATATGTAAATTCATGTAGTATAATAAAGCATAACTCTTCTGATAACGACTCAAATTAATGAATATTGAAGATAATGATGTAATATTGTAATAAATATAATGGTAATGAGCCTAAACCCTTATTGTATTATAACTAATAAAAGTAAAGTTTAAGACCAAGTCAAATGGTGAAATCATATTCCGTAGGCCCTAATTGGTTTGGATACCTAGTTTCATGTTAAATGAAGATCTATAACTATCCCAACTAAAAGATGGTAATTTCTAATAAACATGTGTCAAGTGCATTAAAACTTTGTTAAAATCAGCTAATTTATCAAACTTTCATAAAATTTGTCACGAACCGTATGCCTATTTCCTAATTTGGTTTGGACTCTAATTATAAGTTTCTTACTCTTTCCTTGTTATCTTCCTCACCCGATTTGTACCAGACTCAGGACTCTACAGTCCCCAACATGTGTTTTCCCCTCATGTTCTTTTTGAGTCCTTCCACGGTTTTGTATGATCTTATCTTCCTTTTCCTCTCACAAAACCAAGTCGTGTGGTTAGAGACTTGTTAGGGTTTCACTTCACAACCATCCTAGTTGATTGTCAGATTTCGCATGTTCTCTATTTCCCATCTCCAGTAGGTATCCTAGGCATCCTCAGGATTCTTAACTGTAAGTATCAATTACAACACCATACTCAGACCTCCTCAATCTAGTAAATCACATCCCTTGTCATGTATAGTGCTACAATGTAACTGACCCAACTCACTGGTTAGAAATCCTGACCAGGTCTATGAAGTTAGGTTTCTAATCTCCAAGAGTATGTTTGACCACTTGAGCTTCCTTGTTGGAACCTTTGTAAGCTATCTATAGCTTCTCATTTCCCAATACATGTATATTGTGTTTTTCCCTCTTTTCTACCTGTAACTTGTTGGTTTTGATTTCACATGTTATCTTGATGATTAACCCATCACTTTACTAATGTTCTCCTTGTGTTGATCTTATACAGTCATATTTAATCCTTTTTGATGTTTTTTCACCAAATTCTTCTTTTTATACGATTTCCCAATATCTTCATCTTCTTCCCTCACAACAGTTGTAACATATGGGCACTCCAGCCACCACATGACCCATTATAGAGTCATTGGGGCTGGAGGAGAATGAGGAATATGTGGGTGGAGGTAGTCCATCGAGTTTTGTATGATTAATTGGGTTTGGATTTCATCGCAAGGGAGCTTTGTGGTTTTGTGTTCCTCTTAAATCGAAGGGGAGAAGATGACTGCATGCATGTTTCTCACGAGTTTGTCCGTTAGTTTAATATAATCATACCACACTAGCATGGTTAATACTTTCCTTTGATCTTATATTTGATATGAGTCTGCAAGTTTTGATCGTTGTCTAAAGTAAAAAATTTCCCTATCATGAATCAATATTTTGATGCATGATGCATGATGGGAGGGTATGTTTGTCCTTTAATTTTTTTTTTTTTTTAGATTTCAGTAAATCAAATTAGCTTCTAAGATTCATAACAATTTCTATATTTATCAAAAAATTTCAAATAAGTACTCGTTGGTAAAAAAAACTCCACCTAACTATATCGAATTAGGATCCTAACTCCAAATGTAATAAGATTTTATAATTTATGATTTGAAGAGTAAACATTAATTCATATGTATATAGTCAATGTGATTATAGGTGAAGGAATACTCTAATTGGATCTTGGGATTGGACTTTGAATTTTGACATGCGTCTTTGAGTTATGTTGCATCTCCTTAATGACATTGAGAAATTGACCTAACTTCTCTATCTTACTTCTTTGGAAATATTACCATATACACTTCTCTTTCTTCTGAGATGTTGACTCATATGAGAGACTATATGCTCTTGTTTCTTTTATTGTTAGATGTTATATAATGTAGTAGGAGAAGTCAACTTTTAGTAACATGATAGTTTTATTTGTTCCTTTATACATCTTGTTAATTATGCACGATGTTATGCCTACCTATTTAACTTGCTTAATTTGTTAATTTGCTGAACATGTTTAATTATAATTAACCTTCTATAATCAATGACCAATGTTGAGATTTATATCTCTCATTAAGACGTTGGTCTCACCTCGTGGGTTACCACATATTTTAGGTAATCGTCAGTGACGTCTTTGGGATCGTGGTGGTGAGGAAGAGCATCTTGGAGAGAAGTCGAAGCAGAAGGTTGTCTAGTAGTTAGTGTGGCCTAGAGTCCTCCTTGTACTCTCAGGTCTGGGCAGGGGATATTTTGTAAATGTTATGTATATCAAATTGAGTTTTTGGCAGTGTGCCGATATATGTATATTACATGTATATGTGGAACTATACCTATACAGATTATGGCCTTAGCTACTGGACGTACATGTATATATTTGATATGGTATGTGTTGGTATGCAAGTTGTTGGACGTTTATGTAAATATCTTTGAGCATAATGATAATGTTTAATAAGTTTTAGTTTATCCTCTTTTCTAGTTATGTGGTTAATTAGTAGTTGACCACATGTTATGTTTTGAGTAATCTTGTTTACCAATACAGGCAATCACAACAACTACCCACAGCCTAAAGGAGTAAAGAGGATAGGTTCACTAAACCTCTAGCACAAGCCAAATCTTCCTAGTCATCACTCCATACTCAAATTAGAGTTTAAGATTTCTAATTCCTAACAAACTCCATACATTTCTTGATTGTGACTTAGTTCAAGAAAAGCTCGATAAAATACAAAAAAACTATTTTTTACATATACAATTATAAAGAAAAATAATTCAGTGGAAAATCATTGCAATATAAAATTGAAATGGGCCCAAATATACTTGAAACCAAGTCACAATCTTCCAATTAAGATCTCATTACCTTTCTACTTTAACATTATCACTACTCCATCCTAAAATTGAAACTCCTATAAGTCAATGAGAAATGTAACTAATAGCCTATATATCAGGGTACAAACTTAAGGGTCACATCGTATCAGTGGTTTCACCTCAAGGTCTTTATAAACAACTCTTATAATTATACTCATCCTTTCATCATGTCGTGAACAATATAGGTATATTATATAACAATCATCTCACCTACATGATTTACATGTAGGGTAGGGTTCTACTTAGAGAGATAATATTGAAATAGTCAGAATTGAACTGCCTTGACGCTAATCCCATCTTGTAAGGAGTGGAATCAAGAGGGCATCCAGTCCTCACTAAACCGAATAAGAGTCACCATCCATAACAAACACATACCATTTTTTTTGCAACTAATGAATAACTTTTAATCTTTCATAAACGGATATAAAAAGATCAGAGTATAGAAGTGAAATAAAATAGAAAGGCTATTTTCAATCTATGGGATTACATAATAATGGTTCCACTAATGGGGCATACACGAAAGTAACAAATCCAAGATCTAAGAAGAGGAATGTCGAAGCTATTTCAAGTCTATCTCCCAAGAGTCAACTCCACTGTCAAGTCTAGTTTATCATGCCAAGTATTCTATGTTCTTTACCTAAGGGGTTGGAAACATACCCCATAAGACAAGACATGCATAAATTGTCAACGTAAAATTTTTGGTAAGTGCATATACAAAGAGATTGAGAAATATTAGGGGAAAGGACAACAAGAATAGCATTATCAAGCCTTCATAAAAGAGGAAAAGTGAATATCAAATAGATATCAAAGAGAAACAATAAAAGGTAACCAAATATCTTTTCCCATGAATCAAGATATCAACATGTTCCGCATAATCACAATCAAATAAGTTACATAATAAAACCCAACATCAATAACAATAAATATTCATGAAGGTGAGATAAACATAGCACTGGTGAAATATAAATAAACAATGGAAACTTGGACACATAATCCAAAACATAATATAGAATACCACATAACCAAACTCATAAATATATAAGGTGGATACAAAACTAGGGTATGGGGCACATAACCTCCATCCCAAAACATAATATGGGAACATAACCCAAATCCAAAGCACTACATAACTCGAGGACTACAAAATCAACAACCATGCAATAATATAGAGGCAAGTGAAATGTTTAGTCAAAATAATGTTGTAGTAGAATTTCTATCACAAGGATGGACCATGTAAGACATCTTCAACAAAAATGGTATATTATCCCATGTATACAATTTAGGGTAACAACATGTTAAGATGATCAAGATGTCAATCACTCTAGAATACAACATACATGTCAACTCATCTAAAACTCCCTCTGTTGAATCATAGAATAGAATGTAGCCGCATGTTGTCATCCATGTCCTCTACTAGCTGGCCCAAATGATCCACCTGTGATGCGTGATCATGTCCTCTTCCACCACCATTGATGTATTGTTGTTGTTGTAAACCTCGTTGACTCTACCTCAGCTGCTTTGTCACTTCTTCATCCTTCATACGACACATCCATCATATATGGCCTACTTATCCACACTTGTGACAAGTCCTCAAATCATGCTACAGAAGGACATGTCACCGACACTGACGTTGCACTTCATGCTCCTGCTAGCAGAAAGTTGCAACCTCTTCCGTTACCCGGGGACCACTGTGACAACACTCCTGTATCATCTCTAATAAAGTTGACCTCAGTTGTGATTGCGGTGATGAGAACCTTGGCTTCTTAAATCCTTAAGATGACTGCCCTTGAAATTGAGCTGGCCTCTTCTTAGCATTTGCTTCACGCTTCTCTATAGCAAATCTATCAATCCTCCTCACAGACCATAAAGGTAGAGAACCGCTCTCTATTCTCTAAAGCAGCATCTATTGTAGACAACTTTGTGCCCCTTCTCAAATCTCTGAATCCTCTCCTTCTCTGTCACTATCATATGAGTACAGAACCTCAAAAGCTCCATATGGTCGACACTAAACCTTAACGTAACTTCTCAAATTGAGTTGTCTTCTCGTCCAAGTACGTCTCTGGGAAGTAACAACTCATGAAATCTCGCCAAAACTCTTCCCAACCCAAAAAAACTCATGGTATTTTCTCCGCTTATATGGCTCCCCAGTGGCCAAAATTACCCTTCAATAGGTAAGCAACACATTTCATGTTGTCTTCTTCTGGTATATTCAAGATCTTAAATGCCTTCTTAAGCTCTGTCAACCATATTAGCGTCTATCGGGTCTGCTATACCCATGTACTAGATAGCTCCAACATGTCTCATCCTCTCAAACGTCTTCCGGGAACCATGAGGTTCCGCATTAGGGACGGTTGTCCAAGATTGAGGGATGTGCAATCTATCTACTATGTGCGTAATCGTCCCCATGAGTTGTCCAAACATGGACTAAAAGGCAGGATTAGCTATGGATGCAGGGTCAATCTGAGGCACTTTGGGCTACATCGGCCCCATCACCGGTCTCTACTAGCATGTGCCTGCCTCCTACTTCCATCTCTTGGTACGGCGTAGCTACTCTCTGCATACTCTTCATGTTCCCTAGACATATCTGCATAGGAATAAGCTATGATCAGATATGTTGGATTACGTAAAAACAAACACAAATCTAAGCCTGATGTCCCTATAGACTCATCAAACCTAAAGCTATGAATGAACCAAACTATGACGCCCTATCAGGGTAAATGAGATTACTCAAAACATAACACATGATCAACTACTAATTATCCACATTACCAGAAAAGAAGTTAAATTAAAATTGATTAAACTATATCATCATGCTTAGATATGTTTACATAAAGGTCCAACAAATTACATATCAACATATACCATATCAGATATTTACATGTATGTTCAGTGTCTAAGGCCACAACCTATATATAAAAGGTATAGTTGAACAGATACATACCATATACATACATCAACACACAACCAAAAATGTGAGTCGATATACATAAAATCTACAAAACATCCCCTACCCGGACTTGAGAGTACAAGGACGACTCTAGGACACACTAACTACTAGAGAGACTTTTGCTTCTATTGCTCTCTAAGATGTTATTCCTCAACACCACGATCCCGGAGACATCGCTGACGATCACCTAAAAAATGTGGTGACCCACGAGGTGAGACCAAAGTACCCGTAAGAGATATAACTCTCAACAATAGTTATTGATTACAACAAGTTAATTAATATTAACAGATTGAGAATATTAACAGATTAAACAAGTTAAATAGGTTGAAATAGCATCATGCATGATCACCAAGATGTATAAAGGAACATATAAAACCATCATGTTACTAAACATTGACTTCTCCTATTGCATTATATAACATCTAACATTAAGAAACAAGGAAAGTGCTAACATACAATATGAATCGTGTTTAACCCTAAAAAAATATGCTATACTAGTGTATTATATCTTTAATTAAGCCCTGGGGAGTTTGAGGTATACCACTCAAACTCCAAATGAACAATGCAAAGTCAAAATCAGTTACATACAATATCTAGGCAAGTTGGAATACTAAGATCTCATCCTCCGTGGGCTAGTACGAGTTTGTTGTATCAACACATACGGTCAAGCTACAAAATAACCTACTCCGCCCTTGGTATATGGGTCACGATACTAGTGAAATATCCTAGTCCATCCTTATATAGGTTATGTAACTAGTGAAACATCCTAGTCCACTCTTATAAAATTCACAAAATTAGTGAAACAGCCTAGTCCTCCCTTGTAAAGGTTATGACACTCATAAAACAACTTAGTCTGCCCTTATAACAGTTATAGAAGTAGTGAAATAGGGTACTCAAACCCTATCATCTGAGGCACAACTATAGTTGTCCTCAATCACATCACATATACCAAATCATAATCATATGAAATACAACCTCCGTTCTCCTACCTAGGTATGACCGTAGTCATCCTAAAAAACATGCATATACTCAATAATATATGACTTCGATCTTCCATTAGAGGAATACTTGTTTCACTATCCAACATGTTCTGACACTGGAATGGATCTATGACACATGACACTACACGATTAGGGTTTCACTTGATTAGTTAATGCCAATTGCATAGTTAAGGATGCATCAATCAAGTTACATACAAACCATAAAAGAGTTTTACAATAACATGGGTAGATTGAAACTTTAGAAGATATAAAATGTGTGAAATATAATTCTTATCATATCATTACATGATACCCATACGTGTCACATCATGAGGAGGAATACATCTCCACAAGGGCTCAACCATGCCCCAAGGGTCCTTAAGACCATCACATCATTCCCTATAAGGACATCATTATCTTTCCATGCCTTATCTAAGGCTCATAAAACCATCACCATACATGTGACACATAAGTTCAACATGACATTACATTAAAGAGCTCATTATGTTCATATAGCAATACATTAGGGTTACAACAACATTGAGAGAGAATTTCTTATCATACCAATCATACAAGGAAGCTAAATATGATTAACCATCATCACCTATTTGGATTAGGGTTAGGTTCACCAAGATAAGTTGAATTAAAGTTACAAAATAACAGTTAAGGATAAACCCTAATTCTTAGTATCTCCATCAGACCAGGAATGCATAATGTCAAACATAACTAATTGATTTATCCAAACCAAAACCCTTAACTCACACTCATAGGGTAAGAAAGCCCATCAATCATACAGTCAAAAATCTCATCAATGATGAAGTTAGAACCCTTGGAGACTATAGATTCACGACTCTTTGTGACAACTAGGGTTAGCCACAATTTGGCGACCGCTAGGGTTAGGTACCCATGGCGACTGCTAGGGTTAGGTACCCTTGGTAACTGCTAGGGTTAGCCACACCTTGGCGACTGTTGGGGTGAGGCACCTTAGCGACCATTAGGGTTCAAGGTCTTGGCAACCAACTATGGAATCAACTCTTATCGGCCATCATGGATCAAATCTTGATGACCATCACATCTCAAAAAATTGGCGACCACTAGCCACAATTTGGCGATCGCTAGGGTTAGGTATCCATGGAGACCGCTAGGGCTAGGTACCCTTAGAGACCACTAGGGTTAGCCACACCTTGGAGACTACTAGGGTTAGGTGCCTTAGAGACCACTACGGTTCAAGGTCTTGGCGACAAACCATGGAAATAAACTTTCATCAATAATCATGGATCAAATGTTGATGACCATCATAGCTCAAAACCTTGGCGACCACTATAGCTCAAAAGTCATCGACCACATAATATACAATAACTTTGGAAACCACTAGCCCAAAAACTCATCAACCAACCTAGCTCAAAATCTTGGAAAACATCAAGAGTCCAAAACCCTAACATCCAAATTGAAGTTACAAAACTCATCGACCGCACATAGAGATACAAAACTTGGCAACCACATTGAATCACAAACTTGGTGACCACCAACAAAATCAGACTTCACCGACCATCATGGAAATCAAACTTTGGTGACCACACAAATCACACACATGTTTAAGATCTAGGGTTTACTATCTTCAAGGAAGAAATGTGCACCAGGTTTGGAGGTACATCAAGATGTATTATCTACTTAAGATCTATCATCTAAGCTCAATCCTAGGCAAAGATATCATATTTCTACTTGTAAAAACATATCGAGGCAAGATTATTCACATGCAAGACAAGAGTAAGAAATAATCATGAAGAAAGTTATATAACTCGCCTTAAAGAAGATGAAGTAGGTACAGACAGCAAGGTAGCTTGAGGATAGAAGGTTGAAACCCTAGTTTGAGAACTCCATTCAGCTAAGCTAGCTCCTTCACCAAAGAGGAAGCAAACCCTAGGTCAAGGAAGCACATAAAGAAGAGTTCTTCAAGATCTAGCACAAGCTCCACCATGAAACACCATGGATCTGACCTAGAAGAAGAGAGGAGAAGACATGACATCAAGTAAGATGAAGGAAGGGAGGGAGAGCTTACTTTCTTAGGTCAAGAATGAGCTAAGGAAGCTCTACAAGCTCAGGGAGATGGCAGATCCAAACCCTAGGTGCACATGCAAGTAAGGTCGGCCAAGCTTCTCCAACCTTGGTTCTTCCTTCTCCACCAAGCAAGGGGGACGATCTCCAAGTAGCAAGGAAGAAGAAGAGAGAGCTAGGTGTGTAAAGAGCTTGTTTGCATGCAAGGAGGGAGGATAAGTGGCTTAGGGCTTTAGAGAGGGAAAGGAAGGGTAATGTGTCTAACCATCATGGCATGTGTTCAAGGTCAAGGTATCTCATCCATGCAAGCATCTCGCACATGCAACCAGGCTGACTACAAAATCTAACGACTATACTTTGTATCCAAGTCTTAGAAACACTATGTTAAAGACCTTCAAAAATAATTTGGTTTCTAAACTGCCATATGTGAAAAATGATAGTGGAACTGCAAACATGCACCCGTTTTTTTCATATTCAAGGACTCCTTAAACACTTTGGGATCTCAGTGATAAGATTAGCACCTCGGGCTTATGCCCAAATATTTGACCAACCTTGCATTGAAAAAACAAGTGATGGATAGATTCACCACTAGCTCTACAAAATTGACAAAATGAATCAAAATAGAACCTCGTGACTTGCATATTATCTACAAGAGGTAAGCAATCAGAGAAGAGTTTCCAAGAATAAACTTTAAATTTCTCCAGAACTCTGGACTTCCTAACCCACCTACACTAATTAACCTCAGGAAATCTCTCCTTATCTACCTTCCAAGCAGCTTTGAGCCATTAAATGTGATACTGTCAACATCATTACTCAGTCTTCCATTAAACGTGAAACTATCAACATCACTATTCAGTTTACATTTATTCTCCATAAAATGAGATAAGACATGTAGTCTATTATTAACAAATACTTTCCAATGTTTGTTATGAATAATCGAACTCACAGGACAATATTTACCTTTTCACAACTTTATAGAGTTCATTCTATAAAGTGTTAGTTCTATATTTAAAATTTTGGTACTTGTATATTCATAATTAGATCATATCTCCTCTACCAAAGATATTTAATTGGTCATGAATGTAACCATGCAACCGTCTGGATCTAACGTAAGTGTATCTTGGCCACAAATTTAATCATCTACATTAAATATATGTATATAAATCTTCAGACATGGGCTTTTCTACCAACTAGTGAGAAAACATGTGCTAAGCACGTGTTACATAATAAATTTTGTGTAAATAACTATTGATATACGAAAATGGTTTATCTTATCTTATTTATAAGATATCTTTACTTATATTTTTATCTTTGTTTTAATGACCCAAAAAAAATTAATATTTTGAACATGCAATATCAAAAAGACCTAGCCCTCCAAGTGTTTACAATTGACTTAATATTAGTTTTTTCATCAACTTCCATGCATTTTGAAACATGCACATTTACGGATAGAAAATCATAAAAAAACTAGTAAAAAACTAAAAATCTATATTCATAGTTAGTACTCACAATGATTTACATACAATTTGTTAAATTAACAACTCAATTAACTACCAATTGACTCCCTCCAATCTATAATATGTCATCATAAATTTTACATATGATCTTATTCTTGGGAATGTGTTTGTTAAACTAATAGATTATATTAATAATAGTTTACACACAATTCTCTAAATGATAACCACTTAATTAACTTCCATATGCCTCCCTCCAACCTATAGCATGTGATTACCAAAAAAAATGAAGAAATAACATAGAGGCAATTGTTGAAGTATGTAAATTGATTGTTGAACCCAATAGACATGTTGTTGAAACATATAGATAGAAATTTGAACTACAACACATAGACTCTAATGAGCTTTATAGAAATATCAATTAAGAAAAAAGATGTACTCAAACTTTTTGGCCATACAATAATCTACATGTAATCTGCTAAAGAGAACAACTCAACTAATTGCTATATGACTTCTTTCAACATGTATCATATGGATACTAAAAAAGGAAGAACAAAGATAAACCATTGAAGTATGTAGATAGGTTGTTGAACCAAATAGATGTGTTGATGAAGGAACAAACACAACTTTGAGCTAACACACAGACTCACAACTTTAAGCTAACACAAAGACTTTGACGAGCTCATGGATATGCTGCTAAAGCAAATATATATTCATGTAAAGAAGCCTCTTATTAAAAAACTTATGCAAGGCGGTATAAAAAAATTTAAGCAAAACAAACTAAAAATAATAAATAATTAAAAGTAAGCCTATTCAGATGACTATTTTAAGAAAAGCCAAAAACAAGTGGAAGTCTATTTTAATAACAATTGAAAAAAAATAGTAGTCAAAATTCAAATAGACCAGCTTATCACCAAATACTTATCTGCTACAAATGCATGCTTCCTTACGTGTGTCAGCTCTGGATCATGTGGGCGCTAGTGCTATTAGTAAACAAATCAATCTGGGAAGGACACAGCC
Organism: Alisma plantago-aquatica; assembly: GCA_963693085.1. Lineage (NCBI taxonomy): Eukaryota > Viridiplantae > Streptophyta > Magnoliopsida > Alismatales > Alismataceae > Alisma > Alisma plantago-aquatica. The sequence goes on from OY856414.1 coordinate 346,795,822, forward strand.
ACATAGATATGAAAAGCAACCAAACAGAGAGGACATACACTCTTTTTATAGGGCATAATAACATGTGATTCTCAAGAAGAGAAATAAAGAAATAAGCACAGAGGCAATTGTTGAAGTATGTAAACAAATTGTTGAACCAATGAGATATGCTATTAAAAAAGACAGAGTTATGAGATACAACACACATACTCTAGTTATCTTTATATAAACATCGATTAAGCAAGTAGATGTGATCAAACTTTTTGACCAAACAATAATTTGCATGTAATCTGCTAAAGAAAACAACTCAACTAACTGCCAAATGACTTCTTTCAACCTGTATCATACGACTACTAAAAATATAAGAATGAAGACAAATCGCTGAAGTGTGTACATAGGTTGTTGAACCAAGTAGATGTGTTAATGAATCAACATACACACTTTTAGCTAATACAAAGACTCCAATGAGATCATGGACATGTTGCTAAAGTAAACATATATTCTTGTAAAGAAACCTCTTATAAAAAAATTTATGCAAAGCAGTATAAAAAACTTAAGAAAAACAAAATAATAATTAATAATTAATTAAATGTAAGCCTATTTAGATGACTATTTTAAGCAAATCCAATGACAAGTGGAAGTTTATTTGGATAACAATTGAAAAAAAACAGTAGTAAGAATTCAAAAGGACCATCTTACTTTTCCACTACAATGCACACTGCCTTACGCGTTGGACTCTAGATCACGTGGATGCTAGATCTATTAGTAAACAAAACAACTAGGCAAGGAAAAAGTCACATAGCTACTAAAAGTAAGTATATATACAACATATACACTCTTTATTATAGGGTAGAAAGATATTGGAGTAACCGTTAGTTTGTGTCATAAATCAAACTTGTGCTAGAATTAGTACTCGAATTAATACCATAAAATCATCTAATCCTAATCTGTGTAGGCATGTATGTCCTGCAAATGACATTGTTTTTTCCTGACATGTGCTTGTCCAATCCTACCTTCCAACAAAAATAATATTTTGTTTATTTCATAATCCATTTAGGAATCGGCCCGACCATTTCTCCTTGATAAATAGCCTTCCCTGTCACTACCAAGCTTTCGTTCAAGTGGTTGTCATGCCTAATCGCAATCTTAAACTGAACCATATCAAACCTTATTTCCAAATCTTTCCAGGGTCCCAGATCACGATGCTTAAACTGAGTCAGCACAAAGCTTCATTTTCCAATCTATTTGGGTCTTGGACCAAGACCTAAATCCAGACCATGGGCCTTGTCCTAGACAAGATCACAGACCCTCTTTTATCCTCCCATATGGGGTCTCTACTAGAGACCAATGATTGAAATTTAGATGGCCTCTCACTACAAAAGCTTTTGACTAATGTCAGATCATGACCATGCTTATCAACTTTGCTTCCATGCAGACATCTTCGGATAATTACAATCATGACTTGAACCGGATTGCCAATCTCATCTCATGAACTAGAGTTATTGTACAAATCTTAGTACAATAACACAGACAACGAACCACTATAGTCACTGGCCAAAAATGTCACCTTAAATCTAAAAGCTCGTTTAAAAATCAAAATGCCAAATCTTGACAATTCAAGCCCTATCTTGGTAGGCATAATCCCCATATTTTTCCTTTTAACAATTTTAGTCCTGACTCTAAATCTACTGACTCTCAAAAAAAAATTAAATATGTGTAGGAAAGGGGATGACTACTCTTTTTCTCCAAGATCTATTTTTCATTCATAGAAGTTGCCATTATCTTTAACGGTTACAAACTCTTAATAATTCCTGTCTCACTGACAAACTACAAACCAACATTCACTTTTTCACATTCACCTTTTTATTGGTAAGACATTAATTAGTGTGAGAATCAAGTACACTAGGTTTGAGAATAGAAAAAATGACTAGAGACCATTTTGCAATCGATAAACCTTTTATGTTTCCTCAGACCTTAATGGGAATGAATGATGGATTGAATATAGGAAACTACCTAAGTCATAGGCTTCCATTAACCTAAAGAAATCATTTATTAATTTTCAATCTTTTCCTTGCTAATTCAATTTTAGAAGGAAGAGACATCACATTCACTTTCCAACCTCCACAAGGTTTGTCGGGAAATCATTGATGAGTCCAAACTTTTTGGCCTTTTGTGACTAAAAATGGGGGCCACCCTTGGCTCAAGCCTATTGTTCTCACTCTTATCTCAAAACTTACCTTAAGAGGGGTAAACTGTCGACACCCATTTTTCCTCACTTGATAGAAATTCAAATTTAGTCTCAATTCTCAGTTTATTGATGGAATCTCTCATCCTACCCAATTTCCACATATCCACTTTTTCATCTATTTAATACATCTATTTTTCCCAAATTCACCCAATTTTGGCTAGTATGCAAAGAAAGATTCTTTCACACTAAAAGTTCAATGTGTTACTCATTCTGCCTTAAATAGGTTGTCTTTTCATAAACTACCCAGTTGAATTATCAGGAATTAAATATTCCCTTTTCAGTTGTCTTTTTCCAGAAAAATATCAAAGATAACATTGGCTTATCTTTCTGAGCAATTTTTCTCCATTTTTCACCAGAACATTCTTGAAATTACTGGGAAAATGAGAAAATTCTTTTTTACCTATAGGACGCCCAGGAAGATAACAACCATAATTCGGTGCCACGTGGGTGGATCGCCTCAATCTGCATGCTAAGTGTGGTGCCTCTAGGAAATCTACCCAGTCTTCTAAAAGGTTCTGTCTAGAGTCTTGAACCCTAATCTCAGACTATAAAATGACCTCATATCCAACAAAATTTTAGGCCCCTTTTTTCTCTCCTAAAGTCAGAGAAATGACCACCTCTCTCTTTATTTTTGTATTGCCTATGATCATAGGATCCTTACTCAGACGCCACCTATCCTGTTATACCTTATAATATAATAAACTACTAAAATTGTTGCATCTAACTATTGAATATGCTATCTATCTGATTTCTAATCTATAACTACCCCATCTGACCTGATCTATTGCTGCATCTAATTTGTTATATGTGTTTTCTATTATTACCACTTTTACTAGTTCTAGAAAATTAGATTTAGTATCTATAAGCATCTCTTAGTCAACCTCTAAAATCATGTAAATCGTCTTAATCGCCAATGATGGATCCCTATAGTGGTAGGTTCTAAGGTGATTAGGATCATAATACACCTAAAATTAGGATTTTCATGGCAATGACGGGAAAGACACGTGCATCTCGAACTCTAAAAGCCTCCCCACAACTAGAAATCATTTTTTATATTTTATCTTCTTCAATTAAAAATCTTGAATTGCTCATTCCTTTGTCACATAATTGTGCTAGATACTGGTTTACCTGGTGGGATGAGGGTGCTTACCCTTGCTCACTTGTAACAAGATCACAACATCCAATCTATGGTTATACATTTATTTTTCTATTTTTTTATTTCTAGAAAGGATAATCTCTCATCATCCCCATGTGGTTTCATTGACACATCTTTTTCTATATTTTTCACATAAAACATGGTGGGGATTCATAACACACCCTTTCTTTTCTTTTGGTGACGTTTCACTATCAAAAAAAGATGGAGCTTTGTTTTCTAAATATCTCTTATTTTTCTTCTTCTTTTTCTAAGTAGGGTGTGATATCATCTCTTGCAAAGGTCATCCTCTGAGATGTGTCGTCTGTGTAATCTCTCCATGGTTGGAAGTATATTATTGTTGAGCCTCCATATAAACTGTATAAAATTAGGTGGCCACTTCTTGTTCTATAGTTTTCTCCAGTAATTTTCTTTGTTTCTATCTAGAGAGCTTCCCTCTGACCCAAGCCACCTATATGCAAACCACACAATGACTCTCCTTTTGGGTTAGGGGACCAAAAAGGTTTTTTATTAATTGTTTCTCCTATAGATTGGGGTCGTAAGAATCCTCTACACAACATGTCTTGGAAAATAGTCTTTCATCATGCAGACACCCCAGAATCTTCCTTCATGATTAATGAGGTGGTTTACCATAATGGGTCCCTCTACCCGAGGCTCAATGTACAACTCGATTGTCTCTTTCTTGCCTAGGATCCATTTATCTTTAAGTATGTTGATCTGTACCCCATCACCCACTCCCCATGCCTATCCACCCTTTGTGTCTTGAATGGCTCACCAAATGCTTCTCCATGTGTTACTCAAACTACCTCCCACCTTTGCACTCAGTACTCCCTATTTCTTGAAGTATTTGTCCTTGATGACTCTATTAACCAAGATATATGGGTTTGTTAACATACACCATCCTTGATTTCCAAGCAATGCTATGTTAACCAGATATCTAGGTTTGTTAACATACATTTAGCTACAAATACAATATCTAGCTACATTTCCAACTACATATGTATTTATAGGAAAAGTATTATTTAACTACTTATTTAAAAAATTTAGTTAAATCCTTTATCCATACGAGCATATACTACAAATTGTATATGTAAAGAAAAATGTAGCTAAATCCTTTAGCTACAAAATATGAGGTTTTTGCTACATTATTTTTTTGTAGTTAAAGACCATTTTTTGTAGTGTCCATTACCTTTTTATCGCATCAGACTACTTTATTCAATGTATTTTTCTCTCCCCATCTTTGGAACCTCACTAGAACCTTTCCATAATACTGCTAAATTCTGCTAGTATGTCATCCATTATTTTTTAAATGATCATATAATATGTTGGAGGTAGCTTGGTGTAAGGGCCCTAACCTAGCTTAGTGCTTGAGTATGCTTTCTTTGCTTAATAAGATGCTTAAACCATAATCTAGCCTTTGATATTCCTTGTTAACATGTTAGAACCTCATGTTTATAGTTTCATTCTATTTGGACGAGGTTTGAGTTATGTATCCTTGTTTTGGACCAAGTTGCAATTTACCCATGATGAGGGGTTATCTTGAAATTTGTCACATCTTGAGTGTGTCTATTGTGCCTTGTCTTGATGAGAGAGAACATGGTGTTGAGGAGTGCCTTTCTTGGACCTTGGTTGATGATGTGGCATCCTGTGGTGATGCTAGGGTTTCTAGGGTTTTGGCTTTGATGATGTGTTTCGATCTTGATCTTGAGTTGGGAGTGTTGCGACCACAACACTTGCCCTAATTGATGGTTGTTTTGATCATGATGGTCTTGGTGAGGTTGGTTGAGATGGTTTGTCTTCTAGTGTTGTGTTTTGACCATGTTTGTTTGGTTACCTTTTGTAGTAATCGATACATGGCTCCTTGGTGTTTGTTTCGACCCCTAGGGTGGTGGTGACCCATGTGGTTGATACCCCACCTAGGTTGTATCACCATGTGTTGCATGTAAGTGTTTAGCGGTTGCATGGCTATTTTATTGGTGAACAAGTGTCCCTTTGGTTCTCTCATGTGTTAACACCTCATATCTACCTTGCCTCTCTCATCCCTTGAGTATAAAACCTCTCTCTTCTTCATGCAAGCAATCCTTTTTCTCTCTTTCTTTCTCCTTCCTTGCTTGGCCAACCTTGGATCTTGGTGGATTTAGAGGGTGCTGATCAAGGTTCTTTGGGGGCCGATCAACCTTACATGTGGTTCTTTTAAGCTTAATCACCTTCCTTGTGGATATTCTTGGTGGTTTCTCTTCTTGGTAAGTGGTTTTGAACCCTTGATCTCATTTTCCTTTGCATCTATATTCTTCTTCCTTCCTTCTCAGGCATGAGACTATGGTTCTACTATGGTGGTCATCTTGAGAGAAACTTCTCCTCACTAGGGTCATAGACTATATTTTGACATGGTGGTACTTAAGTGAGAGGAAGCTTTCTTCTCTTTCTCCTTTGTTCTTTCTTTGGTTTGGCCTAAAGTTTTCCCCCTCTTTCTTGAGCTATCCTTTGACCATGGTGGTTTTCTCTTTAGAAGTGATCTTGTGGCCAAATTGTTGATCTTGGTTGGAGCTTCATCTTCATCCGTGGAGCTCGTGATATTGGATCTTGGTTCTCTACCTAAGGCAGGTTATATAACTCTCTACCTTCTTCTATTATTTCACTTTATTTGTGCTTGCATGCTACCGATTTCACATCTAAAACATGATGTTAAAATGGTAGATGATGTTCTTATGATTTTAGGGTTTTTGACTTTGTAGTACTCTCATGTAGATTGCTCCCTTTCTTAAACCCTAATTTCTTGTACCCGATTTGTTATATGATGGTTGAGGTGATTTTGATACATGCATCTTGATCCTTATTTGTATTACCATGATATGGTTCAACTCTCATGTTTTTCTTGAGGTTTTTGATCAGTTTTTTTTGAGGTTGGATATTGGTCTTCTTTGTCCTAGTTTGGTTTCTTTATGGATTATGTTGGAGATCAAATTTCAAAATTTTGATGTTCATCTTAGTATGGAGTTCTCCATTTTGATGATGATGGGTTTCCCTGATGTTATTTTCACTTTTGAACGTGTTTCCTTCTATTTTGGAGACAGTTCTTGACCTTAATGGTCACTACACTCACTTTGCTCCTATGGTCGTTACATATTAAATGTTTGTTGTGGTTGACACACTTTGTTTATAGGGAAGGGTTGTTGCGGTCGTAACCCAAACCCTAATGGGTTGAAGGTCGTAACACCTAAGGTCGATACACATGTTTTTGGTGATGTTTGTCACACATGTATGTTGTTGCGGTGGCTACACTTGTTGTGTTGTGGTCGCAACACCATGTTTGAGGTTTTGTTCGACACACACACATCTGTGGTGTTGGTTGTTATTCATGAAAACACGGTACATTTTCTACACATGTACGCGTGATTGATGGTTAACTCATAGTGCTGATTGGATGAAGGTTTAATTAACTCTAATCATGTTCCTTAACCCTAGTGTGCTCCAAACATTTGGGAGGTGATGAATCTAAATTTTGGTGGTTGAATAGTAATATGAAACCCTAATCAGCTACATATGTGAAATCCTAACCCTAATTATAGGTGTGCTATGATTTTTGAGCTTGTTTTCATAAATAGCATGTGATTGTACTTTCTCTCTCCTATTTGTATGAATCTAAGCATGCTGGTGAAATGAATGATATAGCTTGTAATTTCTATGGTGATGGTTATGAGACTTTTGAGGCATGATAAGGTAATGATGTGACACAGAGATATGTGATTGGGTCTTATGACCTGGCAGAGGTTTTATGCCTAGTGTAAGGTATTATCCTTCAGTGATGCAATAAGGGAGTGATATCCCATGACAATGTCATTATGATGATAGCCTTGTGTCGTTGTGTAATGACAATGATATCATGTGATGATGGGACAAGTTTATACTTGAAACGTTTTATATCTTCTGAAGTTGTATTATTCCCTTATCTTTGTATAGTTTGTTTAGGGTTTGTATATTATAACTTGATTGATGCTAAAAGATACCCAATTGTCTTAACTAATCAAGTTAAGCCCTAATCAAGTAATTTCCTTGTGCCATAGATCCATCTTTAGCATCAGTACTAACTGAATAGTGAAACGAACAATTCCTGTGGGAATCTCAGAGTGCATATTGTTGAATATGCATGGTACAAGTTGAGATATCTCCTTGTATCCTTATTACAAAGGGTTGGCTAAGAGGGGATAATCGAGATTGTATCTTAGATGGTGTAATTCACTGTATGTGAGATGTTTACTGGGATAACTGCGGTCATACCCTGATAGGAGAACGACTGCGGTCATATCTCAATTCACTAGCTTTGTGACCTATATACCAAGGCGGGCTAGGTCGTTTTGCATTTGGACTTGATATGTCACTAGGGTGGACTCAAACTGACTGATGTTGTAGAGTGATCATGGATTATGACTCTTCCATTGATCCTATATGGCACTGATGTTGTCATAGCAGTGGTCAGTTGGAGCATGAGTGATATACCTCATCTCCTCAGATCATAATAAAAGATGTAATACATCCATGTAGTATATTTTTTTAGGGTTTAATATGTCTCACATTGGATGACTATTATATCCTCAATTTTGGTAAAAGTTGAATTATATAAATTAAATCCATGAATTGTTAAGTAATTTCCCCAATGGTATTATTGGTTCAATAATGATGTTCTTGTATCATGGGTGCTTGTGGCACAAGTTAAATAAAGGTATTAGTACAAGAATAAATAATAATGACTTTTGATATAATAAATGAGATAATTTTCAAGATTCCAAAGGGAAATCATATACATGGTGTTTTGGGATACTTAAAGGATATTTATCTAGTCAAGATTGGCAAAGCTATGGTTAAAGGATCAAATGAGAATGTTTTGTCTTAACTTGAAAATAATATATAAATGGATGAGAATTCTAGTTATTGGGAGAAAAAAGATAATCTCTGAGATAATGGCATTAAAATGTTTAAAAGAGCAAGTTTTGTGTGGGAAGGACATCCCAATAACAAAAATACATTGGGAAAGATTTTTATGGAGTTTCCTTAAAATAATGATAATAATTTTGGGAAGAATATACGAAAGAGAGAGATAGAAAAATAATCTAGAATTCATGATCGAATTAACCAATATAGTTCCATGTATACTTTCCAAATGGCTTTTATGCGTCAATCATGTAAAGATGATAATCTGATTAAAGAAATACTTGAAAGACAAGTATGGATATATGAATCATCACCTTGGCAACCTATTAAATATTCCTACTCTTCCAATGCATGCAATGTATCAACCATGAGAGAGAAAAGGATAAGACAAGGGATATAATCCTTCCTAATTTGTGTTGAATTAATGCACAAGGGAGATATCCTTGGAAAGAAAGCAAAATATCATCATAAAAGGATAAGTAATGAGATAGGATAGAATAAGAGGAAGTATCTATATATGGGGACTTCCTATAGTACATGGGGCATTCATGAACAACCCTTCATCCCTCTAACCGTAGGTTCTAGAAAGGGAGAAGATCTGGACCATGGCTGCAACCCTCTGTTTCCTTTCTTTCTTCATCATCTCCCTCTTTGTGTAGGGTTTTACCTAGAGTACATAGAGGGAAAAAGTTTTTCCATTAACTCTGAGGTTAAAACCATTACTGACCTATGTAGCCATGGGGAGGCTAGAGAGAAAAACCTAGGTCAGTGTTGCATGATAGAGTCGAATGGCAGGGTCCCCTTATTGCTGGTAGATCAGGGAAAGGGATCCTATATCCCATAGCCACTGTTGAGAGTTTGAAACCTACTAAGATGCACACCAGAGACTCCCTAAAGTCTTCGACCCCCTTTGAGAGGCGAGGGAACAATCTCAACATATAGGCGTACTATTATAACCTCATTTTCCTAAGTATGTGATGAAAAATGTACTTCTCTTTTCAAGAATAAATGAAATCTATTTCTTTGATTTGTGATGGATTTTGTGAGAAATGGCCTTGATTGATTGATTGATAATGGGATTTGTTGGCCATTGAGCCCAATTGAAAAGAAAAGAGAAATAAAAAGGAAAAGGATTTAATTAAATAAAAGGAGAATATGTGAAATAGAAATAGATAAGAGGATAAAGGCAAGTAAATATTCCCCAATATGGGAATTCGTGCCTTTAGGTTTTCTTGAGATCCAAGGGACACAAAATAACAAGATAATGGCAAAGGGAAAAGAAATACTAATTAATTTTGGATTAATTAAAGGATAAATTGGGAGGTAAGGAAGCCTTCTCATACATTGGAATTTGTTTCCCAAATTTTGTAAATAGCTGGATAATGTCAAGATGAACTTTCCCTTAAATTTTGAGATAAAAAGGAGCTATGGTTTAGGAGATATGATTTTCTCAAAAATATAGCATTAATTTTGCAAATAGGAATATGTATTTCCTTTTGGGTTGATCGTGAGCAAGGAGGACCGTTAGATCTTGATCTGACGCCTGGTGCTCATCGTCTAAGTCCCACAAGGACTGGGACTCTACAAGTTATAGAGGGATTTTCCCTCTCAATTTTCTCACGATCCAGAGATTGTGCAAGCCCGATGATGATTCCTTTGGACTCGAAGGAGGAAACCGAGGAAAACCAACCCTACTTTGTAGGGGATTGGCCGCCTATTGGGAGAATCCCCAATCCGACAGGGACCTTACCCGACCCTATATATAAGGGAGGGTGAACGAGGGAACCACCACACATATTTTCTACCCCAACCTCTGCGGTAGAACACAAGGAGTGATTTAGTGCCTCCAATTGTCCCTTTCACCCTAACATGCACCCCCGTACCCTTGGCAAACCTCGCCGGAGTCCGGCGAGTAGGAGGGAGTCGCGGCACATTCGTGGCGATCAATTGGACCCCTAGTCAAGTTTGACGGAGGGAGGTGGTGCTCCCTGGCCCCTTGGCACGCTCACAGGTGGACGAGAGAGAGAAGTCAACTCCCAGGTTGACCACGGGAGTCGTTGTGCTTGGACCCCTACTCAACCTATTTAATTATGGTTAGAACCCCTAATTGATGATAAAGGATAAATTTAATCTTGCAAATAAGTTAATTCGAGCATTATTAACTTTTTTAATGATAAAGATGTATTTTAACCTATTTTGAAGATGAAATTGCAAGGTTTAGGGTTTTAAACCCAATATGATGATTAATATGCTTAGAAACCCTAAATAAGAGAAAAAGAAAAGAAAAGTACTTATAATCTGAAATTAGGATTTCACGTTGCTAAAAGATGGTCTTAGAATCTTTTGTGAATGAAAGATGAAATAATTAGGGTTTGAAAATGATTTTATAAAATTAGGGTTTAAAGTAATAAAAATGAAGTGGAACCCTAATTGTGATCAAAACCCTAAAAAGGACTAATAACCCTAGGAAATGACTAGGATTAATAGATCATGATGACATGATTAATGATAGAAAAATTGGATGCCTTTTCTAGGATCAACTTGTGTGTGCTTGCTTGGTTTCTTTCTTGGTTGAGTTATTTTTGCATTCAAGTCAGCTTGATAGGTATGTGGTTAATTATGGTTAATCACATTAGTTTCCCGAAGGTTTTTTGGATGAATTGATCGCATTGATTGCAACCAACTAGTTTGGATGTTCATAAATGCAAATTATAAAGTCACTATGATTATTACAACTATAAATAAGTGTGTATTCACATTAAAAACCAACATGCATACATTGAGTATGCTTCACCCCCTGCGGGTTGTATTGGTTTACTTTCTAGTGATTGTAATGGTAGTAGTACTACCACGTTTATGACTTCTCATTTAATTAGTGGTTGTATTTTGTCATTTTCTGATGCTCGTAAGAGGAGGGCGGGATGAATAAGATTGCCTCATGTCTTTTCTTTAAAAAAAGTGTGTATTCTCGCACCAACACGCCACCCTGATGGATGATGCAAAAAGGTCAAGCCCAGGAGGGAAGACCAATGGGCACTATGAGAGGTAACCCCATACACCAAGATCGGGAATGAGAAGGTGGTCTATGTTAATGACTAAAGGGCACCATGAGAGGTGACCCTAGGCACCAAGCTCGGGATTGGGAAGGTGGCCTTAAGTCAAACCCTAGAGAGGGTATTCCAGGGTTAGGACAAAAGCGGTGGAGATTGACACATTGAAAACGTAAATTAACTTGTTAATTACCTTGGTTGTGATAATTAGTTTGTTAGCCATATTTGTGAACTTTTGGTTGTCCCCACATACCGACATATTCTTATATGATGGCCATCATTTTTTTTTTACAACATTTTAGGTACAACCCCAAAATGAACAAATAGTAAAGTGACACATTGTGAAAATAAGAAATAAAGTGCAAGGAGGATTATATAGAATAAATCCAAAGTTGTGGATAGAAGTATATTTCTAAAGTTTTTAAAAGGTATGCACAATTTTATTTTATACTAGATTTCAGTTTAGTTGGTAGAATTTCTTAATTATTATTGATTAAATTGCTGAACCTTTGATCTGGTTTATTGGGATAACATCTCTGACCTCTTGGTCTCCCTTAATTGGGGGTTATCGAGAGGAGAGGTCGTTACAATTGGTATCAGAGCATAGGTTCCTTATTTAATCTTTAATAATTATTAAATTTTACAAATTCTATAGAACTGAGGGAGTTATTATTGGATTTTCCGAATGACAGAGGTGTCTAGAAAAGGATCACGTCCGGGGGCTGGAAATATTTTCCTCTGCACCATTAATCGGAATATGAGGACTCCTAGATTGTGTGACTGCCTGGCCAATGTCCTAGGACTTGACTCGAAATAAGATACATTTAGGACTCTCTCATCTTGTTCATCCCTTCGCAAATAAAATTCTATTAAGGATTTTAAGGGTTAGGGTTTTCTCTCTCTTCCTCACCCTCTTGAGGTATGGGTAAGGTTGATAAGGTTTAAGGAATCCTCCACCAAATTAATAAAAGATATGTAATTAAGATGTCATCAACATAAGTATAAATAGTTAAATAAAGACTAAAGGTATGTTTGTGTGCTTATGTAGATGGCTTGTACAAAGGTTGTGGCTATCTTAGTGGCCACCAACGGTGGTGGGACTCCCCGCAAATAGAATGGGTCTTCTGAGAAGAGGAAGAGGAACCATGGTGGTGAAACCTCAAAGAAGAGAAAGAGACCTGAAGGAACTACACATGAGGCCCCCAACCCTGAACCAATACCCTTCAACAACCTAGAGCAAGAGGAGGGACCGGGATATGAGGAGAAACATGTGTATGAGGAAGTAGCCCAGATGGAGGAGGACCAGTCTGGTGGTCCAGAACTGGCTATGGTAGTCCACACTATGGATGTGGTGTGGATGGAGCAATATAAATGGCTAACTGAGGCTATCCTTGCCTTATCCCTCAGGGACATAGCTAAAGATGAGAATGGCGAGCCACTGCCCATTCGTCCTCGACTGGGAGCCACCATATTGGACTTCATCAAGTTGAACATCGAGAAATTCTGGGGAGAAGATAAGTCTGAAGTGGTCGACAAGGTGGAAGCTTGGCTGCTTGTAGTCGAGAATGGATTCCATATGCTTGAAGTGCAGCCAAACAAGAAGGTTCTATTTGCTACTCACCTTTTGGAAGGTGCAGCCAAGATATGGTGGGAGAACCATATCACGAGAAGAGACCTAAGTGAAGAACCGATGGCGTGGACCGATTTCAAGACCATCTTCACTGCCAGATTCATCCCCGTCTCGGCCAAGAAGGAGAAGGAAAGAGAGTTCACTAACATGACACAAGGAAGCTCGTCAGTTGCGGACTTTGGTCGCAAGTTCCACATCCTAGAACGTTTTGGTCACATGATGGATGAAGAAAGAAGGGTGGACCACTTCATAGAGTGTATGCACCCTACCATCAAGCCCCATGTAATGGCTAGTAAGCTGAAGACCTTCTCTGAATCCTACAACACTGCCTTGGACATGGAAAGGACGGTAATTCATGCACTGAATCCCTCCAAGGGATACTTGGGTTTCACTGAAGGAGCTCAAGGGCAGAGGAATGAACACAAGAAGGGACAAGGACGCAACCACAACAAAAGCAAGCATTGGCACAAAGGCAAGCCCCGTGGTCACCTCCAACAGTGTCACACCTACGGATGGACACATCCTGGGAAGTGTCGTTTTGAGAAGAAGGTGTGTTTCAGATGTCAGCAAGAGGGACACTTCATCGCCAACTACCCATAGCCCCACCCAAGAGGACCTTTGGGGTCACAACCTGTGGCAGCACAACCAGTAGCTGCAACACCTCCAGTAGGAGCACCAGCCGGAGCACCTCCAGTTGGAGAGAGGAGAGAAGCTAGAGTGTTTTCCATCGACAATGAATAAGCTTAGGCGAATGCTAATAGGCTGATCGAGGGTAATAACCCCTAGAAGTTTTTCCTTTTAGTTCAGTAGATCATGTAGTAGTTTTCTGATGTGGTATAAACTATGTAGGCCTGTTGGAAGTCATGGGACAAAATGTAAAAGCACTCTTTGATTCTGGTTCTACTAATACTTTTATTTTGAGAAATCTGGCAACTATGCTTGGTTTGGATATCAAGCATTTGGGTTACGTTTGGGATGTCACAACCCCGAGTGGTCGTATTTATACATCTCTTTTGAAAACTCCCATCTTGCTAGTAAAGTATCTGAACCATGAGCTTCCCACTGACTTCATCCTTCTCGATATGAATGATTTTGATGTAATCATCGGTATGGATTGGCTTTCCACCTACAGAGCTCAGATTGACTGTAGACGATTCTTATTAGAAAGACCGGCCATCCACACTTCACCATTCGAGGAAGGAGGGATGCGACAACCAGCCTTTATGTGTCCCCTTTGAAAGCTGAACGGATGCTATCCAAGGATTGTCGAGCCTACCTAGCCATAGTTACCGTACCTGAGGTTAAGGGGTGATCCTTAGAGGAGATAGAGGTGGTTTGGGAGAATGCGGATGTGTTTCTAGATGATCTACCAGGAATTCCCCCTGAGAGCGAGGTAGATTTCTCCATCGAGTTAGCTCCTGGGACTAACCCTATATCTAAGGCACCGTATAGAATGGCCGCTATAGAGTTGCTTGAGTTAAAATCCAGTTATAAGAGTTGTTGGATAAAGGCTTTATCCGACCCAGTACATCACCTTGGGGAGCACCAGTCCTCTTTGTGAAAAAGAAGGATGGGTCGCTTCAGATGTGTATTGACTATTGGATGATCAACCAGGCAACCATTAAGAATAGGTATCCTTTGCCTAGAATGGATGACCTGTTTGACCAACGCAAATCAGCTCAAGTCTTTTCCAAGATTGATTTGAGGTTAGGATACCACCAGGTGAGAGTAAGGAGTGAGGATATACCCAAAATGGCTTTTCGAACCCGATATGGCCACTATGAGTTTGTGGTCATGCCGTTTGGATTATCCAATGCACCTAGTGTCTTTATGAACCTCATGAACAGTGTGTTCCAGCCTTTCCTTGACTCTTTTGTGATAGTGTTCATAGATGACATCTTAGTGTATTCGGATGACCTAGCCCTGCACTGTGACCACCTGGGTAGAGTCCTTGATATCTTGAGAAAGCATAAGTTTTTTGGAAAGTTCTCAAACTATGAGTTTTGGTTAGACCAAGTCATGTTTCTTGGACACATCATCTCAGGAGGAACAATCCTTTAGATCCAACCAAAGTATCGGCAGTTTGAGACTGGCCAGCACCAAAGAACCTCTCCGAGATTCGCAGCTTCTTGGGGTTGGCTGGACACTACCGTCGCTTCATCAAGGATTTCTCAAAGACTGCTTTGTCATTGACGATGTTAACCCAAAAGGATGTGAAGTTTGTGTGGTTTGACATATTTGAAGCTCTCTTCTAGGAGTTGAAGGAGAAGATGACCACCGCCCCTGTGTTGACTCTACCTTCTGGCAATGAGGGTTTCATGATATTCATCAATGCTTCCAAGATGGGACTTGGTTGTGTGTTGGAACAGAATCAGCATGTGGTTGTATATGCTTCCTGATAGCTCAATCCCAATGAGGTGAATTATCTGACACATGACCTAGAGCCAGCTGCTATTATCCATGCCTTGAAGATATTGTGGCATTACCTGTACGGTGCTACCTTCGAGATCTTCACTGACCATAAGAGCTTAAAGTACCTACTGACACAGAGAGACCTGAACCTACGACAACAACGATGGATGGAGTATATGAAGGATTACAACTTCACCATTGCCTACCATCCTAGTAAGGCAAATGTCGTAGCAGATGCTTTGAGTCTAAAACAACTTAAGTGTGCAGCTATTTTGTCCAGTCAGTGGAAGAGTTTGGAGGAGCTGGTGGAGTGGACTCCACAACCGCTAGAAGATCGAGTTTGTTTGGCTAATATCCAGATTCAATCTGAGTTGTTAAATGAGATCATAGCAGCATAGTTGACCAGTGAAGAGCTAGACAAGATGAAAGGTTTGATGATGAAGCCACAGACTCATCTATCCTTGGGAGTAGACGGAGGAATCAGGTTTGAGAATCGCATATGGGTTCTGGCAGATTCGTCGATAAAAGAATGTATCTTGCAAGAAGCTCATTGATCCAAATACACAGTGCATCCAGGAACTACTAAGATGTTCAAGGACCTGTAGCAGTTTTTCTAGTGGCCAGGAATGAAGAAAGACATTGCGGCATGGGTGGCCAGCTGTCTTACGTGCCAGATGGTGAATGTTGAACACCAACGACACGGTGGAATTTTACAGTCGATAGAGATTCCAGAGTGGAAATGGGAACAGATCACCATGGATTTTTTGGTGGGTCTACCCCAGACCAAGAAAGGTCATGATGCGATATGGGTCGTGGTAGATCATCTTACCAAGTCAGCACACTTCCTTGCCTTAAAGACCACTGCTAAGGTGTTAGACCTAGCTGAGCTGTATATCAGAGAGATAGTGTGTTTGCATGGTGTACCTGGATCGATCATCTCTAATAGAGACCTAACGTTTACTTCCAAGTTGTGGAAGCAAGTTCAAGAGGAACTTGGTACCAGGTTGAAGTTTAGTATCGCTTATCACCCCCAGACGATTGGTCAATCAGAAAGGACAATCCAGACATTAGAAGATATGTTGAGAGCTTGTGTGCTCGATTGGGGTGGCTCATGGGAGCAATACTTACCTTTAGCTAAGTTTACCTACAACAACAGCTAACAAGCCAGTATCGGGATGCCTCCGTATGAAGCTTTGTACAGGAGACAGTGTCGGTCCCCACTTCACTGGGATGATGTGGGTGAGAGGACCCTGTTGAGGTCAGACAAGCTCGAAGTGTATGCTGATAAAGTTGCTTTGATCAACAAAAGGCTTAAGAGAGCCCAGGATCGAAAGAAGTTGTATGTTGATGCAAAGCGGACTGATGTGCATTTCACTATTGGAGAGCATGTGTTTTTGAAAATCCAACCACTCTGAGCTATAGCTAAGAACAGAAGAAAGCTAAGTCCCTGATATGTGGGTTCGTTTGAGGTGTTAGAATAGATTGGTGAAGATGCATATCATTTGGCATTACCCCCTCAGTATAACATGATGCATGATGTGTTTCACGTGTCCAACCTGAAGCAATATGTGCAAGATATGAGCCATGTGTTGAGCATTGAACCTATTGAGCTTCAAGGGAAGCTGACTTATCCTGAGTCACCTTTGCGGATTCTAGATATCAAGGTGAAAGAGCTCAGATGCAAGAATATAGAGATGGTAAAGGTTCTTTGGAGGCACCATGGAGAGGATGAGGCCACATGGGAGCCGAAGGAGGACATGGAGAAAGCATACCCTGATTTGTTTGTTTAATTGTTTGAATTTTGAGGGAAAAATTCCTATAAGGAGGGGCAGATGTTATAACCTCAATTTCCTAAGTATGTAATGAAAAGTGTACTTCTCTTTTCAAAAATAAATGAAATCTATTTCTTTGATTTGTGATGGATTTCGTGAGAAATGGCCTTGATTGATTGATAATGGGGTTTTTTGGCCATTGAGCCCAATTGAAAAGAAAAGAGAAATAAAAAGGAAAAGGATTTAATTAAATAAAAGGAGAATATGTGAAATAGAAATAGATAAGAGGATAAAGACAAGTAAATATTCCCCAATATGGGAATTCGTGCCTTTAGGTTTTCTTAGTTTCTGCAACGACTGGTGCAACAAGATCGATGATTGTTACTCGAGTTCATCCTTAGCCTGCATCGTGAACGGAAAACCAAAAGTGCTTTTTAAACCCACCAGAGGTCTTAGACAGGGCGATCCCCTGTCCCCATACCTCTTCCTTGTTTGTGCGGACTCCTTCTCTTTTCTCATTAGGAAAGGGATAGAGACAAACAATCTTCATGGGTCATCGGTAAGCCATGGTGGCCCTCGCATATCTCATCTCTTTTTCGCCGACGACAGCATTATCTTAGGAAGGGCAACAACGCAAGAAGCTTTGACGATAGCTAACTTCATTAGCTGCTATGAGGAAGCTTCAGGGCAAAAAATTAATTTCAACAAGTCGGAGGTGTCCTTCAGTCGTAATGTGGATGGCGGAAGAGCTTTTGAGATCCTTGAAATTCTGAATATGAAACAGGTCACGAAGCATGAGAAATACTTGGGTCTACCGACAGTCATTTGTAGGTCTAAGAAAGAAACCTTCAAGGCGATAAAGGATAGAATCTGGCATAGGTTAAGTGGTTGGAAGGAGAAGTTCTTGAGTCAAGCTGGCAAAGAGGTTTTGATCAAGTCTATCATCCAAGCGCTGCCTACATACATGATGGGCATGTTTCACCTCCCCCTTCATATCACGGATGAAATTACAAGATTGATTGCGAACTTCTGGTGGGGTACTAGTGACACAAAGAGAAGAATTCATTGGGCCTCGTGGGACAAATTATGCAAATCCAAAAGAGACGGTGGACTGGGCTTTAGAGACCTGCAAACGTTCAACCATGCTATCCTTGCTAAACAGGCATGGCATCTTCATACCAAAAGTGATTCCATTTGCGCTAGGGTGTTAAAAGGTAGATATTACAAGGGAGTGGACTTCCTTGAGGTGTTCAGAGGCTATGACCCTAGATTTACATGGCGCAGCATATGGGGTTCCAAATCACTGCTCAAGGAAGGTCTCAGATGGAGCTTCGGTTTTAATTCAAATGTCAAACTCTGGACTGACCCTTGGCTTCCCAACCGCAAGGGTTTTTGCAGCAGACCTTCTTTCATCACAGACGAGCATGACTGGCTGATTTCTGAATTGATAGACTATGACAGTAACTCATGGAACATGGCGGCTGCCTTTGATATCTTGACGAATGACGATTTAGTATCTATCAGGAGGGCACCCCCGTGCATGGGGCGGGTGGACAACCTGTACTGGTTTCCCACCATAAACGGACTGTTCTCAGTCAAATCTTCTTATTGGCTGGGATTCAGTGAGAGCGAGGACAATAGAGATGATGTTCAAAGAGATAAAATATGGTATGAGATATGGAAGATCAAAGCAGCCCCTAGAATGAAGAACTTTCTGTGGAGGGCATGCACTGAGCACCTAGCAACAACTGAAAGACTGAGAAGAAGACACATAGCGATGGATCCAAACTGTCCTATCTGCTCCTATTCTAACGAAGACCTGTTCCACATCTTCTTTGATTGTAAGGCAGCTCTAGTCCTTTGGAGGTTCCTCAAGCTAGAGGATATTGGTAAGCTGGTCCCAAGATCATCGATGATAGATTGCTGGAAATGGATTATGAATAGATACAACAAAGATACTATCGCTGCCATTGTTACCAGCTGCATGACCTGCTGGAAGCTCAGGAACGCAGACGTCTTCAAAGAGAAAAAGAGCTCGCCCATACTCCTCTATACCAACCTCCTGGCCTGGTCGAAGTTGGGTGATGACGCCACAATGAGCAGGTGCAGCCCTGCTAGAGACCGATCTGTAGACAGTTGGTTTCCGCCTCTGCGGGGACATGTCAAGATGAACACCGATGTGTCTTTCTTGGCTGCCAGTATGAAAATGGTGTTCAGTGCCATTTACATAGATCATGATGGTGGCCTGCTGGGTGCGGCTTGCTGGATCGGCTTCGGCTCTTGGCGCAGCCACATTGCGGAGGCTTACGCAGTCCTTTTGGGTCTAAAGAAAGCTAGAGAATGGAATTTTGTGGAGGTTGAGGCGGAAACGGATGCATTGATGGTTTCTGATGCTTGTGCCAAGGAGGTTCTCAGTGGCAACTCTTTTAACCAGCTTATCTCATGGATCAAGGATGAGTGTTCCCTTTTTGATTTTTCTAATATCACCCATATCCATAGGGGCTGTAATAGGGCTGCTCATAACCTCGCTAGATGGGGTCGTGACCTTGTTGAAAATATGTCCTGGAGGGATAACTTCCCCGATGTTTGTAAAGATGATGTAGCCCTTGACATGAGAAGTAATATATGAGTGGTTTGTTTCAAAAAAATTAAAGGATAACTTGGGAGGGAAGGAAGCCTTCTCATCCATTGGAATTTGTTTCCCAAATTTCGTAAATAGCTAGATAATGTCAAGATGAACTTTCCCTTAAATTTTGAGATAAAAAGGAGCTATGGTTTAGGAGATATGATTTTCTCAAATATATAGCATTAATTTTGCAAATAGGAATATGTATTTCCTTTTGGGTTGATTGCGAGCAAGGAGGATCGTTGGATCTTGATCCGACGCCTGGCGCTCATTGTCTAAGTACCACAAGGATTGGGACTCTACAAGTTACAGAGGGATTTTCCCTCTTAGTTTTCTCACAATCCAGAGAGTGTGCAACCCGATGATGATTCCTTTGGACTCAGAGGAGGAAACCGAGGAAAACCAACCCTACTTTGTAGGGGATTGGCCGCCTATTGGGAGAATCCCCAATCTGACAGGGACCTGTCCCGACCCTATATATAGGGGAGGGTGAATGAGGGAACCAACATGCATATTTGCTACCCCAACCTCTGTGGCAAAATGCAAGGAGTGATTTAGTGCCTCTAATTGTCCCTTTCACCCTGACATGCACCCCCGTCCCCTTGGAAAACCTCGTCAGAGTCCGGCGAGTATGAGGGAGTCATGGCACATTCGTGGCGATCAATTGGACCCCTAGTCAAGTTCGAAAGAGGAAGGTGATGCTCCCTGACCCCTTGGTGCGCTCGCAGGTGGATGAGAGCGAGAAGTCAACTCCTGGGTTGACCACGGGAGTCGATGTGCTCAGGCGTGAGGTAGAAGAAGACCTCGTGGTCAATTACCACCCTGCCCCTTGGTGCCTTCAGTCTAAGAAAGGACAATCTTATCCTTCGCATTCTTTTAATTGCAAAATAGGTGTGCACATCCTTGGTTGTTGGATCCTGAGTGGACCAGTGGACCACGAATCTAGCGATCATCGTTTTTCTAGAATTTGCTGATAAATCAATAAAAAGGTTTTTACTTACAAAAATCGTATCTTTTGCTAGAAAACTCAGATGAGGAAAGTTAATACATGAAAATTTATCAGAAAAATATGAGGGATACGTTGAAAATGGTTTGGGAACCTAAATCAATATCTTTTTGCAAAAGTATATAATTTTGATGGAAAAAGTATTTAATTGTGGTTAGAAACCCTAATTGATGATAAATGATAAATTTAATCTTGCAAATAAATTAATTCGAGCATTATTAACTTGTTTAATGATAAATATGGATTTTAACCTATTTTGAAGATTAAATTGCAAGGTTTAGGATTTTAAACCTAATGTGATGATTAATATGCTTAGAAACCCTAAATAAGAGAAAAAGAAAAGTACGTATAATCTGAAATTAGGATTTCATGTTGCTAAAAGATGATCTTAGAATCTTTTGTGAATGAAAGATGAAATAATTAGGGTTTGAAAGTGATTTTATAAAATTAGGGTTTAAAGTAATAAAAATGAAGTGGAACCCTAATTGTGATCAAAACCCTAAAAAGGACTAATAACCATAGGAAATAACTAGGATTAATAGATCATGATGACATGATTAATGATAGAAAAATTGGATGCCTTTCTAGGATCAACGTGTGTGTGCTTGCTTGGTTTCTTGCTTGGTTGACTTATTTCTTCATTCAAGTCAGCTTGATAGGTATGTGGTTAATTATGGTTAATTGCATTATTTTCTCGAAGGATTTTTGGATGAATTGATCGCATTGATTGCAACCAACCAGTTTGGATGTTCATAAATGCAAATTATAAAGTCACTATGATTATCACAACTATAAATAAGTGTGTATTCTCACACCTACATGCCACCCTGATAGATGATGCAAAAAGATCAAGCCCAGGAGGGAAGACCAATGGGCACTATGAGAGGTGACCCCAGACACAAAGCTCGGGAATGAGAAGGTGGTCTATGTTGCATGACTAAAGGGCACCATGAGAGGTGACCCTAGGCACCAAGCTCGGGATTGAGAAGGTGGCCTTAAGTCAAACCCTAGAGAGGGTATTCCAGGGTTAGGGAAAAAGTGGTGGAGATTAACACATTGAAAACATAAATTACTTGTTAATTACCTTAGTTGTGATAATTAGTTTGTTAGCCATATTTGTGAACTTTTGGTTGTTCCCACATACTGGCATATTCTTATATGTTGACCGTCAATTTTGTTTGTTGGTGTTTTAGGTACAACCCCAAAATGAACACACAATAAAGTGACACATTGTGAAAATAAGAAATAAAGTGCTAGGAGGATTAGATAGAATAGATCCAAAGTTGTGGATAGAAGTAGATTTCAAAAGTTTTTAAAAGGTATGCAAAATTTTATTTTATACCAGATTTCAGTTTAGTTGGTAGAATTTCTTAATTATTATTGATTAAATTACTGAACCTTTGATCTGGCTTATTGGGATAACAGCTTTGACCTCTTGGTCTCCCTTAATTGGGGGATACCGGGAGGCGGGGCCGTTACAATTGGTATCAGAGCATAGTTTCCTCATTTAATCTTTAATAATTATTAAATTTTACAAATTCTATAGAATTGAGGGAGTTATTAGAGGATTTTTCAAATGACAAAGGTGTCTAGAAAAGGATCACGTTCGGGCACTGGCAATTTTTTCCTCCTCACCGCTAGTCGGAATACGAGGACTCCCAGATTGTGTGACTGCCTGGCCAATGTCCTAGGACTTGACTCGAAATAAGATACCTTTAGGACTCTCTCATCTTGTTCATCCCCTCTTAACTCAAATTATGTTAAGGATTTTAAGGATTAGGGTTTTCTCTCTCTTCCTCACCGTCTTGAGGTATGGGTAAGATTGATAAGGTTTAAGGAATCCTCCTCCAAATTAATAAACGTAATTAAGATGTCATCGACATAAGTATAAATAGTTAAATAAAGACTAAAGGTTTGTTTGTGTGCTTATGTAGATGGCTTGTATAATGGTTGTGGCTATCCCATTGGCCACCAACGGTGGTGGGCCTCCCCGCAAAGAGAATGGGTCTTCTGAGAAGAGGAAGAGAAACCATGGTGGTGAAACCTCAAAGAAGAGAAAGAGACCTGAAGGAAATGCACATGAGGCCCCCAAACCTAAACTAATACCCTTCAGCAACCTAGAGAAAGATGAGGGACTAAGATATGAGGAGCAACATGTGTACGAGGAAGTAGCCCAGATGGAGGAGGACCAGTCTGGTGGTCTAGAACCGGCTATGGTAGTCCAAACTACGGATGCGGTATGGATGGAGCAATAGAAATAGCTAACTGAGGCTATCCATGCCTTAGCCCTCGGGGACATAGCTAGAGATGAGAATGGCGAGCCACTAACTATTTGTCCTCGACTAGGAGCCACCATCTTGGACTTCGTCAAGTTGAACATCAAGAAGTTCTAGGGAGAAGATAAGTCTGAAGTGGTCGACAAGGAGGAAGCTTGGCTGCTTGTAGTCAAGAATGGATTTTGTATGCTTGAAGTGCAGCCAAACAAGAAGGTTCCATATGCTACTTACCTTTTGGAAGGTGCAACCAAGATATGGTGGGATAACCATATCACAGGTAGAGACCTAAGCGAAGAACCGATGGCGTGGACCGATTTCAAGACCATCTTCACCGCCAGATTCATCCCCGTCTCAGCCAAGAAGGAGAAGAAAAGAGAGTTCACTAACATGACACAAGGAAGCTTGTCATTTGTGGACTTTGGTCGCAAGTTCTGCATCCTGAAACGTTTCAGTCACATGATGGATGAAGAAAGAAGGGTGGACCACTTCATAGAGTGTATGCACCCTGCCATCAAGCCCCATGTGATGGCCAGTAAGCCGAATACCTTCTCTAAAGCCTACAACACCGCCTTGGACATGGAAAGGACGGTAATGCCTGCATAGAATCCCTCCAAGGTATACATGGGTTTCATTGAAGGAGCTCAAGGGAAGAGGAATGAACACAAGAAGGGACAAGGATGCAACCACAACAAAAGCAAGCATGGGAACAAAGGAAAGCCCCATGGTCACCTCCAGCAGTGTCACACCTGCAGACGTACACATCATGGGAAGTGTCGTTTTGAGAAGAAGGTGTGTTTCAGATGTCAGCAAGAGGGACACTTCATCGCCAACTGCCCTCAACCCGACCCAAGAGGACCTTTGGGGTCACAGCCAGTGGCAGCACAACCATAGATGCAGCACCTCCTGTAGGAGCACCAGCTGGAGCACCTCGAGTTTGAGAGAGGAGAGAAGCTATAGTGTTTTCCATCGACAATGAAGAAGCTCAGGCAAATGCTAATAGGCTGATCGAGGGTAATAACTACTAGAAGTTTTTCCTTTTAGTTTAGTACATCATGTAGTAGTTTTCTGATGTGGTATAAACTATGTAGACCTGTTGGAAATCATTGCACAAAGTGTAAAAGCATTCTTTGATTCTGGTTCTACTAATACTTTTATTTCGAGAAATCTGGCCACTATGCTTGGTTTGGGTATCAAGGATTTGGGTTACGTTTTGGATGTCACAACCCCGAGTGGTCGTATTTATACATCTCTTTTGAAAAACCCCGTCTTGCCAGTAAAGTATTTGAACCATGAGCTTCCCACCGACTTCATCCTTCTCGATATGAATGATTTTGATGTAATCATCGGTATGGATTGGCTTTCCACCTACAGAGCCCAGATTAATTGTAGAGAGAAGAAGATTCTTATTAGAAAGACCAGTCGTCCACACTTAACCATTCGAGGAAGGAGGGATGCGACAACCAACCTTTATGTGTCTACTTTGAAAGTTGAACAGATGCTATTCGAGGATTGTCAAGCCTACTTAGCCATAGTTACCGTACCTGAGGTTAAGGGGTGATCCTTAGAGGAGATAGAGGTGGTTTGGGAGTATGTGGATGTGTTTCCGGATGATCTACCAGGAATTCCCCCTGAGAGGGAGGTAGATTTCTCCATCGAGTTAGCTTCTGGGACTAACCCTATATCTAAGGCACCCTATAGAATGGCCCTTGCAGAGTTGCTTGAGTTAAAATCTAGTTGTAAGAGTTGTTGGATAAAGGCTTTATCTGGCCCAGTACATCACCTTGGGGAGCACCAGTCCTCTTTGTGAAAAAGAAGGATGGGTCGCTTCAGATGTGTATTGACTATCAGATGATCAACCAGACAACCATTAAGAATAAGTATCCTTTGCCTAGAATAGATGACCTATTTGACCAACTCAAATTATCTCAAGTCTTTTCCAAGATCGATTTGAGGTCAGGATACCACCAAGTGAGAGTAAGGAGTGAGGATATACCCAAAATGGATTTTTGAACCCGATATGGCCACTATGAGTTTGTGGTCATTCTGTTTGGATTATCCAATGCACCTAGTGTCTTTATGAATCTCATGAACAGTGTGTTCTAGCCTTTCCTTGACTCTTTTATGATAGTGTTCATAGACAACATCTTAGTGTATTCGGATGACCTAGCCCAACACTGTGACCACCTGGGTATAGTCCTTGATATCCTGAGAAAGCATAAGTTTTTCAGAAAGTTATCGAAATGTGAGTTTTGGTTAGACCAAGTCATGTTTCTTGGACACATCATCTCAGGAGGAACAATCGTTGTAGATCCAGCCAAAGTATTGGCAGTTCGAGACTGGCTGGCACCAAAGAACCCCTCTGAGATTTGTAGCTTCTTGGGGTTGGTAGGATACTACCATCGCTTCATCAAGGATTTCTCAAAGACTACTTTTCCGCTGACCATGTTAACCTGGAAGGATGTGAAGTATGTGCGGTCTGACATATGTGAAGCTGACTTCCAAGAGTTGAAGGAGAAGCTGACCACCGCCCCTGTGTTGACTCTACCTTCTGGTAATGAGGGTTTCATGATATTCACCGATGCTTCCAAGATGGGACTTGGTTGTGTGTTGGAACAAAATCGACACGTGGTTGCATATGCTTCCCGACAGCTCAAGCCCAATGAGGTGAATTATTTGACACATCACCTAGAGCTAGTTGCTAGTATCCATGCCTTGAAGATATGGCGGCATTACCTGTATGGTGCTACCTTCGAGATATTCACCGACCATAAGAGATTAAAGTACCTGCTAACACAGAGAGACCTGAACCTACGACAACGACGATGGATAGAGCATATGAAGGATTACAACTTCACCATTGCCTACCATCCTGGTAAGGTAAATGTCATAACAGATGCTTTGAGTCGGAAACAACTTAAGTGTGCAACTGTTTTGTCCAGTTAGTGGAAAAGTTTGGAGGAGATGGTGGAGTGGACTCCACAACCTCTATAAGATCGAGTTTGTTTGGCTAATATCCAAATTAAATCTGAGTTGTTAAATGAGATCATAGCAGCACAATTGACCGGTGAAGAGCTAGATAAGATGAAAGGTTTGATGATGAAGCCACAAACTCGTCTATCCATGGCTCCCCCCCACAAAAAAATATGTACAAAGTGAGGGATACATGCATCTTTTCGCAAGATTCTTAAGGTTACCAACAAAAGGTAAGAATAATGCTGACGTTGCCTTTTTGGATTGGCCCAAATATATTTAACTTGCAAAAATCAAAGAAAATGATTGGTAGCTTGGATGAAAATAAACTTTATATGAAAATTGATCATCAGGATACATAGAATCCAAATAAAATAGATTTGAGACCTAATTCTTATTGAAATTCTAAAAGTAGTGCTAGTATGTTTTTAAGTGATGATTCAAACACACAAACCCTAGATTTGTATATTAAACATGTTAAATATGTTTCTTTGTAATGGAATTTGATAATGGGGAACATAATGATGAGTTAACATGTTCATGATCATAATAATGTAGAATTAAGGTTTCTAATGTGATTAGACATGCATATGATGAACTAGGGTTAAAGACTTGACATTTTCATGTTATTAATGATGTTAATTTGATCTAAGTGTTCATGATGCAATATTATGGTAGATTTAATGGTATTGGCTACACTTAATCGAATTAGGGTTCCTTAGATCAACGAACATGGGAATTGGGGTATCAAAACATAATCTTATTGATAACTCAAAACCAAGGAAACCTAAACCCTAGATTAAGACTAAGTAGAGTTTGATGCAGTTAATGTGATGGTGACACTTTAGGATTTATATATATGCAGATTAAATGTCGATTGATTGATTTGCTTATTGATTGGATAATATGCTTAAAGTGTATTATGCATGATAATATGCATGGCCCACCATCAAGGTATGTGGTTACGATTATGGCTATCAGGAATATAGTTTGTCAATGTTTTCTGAATGATTTCTGAGGACTGATTCAATAAATAAACTATTGGTTGTCTATTTATTTCATGTTCAACTATAATGTCGATATGAGTATCACATAAGTAAATGATAATATTCTAAACCCTAGGCTGACATATATCAAGGGGTGATGTACACGAGCCCTGGATAGGACAGTGATCTAGCCCAAGATAATGTATCCAGTAAGGGTTAGGATATGTAAATAATATGCCAGTTCTTATTTGCAATATTTGATGCTTATTATTTGATTATATTAGTTGCACACATTATGGTTGCACCCCACATACACAATATAGAAATATGTTGAACATGTTTTGTTTGTTAGCATTTTAGGTAATTGATACACAAGATACAAACATGAAGATAAAGTGGAAATCCATGGAAGGTATTAAAGCTATGCAGGAGGATTAAATAGTTTAGTATTTCTTCTCAAATGTACAATTCGAAGGATAGAAACTTCATGTAAGCATCTTGTAAACAACATTTGTGAATTAATGAAATTGTTTTCTATTATTTTTTATTTACTGAATCTGGATCCTTGGGGAAAACATGCAGGTAATGACTCTCATCTTTTAGCCTTCCTCAATTAGGGGTTGTTGAAAGTGAGGTCATTACAATGACCATTTGCCTTATCTTTGTACTGATTTCTTCAATTATAATATTGTAGGAGAAATCAACTATTATACATATTCTTCATATTCCTTCTTAGAATCTTAATTATTCTATTGCTCAGTGGTATTTGTCTTATTTGCTTAACCTGCATTATCCGTCTAATACATATCGTTTAGTTGAATCTGTTCAACCTGATAATAATGTTATCTACATGCTTTAATCTATCTGTGCTTTTAATAGACATTGGTGGAGAGTTATATCTCTCACAGGGATGTTTGCTCTCACCTCATGAGTTTCCACATCTTTTAGGTTGTTGACCACATAGATGTACAGATTGTGTTGTTGAGGTTGAGCAGCAAGAGGAGTAGTCGTTGAGTAAAGGTTGGATAAGTTGCTTGTGTTTTGTAGCAAAGTCCTATGTGTCGTTTCTATACTCTCAAGTCCTTGGGGGAATTTTGTGGATGTTGTATATCGAGACAACATTTTGGCTCCATGTCTTTGTTATATAGATATGGTATACACATATATGAACAGATAACCTCTTGTAACAGATTACGGCCAGTGAGTCAGTGAATGATGTATATAATAATCTTTTGGCATGAAATATACATATATAGGTGGTTTTGTGGACTTATATGTGATATGTTTCCACTTGAGGTGGATGTGAGAATTGGTTTTAATTTCATGTGTTTCTGGTAACCTGGTTGTTAAGTTTTAGTTCCGCACTTTGTTTGAAACATTTAGTGCAATAAGCTTGGAGCCTTCTCAAGGATAGAATGTAGGTGATGTGAGCTCTAAAACCGCATTTCCACCTCCCATTACTACCCTCTCCTCCTAATTACCCTAGGAATTTCTATCCTAGAAACCTAGGCTTGACTATATCCTATTTGAATTCCACCTCAACCCTAACCCAATTGAGCCTCTTAAGGGTGGGTAGGACTATTGAGTGATATCACTTTTGTGGGATGAGTGTGTCACACTTGGATGACCGCCTTGATCAAAACTTCTTTCATTGAGCTTGAGACATATTTCTATTTTTTCCCTTGAAGTTTTTCTCAAAACTTATCCTTTATAGACTCAAATACTACCTTATTGGACCTTACCATGTCTATAGGGAGACCCATGTAGTTTTCGTACCTATCTACCTCTTAAACCCTCAAGATGTCCTTAATTGTCCTCCTGTTCTCTTTGCTGACGTTCATGCTAATAATACTTTTGAGTTATCATAGTTAATCTTCTGTCTGGATACTCTGAGATTCATAGCTTCTTGGGGTTGGCTGGATACTACTGTCACTTCATCAAGGATTTCTCAAAGACTGCTTTCCCGCTGACCATGTTAACCCGGAAGGATGTGAAGTCTGTGTGGTCTGACATATGTGAATCTCACTTCCAGGAGTTGAAGGACAAGCTGACCACCGCCCCTGTGTTGACTCTACCTTCTGGCAATGAGGATTTCATGATATTCACCCGATGCTTCCAAGATGGGACTTGGTTGTGTGTTGGAATAGAATCGACACGTGGTTGCATATGCTTCCCAAAAGCTCAAGCCCAATGAGGTGAATTATTTGACACATGACCTAGAGCTAGCTGCTATTATCCATGCCTTGAAGATATGGCGGCATTACTTGTACGGTGCTACCTTCGAGATATTCACCGACCATAAGAGCTTAAAGTACCTACTGACACAGAGAGACCTGAACCTACGACAGCGACGATGGATGGAGTATATGAAGGATTACGACTTCACCATTGCCTACCATCCTGTTAAGGTAAATGTCGTAACAGATTCTTTGAGTCAGAAACAACTTAAGTGTGCAACTGTTTTCTCCAGTCAGTGGAAGAGTTTGGAGGAGCTGATGGAGTGGACTCCACAACCGCTAGAAGATCGAGTTCGTTTGGCTAATATCCAAATTAAATCTGAGTTGTTAAATGAGATCATAGCAGCACAATTGACCAGTGAAGAGCTAGACAAGATGAAAGGTTTGATGATGAAGCCACAAACTCGTCTATCTGTGGCTCCCCCCCACACAAAAGAAATACGTACAAAGTGAAGGATACATGCATCTTTTCGCAAGATTCTTAAGGTTACTGACAAAAGGTAAGAATAATGCTGACGTGGCCTTTTTGGATTGGCCCAAATATATTTAATTTGCAAAAATCAAAGAAAATGATTAGTATCTTGGATGAAAATAAACTTTATAAGAAAATTGATCATCAGGATACATAAAATCCAAATAAAATAGATTTGAGACCTAATTCTTATTGAAATTCTAAAAGTAGTGCTAGTATGTGTTTAAGTGATGATTCAAACACATAAACCCTAGATTTGTATATTAAACATGTTAAATATGTTTCTTTGTGATGAAATCTGATAATGGGGAACATAATGATGATTTAACATGTTCATGATCATAATAATGTAGAATTAAGGTTTCTAATGTGATTAGACATGCATATGATGAACTAGGGTTAAAGATTTCAACTTTTCATGTTATTAATGATGATAATTTGATCTAAGTGTTCATGATGCAATATTATGGTAGATTTGATGGTATTGGCTACACCTAATCAAATTAGGGTTCCTTAGATCAACGAACATGGGAATTGGGGTATCAAAACATAATCTTATTGATAACTCAAAACCAAGGAAACCTAAACCCTAGATTAAGACTAAGTAGGGTTTAATGCAGTTAATGTGATGGCGACACTTTATGATTTATATATATACATATTAAATGTCGATTGATTGATTTTCTTATTGATTGGATAATATGCTTAAAGTGTATTATGTTGATAATATGCATGGCCCACCATCAAGGTATGTGGTTACGATTATGGCTATCTAGAATATAGTTTGTCAATGTTTTCCGAATGATTTCTGAGGACTGATTCAATAAATAAACTATTGGTTGTCTATTTAATTCATGTTCAACTATAATGTCAATATGAGTATCACATAAGTAAATGATAATATTCTAAACCCAAGGCTGACATATATCAAGGTGTGATGTACACGAGCCCTAGATGGGACAATGATCATGCCCAAGATAATGTATCCAGTAAGGGTTAGGATATGTAAATAATATGCCAGTTCTTATTTGCAATATTTGATGCTTATTATTTGATTATGTTAGTTGCACACATTATGGTGGCACCCCACGTACACAATATAGAAATATGTTGAACATGTTTTATTTGTCAGCATTTTAGGTAATTGATACACATGATACAAACATGAAGATAAAGTGGAAATCCATGGAACGTATTAAAGCAATGTAGGAGGATTAAATAGTTTAGTATTTCTTCTCAAATGTACAATTCTGAGGATAGAAACTTCATGTAAGCATCTTGTAAACAACATTTGTGAATTAATGAACTTGTTTTCTATTATTTTTTATTTACTGAATCTGGATCTTTGGGGAAAACATGCAGGTAATGAATCTCATCTTTTAGCCTTCCTCAATTAGGGGTTGTTGAAAGTGAGGTCATTACAATGACCCTTTGCCTTATCTTTGTACTGATTTCTTGAATTATAATATTGAAGGAGAAATCAACTATTATACTTATTCTTCATATTCCTTCTTAGATATTAATTATTCTATTGCTCAGTGGTATTTGTCTTATTTGCTTAACCTGCATTATCCGTCTAATACATATCGTTTAGTTGAATCTGTTCAACCTGATAATAATGTTATCTATCTGCTTTAATCTATCTGTGCTTTTAATAGACATTGGTGGAGAGTTATATCTCTCACAGGGATGTTTGCTCTCACCTCATGAGTTTCCACATCTTTTAGGTTGTTGACCACATAGATGTATAGATCGTGTTGTTGAGGTTGAGCAGCAAGAGGAGTAGTCACTGAGCAAAGGTTGGATAAGCTGCTTGTGTTTTGTAGAAGAGTCCTATGTGTCGTCTCTATACTCTCAAGTCCTTGGGGGAATTTTGTGGATGTTGTATATCGAGACAACATTTTGGTTCAATGTCTTTGTTATATAGATATGGTATACACATATATGAACAGATAACCTCTTGTAACAGGTTACGGCCAGTGAGCCAGTGAATGATGTATATAATAATCTTTTGGCATGAAATATACATATATAGGTGGTTTTGTGGACTTATATGTGATTTGTTTCCACTTGAGGTGGATGTGAGAATTGGTTTTAATTTCATGTGTTTCTGGTAACCTGGTTGTTAAGTTTTAGTTCCGCATTTTGTTAGAAACATTTAGTGCAATAAGCTTGGAGCCTTCTCAAGGATAGAATGTAGGTGATGTGAGCTCTAAAACCGCATTTCCACCTCCCATTACTACCCTCTCCTCCTAATTACCCTAAGAATTTCTATCCTAGAAACCTAGGCTTGACTATATCCTAATTGAATTCCACCTCAACCCTAACCCAATTGAGCCTCTTAAGGGTGAGTAGGACTATTGAGTGATCTCACTTTTGTGGGACGAGTGTGTCACACTTGGATGACCGCCTTGATCAAAACTTCTTTCATTGAGCTTGAGACATACTTCTATTTTTTCCCTTGAAGTTTTTCTCAAACCTTATCCTTTATAGACTCAAATACTACCTTATTGGACCTTACCATGGCTATAGGGAGACCCATGTAGTTTTCGTACCTATCTACCTCTTGAACCCTCAAGATGTCCTTAATTGTCCTCATGTTCTCTTCGCTGACGTTCATGCTAAATGATACTTTTGAGTTCTCATAGTTAATCTTTTGTCTGGATGCTCTTTCATATCGGTTAATAATATTGTCAGGTTTGAGCATTCTTCGGTAGTCACCCTCGTGAAAAAGTCGTTGTCGTTTGCGAAAAAGAAGTGGGAAATACTTGGCATGTGCATGTTGGCCCTGGCCCCGACCCCGTGTAACAAGTTCCCCTGGATAGCCTTATGAATAGAAAAAAAAAAAGAAATGTTTCAGTACAAAAAAGAAATAGATAGGGTGATATAGGGTTACCTTTATGAAGTCCTCTAGTCCGTTTGACTGCTCACTTCCTTGCCCCATTTATGCACTCTCACACTTTTCCTCTCCATAGATTAGGTAGTCTCATCTTTTACAAAATTTTGTCCAGAAAATTCCACTCCACTATGTCATATGTCTTACTCACATCCAACTTTAGTGTCATGATCCCTTCTCTACTTTTTTTTCATCTTCATTTTGTTAAACTCTTCATTAGTTCTATATTAGACTCGGTACTTGTAAGTTCTTAATTAGATCAAAAATTACATACCAACTAGTGGTTGGATTCCAAACACCAAAGAGAAGAAATCAAAATGTGGAACTTCTTTAACTGACCAGACTATAAGGTTGGCGTATATTATCATTATATAAAAAATTTCCGGACATAAAATTTTCTGTCCACGTTGGAGTAGCCGTTAGTTTGTGGTTAAACGACAAACTTATATTACTAGTAGTAGTCGAATTGAATAAGATAAATTATCTTTGGTGTTTGGAAAAAGCACAATCCGTAGGCGTGTATGCCCCGCACGCACTGTTCCTTTTTCTTTGGCTTGTGCTTGTTCAATCTAACCTTCCAACACAATTAAAATTTTGTTTATATCCTACTAATCCGTGTAGGATTCGGCCGTGGCCTTTTCTTTTCGATAAATAGCCTTCCCTATCACGACTCACGACAAGGCTTTCATTCGAGTGGTCGTCGTGCCTGACTTGAAGCTGCGCAGTGCAGTTCACTCCCGGCCTTGTCAAGCTTCCACCATGGCGTGCATCCGCTACAGATTCAAGAGTTCCAAAGAGTTTGAAACCCAGAGCATCACCGGGAACTTCATAACTGTTGCTGGCCTGAAGCATCTCATCGCCAGATCTGCACGGTTCGGGAAGGGAATCGACTATGACATGCGCTTTAGCGATCCGCAGACTGGAGAGGTTTATGCAAACGAAGACGCCGTGATTCCCAAGTACAGCTTCGTCGTGATCCAGCGAGTCGCCGGGCCGTCTCGCGAGCGTATAGTAATACACCAAGAAAAGAAGCCAAAAGAAGGCGGCGTTCCACAACACTCATCTTCGTCTGCATCTGAAAGAGAAACCAACGGTCTTGCCCAGGATCTTGGTGAACAAAAGGAGGTACTGTTGGTAAAACCTGGGAATGAAGATCTCACAGTGGCAGAGAGTAACGTTGCAGAGGATGACGAAGACCAAAGAATCAAAGACTTGGTATCTACAGATGCCATCGTCTACAGCAACGACTACAAATCAGCTAGATTCAGCCGGAGGCCTCACCACTGCTGCTACACGCCGGCCAAGTTGGTACCCAGGATTCCATTCAACAACGGATGGTGGAGACCACGACAAACTCGGAATCTAGTCTGGAAGCGTAACACTGGTGAGGTTGTAGCTGGTCAATCTATCCAGCAATTTCCAACCAAAGGTGACTGCAGTTACGCCGGAAACATGCCATCGCGTACTACACATGCAGCCAACGACCAGCCGTTTGAGAGGGAGATGAAGAGTTTGCCAACAACTCAGAGGCAAGTCCCGACACAGATCCTCCCACCGGAACTGCTATGTCCCCTGTGTAAATCCGTAATGCAAGATGCCGTCATGGTCGGCCGGTGCTGCTTTAGGAGCTTCTGCGACGGATGCATCAGGGAGCGCGTGAATGACACATCGAATTGCTTATGCGGGGCTAACAATCTGACGACTGGCGATCTAATACCTAACAAGACCCTGAGGGAAACAATAAGACGCTTCTCATCAGGGTCGTCTTCTTCAACCTGTACCACTACTACCAGTGCAGGGAGCTGCTTGCTTCAAAAGCCTCTTGATGCAGTTGTGAAGAAGAGGCCTACCTCGTCCCAAGAACCAACGACGATGAAGAGGCGTTGCGAAAGCTGATGTAAGGAAGAGGCAAGATCCAAGGTGACCGGGGCAACAATTAATAATGAAGCAAACTGCCAGCAGAAACATGCATGTGTGCTTGTAAATCGTGGGCGGATGCTGTGGTTGATGGTCATTGTAGTATGTGGTTGGTGGATACGTCTCCTATATAGCGTATTCAGACTATATGTTCTATGCACAGGATTGTATGACAAGTGTAACGCTAACTTAGAACATATGATTGTTCTTCAAGGTAGCATTTTCAGTTGGTGTAGATTATCTTTTGGTTCTTCACTCCACCGTGTCTTTGATGTACTCATCAACATTCATCTCATTGGAGAAACCATTACGATCATTCACGTTCTTGGTGGGATCATTGGAACCCAGCCATGCTGATCATTTAATTTGTTTTCTTTATGTCAATATGGAATCACGAGTTTGTTTGTGTTTGATCTGTCCCCATTGTAAAGTGTTATGAGGTTGTGGGTAGAAATTTATCCAACCTTCTTGATATATAATTACCGGTGTAAATACAACCCTATATATCATGTATATCAACATAGTTTCTTCTTGATATGCAGTCCCAAAGTTCAAGTATATCTTACCGTGTGAACCATAATTTAATCTAAGTTGGCCTAATTTGCTCATTTGACTAAATTGAAGCCCTCTTGACCTAATAAGTCCTATATGATTTTGGATCACTAATTAATATTGATACACACTAGGTCAACACATCTACATTGCTACTGAATGACAGTTAATATCCTAGATGTTGTAGATTTTTGGGCTTTAAATTTTTGTCATCTTCCTAGTATCGGTGCCCCCTAACTTTTAATGGTAGTTGCCACCCATATTCATACTAAGGTCAGTTGTTTCTGGCATAACCTCCTTCCTAGACTAAAACAACCATATCAGAAGCATTTTGAAACATAGGAGACTATGACAAATCATGAAATGATATCATTAATAAAGAAAAGTCCACCGAATAAGATAAATCAAATATGTGCCTTCTTATGTACCTTTAACAAGGAACTAAAAGTCCAACATCATAAACTCCTAAGTAACATGATTGAAAAGGAAAATTAATTGCTTTAAGAATGGCAACCCACCGAGTAGGATCTAGAAAATCCTTGAGTGTAACTCATCCCAGTTATATTTCTATTACTAACTTGGTCGCCTGCCTATGCACATCAACACTTAGCCATGCATTCGACGAAACCATTGTAAGTGGTTGGATTTTACCATAAGTATACAAAAAACATGGCATTATGCTTAAAACTGAAATATTAAACATGATCATTAGTGATAGCATTAAGGGTGCATTCTTAACTTAATAAACATACGTATAAGGACACTTTCTCCTGCTCTCACTGAACATGCATGTTATGTGCAGCCAAGGATTAAATAACCAAAAACACATCTAATCTCACTAAAACACATGAAGTGTGCATTCTAGTATTAAATAACCCAAAAATGTATAATCTTGCTAAACATTGCAAGAAAGGGTGAAATAGACGATAAACAAATGAAGGGGATCATGAGGTCACCAACCTTCCATGAATGTTCATGAGATAGGACTTTATTTGCACATATTCTTATTCCTTATTCTTATCTGATATTAGGCTTACGACTAACACTCATCTTTATTAAATAATCTCAAACCATGAAGTGGAAACTATAATAGATGTGATCTTAAGTATTAATATAAGGGTTAGATGTAGAATCCATCGTCTCAGTTGTAGCTTTTTTGGCCTCAAATATCGATCCATCTTCTCAAACAATGAGCTAATTTGTAGGGTGAAAATTTTATGGAGGCTACTCTCGAGTCGACAGGCTAGGAACCTTGATGGTTTCCTTGTGCTTTTGAATGTGGTGAGATGATTAGATCATGGATTGAACTGGTGATCTCATGTGCTCATGAAATGTTGATGAAGGTTGGTATTCACTCGACACCTTGTGGTCTAGTGAATCGATTACAGTCATGGGTC
Organism: Alisma plantago-aquatica; assembly: GCA_963693085.1. Classification (NCBI taxonomy): domain Eukaryota; kingdom Viridiplantae; phylum Streptophyta; class Magnoliopsida; order Alismatales; family Alismataceae; genus Alisma; species Alisma plantago-aquatica. The sequence goes on from OY856414.1 coordinate 346,832,330, forward strand.
AACCACAAATAGTATGAAAATGTGGTATCATCATTCGAACTACTTGAGTTGGGCAGTGATGATCCCAATTATCTTCAAGTGTCTTTGGGTCAAGTATTTAGAGCCTTCCCCGTGTACAATGTGCATTTACTAAAATGAGAAAATTTTGTTCCCATTAAATCATAACAAAATAGACAAAACAATTGAAACCTTGTTTAAACCAATTCAAAAGGAAAAAACGTGAATTAAATGTTTTCAATTAAAAATGAATCTATAACTAAAATGAATATACATTCACAAATTTCTACCAATATCATTAATGTTTACCCAACTCTCTATTGTAGGTGTTTGTCTGTGACCGCCAACCTGAGTTTGATAATCATTCATGAAAACCATGTCTCATATAACTTATCTAGGTTCTTGGGACATCTCCTTCACCCAGATGGAGTTATATATAGTTGCATTTCTCTCTAGGTTAGGTTCTTTACCATGAAAAGTAGGGTTCAACTTTATCATAAGAACCACACACTAGAGGACTCAACCAAACTACTCAGAAGCTGTCTAGATTGAGATTATTTGTCATATATTTCATAATTCACATGTCTAGTATGTTAGGTCCTTTGACCTTATCTCATATTTGGTTTCACCTTCTGTAGAGTTTATCCTTCTTTTTTATGAACTTGAGGTCTGCCTTGGTTCAGATCCATATTTACTCTTCTTGTAGCATGTGATTCCCATTCATATTTACTCTTCCCATCCAAAGGCATGAATGAAATACTAAATTCAACTAAAAGTGCGTCTATGAATAAAATGAATATGTGTTTACCAAGTTCTACTAATGTCATAAATGTTAACCCAACTCTCTATTGTGTGTTAGACCACTAGGTGTTGGTATATATGCCCATAGAGCAAATTATTTGATGATTGTATGGTACATCATTTACTTGATTTATAGTATAAATAAAGGTAATTCTATCTATTATGCTAGTCTCATTTATGAGATAATGACACAAGCATAATAGATGCCTAAAGAATGAGGTTACTCAATGACATGTGTCTTCAGGTTAAGGACCTGAAAAATGATATCATATGTATAATAAGAGTACATACATTCTTGTTATGTCCCTGGTTGGATACTATTATGGAAGCAAAATAGATGACAACAATACATAAGACTGGAATGTGTGTTGACTGATGATAGCGTCTCACTAATTCATGATATTGGATATCAAGTCAAAGACATAGGTACATGTTAGTGAACAGTGTACCAGACAGACCCACCTTGAGAGTGATACATGGAAACCATGAAATGGGAGTAAGAATCATATCTCAAAGTGATAGAGATGATTGTAGTTCTTAGACCTGAATTTTCTACACTCATCACATGTCGTTCAATGAACTTTGACACCATCTAACATGACTATGAATAAGGATTTCCATAAAGATGGTGATTGGGTATGTTTTGAAACATGGGGATCAACTATGAGTGATGTAGATCAGACTTGTCCCTCTTATTGAGATTTTGATATCTCAGGACCTTGACAAGTGGGACTAAGAAACACATGGCCATGCTTATGTGAGTCAATATGTGATATGTGAACTCACTGTATCTCAACAGTCTTCTCTAGTTCAAGAAACATAGATTGAACATTAAGAGGATGATGATTCCATGCCTCATATTCTTTCTGGATATTAGAGACAAAGGAACTATATGATCATGTTAACTTGATCATAGATTGTAGGTTGAAGTTGTTCTCCAACTTTCCAATTACATGGGTAGCAATGATATGTTGATACCACTCATTGCTTGTGTAGTCATAATGGTTATGGACTTCAATTCCAACATAAAATGGGACCTATAGGGTCACACACATAGGATGCACATCCAATAGGATCTTACTCATGACTATGATTTAACTTGGTTTCTAAAAATGTTTAGGTAATCAAAATTAACAACAATAGCTATGCCAGTCGTCCAATTAGAATGTCCAGTTGATCAAGTGGAATGTCCAATTGACTGATTAGAGCTTAGTAGTTGTAAGGCCCCTGATTTGGGATTTGGGCTAACCCTTTTTTTAGCTTGAATACGTGCTTAAACCCTTAATCTAATCCCTTAGAGATGCTTATACAGGTTTTGGAGAGATCAAGTTTCCAGTTTGAGCTTGTTTGGATGATATTTGTGCTTTATTTGCTTATTTTGGACCAAATTGTAATTTACCCAAATTGAGGGGTTATCTTGCAATTTGTCACATGTAGGATGTTTCCTTAGTTCTTTGGCATCATGGGAGAGAATATGTTTCATAAGGGTGCCTTTTTTGGACCTTGGTTGATAAGGTGGCATCATGGGTGATGGCAGGGTTGATTAGGGTTTATTTGGTGTTGACCTTGATGCACATGATGAGTGTCATGACCCATGTCTTGACCATCTTGGCATGTTTTAGATGTGTCTCGATCGAGACACTTTCCTTGGGTGTGGAGTTTGGGACCATGTGGTCTTGGTTGTGTTTGGTTCAAAACAATTTGTCCTTTTGAGGAATGTCTCAACCCAATATGCATGGTGACCTTTTATCTCGACTGAGGTGATGTTTTGTTCTTGTTTCGACCAACCTTGGAGTGTCTCGATGTGACCTATGTGTTGGGGAACCTAAGTGGTCGAGACCCAACATAGGATATATCACCACCTCATGCATGCAAGGTTTAAGCAGTTGCATGTTAGTTTCTTGGGTGGACAACTGTCTCTTGGGTGCCTTTAGGTATTGACACCTCGTCTCCACCCTACCCTCCCTCAAGTGAACTTTTGTTACTCCTTCCTCCCTCTCCTTTTCTCATCCTTAGAGCTTGGTGGAGCATGAAGGGCTGATCTTGGAGCTTTGATGATCATATCCCTTGCATGTGGCGATCCTTGTTCATCTTCAACCTTAGTAAGTATTTACCTTTCTTTTATGGCATTTCCTTGGATCTTCTATCCTATATTCTTCTCTTTTCTCAGCCTTATACCATGGACCTCCCATGGTAGTCATTTAGAGAGGATCCCCTCATCACAAGGGTCATGGGCCACGTTTTGACAAGGTTGACCCAAGTGTGAGGAAGTTTCCTTCTCCCTTTGCCACTTCTTCCTTTGGTTTGGCCTATGGATCTTTTTCCCCTTTTCTTGAACAACCTTTGACCTTGGTACCTTCTTCTTTGTGAGGTGATCTTGTGGCCGAAAGTGCAGCCTTTGGTGACACTTCATCATCCTTGGTGATAGTATGCTTGGAGCTAGAGATCCTTGGAGTTGATCCTCTTTAAGACGAGTTTTATAACTCTTTACCATCCTCTATTATTTGCACTCTTTATCTTACTTGCATGTTGATGTTTCTCTCTCCAAAAGGTGCCCTTAATAGGCTAGTGGATTATATCATGACCTAGAGCTTAAGTGGTGGTGGATATCATGCTTGGTATGCTTAAAATATAAAACCCTAAATGTTAAGCACTTGATTTTGGAGATGGATGTGTTATAGTGGTTTACCTCCTATGTCTTAATCTTAGTTTTTGGTCACATGCATAAATTTCGTGTACCATAATGTACTATGGAGTTTAGGTTCTATTTTGGACGTGTTAAACATGGATTTATCTCTCTTGCTTGATCTTCTTTTGTGATGGTTTCATGGAACATGTCTTCATTTTTTGTTTTGGGGATCAATCTTGTGTAAGGTATTCCCACTTTGATACGATGGGTTTCTCCTGGTGTAATATGCATTTTTAGCCTAAAAGTATGATGTTAATGAGTTATATGATGTTATAATGAATTCAGGGTTCAAGACTTTGAAGTATTCTTGTGGAGATTACTCTTTTTTCTGAAACCCTAAATTCATGTATTCGATTTGTTATGTGTTGAATGAGGAGCATGCAACATAATATTTGGTTTTATCACCATGATTTATGTTCATTCCTTATGCTTTTCTTGGAGTTTTGTATGTTTTCTTTCATGTGTTGAGGTTTGGATTTCCTCTCTTTCCTATGTGGATTTACTAGATGATCTCCATGATGTTGGTTTTAGGGTTTGATGTTCTTGGATCCTTGAGCTTTGATCTTGATGACGTTGCATGCTTATGTTGTTTGGTCTTATTTTAGTCAAGAGTGTGGGTTCTCTTCTTGTTTTAGGGTGAGACAGATGTTCACCCATGTGTGTTATGAGGTCGAGATAATTGTATTATTTAGGTTGTGATGGTTGGCCTTGTTTCAGTCATGATGACCCATTTTTCTTCTAGTCAAAACGCCTTGTTTGATCTGAGCGCAACGTCGTGTTTGTTGCGGATGCAATGTTTCTATCTTTTGTAGGTGTGATGTTGCCTTCTTCCTGATCGTGATGCCCTATTTTGTCATAGGCATGATGCCATGAAAGTTGGTGCTCATGATGCCATGTTGTTGTGTTGTGATGGTGGGTTGCGATCGTGACCAGGTTATGATGCATTGTGGTTGTGTTCGTGTGTGGGTGTGACACCTATTCTAGTATAGTGGTAGAACACATGTGATAAATGGTTGACATATATACGTGATGTAAGGTGGTTATCAATATGTAATATAGTTGGCTGGTTTATACATGAATACATTTGAATGATGTTAACACCTAGATATGTCAATCAACAACCTAATCACGAACAAGTAATGATGCTCAACCCTAATCGATTCCTAGAAGGTGGGAAGTGTTATGACTAAGGTTGATGATTGATAACATTAAAGAATCCTAATTATCCAGGTGTGTGGACCTTAACCCTAATTCTAGAGTATGCTATATTTACTAAGATTGCTTCAATGAATGGCATATGATTATACTTACTCTCTCCTATTTGTGTAATCCTAACCTTGCTGGTTAAATGTGTTCCATGGCTTGTGGATGCTATGATGTTGATCTATATGCATTATAGGGATATGATCACACACAATATACTTGTTGTACTATGCCCTTATTTTGTAGGTTTTATCTATGGCTTTTGCATTGTAACTTGATTGATCCTCAAAGACACCTACCTTGCTACTTGGTCATGACACATATGTCATGCCATAAGATAACACCCTTAGATATGAGAACAATGGTGATTCCTAGTCTTGTTGATATAATGACCTAATCACACCCAATTAGTGATGCTTTAACAATAATTTGTTCCAAGAATGTGGGAGGTAGTATATTTAGTTCTTAGTGATATAATAAATTATGAAAACCCTATTTGTCTAGGTGTGTATACCCTAATCCTAACTCTAGGGTAATGTATCATACTTGTTTAATGTGGATGGATGAGTAACATGAGATTATGTGTTCTCTCTCTTCTACTTGTGTGCATCTAACCATGTAGGTGAAATAGATATCATAGCTATGTGAATGCTATGGTGATATGTATATGTAATGTAGGTTATGTGTATGTTCCTTTTGAGGCATGATGACACAATGATGAGATATAGAAATGATGTGAAGGGTCCTATGACCTAGTGAACGCACGCTGCCTAGTGAGAGGTATTATCCTCCAATGATGTGATAAGGGGTTTTGAATCCCCAGTACTGTGATAATGATGCTCAACCTTATGTAAGGCAGGTAGATAGTAATGCCCTGAAGGGATATGACAAGTCACACTTTATATGTTTTATATCTTCTGAAGTTGCCATGCATTTATGTTTGCTAGATTGAATTAGGGTTTTGTATGTCCACTTGTATGATGAAGCCTTAGTTCACCCAATTGCCATAATTAATACAATGAAACGCTAATCATGTAGTTTCCATATTCCATAGAGCCTTTCTAGTGTCAGCTCTAATTTCTAGATTGGTGAAATGAGTATAAATCGGAAGGCATATTTTTGAATATGCGGGGGGTGCAAATCGAGTATTCCCTTACGTCCATAATTATAGGTTGTGTGGGATGGTCATTGTAACATCCCTGACATGGGTTAAGGCTTAACTCTAGAGGTTTTTCTTAAGTAAGCCATTTATATTCTTGTCTTTATCCTTTGAAAAGTAATTAAGGCTCAAGAGGAACTTATGTTTCAATTTTAGTCCTTTTTGAATAATGTTGAAACAATTTTCTACTTATTTTGGACTAAAGTGCAAATTACCCGGGTTGAGGGGTTAACTTGCAAATGTTACATGATAAAATGTTCCTAAAGTGTTGAAGCATCATAAGAATGAAAATGATGCATAGGTATGGCTTGTGGTAGCCTGAGCACCAAGAAAGAGCTTATTAAGCAATGTTTGTGCATTAAAATCTAGTTTTGGTGTAATGTGCAATTTACCCAAAACTGAGGGTTCAATATGCAAAATACCACTTCTAGAGAGTCCCTAATGCTTCTTGGTATCAATTAGAGACAAGAAAATCAGAGGTGCATCTCATTTGAATCTCTTTGGAGGAGAGAGAATCTTGATATTAAAATAATCAAGATTTAAGCATAATTGAAACCCTAATTCAAATTAATGCAAAAATAAATATATTAATGGAAGTGCCCTTCAACAAAAATTATGATGGTTGAATTTTTATAAGTTTGGACGTCCTTGTGCCTTGCAATGGCACCGAAATATCTAAAGTGAGTGGAGAACCCACACACATTAGTTAAAGAAAAAGTAATATCCACTAATTTTGGATATTATTATTATATTGATTAAGGTGCTTAAAGTGGTTTCTTTTAATGCAAGGATAAATTAGATGTTTTTGAAGGGAAGGATGATGACTTTGTATGCAAGGAAATGAGGGGGATAAGTGGCACCAATTTAGGGAATTTAAGGATTTTTATAACACTTTCTCTCTCTTGAAATTCCCTTACATATATCCCATTTTCCACCCACATGAAAGACTCTTTTTTATTCTTCTTTCTTTCCTTGCTTTGTCCGAACACAAGGGAGCTTAGGAGAAATAGTAGGATGTGCCCTGACCTGTAGATAATCTCCATAGTCATCTTCAACCTTGAATTCATGGTAGAAAATCGAATTTCAACACTCATTCTCTTCTTTTCTTCAATCAATGCGCAACCTTGATCATCCTTTGCATCCAAAGACTTGAGAACGGACCTTGGACAGTTGAGAAAGCTTCATTCACCATTGAGGATGTGAAGATTGAAGCTTGGATTCAACATTGAAGGCGGGTTATATAACTTGAACCCTTTAGTGTTATTATTGATATCATTTCTTCAATATATGTTGATTCCTTTTTCATTCCTGAACTTCCTTTTGATTAATTGATGAAATCACCACAAAGATCACAGAAAATTTCAATGGTTTGTAGCAATGAAGATGATGATTTCATCTTAGCACACACCTCAATAAAAATCATGGGCAAACGGTTTTGAGTTTTAATGACCAAACGCTCTCAAGACCGTTTAGTGATCAAACGGTCTCAAGATCGTTTGAGGGCAAACAGTCTCAAGACCGTTTGAGGTGATATGGTCTCAAGACCGTTTGGGGTCTTTTTCTGATGTGGTTGATGAAGAACCAATGGTTCAAATTGATTCAATCATAATGGATTCAAGAATGGGTGATCCATTGATTACAAACCCTAATCGAGTTGATTGGTTGAAACCCTAATTTGATTGGGTTGATTTCTATGTTGAATGGCTCAAACAGTCTCAAGACCGATTGAGACAAAACGGTCTCAAGACCATTTGGAGTTCAATGGTTGTGATAGATTTTTTGAGATCCAAGGGTTGTAATTTGATGTACTTTCAATGGTCTCAATAATGGATGGTTCAATGAGTGCAAACCCTAAAATCGATTGATTAATTGGAGGGAACCCTAATTGATCCATTCGGTTTCAAGGTGGTTTGGATCAAACGGTCTGGAGACCGTTTGAGTCCAAACATTCTTGAGACCATTTGAGATCAAATAGTCTTCAAGACCGTTTAGAGGTCAAACGGTCCCAAACCATTTGATGTTCAATCGGTTTCAATGATGGGTTGTTCATTCAGTTTTAATGATTATTTGATCAAACGGTTTCAAAGGTTGAAAGCACCAAACAGTTTCAAAACCATTTAAGAGCAAACAGTCTCAACCCTAGATGCTTAAATGGTCTCAAGACCGTTTGGAGGGAAAACAGTCTCAAAACCGTTTAAAGGTCAAGGTGGTTAAAACCGTTTGAAGGTTTAAAAGTATCAAAACTGTTTGAAGACCTATTGTGATGAAAGATCAATTAACCCTATGATTGTTAATGGTGTTTATCAAAGATAATCACAATGGTTGTACCTCTAAGGTACTTAAGTGATTAGTACCCTTAGAAGGGTTAACCTTTGATGCTTATGAAAGAAATATCTCAATACACCATGCTAACCCTAAGTGTGTGTACTTGAATGAAGGGTTGACTTAATATAATCAAGATTGAAGTAACCAACATCCTAGAGAGGATGAGAGAGAGAGGATTTCATACATGTATAATAATCATGTAGTGGTTAAACCTCAACACTCTCAACATGAATAAAATATTTAATTATGGTATGATCCTTGATAAAGAGATCATGAAACCCTAATCGAGAAGGTTGATGAACCATAACCCTAATTTAGGGCAATGTTAGATGAAACCCTAATCTAGGGTAATGGTGTAACCCTAATCTAGGGTAATGATATGAGAAATCCCAATTCAGTGTAATATAATGAAAAACCCTAATTCAAGAGGATGCTTCATGAAACCCTAATTTCGGGTAAAGTAACATGAAACCATTATTTGGGGGAAAATTATAAGGAACCTAAATTCGATACATTGATGTGTGAAACCCTAATCATGGGTGATTACATGTGAAACCCTAATCTGGGGTAATTCCATGTGTAACCCTAATGCAATGATGTGATGTGAAACTCTAATCTAGGGTGATGCTATGTATTGCTATATGAAACCCTAATATGAGACCCTAACTCTAATAAAGGGTGAAGATATATGAAATCCTAATCTGGGCAATATGATGACAAACCATAACCCTAACTTTGAGTTATGAGTTGAGAAACCCTAATTTCAGGTAATGCTATGTGAAACCCTGATATAGGATGATGTTATGTGAAATTCTAATACAGGGTGATGATATGTCAAAGCCTAATATAGGGTGATGTTATGTAAACCCTAATATGGGAATTTGTGCCTTTAGGTTTTCTTGAGTTCCAAGGGACCCAAAATAACAAGATAATGGCAAAGGGAAAAGAAATACTAATTAATTTTGGATTAATTAAAGGATAACTTGGGAGGGAAGGAAGCCTTCTCATCCATTGGAATTTGTTTCCCAAATTTCGTAAATAGCTAGATAATGTCAAGATGAACTTTCCCTTAAATTTTGATATAAAAAGGAGCTACGGTTTAAGAGATATGATTTTCTCAAAAATATAGCATTAATTTTGCAAATAGGAATATGTATTTCCTTTTGGGTTGATCGCGAGCAAGGAGGACCATTGGATCTTGATTCGACGCCTGGTGCTCATTGTCTAAGTCCCACAAGGACTGGGACTCTGCAAGTTACAGAGGGATTTTCCCTCTCAGTTTTCTCACAATCCAGAGAGTGTGCAATCCGATGATGATTCCTTTGGACTCAGAGGAGGAAACCGAGGAATACCAACCCTACTTTGTAGGGGATTGGCCGCCTATTGGGAGAATCCCCAATCTGATAGGGACCTGCCCCAACCCTATATATAGGGGAGGTTGAACGAGGGAACCAACATGCATATTTTCTACCCCAACCTCTGCGGCAAAATGCAAGGAGTGATTTAGTGCCTCTAATTGTCCCTTTCACCATGACATGCACCCCCGTCCCCTTGGCAAACCTCACCGGAGTCCGGCGAGTAGGAGGGAGTCATGGCACATTCATGGTGATCAATTGGACCCCTAGTCAAGTTCGAAGGAGGAAGGCGATGCTCCCTGACCCCTTAGCGTGCTCGCAGGTGGACGAGAGCGAGAAGTCAACTCCCAGGTTGACCACGGGAGTCGTTGTTATCTGGCGTGAGGTAGAAGAAGACCTCGTGGTCAATTACCAACCTGCCCCTCGGTGCCTTCAGTCTAGGTAAGGACAATCTTGTCCTTTGCATTCTTTTAATTGCAAAATAGGTGCACGCATCCTTGGCCGTTGGATCCTGAGTGGACCAGCGGACCACGAATCTAGCGATCATCATTTTTCTAGAATTTGTTGATAAATCAATAAAAAGGTTTTTACTTACAAAAATCATATCTTTTGCTAGAAAACTCAGATGAGGAAAGTTAATCATGAAAATTGATCAGAAAAATATGAGGGATACGTTGAAAATGGTTTGGGAAACTAATTTAGTATCTTTTTGCAAAAGTATATAATTTTGATGGAAAAAGTATTTAATTGTGGTTAGAAACCCTAATTGATGATAAAGGATAAATTTAATCTTGCAAATAAATTAATTCGAGCATTATTAACTTGTTTAATGATAAAGATGGATTTTAACCTATTTTGAAGATGAAATTGCAAGGTTTAGGGTTTTAAACCTAATATGATGATTAATATGCTTTGAAACCCTAAATAAGAGAAAAAGAAAAGAAAAGTACTTATAATCTGAAATTAGGATTTCATGTTGCTAAAAGATGATCTTAGAATATTTTATGAATGAAAGATGAAATAATTAGGGTTTAAAAGTGATTTTATAAAATTAGGCTTTAAAGTAATAAAAATGAAGTGGAACCCTAATTGTGATCAAAACCTTCAAAAGGACTAAGAACCCTAGGAAATAACTAGGATTAATAGATCATGATGACATGATTAATGATAGAAAAATTGGATGCCTTTTCTAGGATCAACTTGTGTGTGCTTGCTTGGTTTCTTGCTTGGTTGACTTATTTCTTCATTCAAGTCAGCTTGATAGTTATGTGGTTAATTATGGTTAATCGCATTATTTTCCCAAAGGTTTTTCAGATGAATTGATCGCATTGATTACAACCAACCAGTTTGGATGTTCATAAATGCAAATTATAAAGTCACTATGATTATCACAACTATAAAAAAGTGTGTATTCTCGCACCTACATGCCACCCTGATGGATGATGCAAAAAGATCAAGCCCAAGAGGGAAGACCAATGGGCACTATGAGAGGTGACCCCAGACACAAAGCTCGGGAATGAGAAGGTGGTCTATGTTGCATGACTAAAGGGAACCATGAGAGGTGACCCTAGGCACCAAGCTCGGGATTGAGAAGGTGGCCTTAAGTCAAACCCTAGAGAGGGTATTCCAAGGTTAGGGAAAAAGCGGTGGAGATTGACACATTGAAAACATAAATTGACTTGTTAATTACCTTAGTTGTGATAATTAGTTTGTTAGCCATATTTGTAAACTTTTGGTTGTTCCCACATACCGGCATATTCTTATATGTTGACCGTCATTTTTATTTGTCGATGTTTTAGGTACAACCCTGAAATGAACAAACAGTAAAGTGACACATTGTGAAAATAAGAAATAAAGTGCAAGGAGGATTAGATAGAATAGATCCAAAGTTGTGGATAGAAGTAGATTTCCAAAGTTTTTAAAAGGTATGCAAAATTTTATTTTATACCAGATTTCAGTTTAGTTGGTAGAAATTCTTAATTATTATTGATTAAATTGCCGAACATTTGATCTGGTTTATTGGGATAACGGCTTTGACCTCTTATTCTCCCTTAATTGGGGGTTACCAGGAGACTGGGTCTTTACAATTGGTATCAGAGCATAGGCTCCTCATTTAATCTTTAATAATTATGAAATTTTACAAATTCTATAGAACCGAGGGAGTTATTAGAGGATTTTCCAAATGATAAAGGTGTCTAGAAAAGGATCACGTTCGGGGGCTGGCTATATTTTCCTCCCCACCGCTAGTCGGAATACGAGGACTCCCAGATTGTGTGACTGCCTGGCCAAAGTCCTAGGACTTGACTCAAAATAAGATACCTTTAGGACTCTCTCATCTTGTTCATCCCTTCTCAACTCAAATTCTATTAAGGGTTTTAAGGATTATGGTTTTATCTCTCTTCCTCACCCTCTTGATGTATGGGTAAGATTGATAAGGTTTAAGGAATCCTCCACCAAATTAATAAAAGATACGTAATTAAGATGTCATCGACATAAGTATAAATAGTTAAATAAAGACTAAAGGTTTGTTTGTGTGCTTATGTAGATGGCTTGTACAAAGGTTTTGGCTATCCCATTGGCCACCAACGGTGGTGGGCCTCCCCGCAAAGAGAATGGGTCTTCTGAGAAGAGGAAGAGGAACCATGGTGGTGAAACCTCAAAGAAAAGAAAGAGACCTGAAGGAACTGCACATGAGCCCCCCAAACCTGAACCAATACCCTTCAGCAACATAGAGCAAGAGGAGGGACCGAGATATGAGGAGCAACATGTGTATGAGGAAGTAGCCCAAATAGAGGAGGACCAGTCTGGTGGTCCAGAACCGGCTATGGTAGTATAAACTACAGATGTGGTATGGATGGAGCAACAGAAACAGCTAACTGAGGCTATCCATGCCTTAGCCCTCAAGGACATAGCTAGAGATGAGAATGGCGAGCCACTACCTATTCGTCCTCGACTAGGAGCCACTATCTTGGACTTCGTCAAGCTGAACATCGAGAAGTTCTGGAGAGAAGATAAGTTTGATGTGGTCGACAAGGCGGAAGCTTGGCTTCTTGTAGTCAAAAATGGATTCTGTAAGCTTGAAGTGCAGCCAAACAAGAAGGTTCCATATGCTACTCACCTTTTGGAAGGTGCAACCAAGATATGGTGGGAGAACCATATCACGGGGAGAGACCTAAGTGAAGAACCGATGCTGTGGACTGATTTCAAGACCATCTTCACAGCCATATTCATCCCCGTCTCGACCAAGAAGGAGAAGGAAAGAGAGTTCACTAGCATGACACAAGGAAGCTCGTCAGTTGCAGACTTTGGTCACAAGTTCTATATCCTGAAACGTTTCGGTCACATGATGGATGAAGAAAGAAGGGTGGACCACTTCATAGAGTGTATGCACCCTGCCATCAAGCCCCATGTGATGGCAAGTAAGCCGAAGACCTTCTCTGAATCCTATAACACCATCTTGGACATGGAAAGGACGGTAATGCCTGCACAGAATCCCTCCAAGGTATACCTGGGTTTCATTGAAGGAGCTCAAGGGAAGAGGAATGAACACAAGAAGGGATAAGGACGCAACCACAACAAAAGTAAGCATGCGCACAAAGGCAAGCCCCGTGGTCACCTCCAGCAGTGTCGCACCTGCGGACGTACATACCCTGAGAAGTGCCATTTTGAGAAGAAGGTTTGTTTCAGATGTCAGCAAGAGGGACACTTCATCACCAACTGCCCTCAGCCCGACCCAAGAGGACCTTTGGGGTCATAGCCAATGGAAGCACAACCAGTAGCTGTAGCACCTCTAGAAGGAGCACCTACCGGAGCACCTCCAGTTGGAAAGAGGAGAGAAGCTAGAGTGTTTGCCATTGACAATGAAGAAGCTCAGGTGAATGCTAATAGGATGATCGAGGGTAATAACTGCTAGAAGTTTTTCCTTTTAGTTCAGTAGATCATGTAGTAGTTTTCTGATGTGGTATAAAATATGTAGACCTGTTGGAAATCATTGCACAAAGTGTAAAAGCATTCTTTGATTTTGGTTCTACTAATACTTTTATTTCGAGAAATCTGGCCACTATGCTTGGTTTGGGTATCAAGGATTTGGGTTACGTTTTGGATGTCACAACCCCGAGTGGTCATATTTATACATCTCTTTTGAAAAACCCCATCTTGCCAGTAAAGTATCTAAACCATGAGCTTCCCACTGACTTCATCCTTCTCGATATGAATGATTTTGATGTAATCATCGGTATGGATTGGCTTTCCACCTAAAGAGCCCAGATTGACTGTAGAGAGAAGAAGATTCTTATTAGAAAGACATGTCATCCACACTTCACCATTCGAGGAAGGAGGGATGCGACAACCAACATTTATCTGTCCACTTTGAAAGCTAAACAGATGCTATTCGAGGATTGTCAAGCCTTCCTATCCATAGTTACCGTACCTGAGGTTAAGGGGTGATCCTTAGAGGAGATAGAGGTGGTTTGGGAGTATGCAGATGTGTTTCCGGATGATCTACTAGGAATTCCCCCTGAGAGGGAGGTAGATTTCTCCATCGAGTTAGCTCCTGGGACTAACCCTATATCTAAGGCACCCTATAGAATGGCCCCTACAGAGTTGCTTGAGTTAAAATCCAGTTGTAAGAGTTGTTGGATAAAGGCTTTATCCATCCCAGTACATCACCTTGGGGAGCACCAGTCCTCTTTGTGAAAAAGAAGGATGGGTCGCTTCGGATGTGTATTGACTATTAGATGATCAACCAGACAACCATTAAGAATAAGTATCCTTTTCCTAGAATAGATGACATGTTTGACCAACTCAAATCATCTCAAGTCTTTTCCAAGATCGATTTGAGGTCAGGATACCACCGGGTGAGAGTAAGGAGTGAGGATATACCCAAAATGGCTTTTTGAACCTGATATGGCCACTATGAGTTTGTGGTCATTCTGTTTGGATTATCCAATGCACCTAGTGTCTTTATGAACCTCATGAATAGTGTGTTCCATCCTTTCCTTGACTCTTTTGTGATAGTGTTCATATACGACATCTTAGTGTATTCGGATGACCTAGCCCAACACTGTGACCACCTGGGTAGAGTCCTTGATATCCTGAGAAAGCATAAGTTTTTCAGAAAGTTCTCGAAATGTGAGTTTTGGTTAGACCAAGTCATGTTTCTTGGACACATCATCTCAGGAGGAACAATCGTTGTAGATCCAGCCAAAGTATCGGCAGTTCGAGACTGGCCGGCACCAAAGAACCCCTCTGAGATTCATAGCTTCTTGGGGTTGGCTGGATACTACCATCACTTCATCAAAGATTTCTCAAAGACTGCTTTCCCACTGACCATGTTAACCCGGAAGGATGTGAAGTCTGTGTGGTCTGACATATGTGAATCTCACTTCCAGGAGTTGAAGGACAAGTTGACCACCGCCCCTGTGTTGACTCTACCTTCTGGCAATGAGGGTTTCATGATATTCACCCGATGCTTCCAAGATGGGACTTGGTTGTGTGTTGGAACAGAATCGACACGTGGTTGCATATGCTTCCCAAAAGCTTAAGCCCAATGAGGTGAATTATTTGACACATGACCTAGAGCTAGCTGTTATTATCCATGCCTTGAAGATATGGCAGCATTACTTGTACGGTGCTACCTTCGAGATATTCACCGACCATAAGAGCTTAAAGTACCTGCTGACACAGAGAGACCTGAACCTACGACAGCGACGATGGATGGAGTATATGAAGGATTACGACTTCACCATTGCCTACCATCCTGTTAAGGTAAATGTCGTAACAGATGCTTTGAGTCGGAAACAACTTAAGTGTGCAACTATTTTCTCCAGTCAGTGGAAGAGTTTGGAGGAGCTGGTGGAGTGGACTCCACAACCGCTAGAAGATCGAGTTCATTTGGCTAATATCCAAATTAAATTTGAGTTGTTAAATGAGATCATAGCAGCACAATTGACCAGTGAAGAGATAGACAAGATGAAAGGTTTGATGATGAAGCCACAAACTCGTCTATCTGTGGCTCCCCCCCCACACAAAAGAAATACGTACAAAGTGAGGGATACATGCATCTTTTCGCAAGATTCTTAAGGTTACTGACAAAAGGTAAGAATAATGCTGACGTGGCCTTTTTGGATTGGCCCAAATATATTTAATTTGTAAAAATCAAAGAAAATGATTAGTAGCTTGGATGAAAATAAACTTTATAAGAAAATTGATCATCAGGATACATAAAATCCAAATAAAATAGATTTGAGACCTAATTCTTATTGAAATTCTAAAAGTAGTGCTAGTATGTGTTTAAGTGATGATTCAAACACATAAACCCTAGATTTGTATATTAAACATGTTAAATATGTTTCTTTGTGATGAAATCTGATAATGGGGAACATAATGATGATTTAACATGTTCATGATCATAATAATGTAGAATTAAGGTTTCTAATGTGATTATACATGCATATGATGAACTAGGGTTAAAGACTTCAACTTTTCATGTTATTAATGATGATAATTTGATCTAAGTGTTCATGATGCAATATTATGGTAGATTTGATGGTATTGGCTACAACTAATCGAATTAGGGTTCCTTAGATCAACGAACATGGGAATTGGGGTATCAAAACATAATCTTATTGATAACTCAAAACCAAGGAAACCTAAACCCTAGATTAAGACTAAGTAGGGTTTAATGCAGTTAATGTGATGGCGACACTTTATGATTTATATATATACAGATTAAATGTCGATTGATTGATTTTCTTATTGATTGGATAATATGCTTAAAGTGTATTATGTTGATAATATGCATGGCCCACCATCAAGGTATGTGGTTACGATTATGGCTATCTGGAATATAGTTTGTCAATGTTTTCCGAATGATTTCTGAGGACTGATTCAATAAATAAACTATTGGTTGTCTATTTAATTCATGTTCAACTATAATGCCAATATGAGTATCACATAAGTAAATGATAATATTCTAAACCCTAGGCTGACATATATCAAGGTGTGATGTACACGAGCCCTAGATGGGACAATGATCATGCCCAAGATAATGTATCCAGTAAGGGTTAGGATATGTAAATAATATGCCAGTTCTTATTTGCAATATTTGATGCTTATTATTTGATTATGTTAGTTGCACACATTATGGTTGCACCCCACGTACACAATATAGAAATATGTTGAACATGTTTTGTTTGTCAGCATTTTAGGTAATTGATACACATGATACAAACATGAAGATAAAGTGGAAATCCATGGAAGGTATTAAAGAAATGTAGGAGGATTAAATAGTTTAGTATTTCTTCTCAAATGTACAATTCTGAGGATAGAAACTTCATGTAAGCATCTTGTAAACAACATTTGTGAATTAATGAACTTGTTTTCTATTATTTTTTATTTACTGAATCTGGATCCTTGGGGAAAACATGCAGGTAATGAATCTCATCTTTTAGCCTTCCTCAATTAGGGGTTGTTGAAAGTGAGGCCATTACAATGACCCTTTGCCTTATCTTTGTACTGATTTCTTGAATTATAATATTGAAGGAGAAATCAACTATTATACATATTCTTCGTATTCCTTCTTAGATATTAATTATTCTATTGCTCAGTGGTATTTGTCTTATTTGCTTAACCTGCATTATCCGTCTAATACATATCGTTTAGTTGAATCTATTCAACCTGATAATAATGTTATCTATCTGCTTTAATCTATCTATGTTTTTAATAGACATTGGTGGAGAGTTATATCTCTCACAGGGATGTTTGCTCTCACCTCATGAGTTTCCACATCTTTTAGGTTGTTGACCACATAGATGTATAGATCGTGTTGTTGAGGTTGAGCAGCAAGAGGAGTAGTCGCTGAGCAAAGGTTGGATAAGCTGCTTGTGTTTTGTAGAAGAGTCCTATGTGTCGTCTCTATACTCTCAAGTCCTTGGGGGAATTTTGTGGATGTTGTATATCGAGACAACATTTTGGTTCAATGTCTTTGTTATATAGATATGGTATACACATATATGAACAGATAACCTCTTGTAACAGGTTACGGCCAGTGAGCCAGTGAATGATGTATATAATAATCTTTTCGCATGAAATATACATATATAGGTGGTTTTGTGGACTTATATGTGATTTGTTTCCACTTGAGGTGGATGTGAGAATTGGTTTTAATTTCATGTGTTTCTGGTAACCTGGTTGTTAAGTTTTAGTTCCGCATTTTGTTAGAAACATTTAGTGCAATAAGCTTGGAGCCTTCTCAAGGATAGAATGTAGGTGATGTGAGCTCTAAAACCGCATTTCCACCTCCCATTACTACCCTCTCCTCCTAATTACCCTAAGAATTTCTATCCTAGAAACCTAGGCTTGACTATATCCTAATTGAATTCCACCTCAACCCTAACCCAATTGAGCCTCTTAAGGGTGAGTAGGACTATTGAGTGATCTCACTTTTGTGGGATGAGTGTGTCACACTTGGATGACCGCCTTGATCAAAACTTCTTTCATTGAGCTTGAGACATACTTCTATTTTTTCCCTTGAAGTTTTTCTCAAACCTTATCCTTTATAGACTCAAATACTACCTTATTGGACCTTACCATGGCTATAGGGAGACCCATGTAGTTTTCGTACCTATCTACCTCTTGAACCCTCAAGATGTCCTTAATTGTCCTCATGTTCTCTTCGCTGACGTTCATGCTAAATGATACTTTTGAGTTCTCATAGTTAATCTTTTGTCTGGATGCTCTTTCATATCGGTTAATAATATTGTCAGGTTTGAGCATTCTTCGGTAGTCACCCTCGTGAAAAAGTCGTTGTCGTTTGCGAAAAAGAAGTGGGAAATACTTGGCATGTGCATGTTGGCCCTGGCCCCGACCCCGTGTAACAAGTTCCCCTGGATAGCCTTATGAATAGAAAAAAAAAAAGAAATGTTTCAGTACAAAAAAGAAATAGATAGGGTGATATAGGGTTACCTTTATGAAGTCCTCTAGTCCGTTTGACTGCTCACTTCCTTGCCCCATTTATGCACTCTCACACTTTTCCTCTCCATAGATTAGGTAGTCTCATCTTTTACAAAATTTTGTCCAGAAAATTCCACTCCACTATGTCATATGTCTTACTCACATCCAACTTTAGTGTCATGATCCCTTCTCTACTTTTTTTTCATCTTCATTTTGTTAAACTCTTCATTAGTTCTATATTAGACTCGGTACTTGTAAGTTCTTAATTAGATCAAAAATTACATACCAACTAGTGGTTGGATTCCAAACACCAAAGAGAAGAAATCAAAATGTGGAACTTCTTTAACTGACCAGACTATAAGGTTGGCGTATATTATCATTATATAAAAAATTTCCGGACATAAAATTTTCTGTCCACGTTGGAGTAGCCGTTAGTTTGTGGTTAAACGACAAACTTATATTACTAGTAGTAGTCGAATTGAATAAGATAAATTATCTTTGGTGTTTGGAAAAAGCACAATCCGTAGGCGTGTATGCCCCGCACGCACTGTTCCTTTTTCTTTGGCTTGTGCTTGTTCAATCTAACCTTCCAACACAATTAAAATTTTGTTTATATCCTACTAATCCGTGTAGGATTCGGCCGTGGCCTTTTCTTTTCGATAAATAGCCTTCCCTATCACGACTCACGACAAGGCTTTCATTCGAGTGGTCGTCGTGCCTGACTTGAAGCTGCGCAGTGCAGTTCACTCCCGGCCTTGTCAAGCTTCCACCATGGCGTGCATCCGCTACAGATTCAAGAGTTCCAAAGAGTTTGAAACCCAGAGCATCACCGGGAACTTCATAACTGTTGCTGGCCTGAAGCATCTCATCGCCAGATCTGCACGGTTCGGGAAGGGAATCGACTATGACATGCGCTTTAGCGATCCGCAGACTGGAGAGGTTTATGCAAACGAAGACGCCGTGATTCCCAAGTACAGCTTCGTCGTGATCCAGCGAGTCGCCGGGCCGTCTCGCGAGCGTATAGTAATACACCAAGAAAAGAAGCCAAAAGAAGGCGGCGTTCCACAACACTCATCTTCGTCTGCATCTGAAAGAGAAACCAACGGTCTTGCCCAGGATCTTGGTGAACAAAAGGAGGTACTGTTGGTAAAACCTGGGAATGAAGATCTCACAGTGGCAGAGAGTAACGTTGCAGAGGATGACGAAGACCAAAGAATCAAAGACTTGGTATCTACAGATGCCATCGTCTACAGCAACGACTACAAATCAGCTAGATTCAGCCGGAGGCCTCACCACTGCTGCTACACGCCGGCCAAGTTGGTACCCAGGATTCCATTCAACAACGGATGGTGGAGACCACGACAAACTCGGAATCTAGTCTGGAAGCGTAACACTGGTGAGGTTGTAGCTGGTCAATCTATCCAGCAATTTCCAACCAAAGGTGACTGCAGTTACGCCGGAAACATGCCATCGCGTACTACACATGCAGCCAACGACCAGCCGTTTGAGAGGGAGATGAAGAGTTTGCCAACAACTCAGAGGCAAGTCCCGACACAGATCCTCCCACCGGAACTGCTATGTCCCCTGTGTAAATCCGTAATGCAAGATGCCGTCATGGTCGGCCGGTGCTGCTTTAGGAGCTTCTGCGACGGATGCATCAGGGAGCGCGTGAATGACACATCGAATTGCTTATGCGGGGCTAACAATCTGACGACTGGCGATCTAATACCTAACAAGACCCTGAGGGAAACAATAAGACGCTTCTCATCAGGGTCGTCTTCTTCAACCTGTACCACTACTACCAGTGCAGGGAGCTGCTTGCTTCAAAAGCCTCTTGATGCAGTTGTGAAGAAGAGGCCTACCTCGTCCCAAGAACCAACGACGATGAAGAGGCGTTGCGAAAGCTGATGTAAGGAAGAGGCAAGATCCAAGGTGACCGGGGCAACAATTAATAATGAAGCAAACTGCCAGCAGAAACATGCATGTGTGCTTGTAAATCGTGGGCGGATGCTGTGGTTGATGGTCATTGTAGTATGTGGTTGGTGGATACGTCTCCTATATAGCGTATTCAGACTATACGTTCTATGCACAGGATTGTATGACAAGTGTAACGCTAACTTAGAACATATGATTGTTCTTCAAGGTAGCATTTTCAGTTGGTGTAGATTATCTTTTGGTTCTTCACTCCACCGTGTCTTTGATGTACTCATCAACATTCATCTCATTGGAGAAACCATTACGATCATTCATGTTCTTGGTGGGATCATTGGAACCCAGCCATGCTGATCATTTAATTTGTTTTCTTTATGTCAATATGGAATCACGAGTTTGTTTGTGTTTGATCTGTCCCTATTGTAAAGTGTTATGAGGTTGTGGGTAGAAATTTATCCAACCTTCTTGATATATAATTACCGGTGTAAATACAACCCTATATATCATGTATATCAACATAGTTTCTTCTTGATATGCAGTCCCAAAGTTCAAGTATATCTTACCGTGTGAACCATAATTTAATCTAAGTTGGCCTAATTTGCTCATTTGACTAAATTGAAGCCCTCTTGACCTAATAAGTCCTATATGATTTTGGATCACTCATTAATATTGATACACACTAGGTCAACACATCTACATGGCTACTGAATGACAGTTAATATCCTAGATGTTGTAGATTTTTGGGCTTTAAATTTTTGTCATCTTCCTAGTATCGGTGCCCCCTAACTTTTAATGGTAGTTGCCACCCATATTCATACTAAGGTCAGTTGTTTCTGGCATAACCTCCTTCCTAGACTAAAACAACCATATCAAAAGCATTTTGAAACATAGGAGACTATGACAAATCATGAAATGATATCATTAATAAAGAAAAGTCCACAGAATAAGATAAATCAAATATGTGCCTTCTTATGTGCCTTTAACAAGGAACTAAAAGTCCAACATCATAAACTCCTAAGTAACATGATTGAAAAGGAAAATTAATTGCTTTAAGAATGGCAACCCACCGAGTAGGATCTAGAAAATCCTTGAGTGTAACTCATCCCGGTGATATTTATATTACTAGCTTGGTCACCTGCCTATGCAAATCAACACTTAGCCATGCATTCGACGAAACCATTGTAAGTGGTTGGATTTTACCATAAGTATACAAAAAAAGCATGGCATTATGCTTAAAACTGAAATATTAAACATGATCATTAGTGATAGCATTAAGGGTGCATTCTTAACTTAATAAACATACATATAAGGACACTTTCTCCT
Source organism: Alisma plantago-aquatica (assembly GCA_963693085.1). NCBI lineage: Eukaryota > Viridiplantae > Streptophyta > Magnoliopsida > Alismatales > Alismataceae > Alisma > Alisma plantago-aquatica. Next base: position 346,854,066 of record OY856414.1, read on the forward strand.
GGTCTCACTGAACATGCATGTTATGTGCAGCCAATGATTAAATAACCAAAAACACGTCTAATCTCACTAAAATACATGAAGTGTGCATTCTAGTATTAAATAACCCAAAAATGTCTAATCTTGCTAAACATTGCAAGAAAGGGTGAAACAGAGGATAAACAAATTAAGGGGATCATGAGGTCACCAACCTTCCATGAATGTTCATGAGATAGGACTTTATTTGCACATATTCTTATTCCTTATTCTTATCTGATATTAGGCTTATGACTAACACTCATCTTTATTAAATAATCTTAAACCATGAAGTGGTATCTATAATAGATGTGATCTTAAGTATTAATATAAGGGTTAGATGTAGAATCCATCGTCTTAGTTGTAGCTTTTTTGGCCTCAAATCTCGATCCATCTTCTCAAACAATGAGCTAATTAGTAGGGTGAAATTTTGATGGAGGCTACTCTCGAGTCGACAGGCAAGGAACCTTGATGGTTTCCTTGTGCTTTTGAATGTGGTGAGATGATTAGATCACGGATTGAACTGGTGATCTCATGTGCTCATGAAATGTTGATGAAGGTTGGTATTCACTCGACACCTTGTGGTCCAGTGAATCGATTACAGTCACGGGTCAACTACAAATAGTATGAAAATGTGGTATCATAATTCAAACTACTTGAGTTGGGGAGTGATGATCCCAATTATCTTCAAGTGTCTTTGGGTCAAGTATTTAGAGCCTTCCTCGTGTAGAATGTGCATTTACTAAAATGAGAAAATTTTGTTCCCATTAAATCATAACAAAATAGACAAAACAATAGAAACCTTATTTAAACCAATTCAAAAGGGAAAAAATGTTAATTAAATGCTTTCAATTAAAAATGCATCTATCACTAAAATGAATATGCATTCACAAATTTCTACCAATATCATTAATGTTTACCCAACTCTCTATTGTAGGTGTTTGTCTATGACCCCCAACCTAAGTTTGAGAATCATTCATGAAAACCATGTCTCATATAACTTATCTAGGTTCTTGGGACATCTCCTTCACCCAGATGGAGTTATATACAGTTGCATTTCTCTCTAGGTTAGGTTCTTTACCATGAAAAGTAGGGTTAAACTCTATCATAAGAACCACACACTAGAGGACTCAACTCAACTACTCAAAAGCTATCTAGATGGAGATTATTTGTCATATATTTCATAATTCACATGTCTAGTAGGTTAGGTCCTTTGACCTTATCTCATATTTGGTTTCATCTTCTATAGAGTTTATCCTTCTTTTTGATGAACTTGAGGTCTACCTTGGTTCATATCCATATTTACTCTTCTTGTAGCATGTGATTCTCATCCATATTTACTCTTCCCATCAAAAGGCATGAATGACATGCTAAATTCAACTAAAAGTGCATCTATGAATAAAATTAATATCCGTTTACCAAGTTCTACTAATACCATAAATGTTAACCCAACTCTCTATTGTGTGTTAGACCACTAGGTGTTGGTATATATGCCCATAGAGCGAATTATTTGATGATTGTATGGTGCATCATTTACTTGATTTATAATATCAATAAAGGTAATTCTATCTATTATGCTAGTCTCATTTATGAGATAATGACACAAGCATAATAGATGCCTAAAGAATGAGGTTACTCAATGACATGTGTCTTTAGGTTAAGGACCTAAAAAATGATATCATATGTATAATAAGAGTACATACATTCTTGTTATGTCCCTGGTTGGATACTATTATGGAAGCAAAATATATGACAAAAATACATAAGACTGGAATATGTGTTGACTGATGATAGTGTCTCACTAATTCATGATATTGGATATCAAGTCAAAGACATAGGTACATGTTAGTGAACAGTGTACCGGACAGACCCACCTTGAGAGTGATACATGGAAACCATAAAATGGGAGTAAGAATCATCTCTCAAAGTGATAGAGATGATTGTAGTTCTTAGACCTGAAGTTTCTACACTCATCACATGTCGTTCAATGAACTTTGACACCATCCAACATGACTATAAATAAGGATTTCCATAAAGATGGTAATTGGGTATGTTGTGAAACATGGGGATCAACTATGAGTGATGTAGATCGGACTTGTCCCTCTTATTGAGATTTTGATATCTCAGGACCTTGAAAAGTGGGACTAAGAAACACATGGCCATGCTTATGTGAGTCAATATGTGATATGTGAACTCACTGTATCTCAACAGTCTTCTCTAGTTCAAGAAACATAGATTGAGCATTAAGAGGATGATGATTCCATTCCTCAGATTCTTTCTGGATATTATAGATAAAGGAACTATATGATCATGTTAACTTGATCATAGATTGTAGGTTGAAGTTGTTCTCCAACTTTCCAATTACATGGGTAGCAATGATATGTTGATACCACTCATTGCTTGTGTAGTCATAATGGTTATGGACTTCAATTCCAACATAAAATGGGACCTATAGGGTCACACACATAGGATGCACATCGAATAGGAGATTACTCATTGTTGACTCAAGGTCAATTAGGTCAATGTTGACTCACGTCTAAATTGACTAAACCCTTGTTTTGATGATGACTAACCATTCCACATATCTGTGTCTAATGCTTCTACATTGAGTGATTTCAGATTAGGTTTAGACACACTCCAAATGCCCTAACTTGCGCATATCAAATTGGAGAAAAGACAAGTCAAAATAGCTACAAGTGTGCAATTTGGGATCTCTATGTAAATGACCTTAGAATTTCTTTGTAATCACTTGTAATGATTGTGTGACTTGTAATTAAGCTTAGAAAAATTATTGGGACACAAAAATCCATCGTTTGTACAGTTTATGAAAATTCCAAAATACCCATAACAGGGATTTTGTCGGCCGAATTCCAAACTCGGCCGATCCATATATTCTGGAATTTTCTGGGCTGTCGGCCGAGTTTCCAACTCAGCCGACCCCTGTTCGGTCGAGTTTCAATGGTAGGAAACTCGGCCGATCCACTGATCAGTCAAGACTGAAGGTCGACCGATCGGTCGAGTTTCCCCATGGAAACTCGGCCGACAGTCTATCTCTCAGACTTGTCGCCTAGTGTGTCGGCCGAATTGCCTTTAATGAAACTCGGCCGATCGGACTGTACTGAAATGCAGAAAAAGCAATTCTAGCCGTTGTGGAGTTGCAACAAGTGAAAATAGATCCGTTGCAAGCCACAAAACGGCTAGTTTTCGTTCACAAGTGTTCCCAAAGGCTAAGAGGCATCCCCAGCTATAAATAGGACCCCTTGGGCTTCATTCCAAGGTTGAGCATTCCATGCAAACTCTTTGAGAGGTTCCTATTCTATAGTTGAGTGCTTCCTACAGCCTCCTCTCTCTCTCTAAGCTTAATCACTTTCTACATCCATTAGAGTGAGTAGGAGATTTGTAAGAGAGCTAGTATTATTTGTATATCTTGTGAGGCTCTCACTTCCACCACCTCCCCATCTCTCATTTCCTATCTTGAAGATGAAGGTTCTCTCTCTTGTCCAAGAGAGGTGAAGAAGAACAAGGGAAGGAGTCCCTTGGTGAAGATCAAGGCCGAAGACTTGGAGCTAGAGTGGGTAAGCCCTTGGAGAAGGCAGAAGACTCAAGCTCAAGTGGGTAAGTCCTTGGTGGAAAGCTTCTCCGAGTGAAGGTGAAGTCAAAGGCGGAAGATCCAAGAAGAGTGGGTAATTCCTGCAAGGCCGAAGACTTGTGCAAGAGTGGGTAAGTCCTTGGAGAAGGCCGAAGACTCTTGCAAAGTGGGTAAGTCCTTGGTAAGGTTGAAGACTCTTTGTATTGGATAGGTAAGTCCTTTGTTGGTCTTGTAATTGTAAGTCTTATAAGTGAATATAAGAGTGCAATTGGTTGAAGTCCTAGAGGTTGACCTCTCTAGGCAAGTGGACTGACACACTTCTAGTTTGAAGTGTGGAACCACTCTAAATAGCTTATCTAATTTGGTGCATGTTCAATCTCTCTTATCCTTGCTATGCATGATTTAGTTGCACTCAAATTACCTATTTAGCAACCTTATCTTGTCATATAATTTGAAGGTTTAATGAATTTTGTTTAAGTGCTTTCAGCTCTATTCACCCCCCCTCTAGAGCACCTAAGTCACCCATCTAGGATCCAACAAGTGGTATCAGAGCGGGTCTTCTCCAAGCATACTTCCACAAGTAGGAGAATATGGGTGATTATGAAGATGGTCAACCTTCAAAGAGAGAAATAGAAGGAAACAAGAGTGAAAAAGGGATCACAAATGCTCCATCAACAAATGAAAGCACTAGTGGAAGATCTAGTGAATTTGAAGATGGAAGATGCCATTGCGCCCTCATGACAAGCTCAACTAAAGATTTAAATGAGGTAAATTCAAGTGTTGAGATTCAAACAAATGCTTATCTTATTCAACCAAATGCTCTTAAATTTGCTAATTCTAGCTTGGTTGATAAGATTATGTTTTTAGAATCTCAACCTTCTATGACTATTTCATTTATAGAGCTTGCTTCTACTATTGTTTCTCTCTCTATTGTTTCTTATGATCTTAAATGTGCTTATGAGAGTCAAGAGATTACTTTGCAAGGAATAAGATGTGTAGATAAAGTTTATCCGTCAATGATGACTTGTCTTGTATGTGAACTTGCTTCCTTGCATAGTAGTGTAATTGCTCTTGACGCTCATACTATCTTTTCTTATAGAGAGAAAGTTTTTGATGCTCTATCTTGTGATAAAGATTCTTATATGACTAAAGATGTTTGCTTAGAAATCTATCTTGTGCATGCTAGAGATGATATGAATCTATTGTGTTTTACCTTTACTTCTCTTATGCATGACAATCATAGTTTGAGATCTTCTTTGCAAAGATTCTTTGGTGATAAAAACAATCTTAATCAAATCCTAGACCATACTACCAAACAAATGGGTAGAGATGGCATTGGACTTGACTGTAGTCAAGGGAACAACAAAGATAAAGGACCTCCAATATTCCATGGAGAATCCTCTAGTTCCAAGACTATGGGCACATGTAATTATTGCAATGAAATTGGTCGTTATTCTACTTGTTGTCCTTTTAGGAAAGCACCCAAGAGCAATAGGACTTGGGTTGCTAAACTAACCCCTCTGGACCCAAAAACATGATTGGGGACCATTTCATCTTTCTTCCTATAGGTAATTGCAAATGGATTGACGTGAGCCATTGAATTGCAAATTGACTTCTCAATCCACATGAAAGAAGAAAGGTGAGATGTGTAGAGGGTGACAACAAGTGGAAAAGCAATGGTAAGCACAAAGGTAAAGGTTTTATTGCCTATAACCATTTCTAACTTGTTTTTGTCAAGTTAGTGTGCACTATACATATGGTTTTTGAGTCAAAAGTGGCATTTTGTGTTTCTCTTCACACTCTTGCTCAAAAACTATTTCTAATGCTTCTATAGTGCATTACCAACTTGCTTAGACATGTTTGGATATGGTTTGTATTTTTATCATGCCTTTAAATATGTTTTTATGATATATATGTGCTCTTTGACAGCTGGTCTGTCGGTCGAGTTTGCCCTATTGAAACTCGACCGATAGGCACCAAGAGTGTTGCCAACAGCTGTCATCGGCCGAGTTGCCAATACACAGAACTCGACCGATTACACTGTGCACAGAATATACATTTGGCTTATTGAGTGAGAATTTCCCTCTCAACTAGATTTTCTCAACCAATAGCCTTATTCTTTGGCACTCTCATTTGGTACCTTTATATATGCATATTGCCATGTTCTAAATTGCCTATCTTGCTTACAACTCTATCTCTCTAATTGCTCTAAATTGGTATATCTATATGTTGCAATTACTTGCTTTGAGTTGTTTTGCAGGTTTTGATGATGATCTCTTTGGATCTCTTGGTTGTGTCTTAAATTGCTTCCGTTGTACTCTAACTTGCTACATCTATCTAGGTGTATATCTTGTTTTGATACAACCTTGAGGTTCTTAGGGGTAATCATCTTATGGTAAGGATGCATATCTAGTGAGTTATATCCTTTCATGCGTCTAAAATTGCATATCTCTTGGTTTGGATATATCTCTATATCTACTCATAGCTTGCTTTATCTTGCTTATCTCTTTGCTATGATCTAGATCCTACTAGTAGTCCTAACTTGTGATATCATCTACTAGTAGTTCACATACATGTAGTTCTAACTCTGTCAATAAGTGGTATACTTGATCATATATATGTTATGTTTGTATCTTGTCTCATACATGCTCAAGATTGTTCTTTAAATTGCTTATCTACTATCTTGAGTTGTTTGCATAACATTGTGATGCAGGGCACATAGAGCTACATTATATGTAGAAATTGGAGTATTTTTTGGTTTTTATGCATATTTTGCTCAAATTTCAGTTTTTGCTGCAAGTATAGTGTTTTTCATGCAGAAACTACCTTCTGAGCAAGGCTCATTGCTTTGCCATGAGCCCTGATGGTTTTTGATCAAATTCCATCATCTTGAGGGTCAAAATTGCGATTTATTGTTTTTCTGCAGCACCCTATCTTGCATGTTTTTGGGATGTTCAAGTATATGCTTTAACTTGCTTTTCTTTCTATGCTTGGACAAGCCCCTATCTGCGCTCTTCTACTCTCCTTATATACTTTTGTTATCTTCTTTCTCTTAACAAGTGGTGTTTCTTAGTTTCTTCATACCCCCACCTTTTTGAAATGACAAAGGGGGAGAAAGATATGTCTTCTTTTGACAACAGGGAGAAGGCATGTCTTACATGAAGCAAAGAAGCGTGTCCATGTAAAGGGGAGAAGGTAGATGGGAGAAGACATATATGTGTAGAACATATATGAGTAGAAGACATAGTTTCTATAAATGTTATGAAAGCTAACCATGCAGGAGAAATAGCATCAATTGAGGGGGAGTATGAAAACTCCACTAGCATCAATTGAGGGGGAGCATATGAACTCAATTCTACTGAAACCCCTAGGTTTCTCCGAAGGTATGATTTTACGTACAAGCTTTCAATACATTTATGGAATGGTTTGTCATCTTCAAAAAGGGGGAGAATGTTGACTCAAGGTCAATTAGGTCAATGTTGACTCACGTCTAAATTGACTAAACCCTTGTTTTGATGATGACTAACCATTCCACATATCTGTGTCTAATGCTTCTACATTGAGTGATTTCAGATTAGGTTTAGACACACTCCAAATGCCCTAACTTGCGCATATCAAATTGGAGAAAAGACAAGTCAAAATAGCTACAAGTGTGCAATTTGGGATCTCTATGTAAATGACCTTAGAATTTCTTTGTAATCACTTGTAATGATTGTGTGACTTGTAATTAAGCTTAGAAAAATTATTGGGACACAAAAATCCATCGTTTGTACAGTTTATGAAAATTCCAAAATACCCATAACAGGGATTTTGTCGGCCGAATTCCAAACTCGGCCGATCCATATATTCTGGAATTTTCTGGGCTGTCGGCCGAGTTTCCAACTCAGCCGACCCCTGTTCGGTCGAGTTTCAATGGTAGGAAACTCGGCCGATCCACTGATCAGTCAAGACTGAAGGTCGACCGATCGGTCGAGTTTCCCCATGGAAACTCGGCCGACAGTCTATCTCTCAGACTTGTCGCCTAGTGTGTCGGCCGAATTGCCTTTAATGAAACTCGGCCGATCGGACTGTACTGAAATGCAGAAAAAGCAATTCTAGCCGTTGTGGAGTTGCAACAAGTGAAAATAGATCCGTTGCAAGCCACAAAACGGCTAGTTTTCGTTCACAAGTGTTCCCAAAGGCTAAGAGGCATCCCCAGCTATAAATAGGACCCCTTGGGCTTCATTCCAAGGTTGAGCATTCCATGCAAACTCTTTGAGAGGTTCCTATTCTATAGTTGAGTGCTTCCTACAGCCTCCTCTCTCTCTCTAAGCTTAATCACTTTCTACATCCATTAGAGTGAGTAGGAGATTTGTAAGAGAGCTAGTATTATTTGTATATCTTGTGAGGCTCTCACTTCCACCACCTCCCCATCTCTCATTTCCTATCTTGAAGATGAAGGTTCTCTCTCTTGTCCAAGAGAGGTGAAGAAGAACAAGGGAAGGAGTCCCTTGGTGAAGATCAAGGCCGAAGACTTGGAGCTAGAGTGGGTAAGCCCTTGGAGAAGGCAGAAGACTCAAGCTCAAGTGGGTAAGTCCTTGGTGGAAAGCTTCTCCGAGTGAAGGTGAAGTCAAAGGCGGAAGATCCAAGAAGAGTGGGTAATTCCTGCAAGGCCGAAGACTTGTGCAAGAGTGGGTAAGTCCTTGGAGAAGGCCGAAGACTCTTGCAAAGTGGGTAAGTCCTTGGTAAGGTTGAAGACTCTTTGTATTGGATAGGTAAGTCCTTTGTTGGTCTTGTAATTGTAAGTCTTATAAGTGAATATAAGAGTGCAATTGGTTGAAGTCCTAGAGGTTGACCTCTCTAGGCAAGTGGACTGACACACTTCTAGTTTGAAGTGTGGAACCACTCTAAATAGCTTATCTAATTTGGTGCATGTTCAATCTCTCTTATCCTTGCTATGCATGATTTAGTTGCACTCAAATTACCTATTTAGCAACCTTATCTTGTCATATAATTTGAAGGTTTAATGAATTTTGTTTAAGTGCTTTCAGCTCTATTCACCCCCCCCTCTAGAGCACCTAAGTCACCCATCTAGGATCCAACACTCATGACTATGATTTAACTTGGTTACTAAAAATGTTTAGGTAATCAAAATTAACAACAATAGCTATGCCAGCCGTCCAATTAGAGTGTCCAGATGATCAAGTGGAATGTCTAATTGACTTATTAGAGCTTACTAGTTGTAAGGCCCCTGACTTGGGATTTGGGCTAACCCTATTTTTTCTAGCTTGAATACGTTCTTAAACCCTTAATCTAATACCTTAGAGATGCTTATACAGGTTTTGGAGAGATTAAGTTTCCAGTTTGAGCTTGTTTGGATGATATTTGTGCTTTATTTGCTTATTTTGGACCAAATTGTAATTTACCCAAATTGAGGGGTTATCTTGCAATTTGTCACATGTAGGATGTTTACTTAGTTCTTTGGCGTTATGAGAGAGAATATGTTGCATAAGGGTGCCTTTTTTGGACCTTGGTTGATAAGGTGGGATCATGGGTGATGGCAGGGTTGATTAGGGTTTGTTTGGTGTTGACCTTGATGCACATGTTGAGTGTCATGACCCATGTCTTGACCATCTTGGCATGTTTTGGATGTGTCTCAATCAAGACACTTTCCTTGGGTGTGGAGGTTGGGACCATGTGGTCTTGGTTGTGTTTGGTTCGAAACAATTTGTCCTTTTGAGGAATGTCTCAACCCAGTATGCATGGTGACCTTTTGTCTCGACTGAGGTGATGTTTTGTTCTTGTTTCGACCAACCTTGGAGTGTCTCGATGTGACCTATGTGTTGGGGACCCTAAGTGGTCGAGACCCAACATAGGCTATATCACCACCTCATTAATGCAAGGTTTAAGCAGTTGCATGTTAGTTTCTTGGGTGGACAATTGCCTCTTGGGTGCCTTTAGGTATTGACACCTCGTCTCCACCCTACCCTCCCTCAATTGAACTTTTGTCACTCCTTCCTTCCTATCCTTTTCTCATCCTTGGAGCTTGGTGGAGCATGAAGGGCTGATCTTGGAGCTTTTATGATCAGATCCCTTGCATGTGGTGATCCTTGTTCATCTTCAACCTTGGTAAGTATTTACCTTTCTTTTATGGTGTTTCCTTGGATCTTCTATCCTATATTCTTCTCTTTTCTTAGCCTTATACCATGGACCTCCCATGGTAGTCATTTAGAGAGGAACCCCTCATCACAAGGGTCATGAGCCATGTTTTGACAAGGTTGACCCAAGTGTGAGGAAGTTTCCTTCTCCCTTTGCCCCTTCTTCCTTTGGTTTGGCCTATGGATCTTTTTCCCCTTTTCTTGAACAACCTTTGACCTTGGTACCTTCTTCTTTGTGAGGTGATCTTGTGGCCGAAAGTGCAGCCTTTGGTGGGACTTCATCATCCTTGGTGATAGTGTGCCTGGAGCTAGAGATCCTTGGAGTTGATCCTCTTTAAGACGAGTTTTATAACTCTTTACCATCCTCTATTATTTGCACTCTTTATCTTACTTGCATGTTGATGTTTCTCTCTCCAAAAGGTGCCCTTAATATGCTAGTGGATTATATCATGACCTAGAGCTTAAGTGGTGGTGGCTATCATGCTTGGTATGCTTAAAATCTAAAACCCTAAATGTTAAGTACTCGATTTTGGAGATGGATGTGTTATAGTGGTTTACATCCTATGTCTTAATCTTAGTTTTGGTCACATGCATAAATTTCGTGTACCATAATGTACTATGGAGTTTAGGTTCTATTTTGGACGTATTAAACATGGATTTATCTCTCTTGCTTGATCTTCTTTTGTGATGGTTTCATGGAACATGTCTTCATTTTTTGTTTTGGGGATCAATCTTGTATAAGGTATTCCCACTTAGAGACGATGGGTTTCTCCTGGTGTAATATGCCTTTTTAGCCTAAAAATATGATGTTAATGAGTTAGATGATGTTATCATGAATTTAGGGTTCAGAATTTAGAAGTATTCTTGTGGAGATTACTCTTTTTTCTAAAACCCTGAATTCATGTATTCGATTTGTTATGTGTTGAATGAGGAGCATGCAACATAATATTTGGTTTTATCACCATGATTTATGTTCATTCCTTATGCTTTTCTTGGAGTTTTGTGTGTTTTCTTTCATGTGTTGAGGTTCGTATTTCCTCTCTTTCCTATGTGGATTTACTAGATGATCTCCATGATGTTGGTTTTAGGGTTTGATGTTCTTGGATCCTTGAGCTTTGATCTTGATGACGTTGCATGCTTATGTTGTTTGGTCTTATTTTGGTCAAGAGTGTGGGTTCTCTTCTTGTTTTAGGGTGAGACAGATGTTCACCCATGTGTGTTATGAGGTCAAGATAATTGTGTTGTTTAGGCTGTGATGGTTGGCCTTGTTTCAGTCATGATGACCCATTTTTCTTCTAGTCGAAACGCCTTGTTTGATCGGATCGCAACACCGTGTTTGTTGCAGATGCAATGTTTCTCTCTTTTGTAGGTGTGATGTTGCCTTCTTCCTGGTCGTGATGCCCTATTTTGTCATAGGCATGACGCCATGAAATTTGGTGCTCATGATGCCATTTTTTTGTGTGGTCAGATGCCATAGGGTTGAGTTGTCACGATGCCCTATTCATGTCACGGTCACGACGATGTGATGGTGGGTTGCGATTGTGACCAAGTTATGATGCATTGTGGTTGTGTTCGTGTGTAGGTGTGACACCTATTCTAGTATAGTGGTAGAACACATGTGATAAATTGTTGACATATATACGTGATGTAAGGTGGTTATCAATATGTAATATAGTTGGTTGGTTTATACATGAATACATTTGAATGATGTTAACACCTAGATATGTCTATCAACAACCTAATCATGAACAAGTAATGATGCTCAACCCTAATCGGTTCCTAGAAGGTGGGAAGCGTTATGACTAAGGTTGATGATTGAATAACATTAAAGAATCCTAATTGGCCAGGTGTGTGGACCTTAACCCTAATTCTAGAATATGCTATATTTACTAAGATTGCTTCAATGAATGGCATATGATTATACTTACTATCTCCTATTTGTGTAATCCTAACCTTGCTGGTTAAATGTGTGACATGTCTTGTGCATGCTATGATGTTGATCTATATGCATTATAGGGATATGATCACGCACAATATACGTGTTGTATTATTACCTTATTTTGTAGGTTTTATCTATGGCTTGTGCATTGTAACTTGATTGATCCTCAAAGACACCTACCTTGCTACTTGGTCATGACACATATGTCATGCCATAAGATAACACCCTTAGATATGAGAACAATGGTGATTCCTAGTCTTGTTGATATAATGACCTAATCACACCCAATTAGTGATGCTTTAACAATAATTTGTTCCAAGAATGTGGGAGGTAGTATATTTAGTTCTTAGTGATATAATAAATTATGAAAACCCTATTTGTCTAGATGTGTATACCCTAATCCTAACTCTAGGGTAATGTATCATACTTGTTTAATGTGGATGGATGAGTAACATGAGATTATGTGTTCTCTCTCTTCTACTTGTGTGAATCTAACCATGTAGGTGAAATAGATATCATATCTATGTGAATGCTATGGTGATATGTATATGTAATGCAGGTGATGTGTATGTGCCTTTTGAGGCATGATGACACAATGATGAGATATAGAAATGATGTGAAGGGTCCTATGACCTAGTGAACGCATGCTGCCTAGTGAGAGGTATTATCCTCCAATGATGTGATAAGGGGTTTTGAATCCCCAGTACTTTGATAATGATGCTCAACCTTATGTAAGGCAGGTAGATAGTAATGCCCTGAAGGAATATGACAAGTCACACTTTATATGTTTTATATCTTCTGAAGTTGCCATGCATTTATGCTTGCTAGATTGAATTAGGGTTTTGTATGTCCACTTGTATGATGAAGCCTTAGTTCACCCAATTGCCATAATTAACACAATGAAATGCTAATCATGTAGTTCCCATATTCCATAGAGCCTTTCTAGTGTCAGCTCTAATTTCTAGATTGGTGAAATGAGTATAAATCGGAAGGCATATTTTTGAATATGCGGGGGGTGCAAATTGAGTATTCCCTTACGTCCATAATTATAGGTTGTGTGGGATGGTCATTGTAACATCCCTGACATGGGTTAAGGCTTAACACTAGAGGTTTTTCTTAAGTAATCCATTTATATTCTTGTCTTTATCCTTTGAAAAGTAATTAAGGCTCAAGAGGAACTTATGTTTCAATTTTAGTCCTTTTTGAATAATGTTGAAACAATTTTCTACTTGAGGGGTTAACTTGCAAATGTTACATGATAAAATGTTCCTCAAGTGTTGAAGCATCATAAGAATGAAAATGATGCATAGGTATGGCTTGTGGTAGCCAGAGAACCAAGAAAGAGCTTATTAAGCAATGTTTGTGCATTAAAATCTAGTTTTGGTGTAATGTGCAATTTACCCAAAACCTAGGGTTCAATATGAAAAATACCACTTCTATAGAGTCCCTAATGCTTTTTGGTATCAATTATAGACAAGAAAATCAGAGGTTCATCTCATTTGAATCTCTTTGGAGGAGAGAGAATCTTGATATTAAAATAATCAAGATTTAAGCATAATTGAAACCCTAATTCAAATTAATGCAAAAATAAATATATTAATGGAAGTGCCCTTCAACCAAAATTATGATGGTTTAATTTTTATAAGTGTGGACGTCCTTGTTCCTTGCAATGGCACCGAAATATCTAAAGTGAGTGGAGAACCCACTCACATTAGTTAAAGAAAAAGTAATATCCACTAATTTTGGATATTATTATTATATTGATTAAGGTGCTTAAAGTGGTTGCTTTTAATTCAAGGATAAATGAGAGGTTTTTGAAGGGAAGGATGATGACTTTGTATGCAAGGAAGTTAGGGGGATAAGTGGCACCAATTTATAGAATTAAAGGATTTTTATAACACTTTCTCTCTCTTGAAATTCCCTTACATATATCCCATTTTCCACCCACATTAAAGACTCTTTTCGATTCTTATTTCTTTCCTTACTTTGGACGAACACAAGGGAGCTTAGGAGCAACAGGAGGACGTGCCCCAACCTGTAGGTAAGCTCCATAGTCATCTTCAACCTTGAATTCATGGTATAAAATCGAATTTCAACATTCATTCTCTTCTTTTCTTCAATCAATGCTCAACCTTGATCATCCTTTGCATCCAAAGACTTGAGAACATACCTTGGATAGTTGAGAAAGCTTCACTCACCATTGAGGACGTGAAGCTTGAAGATTGGATTCAACATTGAAGGCGGGTTATATAACTTGAACCCTTAAGTGTTATTATTGATATCATTTCTTCAATATATGTTGATTCCTTTTTCATTCCCAAATTTCCTTTTGATTAATTGATGAAATCACCACAAACATCACAGCATATTTCGATGGTTTGTAGCTTGAATATGATGATGTCATCTTAGCACACACCTCAATAAAAATCATGGGAAAACAGTTTTGAGTTTTGATGACCAAACGGTCTCAAGACCGTTTAGTGATCAAACAGTCTCAACACCGTTTAAGGGCAAACAGTCTCAAGACCGTTTAAGGGTAAACAGTCTCAAGACCGTTTGAGGTGATACGGTATCAAGACCGTTTGGGGTATTTTTCTGATGTGGATGATGAAGATACAATGGTTCAAATTGATTTAATCATAATGGATTCAAGAATGGGTGATCCATTGATTACAAACCCTAATCGAGTTGATTGGTTGAAACCCTAATTTGATTGGGTTAATTTCTATGTTGAATGGCACAAACGGTCTCAAGACCGATTGAGACCAAACAGTCTCAAGACCATTTGGATTTCAAGGGTTGTGATAGATGGTTGGAGATCCAAGGGTTGTAATTTGATGTACTTTCAATGGTCTCAATAATGGATGGTTCAATGAGTGCAAATGCTAAAATCGATTGATTAATTGGAGGGAACCCTAATTGATCCATTCGGTTTCAAGGTGGTTTGGACCAAACGGTCTGTAGACCGTTTGAGATCAAATAGTCTTCAAGACTGTTTAGAGGTCAAACGGTCCCAAACCATTCAGTTTCAATGATGGGTTGTTCATTCGATTTCAATGATTATTTGATCAAACAGTTTCAAAGGTTGAAAGCATCAAACGGTTTCAAAACCATTTAAGAGCAAACGATCTCAACCCAATATGCTCAAATGGTCTCAAGACCGTTTGGAGGGAAAACGGTCTCAAAACTGTTTAAAGGTCAAGGTGGTCAAAACCGTTTGAAGGTTCAAAAGTATCAAAACTGTTTGAAGACCTATTGTGATGAAAGATCAATTAACCCTATGATTGTTAATGGTGTTTATCAAAGATAATCACAATGGTTGTACCTCTAAGGTACTTAAGTGATTAGTACCCTTAGAAAGGTTAACCTTTGATGCTTATGAAAGAAATATCTCAATACACCATGCTAACCCTATATGTGTGTACTTGAATGAAGGGTTGACTTAATATAATCAAGATTGAAGTAATCAACATCCTAGAGAGGATGAGAGAGAGAGGATTTCATACATGTACAATAATCATGTAGTGGTTAAACCTCAACACTCTCAACATGAATAAAATATGTAATTATGGTATGATCCTTGATAAAGAGATCACGAAACCAAAATCGAGAAGGTTGATGAACCATAACCCTAATTTAGGGCAATGTTAGATGAAACCCTAATCTAGGGTAATGGTGTAACCCTAATCTAGGGTAATGATATGAGAAATCCCAATTCAGGGTAATATAATGAAAAACCCTAATTCAAGAGGATGCTTCATGAAACCCTAATTTCGGGTAAAGTAACATGAAACCCTAATTTGGGGAAAAATTATAAGGAACCTAAATTCGAGACAATGATGTGTGAAACCCTAATCATGGGTGATGACATGTGAAACCATAATCTGGGGTAATGCCATGTGTAACCCTAATGCAATGATGTGATGTGAAACTCTAATCTAGGGTGAGTCTATGTATTGCTATATGAAACCCTAATATGAGACCCTAACTCTAATAAAGGGTGAAGATATATGAAATCCTAATCTGGGCAATATGATGACAAACCATAACCCTAACTTTGAGTTATGAGTTGAGAAACCCTAATTTCAGGTAATGCTATGTGAAACCCTGATATAGGATGATGTTATGTGAAATTCTAATACAGGGTGATGATATGTCAAAGCCTAATATAGGGTGATGTTATGTAAACCCTAATTGATAAAGATGGGAAAAGCTATCCCTAATAATGAAATAGTGACTAATATATTGATAAGTGAAACACCTAAGGTGGTTATTAATGGATGATCTTATATCAATAATGCCTTAACGTGAGATGAGTCCATATCATTGACAATGGTTGCATATTTCAAATAAGTGACTTATGACTAATACATTACATGATAAATGTGATGAACTGGTACTTAAAGTATTAGGATGGGAAATACCCTAGTACAAGATAAGTTGAAGAACTTAAGTAAGATAAAGGTGATGAGGGAAGTGATACATCAAGACATGATAGATATCACATTCAGCACCTCAAGGGTGATACACCTTGATGTATCCTAAATCCAATATATTTGGATGAGTAACACATGAAGTGTGTCATGTCAATTGTTACATTGAGATATAATGCACTTTGATAAGTGTAGGCTAACATACCTTATGAAAAGGTTAAGCCAAATTAATAGAGTATGATGTAATCATATTCTGGTAAAGTTGAGAGAGGAACTCATATCTTGTGTTGATAATCCATTTAATGATAAATGATGAAATAAATAAGCATGATTGAATACTTATGTTATCAATGTTGTCTCCTAGCTGTGTGGAGAAATGAATTAGGGCTTGATCATTAATAATATGATCTTGAGAACCTAAATGGTTAATAATGGGAAACCCTAAACCTAATGAAGGGTGATGATATGTAAGAGAAACCCTAATCGATAAGGAAGGGAAATCCTAACCCTAATGATGGGAAGGTTGTAATTCTTTTGTTGTATGAGCCTTGTTAGGCATGTTAGATACTTGAATAAAAGTATAATGTGCAATGGCCTTGTGAGCCATGTGAATAGGTTGTTGCCTAGTGAGAGATGACAAGATGTGCAATGGCATTGTGAGACATGTAAGTAAGTTGTTACTTAGAGAGAAGTGACCAGATGTAATGGCCTTGTGAGTAATGTAATAATTGTTACATAGTGAGAGGTGACAAGATACTTAATGAGACTTGTGAGCCATGTGAGATGCTTGTGTAACAAGCATCTTGGATACCTTGGTCAAATGATCTGGAGGTAATAGTTACCTGATAAGTGGTAACTATGTTCAGTGATATACTAAGGGTTTGAATACCCAGATCCAGTAAACATGATGATGATGTTGAGGGATATGAATTTCAGAAATGAGATAAGGGATTGAGATCCCTATGTTTTATAAAGTTTTGAAAAGTACTTATTAGATGTATTATATTTTTCTATGTAGCATCTGTTATAATAATTCTTGTTTGAAACTTGACTGATGCTAAAATAATATGGTAATACACTTAATTAATCAAGTGAAATCTCATCATGTAGTGCCCTGGCCATAGATCCGTCAGCGTCAGAATTTGCTGAATGGTGAAATGGGTTGCTCCGCGGCATAACCCGAAAACCACATATTTCTGAATATGTGGGGGTAATGGGCGAATACATCCTTACGCATCATAGGAATGACTGTGGGCCATATCCTTTGTACAAGAATGGTTACGGACCATATCCCAATAAGAGTATGGCTATGGGCCATAACTCCATAATACTAGGCATTGGCTATGAGACATATCCTAAAAAGAGTATATGCTACAGGATATAACTCTATAGCGAAGTTTCCAGTATACCCTGGAAAGCTATTTAGCAGAGATACAAGATGTCCTACATATAGTCTTGTACTGACCTAGACAGATGAGGTAATGGAGTTCGGCTCTTCCATTGACCTATATATGGTAATGATTTCAACTTCGCAATGGTCGGTTGGAGTATGAGCGGTACACCTCATCTCCTCAGGGCATAAGTGTCATTGTAAAATGTAATCAGTCGTATAGCATGTTTGCTTAAGGATTGAATGCAAAAAATCATAGGTTGATCTTACATTCCTTTTATGCAAATTTAGTTGATAGATGATATATTTATGTTTCCTTACATTTCTTGCAAAGTAGATAGTGATGTCCAATTCTACCATGGGTAGATGGAATGTTCTCCTTAAGAAAGGAGATTATCCTATTTTGTTCATACAATGATTAATACTATTGTTAATATAAAAAACTCCTGCTCAGTTTATTATTGTTTATCTGCAATAATAATGTTTCTGGCGGAGAGTTATATCTCTCGCTGGGACAATTTCAATTGTCTCACCCCCGTGGGATCCAACTTTTTAGGTAAACGCATAAGAAGAGGCAGAAACCCTATAGCAGGGGAAGAGCAGTGTAAGTAATAGGAACAACTGTAATATTCCAGGTGGAGGCCATGGATGTCATATTTTGTATAGAAAGTC
Organism: Alisma plantago-aquatica; assembly: GCA_963693085.1. Taxonomy (NCBI): domain Eukaryota; kingdom Viridiplantae; phylum Streptophyta; class Magnoliopsida; order Alismatales; family Alismataceae; genus Alisma; species Alisma plantago-aquatica. Next base: position 346,872,238 of record OY856414.1, read on the forward strand.
CTATGTGTCGTCTCTGTACTCTCAGGTCCTCAGAGTTAGTAGTTAGTCTTTTAATGCATTGATCTTATATTTTGGCTTGATGCCTCGAGGTTCTTATGCTGCATGTGTATAGTTTTAATAGAGCAGTTGATGCTTGTAATCCTCGAGAAGGGATGGTACATGATATGTATTTATGAACCAGGAAGTAAATAAAATATTTTGGTTCTTGATCAAAGAGTTTTCCTGTGTTTGGATCTCTTTGAAAATAGTTTTAATTTTTAGTGATTTTCAGTAATCCGCTGCTAATGTTTTCTTCCACATTCATTATTATCCGATGTTTGGTGTCTGTCATTACAATTTAGTGGTATCAGAGCTCTAGGTTCAGTGAGTCTACAGAGACATAGGAGTAAGTTTGTTGAGTATGCTCTAGTGTCTTCCAGTTTATCTGATAGTGTCTTCTACTCATATAGGAGAAGAAGAACTTAAAGATGTCTAGATCACACGAAGAACATGTTGCTGAGAGCAGTAATGTTGCACCAACAGAACATGTAAGGGACCAGGCAAGAGAAGAATGACTGCCTGAGAACCCCCAAGATGATCCAACTATGATAAGGAATCCTTCTTTTAATATCATTGTTGGGCAAGCTAGGACAACAATGATGCATATAGTGGACCATATATTAGCAATACAACCTAGACTACCAGCCCCTAATGATGAAGTTTTAGATTCCAACAGGATTCTTACTCAACATCAGCATGTTGGAGCAATGAATAATGATGAAAGGAATAGGTTACAACCTGAAATTAGGATTTTCCATAGGTGTAGGAAGCCCAGACATATCAGAAAAGATTGTCCAGAAAAGGATAATGAGGGAAGAATTAAGAAAAGGCCTATCCAAACTTAGGATCAGAGGCCTAGTAGTTCCAAAAAGGGGGAGTTTTTGGTACCCCCGATACAGCCAAGGTCTAGTGCACTAGGGAGAAGGCTACCCAGAAAGGGTAAGGGACATTTTAGGCCATATCAAGAGTTTAGAACCTTTCACTGGTGTAGATAGGTAGGACATCTAGTAAGGGACTGTCCGGTTGGAAACACAATGGTAACCCAACCACCGAAGCAGAGACATCAAGGTCATCAGAGGAAACAATTTTTTGGTGGCACTTGAGGACGTGGACAGATGTCCCAGGCAGGTTCAACTGCATTAAATAACAAATCCCAAAGTCAACATCAGGCAACAGTAAGATTCTATGAAAAGAATCAGCCTGAGGTAGTAAACAAACTACGAGATGAAATAGGTCAGATGAAACAGTTTTATTCAGATATATTATTTCATGCTTTTATATGATTAAATATAAGAAAGTAGTTGTTTTTTAGCTTCCTTTGACTAGTCATATGAGGACACAAGGAAGATGAGGACTTATATTTTACTCAGTATTCCTTTAAATGCTTTATAACTTCTCTTATCTGGGTGATAAAGTATGAGATATAGAAGTAATTCCTAAAGAAAATCCAGGAATGTTAAATCCTATGCTTATGATGATATAAAAAGTGAGGAACATGATAGTAAATAGCGTGCATACTACCTCATCTTAGTACTTGTATACCCTGTCTAGGTATATAATTATTGGAGATAGGGAAAGTATGGAACTCTTAGATTGTTATCTTTCTGATTACTCTGATCAAGTAGTCATTCTAAAATAATCAAGTGAGAATAAAGAAACTAGAAATATGGCATGGATATTTTATCATATCTTAAGTACAATAAAGAGGAATATGAGATGATCTTAAATCAATCTATGTGTATGAGGAAGTAAAAGTATAATCCTCATGATAAATAAAATGAGACAAGGGAGATGATCCCTATCTGATAAATCCTGTGTATATAGTAAAGATCTTTTCCCATGATGTGAACATGTGAAATATGATAAAATCGCAAAATGTTCATAAATACGTTAGAAAATAGCAAAGGAATGAGTAATGACATGTAATCATCCTTATAATTCCTATGTTGATAGTAAGGAACCTAGGATGAAACAAGAGTAATTGACTCATGAACAGTTGAAGGTTCATGCTATAATGAGAGGAGATGATAATCCTTTCTCTTTGATAAACAAACCTGGGTGATGATGGGGTGATAAGAGGAATATGTTTCTTTGTATTCTCTTCTTTTTGGAACATGGCAATCAAGTGAGTACTATGACACTTGATGTCCATGGATTAGAAATAATCCAATGATGGATACTTAGAAAAGTATCAGTTCATCTTGGACTTTGGTTCCAAGATAAAGATATGTGTAAAAAATAATGTTCCAAAGATGAAAGAAAGATCTTCTTATATGTGTGACTTTGGTAACAACAACAGAGAAATGGAAATGATGAGGATGTGATGTGTTTTTGACACATGTGATGGATATCAAAGTAAGGAATTCCGGTATCTAAGAAATATCAGGTGGTATGGGAAAGTAAAATCATAACTTGTAATTAGATGATATATGTTGGTTACTTGGGATGGCCAACTGTGAAATCAGTCTAATTATATAAAATAGTATGAATGATGCATGTTAGGGGTTTATGCTCCACATAAAGATAACATCGACAAGAATGTACTAATTGAAGGAACAATTGTAAAGATTATTGGGGAAAATCTTATCAAGTTAAAAATAATTATAAAGATACCTCTAAGATAAGTTCTTAATTGGTAAGTAACCTTCCCTTATGACAAAAGCATGTACAACTAATAAGGTAGTTGATACAAGAAGTATGAAAGTTTAGTGTTGTGTCAGAAGATGGGATGGCACAACAGATGTATGATAATACTTGTAGTCACAAGTGGGTGACAAAATGTAACTATGGTCTTTTTTTTAAGTGAAATGCTAAACTAAATGAGGAGTATGGGAGACTCCTCGATTGAGACTACCCAGAATCAAGAATCATGTCACATAAAGTTATAAGTTGAGAAAGGTGATAAATCAGTGAGGTTTGACACTTGAATTAAATGAGGTGTGTATAATGTATCTTTGACTAAGAAAAGTATTACCTGACACAGAGTTGACTCTACATTCAATAATAAAAAGAAACAGTAGAGTATGTGTCATGTAGGACAAGTTCTATGATAACCCTGTATGGAAGGACCTTGTGTTGATCAAAGTTCTATAGCATCTCCATGACATTAAGATGTTATGTGGAGACTTGATGATATGATGAATAAATTATATCTGTATTCCTTTACCTAGGATTTCGGGGACGAAATCCTTGTTAGGGGTTTATAATTGTAACATCCCTGACCTGGGTTAAGGCTTAACCCTAGAGGTTTTGCTTAAGTAAGTCATTTATATTCTTGTCTTTATCCTTTGAAAAGTAATGAAGGCTCAAGAGGAACTTATGTTTCAATTTCAGTCCTTTTTGAATAATGTTGAAACAATGTTCTACTTATTTTGGACTAAAGTGCAAATTACCCAAGTTGAGGGGTTAACTTGCAAATGTTACATGATAAAATGTTTCTCAAGTGTTGAATCATCATAAGAATGAAAATAATGTATAGGTATGGCTTGTGGTAGCCTGAGCACCAAGAAAGAGCTTATTAAGCAATGTTTGTGCATTAAAACCTAGTTTTGGTGTAATGTGCAATTTACCCAAAACCTAGGGTTCAATATGCAAAATACCACTTCTAGAGAGTACCTTATGCTTCTTTGTATCAATTAGAGACAAGAAAATTAGAGGGCGTCTCATTTGAATCTCTTTGGAGGAGAGAGAATCTTGATATTTAAATAATCATGATTTAAGCATAATTAAAACCCTAATTCAAATTAATGCAAAAATAAATATATTAATGGAAGTGCCCTTCAACCAAAATTATGATGGTTGAATTTGTATAAGTGTGTACGTCCTTGTACCTTGCAATGGCACCGAAATATCTAAAGTGAGTGGAGAACCTACTCACATTAGTTAAAGAAAAAGTAATATCCACTAATTTTGGATATTATTATTATATTGATTAAGGTGCTTAAAGTGGTTGCTTTTAATTCAAGGATAAATGGGAGGTTTTTGAATGGAAGTATGATGTCTTTGTATGCAACGAAGTGAGGGGGATAAGTGGCACCAATTTAGGGAATTGAAGGATTTTTATAACACTTTCTCACTCTTGAAATTCCCTTACATATATCCCATTTTCCACCCACATGAAAGACTCTTTTCGATTCTTCTTTCTTTCCTTGCTTTGGCCAAACACAAGGGAGCTTAGGAGAAACATGAGTATGTGCCCTAACATGTAGGTAAGCTCCATAGTCATCTTCAACCTTGAATTCATGGTAGAAAATCGAATTTCAACACTCATTCTCTTCTTTTCTTCAATCAATGCTCAACCTTGATCATCCTTTGCATCCAAAGACTTGAGAACGGACCTTGGATGGTTGAGAAAGCTTTACTCACCATTGAGGACGTGAAGCTTGAAGCTTGGATTCAACATTGAAGGCGGGTTATATAACTTGAGCCCTTAAGTGTTATTATTGATATCATTTCTTCAATATATGTTGATTCCTTTTTCATTCCCAAACTTCCTTTTGATTAATTGATGAAATGACCACAAATATCACAGAACATTTCGATGGTTTGTAGCTTGAATATGATGATGTCATCTTAGCACACACCTTAATAAAAATCATGGGCAAACGGTTTTGTGTTTTGATGACCAAATGGTCTCAAGACCGTTTAGTGATCAAACGGTCTCAAGACTGTTTGAGGGCAAATGGTCTCAAGACCGTTTGAGGTGATACGGTCTCAAGACCGTTTGGGGTCTTTTGCTGATGTGGATGATGAAGATCCAATGGTTAAAATTGATTTAATCATAATGGATTCAAGATTGGGTGATCCATTGATTACAAATCCTAATCGAGTTGATTGGCTGAAACCCTAATTTGATTGGGTTGATTTCTATGTTGAATGGCTCAAATGGTCTCAAGACCGATTGAGACCAAACGGTCTCAAGACCGTTTGAGACCAAATGGTCTTAAGACCGTTTGGAGTTCAAGGGTTGTGAGGGATGGTTGGAGATCCAAGGGTTGTAATTTGATGTACTTTCAATGGTCTCAATAATGGATGGTTCAATGAGTGCAAACCCTAAAATAGATTGATTAATTGTAGGGAACCCTAATTGATCCATTCAGTTTCAAGGTGGTTTGGACCAAACGGTCTTCAAGACCGTTTAGTGGTCAAATAGTCCCAAATCGTTTGATGTTCAATCGGTTTTAATGATGGGTTGTTCATTCGGTTTCAATGATTATTTGATCAAACGATTTCAAAGGTTGAAAGCACCAAATGGTTTCAAAATCATTTAAGAGCAAACGGTCTCAACCCTAGATGCTCAAACGGTCTCAAGACCGTTTGGAGGGCAAATGGCCTCAAAACCGTTTAAAGGTCAAGGTGGTCAAAACCGTTTGAAGGTTCAAAAGTACCAAAACTGTTTGAAGACATATTGTGATGAAAGATCAATTAACCCTATGATTGTTAATGGTGTTTATCAAAGATAATCACAATGGTTGTACCTTTAAGGTACTTAAGTGATTAGTACCCTTAGAAGGGTTAACCTTTGATGCTTATGAAAGAAATATCTGAATACACCATGCTAACCGTAAATGTGTGTACTTGAATGAAGGGTTGACTTAATCTAATCAAGATTGAAGTAATCAACATTCTAGAGAGGATGAGAGAGAGAATACATGTACAATAATCATTTAGTGGTTAAACCTCAACACTCTCAACATGAATAAAATATGTAATTATGGTATGATTCTTGATAAAGAGATCATGAAACCCTAATCGAGAAGGTTGATGAACCATAACCCTAATTTAGGTCAATGTTAGATGAAACCCTAATCTAGGGTAATGGTGTAACCCTAATCTAGGGTAATGATATGAGAAATCCCAATTCATGGTAATATAATGAAAAACCCTAATTTAAGAGGATGCTTCATGAAACCCTAATTTCGGGTAAAGTAACATGAAACCTGAATTTGGGGAAAATTATAAGGAACCTAAATTCGAGACAATGATGTGTGAAACCCTAATCATGGGACATGTGAAACCCTAATTTGGGGTAATGCCATGTGTAGCCCTAATGCAATGATGTGATGTGAAACTCTAATCTAGGGTGATGCTATGTAATGCTATATGAAACCCTAATATGAGACCCTAACTCTAATAAAGGGTGAAGATATATGAAATCCTAATTTGGGCAATATGATGATAAACCATAACCCTAACTTTGAGTTATGAGTTGAGAAACCCTAATTTCAGGTAATGCTATGTGAAACCCTGATATAGGATGATGTTATGTGAAATTCTAATACAGGTGATGATATGTTAAAGCCTAATATAGGGTGATGTTATGTAAACCCTAATTGATAAAGTTGGGAAAACATATCCCTAATAATGAAATAGTGACTAATATATTGATAAGTGAAACACCTAAGGTGGTTATTAATGGATGATCTTATATCAATAATGCCTTAACTTGAGATGAATCCATATCATTGACAATGGTTGCATATTTCAAATAAGTGACTTATGACCAATACATTACATGATGAATGTGATGAACTTGTACATAAAGTATTAGGATGGGAAATACCCTAGTATAAGATAAGTTGAAGAACTTAAGTAAGATAAAGGTGATGAGGGAAGTGATACATCAAGACATGATAGATATCACATTCAGCACCTCAAGGGTGATACACCTTGATGTATCCTAAATCCAATATATTTGGATGAGTAACACATGAAGTGTGTCATGTCAATTGTTACATTGAGATATAATGCACTTTGATAAGTGTAGGCTAACATACCTTATGAAAAGGTTAAGCCAAATTAATAGAGTATGATGTAATCATATTCTGGTAAAGTTGAGAGAGGAACTCATATCTTGTGTTGATAATCCATTTAATGATAAATGATGAAATAAATAAGCATGATTGAATATGTATGTTATCAATGTTGGCTCCTAGTTGTGTGGAGCAATGAATTAGGGCTTGATCATTAATAATATGATCTTGTGAACCTAAATGGTTAATAATGGGAAACCCTAAACCTAATGAAGGGTGATGATATGTAAGAGAAACCCTAATCGATAAGGAAGGGAAACCCTAACCCTAATGATGGGAAGGTTGAAATTCTTTTGTTGTATGAGCCTTGTTAGGCATGTTAGATACTTGAATAAAAGTATAATGTGTAATGGCCTTGTGAGCCATGTGAATAGGTTGTTGCCTAGTGAGAGGTGAAAAGATGTGCAATGGGCTTGTGAGCCATGTAAATAAGTTGTTACTTAGAGAGAAGTGACCAGATGTAATGGCCTTGTGAGTCATGTAATAATGGTTACATAGTGAGAGGTGACAAGATACTTAATGAGCCTTGAGAGCCATGTGAGATGCTTGTGTAACAAGTATCTTGGATACCTTGGTCAGATGACCTAGAGGTAATAGTTACATGATAAGTGGTAACCATGTTCAGTGATGAACTAAGGGTTTGAATACCCAGATTCAGTAAACATGATGATGATGTTGAGGGATGTGAATTTTAGAAATGAGATAAGGGATTGAGATCCCTATGTTTATAAAGTTTTGAAAAGTACTTGTTAGATGTATTATACTTTTCTATGTAGCATCTGTTATAATAATTCTTGTTTGAAACTTGACTGATGCTAAAAGAATATGGTAATACACTTAATTAATCAAGTGAAATATCATCATGTAGTGCCCTGGCCATAGATCTGTCAGTGTCAGAATTTGCTGAATGGTGAAACGGGTTGCTCCACGGCATAACCCGGAAACCGCATATTTCTGAATATGTGGGGGTAATGGGAGAATACATCCTTATGCCTCATAGGAATGACTGTGAGCCATATCCTATGTACAGGAATGGTTATGGACCATATCCCAATAAGAGTATGGCTATGGGCCATAACTCCATAATACTAGGCATTGGCTACGGGCCATATCCTAAAAAGAGTATATGCTACAGGCTATAACTCTATAGCAAAGTTGTTTGTATACCCTGGAAAGCTATTTAGCAGAGACACAAGATGTCCTACATATAGTCTTGTACTGACAGAGAAAGATGAGGTAATGGAGTCTGACTCTTCCATTGACCTATATATGGTACCGATTTCAATTTTGCAATGGTCGGTTGGAGTATGAGTGGTATACCTCATCTCCTCAGGGCATAAGTGTGATTGTAAAATGTAATCAGTCGTATAGCATGTTTGCTTAAGGATTGAATGCGAAAAACCATAGGTTGATGTTACATTCCTTTTATGCAACTTTAGTTGATAGATGATATATTTATGTTTCCTTACATTTCTTGCAAAGTAGATAGATGATGTAAAATTCTACCATGGGTAGATGCAATGTTCTCCTTAAGAAAGGGGATTATCCTATTATGTTCATACAATGATTAATACTACTATTAATATAAAAGAACTCCTGCTCTGTTTGTTACAGTTTATCTGCAATAATAATATTTCTGGCGGAGAGTTATATCTCTCGCTGGGACAATTTCAATTGTCTCACCCCCGTGGGATCCAACTTTTTTGATAAACACAGAAGAAGAGGCAAAAACCCTATAATAGGGGAAGAGCAGCAGCAGCAACAGGAACAGCTGTAATATTCCAGGTGGAGGCCCTGGATGTCATATTTTGTATAGAAAGTCCTATGTGTCGTCTCTGTACTCTCACGTCCTCGGAGTTAATAGTTAGTACTTTTAATGCATCGATCTAAGATTTTGGCTTGATGCCTCGAGGTTGTTATGTTGCCTGTGTATAGTTTTAATAGAGCATTTGATGCTTGTAATCCTCGAGAAGGGATGGTACAGGATATGTACTTATGAACCAGGATGTAAATAAAATATTTTGGTTCTTGATCAAAGAGTTTTCCTATGTTTGTATCTCTTTGAAAAAGGTTTTAATTTTTAGTGATTTTCAGTAATCCGCTGCTAATGTTTTCTTCCAAATTCATTATTATCTGATGTTTGGTGTCCGTCGTCATAGTCATACATGAGACGATGTCCTTGTGATATGGATGTCCATGCGGTAGCCACTCTTTTTATGAACGACCATGTGTAGGCATGTTCTTATAGCATTGTTACATGTACCAAGGTGGGCTAGGTGTTTATGTATGGACAACCATGTGTGAACCGATCCTTTTGTTGACTATATGTCACCTTTTACAATTGATTGATATGTCTCTATGGTGTTTTCTCTTGTGCTGACAAAGAGGTATGGAGAAATCATGGATTCTGGCTCTTCCATTGACCTTGTATGTCACCGATTTCAACTTAGAAGTGGTCAGTTGGTTTGGGTGGTACGACTCGAATCCTTGGAGAAATGATGATAAAAGATGTAACACATCTGTGTAGCATTTTGTATAGGGTCAAATACAAATAACATTGGTCGAGGCCTTTGCATTATCTTTTTACTAATTTCTTGAATTATAAGATGGTAAGAGAAGTCAATTTCTATACATGTTCTTCATATTCCTTTTTAGAATATTAGTTGATCTACCACTCAGTGGTAGCTGCCTTGTCTTGCTTAATCTTCTTTATCTATTGATTTCATATGGTTTAGTTTAACCTACTCAACCTGCTTAGTATGTTATTTACCTTATTATCTTATCTTTGCTTTTAATAGACGTTAGGGGGAGAGGTATATCTCTTACTAGGATGTTTGGTATCACTCCATGGATCTCCACATCTTTTAGATGGACGTGCATGCTGAGATAGAGATCATGTTGTTTACATTGATATCCTGAGGAGTTGTAGTTATTGGATCATTCATATGTTGCTAGTGTCTAGTAATAGAGTTCTATTATCGAATTAGAAAGATGTTCCCCCATGCTAATGATGTAGTCATTCGTTACATTCTTTCATTTCCCAGCATTCTTCATTGCTTCTTGAGGAAATATGTGTTTTCCATCTACCAAATGGATAGGAATTTGATAGAGTCTACTGGCTTTTTCTTTTGGGATATTTGAATAAATAAAACCATTGAGAAAAAGGAGGAGACAATACCTCAGAGATCTAGTCTCGTGTAGAGAAAAAATGACATAGATAGGAATTGGGAGCAGAACCCTAGCTTCACCCTTTATACCACTAAAGAAGGGGTTGAAAACTTTCACCCTAGCTCCACCCTCAAGGAGTCTCTCCCACACCCACTCTGGTGTTATTGAAATTATGAGTGCCCTCACCAAAAATCTACTATGTTCCATATAGGGCACGTTTGGTTCACAGGATTCAGGTAGATTAAGGTGTATCATGCATTTAATTAATCCATGTATTAAGAATGCAAGGATATCAAAATTCCTAAACTATTGTAGTTAATATTTGGCTAACCAGACATGAAAAGGTAGGAAAGATCACGGAATGTAGCAGAATGGTAGGCAAATTTTACAGAGTAACAAACATTCGCATAATCGTAACTTAAAAAAAGTAAGAAGAGTTAGGAAAGTAGTTGGTGCCAGTTATTTGAGCAAACAATTGGAGCAGACGCGACAGCTGGATTGCAGCATCTAGCCAATTTGAAGTGGATACCAAGATCTCACATTCATTGTATACTTGAAAGTGTAGGATACATCAACTTTCTGGTCTCTAGATAACAAACATAAAATTGTAGTTGATGGATGATTAAATGCAATTCAATACATCTACATCCATTAAAACAAACGTACCCATAGTGTATTTAATTAATTTCCATATATATTGATAAGTCATTGTAGTATTCTATTAATTAAGGAATGATATTTCTACTCTTCTTAAGGTGAAGACTTGGTTAAAAATTATTTTTGATTGAAAAACTTGCATATATTCACATGCATAATAGGTATCAATGTTAATATAGATATATACACAGATCTTGAACAATTTTAGGTAAATTCAAAGTGCAAACCCCATTACCTTCGACACGGTGTTGAAAAGGTTCAACATGTAGGAGTCTAAGAAAGTGAACATATATGGTATCATACAATAAGTCTTTCTAATGATAATTGTCCCAAGTATTTGGAAGATAGGGACCAGATGAGTAGATTGGCACATTCCTTTTTTATTAGAAATATCATGTATGCAATGTTACGTACACATATTTATATATTCAATGCTTTGAGAATGATTAGAATATTTTAGCTATTTCTAGGTAAAGTTCAGTGGAATGTAGTCAAAAAAATCTTAAGTACTTGAGAAGAAATAAGAATGCATTCTTGATATACATATATGATAAAGATTTCCCTATACATGACTACCCTTATGCAAGCATTCAAACCAAAAATGATGATAATTGATCACAAATCTGATTTTTTATTTTTCCACAATGGCGGTATTATCAACTGGAAGAGTTTTAAGCATGAGACAATAGTTGATTCTAAGTTAGAATTTGATTGTATAGGTACATATGATGTGAAAAATGAAGTTGTATCGACCAAGAAGTTCATTAGTGAACTTCAAGTTGTTCCAAGCATTGCTAATGTGGTAAATTCTACTATGACTAACATGGAACTAATACGTTAACTAAGGAACCTAGATTTCATTAGTTGTTCTGTGCATATATTTTGGCACTTCCATTTCATTCAAGAGATGTGAAGATCTATAGGGTACCGAAATATGGAAGCATTAATAGTCCATTGAATAATACATTAACATAGTAGAATCATCAAGATCATGTTTGATAACTTGGTATTAGATAGTTGAGTGATTGAACTTGGTGTGAGTGGGAGACCATTATTGTATATTTCCTACAATCCAAACAGTCAATGGTGTTTTTAGGGATACTTTAGATTTTCATAAACTAATAAAGGTAATTCTTTTTTAGCATGTTCATCTAGTTCTATAGTGTTGATAATCATAATAAATGTCCTCAGAATAATTATTTTAAATTCCATAGGAATTGAAGTATATGACTTTAACATGAGATCCTTTGGAATTCTAAGGAAGCATTTCTTAAACATCCCTCTTCAAGTATTATTGTGAGATTTGGACAATATGCATTGTGACTAGTAGATGTCATTATTTGTGATCATGTTTCATGGATCATAGATATTGGATATCAAGTTAGACACATATATACTAGTTAGAGAACAAATATACACAAGTGACAAACCTCGAGAGTGATTCATGTGTTTTATGTAATTATCATAATCATATCTAGATGTGATAACATTATTGTGATCTTTGATCTAAAGTTACTACAATAACTGCATTTTATTTATAACACTTTAGTACCATTCCTCATCTAAAATAAATTTATCATATAGGAGATGACTAGATGTATTTAGGATCATGGTGAACATTGTAAGAGAGGTATGTGGATTATTTCCTTCACTATTACATGAGTGAAATGCAAAGACTTGTGATGAGTGAAAGTTGAAATCTGTGTCCATGCTCATACAAGTTAGTATAGAGGTATTGAGATCATATGTCTTTTACAAGTCTAGTTAAAGGTCAAGGAACTCGAATTTGAACATCACAAGGATGTGACTTGTCTAATATCTAGTTCAATCTGGATATATATTAAAAAAGGTCTTGATCAAAGTTTGGTTAATACTCCTACTTGGTTAGAAATGATGTGTTGCTATATATAAAACATTTTTGTCGAACTATAAAATCCATTATTACATTCACTACCAACATTTTATGGTGTCTACAAAGCCACACAAAGAGATTTGATAAGAATACAGATGAATGTGCCTATTATAAATGGTATAATAAAACTAGGGACATTAAAGCTAGTTTTGAGGACAAGGATTCCTCATCAAACTAGGAACCATGGATTTTGAAAATCATCTGGTTTGTGCTTTGTTGTAGATTTCTTAGAATTTGCCACAAGGGGCAGCTAGCATTTTGTTATACATGTCACAGTCTAATGTATTTGATTGAGGGAAATTGTCACAAAGCCATACTCCTAATTTGAATAGTTTATGGACTTGCTCAATGTATTTATGATATTTGGACGGTCTTGATTGTCAATACCCACATCTTCTCTCATTGTCGTCTCTAGGTTTTAGAAACCTAGAAAATAGGATAGAGAAAGAGCAGAGTATAACACCTCATCTTGGTCAAGTTATCTACATGATTCACTTGGGAAATGAAACTTAGGTAGTGTTTGCATTGATAATGTAGAGTTGCAAACTTATTGCAAGAAAACATATCTTCCTTTAACAGTGTCACACATACCTATATAGGCAATTCAATGTATCTTTCTAGAAACTACCACATAATTTAGGAACAAATTCTTCAAAAATTGAAAAAATGAGATTGGAGTGGGACTTCTGGCCAGAATGTCTGTGTCCACATGTGATGTTAGTGATAAAATGTCGTAAAATGTAAGACTTTTCCAACGTGTGAATCTTCAAGTAGACTTGTGCATCCCTAAAGGTCATAGAGAATACTCCATAAATGACAACTAAAAGCTCTTGGGTTCTTCCAAAGCATGTGGTGTCATCAATTGCCAAGAGGACGACCCAAGTGCAAGGCAATCTTAGCGATTAAATCATATCCATTTATCATCATTGGGCCTTGATTCATTGATTTTAGGGAATCCTCTAAAGGAGTCAATGTGTTGATTAGATAAGTTAATTAGAAATCTAGATAAAATCTTGTAAAACATGGTCACACAGTGTCGCCCTAATTAGCTTGATATGTCGTTTTGTTGGAACTTCTCCCATTTAAAGGTCATCATCATCATCATCATCATCATCATCATCATCATCATCATCATCTAAGCCTCAATCCCAACTATGTTGGGGTCGACTACATGGATCCTTCATTTCCATTCAGCTCTATCATGGGCCATATTCTGATTGAGATGTAGAGATTCAAAATCTCTCTTTATAAGCTCATCCCATGTTAATTTAGGCTTCCTTGCATCATCTCTTCAGGTACAAACCTTTTTTTCCTAAACTTAGGTATACGTGCATTACATGGATCCCACTTGAGGAATTTAGGTAACAATGATAATAAATTGTTGTGTATTCACTCCCAGATACCCTATATTAAGTGCTTCTAAAATGGTTGACTCTGGTGAAAAATGTTTGTAATGGTTTTGTTTAGGAGAAAATTATGTGAGGATAATAAAAAGGCAGGACGAAGTGTGGTTTTTCTCAAGTCCAATCTTCCAACAATCTTTTTCATCTACATAACAACAAGCACCTTCACTATCTCTCACTGTGTTACTAAAGAAGGTACACGTGTGACTGAATGTTTACTTTATATTGAACTTTCCCTCTCCTATGATGGCTCATGTTAAGACTGATTTCCTCATAGCAATGAAGAGATTGGAAATATATCTATGAACTATGAAATAACATATCACCATCCTCAAAATTGCATCCTACCCGATAAAAACAAGTCACATGGATATTTACATTGAACCAAATAAAAACATTGCAGTTTCAATTCTCCACTTTCGGTTTCATGTTTTAAAACTGTGTATTGGTTCTACAAATAATCCAAATAGTCACTTAGGACATGCTTGTTTGACTGTAGCAGGGGTGAAAATGGCGATTCTAGAAATCACTCACTTAACTTGCCTCCTTTCAACCGAGCAACTATGATGATTTTTCTCTTGGGCACGGCTTGGTTTGGTACAAATGGTATGGATATGATGTATATCAACAGAATGGATTAACAGCATGAAAACGCTCACACCATTAATTCTTTTGTTTGAAAGGAGTTGAAATTCTCATTTTTTATTTTCTTCTACAGATTGATTTCATTTGTTTGGTTATGTTTGCCTCAGCTTAAAATCTGCAGCACACATACCCGTATAGCTTCTATTGGGTAAGTATGCATGTGTATGTCGAGTTGAATGCTACGTGTGAGAAAGGGATGAGAGAAATCAACTGTGCCCATAAGGAGCGTTGTGGAAAGAAGTTTATTGTTTAGACTATTAACCACACAACAACGGTTTCCCTGCATGCTATTTGAACTGAAGCATAAGCAAACACTTTGATACAGAAATATCAGATAGATCATTTGTATCACTTTTGGTTTCAAAGGAACGAAAAGGTTCCTTAGTGGAATTTAGGGGTTACACAGTCAGATCGTGTCACTTAACATCAGTAATATAGGAACAACATTTCAAGAAATTCATTTGCAAGTGGAAAGTGAAAAGGCGGAGGTAGATACTTAAACAAAGCAAGTTGTTGTCAAACTTTTAGGGATATGTCTTAGAAATTGAAGTTGCGTGAAAGTCTTAATAAGAAATAGGACTCCATATGATTAAAAAAAAATCACAAAAGTCCATTTAGGATTTGTTTGGTAGGATTAGGGATGAAATGTGTGGCTTCAAAAGTATTGAGATAAAATGTAAACATTTATCTAATTTTCTAGGATGTAATCAAACCTGTTGAGTCTAATTTCTTTTGTTTGGTAGGTTGTAGATTCAAAAATGGTTTCTGGTAAAAAAGGATATATTACTATTATAAAACTAATATAATTTTAAGTCAACATATAGAGCTTCATATTCTTGAGTAAGAATTAATTCACAATTTCCATTTAGGGCTTGTTTGGTAGGATTTAGTAGGAATGGAATGTGCACCTTCAAAAACATGGAAACAAATTATACACATTTCAAATTACATTGATCTTATTTGGTTGGGTGTAATTCAAATGTATTAAATTTAATTTCTTCTGTTTGTTGGCTTTAGATTTAGAAAAAGTTTGATGGGAGATATATCAATAATATATAACTAATATACTTTTAGTCATACATATTGAGAGTTTTCCTTATCAATAAACAGTAAAGAAGATGCCGGAGGGAGGGGGTGTTACTAGTAGTACAACTGTAATTGAATGTATCGAAATCCAAATACCCCCAACCGCAGGCCCTTAATATGGAAAAAGGGATTAAAGCTTGGAACTTGGGAGAAGCAACAGGTCCCAAGATAACTGGGATGGAAAATGTATTATGATTGGGATAGCAATTCCTCAGGTCATGATACACCACTGATGAGATATGACAGAAGTTCACATGCTCGAAAATGTAACAAAGTTATACAGGCAACATTGTTAATTGAAGCTGGATTTTCCATGAAGACAAACTCTCTTTATAGAGGGTAATTATATGCATCTTAAATGCATGTAGGGGAATTAAATTACAACTGGAGGACAACAAAAACGTTGTTGATAAATAGAGACTGCAAGGCTGATGTGGGACCCAGATTCCAAAGTGATACATCAGGAGACCCCATCAAGATTCCAGTACATACTGTATAGTCACTATGTGCAGAAGTGACAAGCTACTTCCTTTCACTGAAAAACTCCCTCACCCACAAACTGTCTTACCGCCTCATTGGCCTTCGGATCACCTACCCTTTCTTCCCTCTTCTTCTTTTCTCTGTCAGAAAGGAAAGTCAAAGAATACCGTTATAGCCAAATAAGACAAATATACATGAAACTAATGCAAATACCGGACACGGTTAATATGAAACAGACACAATTTATTTGTCTAGGTAGATAAGCTGATTTCCAAGGATACAGACATGTACACTCTAAATAAAATAATATGATATGACAAAATGAAATCCATCCATGTGCACCATGAAAAGAGAATAATTTCAGGAATAGACACCATAAGTACAAAGCAAGAGGATAATCACAGTTTAAATATGAAATGGGATGCAAGGAACACATGTTTCTGAGCTTCAACTGCCACTGCGAAATCAACAAAAACAGAAGTAATCAGAAACAAGACGTACCTAGCAACATATTCCTTTAGCAGCTCTTTCGCTTGAACCAGCTTTGATAATAGGTTACGATATACATCAAGGTCTCTGTCGACACTTCTTTTGTTTATATTTAAGGCGGCGCAGAGCTGTACAAGAAATAAAAACATTAAAAGCCAAATAAAAATGTCATGATGTACGTCAGCAACAGGATGCTGACAGACAAATCATAATATTGCAAGCTGAAGACTAGAACTAATCTGATGTAAAAAAGCTAATCCCATATTCAAAATAAAATATATTGATTAACCTTCCAAAGCATGCACCTAAAGATTGCATATTTATGGTCAGGTACGAGCAAAAAGTTCAATGAATCAATGGGCATCAGACACGATTTTTATCCTATGTCCAATTAGGTCATTGGAGAAATAATAGTACTAAACCGTTCAAGGTCACACAACAACCACTTTTAATATTGTTACAGTTTTTCATCTGGAGTCATATTCTAGAAGCATTGGGAGGGAATACTTTTAGTGCTGCACAGGGTGTGCATCTAATATTTTGTCAATTCTGCAATGGACTAATCCCTCATCGAATACTAGGAAGCAACGTTTAGATGTTTATCAGAAACCGACCCATGGTAATAATTAAAATGTAAGAATCTTTTGTTAGAGAAAGCTTTAGCGAACAATATAAATAGTTGGTCTAGACAGGTTCCACCAACCTTATCTAAGATGACAGGTTCTGTAGTTTTTGCCAACTCCAGTAGGCGAAATAGCCCAACAGCAAAAAATCTACTATAGCTGAAATTCCCCTTTCCTGCAGCTCGCTCTGCAATGTCTTTCAATATATTCTCCACCTCCCCCTCTCTGGATGAGAAATCAACTAAGGAGTTGGCATTTTGTGAACTGGCCCATTCTTCCATCCTTTTGGCATCAGATCTAAATGAAAGAGTAAATGAATGAAGGAATTTATATTTAATAAATAGCATTTGTAACAAGTCTGTCATTTGCACCAAGTAAAATAGTAAGCATCAACAATTAACTTATTTGGTTAAGGTTTTATTCATAATTTAGAAATATCCTGATGTGAACACAAATTCAAATTTTATTTAATTGTTCGTTGCAGCATGTGCCTGAACCAGATTATCAGTAGTAGTCAAGATAAGGCCACCTATGGCATCCTTCAAAGTTTTTTTCAATTTGGACCTCTTTATTCCTTGTATTCATATGATTTTACAGTCTATATGAACATTGGGTTAAGATGAGAGGGGCTCTCATACGGGCAATATGATTTTTTGCATTGCAATCAAAGCCCTTAATAAGGATAGTAATGGAGAACCTAATGAATAAAATCTAAGACTGACTATCAAGATCTAAACTAACATAAAATAACTAATCAAAAGGAATAATATTCATCAAAAGATTTCATTCATCAAGTCTGATTTGCAAAGAGCATTACAAAGACTATATATAGAAGTTTAAACCCAACTCACTACACAACTAGCCAATGTGGGAAACCACAGGCTTTACAAGACAAACTGGGAAAATATCAAATAACCCCTAAAATGCAAGGAAACTGATAAAATATTATAAAACTACTAAAAATACCATTTAAAAGGCTATGCTTGTCCTACATCAGATAGCATGGTCCCTGACATAAAACCAGAGTCCAGCCCTGGTCATCAGACCCGTGACAAGAAACTATTACCTAGTAGTCCCAAGGCTTTTTTTTTTTTTTTTTTTTTTTTTTGGGGGGGGGGGGGCATAATTACAATACTAAGGTGGTAAAAATGGGCATCAAGACACAAAAATAGAACTAGGCCACATAAAGTACCCAAGGCACTATAAGGTAAACCACCCCCAAGGGTACTTTGGTGCCTAGGAGTGTACCCTAGTTATGGATATTCTAAAGTATCATTAGCCAATGACAGTAAAGCTTTGAGACACACTACTATAATACATAGCACTGAGTTCGAACCAGTACATCTCTAAGCTCAAAAAATTGCAGTGTTAACGTAAACTTTATCCATAGCTCCAGGATTGTATGTGTTTTTAAAATGTAAACTGTAATTAGATATCACTGAAAATTATTGGATCGACAAATCGGGAAGCATCCAACTGAGCAGTTAGCTCCATTTGTAGGAGGAAGATAAAAAAGTTCTCTAGATAGTCATTCTCATTCTATTGGCTATCTTTTTAAGAAGACAAAAGCAATTGTCCATGGAGACTCGAAATCAAGCACAAATTTCTGGAGAACAGTTCAATATGATTTTTCCACCAAATCAATCTTCTACCGCAACGCCAAAGACATTAGGGACATTGTGAATAGGTTCTACACGCCAGGAATCCAATACCCTCAGTATCTACGACTTGTGGAACTAGTTGTTTGCTGCAAATCAGAGTGAGGACACATTGGAGGAGTATTTTATTTCATTCGATCTCTATATCACCAACTGAACTCACCCATCTCAGCTGAAGCTCAGACCAAGGAATGGGATGGCCTCATCACTAGGAAGTTTCTCAATGATCTGCATCCCAAGTTAGCTCACATCTGAAGCATCGTTCTGACTGATGATCATTTTCCCTCCATCAACAATGCATATGCCTGACTCACTCAGTCACATGTCTTGTCAGTCGTCTCGAGCCTATTGAGGCACACACAGCAATAGTTGTTGCTACATGGGGCAGGAGTCATGGCTGAGCGCCATGCCCTAAGTGCACCTTCTGTGGGAAGTTTGGTCCTACCGAAGGATGGATGCAACTCCAAGCATGGTGAGGACATGGTTAAAGAACAGCACACCAGACCAGACTTTGACTACTAAAGATTTATCTTGGGTATCTCTGATGGTTGATGAATGTGAAAAACTCATCCATTCGTCCTAATAGGCCTCCTGTGGTGAATCTCATGCCCTCTAGACAGCCTCCTCGTCTACGAACTTTTTTGCATCCATCCCAAGAGATGTTGACTCCTCCATCCTTGTTACTCAATATTACTCGATTATGGACATTGGAGTCAACCAGCAGGTCCAGCACATGACCGGGATGTGGCATAATCTTTCTTCCTTCAATACCTATATACCCCATTCCTTTGTCACTTTGGAAGATGGTTTCATCAAAACAGTTGAACATTGTGGTACTACACCATTATCTCCCAATTCTTCAACTCAGATTTGTTCACTATGTTCCTAACTTTTCTTTCAATCTTATGCCATTTCCAGACTTGTTGATTCTCTGTGTTGTTATGTGACACTTGGACCCATTGGGTCTGTTTTGCTTAATTCTTAGACTATGATGACGATCGAACAAGAAACGAGAACTGGTGATCTATACTACTTCTATGTCGATACACCTCAATGATCTATACTTCAAGTTTGCTCTTGCAACTTCATCAGCAATATGGACCTCTGCCTTAACAGACTGACGCTTCTCAAATCTTCTCGTCCAGTCGATTCATGTGTATAGTGTGACTCTTGGCAGTCGAGTACACATCGCCATTTATCTTTCCCTTCTCAGACTGAAAAACAATCTTCTACTCTTTTTTATTTAATACATAGAGATGTATGTAGTCCTTTTTGCACCACCATTTATCTTTCCCTTCTCAGACTGAAAAACAATCTTCTACTCTTTTTTATTTAATACATAGAGATGTATGTAGTCCTTTTTGCACCACCAGTTACAATGGATTTTGATGCTTTTTTACCTTTGTTGGTTATTATTCTAGGAGACATGGTTTTACTTACTAAAATCTCGTGATGAAGTTTTTTAATTATATATGCTTTTTATTAATTGGTTTATGTCTAGTTTAAAACAAAAGACAAGACTCTTAAGAGTGACAATGTCATAGAATATATTCAAATCCATGTATCCATGTTTCATCAAAATGTCAAATTGATTCATCAGAGCTCATGTGTCCATACCCTATAAGCACATAAAGTAGAAGAGCGCATGAAAAGTCACCTCCCAAACACTAATGGCACCTTGGATATCCCTGCCTAGTTACCCAATTATTTTTCCGTTTCGAGCATTTTTTACTGCATGTTTTCTTATCACTCACTAATCCTCGTCGGTTCAAGGAAAATCTCATTTTTCTCGGTTGTCTTGCTAAATATCCACTCTCTCTCCCGCTTTGGGCTTTCAGGTACATTGCTTTGAGCCCCACTTTAATCCTGAAATTGATATTGTTGACCCCCAAGCATTTAAAATTATCTTATAAGAAAATTTTCTAGTACCAAAAGGATATAAAAATTATTACCTTCCCCGCAAATGCAAGTTTGTCTCTGCTGATGTCAGCTTCCACGAATTCGATCGGGTTTACACGAATTCAATCGGGCTTAGTTCGGAAATACTATTCCCAACAATTATACTATACTAACGGTTCCTTTCCTTGGACATTGAGGTTTCCGAGACCAGTAGCATATTAATTGTCAGAACCAAATCCGTTGTAGCCTCTGGTGTATTAGCAAAGGAAGTCTATGAATCTCCATCTCTCAGCTCTACCATCCATTTCTAGGGGTGAGCAAATATCGGTATGGATTGCAAAACCGGACCAGACCGGTCGGTGCGGTCGGGTTCGATCCTGGACCGTTATGAGTTTGGTGCATAAATTTTGGAAGTTTGGTTTGTGGCCCAGTCCGGTCCAAAACCGGTCAAACTGTGGACCGGGCAGAAGATTGATTTAAGTTTAATATACCTTTATATTTGAAGTTATATCATGTCACAAGTACAAACAAATCATGTATATAAACTCTAGTAGTGTAAATGTTTGATACTAATGTTATATAATTGTTAGAAAAAATTAAGACTATCTAATTTTTACTATTAAATAAGTTGTAAAATACATAAAAAGTCTGATTAAGGTCCAAAGTCCCAGTCCGGTCTAGCTTTGAAATGGTCTGATCCAACTTTGAAACGGTCCAGTTTGGTCCTACTTTTAAAAGGTCCGGACTACGGCCCATACATTTTTTAAAATTTCTCCTTGTTACAGTCTGTTTCCGGATCGATGCTCAGCCCTATCCATGTCAACTCCTCGGAACATGTTGCACAACAGAAAGTATTTGCTCTTGCAATATTCATTATCCTATTGCTAATACATATTGACTTGCCAAACTATATCCTTCAACATGAGGCTTTTCCTCGATGCTAGACAATATCATCATTCCCAAGCATTATGAGGAAGCCCTTCACTATTTGGGATGGAAGATTGTAATGACTGACAAGATCGCCGCTCTTCAAGATAATCAGACAGAGACCTAGCGAACCCTCCTTCAGACAAGATTGTTGTTCGTTGTCATGGTTCTTCTCTGTTAAACATTGCTCTGATGGCTTTGTTGAGCACCTTAAAGATCGTCTGTGGCAAAGGTTATACTCAAACTTGTGATGTTGACTTCTCCCCAATCACATCAAGTGCATATCTTATCTCCCTTCCTGCTCACTTGGACTTGCAGTCGTATCAGTTGGACACTAGAAACACCTTACACAAGGATCTCTCAGTGGAAGTCTATATGCAGCAAACGCCTAGTTTTTTTGGTAGGGGATTCTTATAAGGTTAGCTGCCTCCAACAGCCTCTCTACGGCCTTAAACAGTCTCCTTGAGGTTGATTTAATTAACAAAGCATGGTTCTTGAGGATCTCAGTTTCAATCAATAAGCAAGTGACCACTCTTTGTTTCAATCTAAATCATAGAGAGGTTATGTCATTCTTTCCGTGTGTGTTGATGACATGACATTGTCATAACCAGAGGTGACGATCAGGGCATCATTGATCTAAAGAAGGCCCTTCAATCTCATCCCCATAAAAAAATTTGGGGGCAATTCAAATTTCCCAGGGGTTGAGGACCAATTATCCAAATTGGGGATACATCCATCTAAAAGAAACTATGTCTTGGACCTCCGTTAAGAAACGGGTATGATCGATGAAAGAACCATCTCAACTATTATATGAAACTCCAAAAAGAGGAAGTATAGAAGAATTATTGGCAAACTAAACTATCTGATGATTATGCACGCCCAATATTTAATATGCAAAAGGGATCATTAGTCAATATCTAGAAACACTATGGATGTCGCGGATCCTCATACTCTTAAAGCATGCTCCAAGGAAAAGATTATTCTACAATCAGTCCTTGTCAAAAGAAGTTCTTTGGGGATGCTAAAGCATACTAGTCAGGAGTTTTGTTGACAGACGCTCGACTTCAACCTTTTGTATCCTTCTTAGATAGCATCCAGTCGCTTGAAGTAAAAAAAAAAACTGTTGTTGCTCGATCTGGCAGAAGAAGAAAAAAAATCTACAGTGCACACTTGTTGTAATATATAGAGGGTCCAATTTGGTCTCAAGGAATTTGGCATCCTAGTCCAGTCTCCAGCCATCTTGCATTATGATAATCAGGTTTCTATCTGTATCGCATTTAAACTTGCCTTCCATTAGCAAACTAAGCACATTGAAGTAGACCGCCACTTTGTTTGCAATTCGGTGAAAGCCAAGAAGACAATCACTCCACATGTGAAGACATGAGAGCAAGTTTCATAAATCATCACTGAGCCCCATACCTCCTACTTTATTTTTATACGAGAGCCTAGCTGGGACGACAAGCTGTGTATTTCCCAGCTAGAGGGGAAGTTTAGAAAAAGTAAAAAGAGCAGGTAAAAAAACAATATGCCCCCCACCCCCAACACACTTCTAAGGCATCGGTGCAAACCATTTTCGAAATAGATAAGTAGAGCTTAAACCCACCACTGCCTGTCCTTTATCAAGTGCAGGTGATACCAACCAACTTATTCTGCCATGGATGCCAATGCCCCAGGACCCAGGTACACTCCCACAGTCATTAAAAATGGCTAGGATGGCATGAACAGCTAATCTCACCCGCTCCAACTTAATATTTGCTCAAACGGTGAGCTCGAAAGCATCTATAGACACAAAGCAAAAGCACATTCCACCCAAAAATCCTTAACTAAAGAGCTATTTGTTCTCCAAATGTTCCAGATCAGCTCTCTGCTTCACTGTCGTTGCAATGTTCATTGTTTTGCAACTCATCAGTAGATATGCTCAAGTTACCATTTATCAGATGTGGAATACACTCATTTTTCACAATTTGGAGGGTTAGCAGGCATGTGATGCTCCACCAGAAGAAGAGTGTCACTTCTTTTGAGATGGATATTTCCAGAAGTGTGTGGGACTGTGGGAGCTTAACCCAGTTTTCAGATTGCACAGGATGGCACAACACCTCTACTTTACAGCCGGAGGATTTTAAACTCCAACCTTTTCTCCTTATTGTTCACTCACAGTTTTCATTTTTGCTTTCTACAAGACTGATAATGGAGACTCCAACCCTTTCGAGTATATATTTCTGTCATAAACCTACAAGCTCGAGATTAATCTATATAAACCTATATATTAATCAAATACTTAGAAAACCTGCCAAATCAGCCAAAATCATGTACAGATCTTGCAGTTATATAAGAAAGATAAAAAACAAATTCTCCATTATAAATATCTTTAGCCCCTGTTGGTTCAAGATCGAGATTATGAAATCCGGATAGGGTTAGTCGATAGATCCGGGTTAGTTTATCTGGATTCGGTCATGTTTGTGTTTGGCAGCTCATTCCATTACAAGCACTCATTAGATTGGACTGGTCTCGTAAGTTGTATTTTTCAGTCTGACATATAAAACAAAATAACACAAAATACAGAGTCTAATCCGGACTCAGATTTGAAATCCTGCAAAGAGTAGGACTGACTTGGTCAAAATTAGAAGATTATGGAATCTAAAACGGACCCCGTCAGTCCGATTTCTGCCAAACAAAACAAGACTAGAACTAAACTGGGTTAGTCGGGATTAGCGCCCACGTGGCACAAAAATACAGCGTCTGGTCCGGATTAGATCCCGAACCAAACAGCACCTTAGAATTCGAGCAGATCCAACCCTTTATAACGATCTCCATGATATTGATTATTGATCACCAAGAATGGCAAACCAAATCCCTGGTGGAGCAGGTAAAGGAGATAGAAAACCTGACTAGCTTCCGCCTACGAGGTATTATGCAAATCCACAAAGAGTTTAAATGGAACGAAGTTAAAAGAACTACACATACAAGAGAATGGAGTGTGCACAGTAGAGAAGATAACTTATTGGTACACAGGCCTCTCAAAATGGGCAATAACCTGGATGCTCACAGCTTGCCTGGATAACTAGGTACAGAAAAATAATTAGCAACTTGTTAAAAATCACCGACCCAGCCCATTTAGTCATTGGAGTGTATTCTAAAAATGTCAGCATGAATATAGTCAAAAATAAGGCTCTGTCAGTGGCCAAGCGATACAGAAATGCTTTGGTATTAATATCTTTGAGGATTTTTCTTCAGTTACAGTTTTGATTTAGTATGCATTCTTGTCAATCCTGTTGCTCATTATGATTCGCATTTATGTTCATTAGATATATTTAATAGTCTTTATTCTGCCACAGATCTAGGACTTATCCGTGTCGTATATGCTGATGAAAAGGGGGTCGTAGGCAATAACTCAGATTGATAATAGCCATTTTTGGGAGTACATTGTACATTAGAATTTAGAAAAAAGACGTTAGTAGGCTGAGATACCTCAAGGTAGTGAGGCTAATTTGTTCTTAAGGACACATAACTCATTCTTAAAGAAATTTCTACGCCTTGTTGGATGAAGCACAGATGTAGAAACTTGAGTATTGCAATGGATTACCATAACAAGTTTAACATAATTTCAGTACTTAATGCCAGAAAATTTGTGGAAATTTTGTGTTGCACAAATTGACATTTCACACTTTGTTGCAGAAGGCAACTAGTTCATGAATGCTTGCTAGCGATGAAGCTGAGGTGTAATTAACTGTATTCTGCAAAATTGAAAAAAAAAATCCTCCTAAATTCATAATGCTCAGTGTCGCGAGCTCCTTACCGTCATGGGAATTATGGTATTGGCATGTCTATGATTGGCTATGGCAACAACTGTAAGTGGCATCATTGATAACTTGTTAAGATCAGTGAGATGCTGACATCTTCATGCAAGATCTACTTTTTTAGAACAGATTTTTGGTAAGTTTGCTCCATATGGCACAAGTCGCACAACATTTGACCTTTTATCAGATTCGTGATTAGGCCGCCATAAGTAGAACGCATGCCCTTCCATCAGTGTGACACTACACATCCAAGGAATCTCATGGAATGAGCATGCAGAGTACAACACAGTACCATCATCAGACTGTGATCAATACACATCAAGGGTCTCAAAGGAAAGAAATTGTTCTTTTTTTCTCTCCAGTAATGAGCCTTTGGTATTCATTTTAAACATGAAAGGACACTGACACCTTTATATTAGGATTTTCATGCTCTTCCATGATTTAAATCAAGCAACCAATTTATCTTTCTCCTTATGCTAGATTTGCATATCTTGCAGACCTTCTGATATTAATTTTGCAGTGTGTGTGTCTTACTATGAATTAAAGCACTGGTCTTTTTATCCAGTAACGAAATCTCCCATATTTATTCTAAACATCAAAGGACACTAATATCTTTATCTTAGGAAACCAATTTATCTTTTGAAATCAAGAAAACCAATTTATCTTTCTTCTTATGCTAAACTTGTATATCTTGTAGATCTTTTTAATATGGATTATGCAACATGTGTGGCTTACTGTAACTACTCTCAACAAGTGACTTGGATGACCATACTCACTTAGAGTTGATATCATACTATTATATTAGGCTCTAGACAGCTCATCCAACTAGAAGAACATCTACAGAAAGGTTTGTAAAAGGGTAAGGGTAAACTTGTTTACCCTGTATCTATACCTTGCAGGAAATGGGCAAGAGCTCTTCCTTTCATTACCAGTTTACGCTTCATCCATTCACCTACTACCTGCTAAAAGTAAAGCATAGGTATCATCCTTATCTTCCAACCAATTACTTGCTTATACTTAGAGAATATCATAACTTCAGAGGGTTATATATACTCAAAAAAATAACAACTAAGATATTGTCCTGAAGTGCAGGCTCAACCCACTAATTTAATATGTCCCATGTGTCCATTCTACTCTAGCAAATATCCCACTCATTCCAGTCGGCTACTCCGGGTACTCCCTTCCCTAGTCAGCATCGTACAGTGCAAATGCTTGTCTTAGCCGGCCACCATATTCCTTGTTATCCTGCACCGCAATCGTGGAACCTGACAGATGAATTCACCAAGATCACTCATCCCAGTCAGTCGATATCAGAAATTAGTGACTAGGGCAATCAGGCTTCACATGGAAAAACAGTGATTAGATCAAGGTGTGTGATGAATGCCAGGAGCGTAGCCAAGCTGATTGAGGAGGCTCTCCCTTCAATGGTTCCTTTCTTTCGCTCACTAGATAACAAAGGCTGTACAGTCGAGGTGACTGATTCAAGTCAGATTCGCACGCTTCAAATGAGTAGCACGGCAGCTTGCTGCATTGTTATATTAGGAAGCACATACACTTCCTGGAGGTTGTTGTGTCTGTGTCCGATATGGACACACCTTAGACACGCCCGGAAATGTGAGACACGCGCCTCCTGCGTGTCCACTTTAAATTTTTTTTATTGCAGCGTCTAGCACAACTAGGACACACTGTGGACACATCCAAGACACGCCGACCGAACCCTCTTAAGCTTAGGCGTTTGACAAAAACCCCAAGCCTCTCCAAATCCTTGCCTCTTGTCCTCCGCTACTCCTTGCCCTACTAATACCAGGTTGTTAAGCTCTAGTAGCTACTGTTGCGAGTTATTTAGTTATTGGTTTTATTATTAGTTTGTAATATGGGACTAAGTGTTTTGGCCCATTAGGGTTGGTCTTATGTTTGTACGCTTCCCTGTCCTCTTATATATAGGAGCAGGGTTTCTCTTATCTAATACAACAAGTAGCCGTCTTTTATTATCTGACATGGTATCAGAGCAGTAATCCAACCCTAAATCTAGAGGAGACAAAAAAAATTCCTTCCGCCTGTAGACGGCAACCGTCTATCTTGGCTTGGCCGCCCGTCGGGCATCTAACCAACCACCTTCTTCCTTTCATCCTTTTTCCACCGCCCAGTCTCCACTCCACACTGCCGCTGCCATCAGAGTTTTTCTATCTCCCTACCACAAAGTTTCCAAGCCACAAACCATGTTGTCGCCAACAAGACGAACTGTAACACTGCTCTTGCAAAAACCCCTCCATTGAAACCTCAGGTATGGCCACTCTCGCGAATACACTGCCCAACCTCTCCCAGTCGTCAAGTCCACCGTCTACCTCCGACAACCCATATTCAACAAACAAAGCTGCATTTGTTATACTTGACGGTGCATCAATCACGCTACTTGTGGATCCTGCCACAAACAGCCCAACAGAATGATTTTCTGCTTACGGCGCGGAACCAGTTCAAGGCGGAGATTAGGGATTCTTTAATGATGCAGCTTGTGTGGCTTGGCATCTTTGAGTCGGCGGAGGACGTGGCTCGCGCTTACGACTCTGTCGACCGTGCCTTCCGTGGACCCAAGGGCGAAGACCAACTTCCCCATCTCATTAACCTCACTCGCTCCACAGGTACCACTCCTGTGTTCACTACTCGACGCATCTGCAGGGATACGACTAAAAGACGTGACCTTTCCGAACTTCAGCAATAACTACACCCCTAGATCATGACTTAAAATCTCCTTCTCTCTAGATCTCGTACGTGCATCAGCTCGCGAGCCCAGACGCTTGACGCAATAGGCTTCCCGAAAAGACCCAAGCAGATCGGAGACTAATCTGATACAGATAATTTGGAAATATGTATATGAAAGAAAGTTATATAAACTCCTGACGGCTCGTACGACGTCATCCCTTCAACTAATGTTGGAAGACACTCTGGCTGGTTCTTTAGTTATCTTCTTCCTTTAGTGTTTTCATGCCATAATTCAAATTATAATGTTGGAAATAATTATTAAACAATATACTGAGAATGTATCTGATACAATAGAAATTGTCTCCTACATATAGGAGCAGTGGACACAATCCTAGACATATCCCAGACCTGATAGGACTCTATTGGACCTACTGACTTATTGGACTCTGACATGATTGGGCTTATAGGCACAGACCCATATTACATGATATATCTCATTTAACTTCTAACAACTAATTATATATACACATATATATGTATATCTTTATGGAAATTTATTGAATCAAACATAGTCAAAATGGGTAGAGGCGGACCTAAATTGACTTGGTAAGAGCTAATAAGTAGACATTTAGAACATTTACATCCTAATGAGAACATAGGGGGATAACACTGTTGAATGGAAACCATGTATTGGACCCCAAGATAGTTGGGAACTTGGTGATGACTATGACTATGATGATCATGATGATGATGATGATGATGTGTGGGTGTATATATAAACCCAAAGTCATATGTGCCCAGCATAAGTGCTTGCTTACTGCATATGTGCAGTACCCTCCCCGAATACATACCACATGTCATTTTCCAAAACATTGATTACAAGTATTACACACTATAGGTATTGCATATCACCAAGTAAATATATTTCTACAAATATACAATTACAAATAGTGAATCCCAAAATGAGTACCATTAGATAACTAATGTCAAAGTTGCAATGGTTGATGGCTTATAAGTTGCACAATGTAAGATGCATGCAAGAAGAGACAAAAGAAAAAAAGAAACACAAGCCCAATAAAGCTTAAAATCCTTCATTACTTATTAACAAGGGCTCTATGCAAGCCAACGAGTAGTAACTGTTGTGTGTGTTGGGGGGGGGGGGGGGGGGGGGGGATATGCATATTGCAGCATTGTGATTTGTCATGCACTTCTTCTACATTTTGTGTAAAATAATTAAAAACGGATTGCCCTTTATGTCAGTAAGAACTCTCATGTTCATGTTTATGTATAGAATAGGAGTTAACATTATGACCTCACTTCCTGAAGAAGGCAACATATCAGCAGCCCTACATAACAAGATCATGTGGCTGGAAAATAGAAATGCAATTAAAAAAACATATGCACTCTCATAAGTAACATGTATCTTCTACTTTACCATTGTTAAAGGTAGATCAGTCTACTTACATCAGTGGTAATGGCTATAGGTGAGCAAGCACGGTGTGAAAACAAGAGCCATAAGAAAATGAGCTTAGTCATCAACACCAGTAGGTGAAGCATTAGGAAGAGCAAGTTTAGAGCTCTATGAGTCGGTGATAGTGTTGATACCTAGGGAAGGAATGGGGATATGGTCACAGTTGAATGAAGAAATAGGTGGGAAGATAGAGGGAGAGGGGAAGGTAAATGACAGAGAAATTCCAATGCATGGTAGACAGTATCTATTGTCCCAAACAACACAGTGAAGAGGACTCTAAATTAATAGCTTTGACCCAAAAATTAGAGCGACGTGATGATAGCCTTGTTCCAACTACACTATCATCCATGGGAGTTATTTATTTGGCTGGGACGAATACTAATGAAAAGTAAAAAAAAAAGAGGATATATCAATGTGTATAGCTTGAGTATTAGCTGAATTCTTGGATAAAAAATACAACAAATACTTATGTACTCTTCACTGGATGTCTGCTACTTTCCTACAAGTACCTAGGGATGGCGATGGTGTTGTGAAAAAATCATATCCACGATAACCGCACCACATTTTACACCACATAACCGCACCAAATGCTTATGGTGTGGATATGGTTTTAAGTTTTCAAACTGTTATGGTGTAGTGCAGCTATGGTTCTAAAGATAAAACCATGGATAAAAATCGAACTGCAGATAACTCATGTTTATTATATATAAATATATGTAGAATACTATCCTAAACACATTATATGTTGTCATTCTTACATAAACTGCTAGATTTTATTTTTAAAATGGAATTTTAATATATAGAGAAGTAAGAATTTTCAGTTTTTTTTCTACGATAACTACACACGTGGTTGCCTTCTTTGTACAACTAATAAACATACATGTTCCCTTTATTTATTGTCTATGTTGTTATTTCCATTTATTGTGTAAATATTCATAAATTTTATGTATTATTACTATATTCATTGAAATTTTTCGCAATGTGGTGTGGTGTGGTGCGGTGCGGTTAACCGCGATTTTGTGTTGGTGTGGATATAGTTTCTCATATTAAAAACCGAGTGGATATGGTGTTTGATTTTTCTATGGTGGTGTGGTTATGGTTTTGCTATAAACCGCACCATATCCATACCACTACCATCCCTACAAGCACCTGATGATTGTGGAAGAAAATTACAAAATCAGGAGAGAAAGAGAGCTTCTAGAAAAGGAAGTGGTCGTGTCTTCCTGTCTATCCCACTGAAATATTGAAGTCTGGCAGACCAACTGGCTCCTCTAGTCCTGCATTTAGAATGAGCAGTCGGCCAAAACTGGATGGTCTTTTCTCTGACGTTTTGAGCTTTATGTGAACAGCCTAACATTTTTAAGAGGTTAGTTTAACGAGTTTATTCTAGATTATAGATATTTACCCTTCTCTATAGGCCTGTCAGAAAAAATTAACCGCCCTTGCCAAATAATATAGATGCATAATATTTATCCCAGAAACTAGTGACAAAATGGTACAAGGGAGGCGACCTAACTATTCACTTAACCAAATTTCCATTCAACCAACCAGTCCAATTCAGTATAGAAATGGAGCAGTCGTTAAAATGTCGATCACTGATCCAATCAATTTGATGTTGAACTTTGAACAATTAGATTAATTTTCCAAGAAAGGATGGCAATGATGGATAGGAGATATGCCAAACTCATGGCATTAGACATCAAATTCCAATTACATTCCACTGCATTCCAGATTAGATCTGAAGGCTAACAAAAAGCAAACAACGGTTGCCAGATCTAGAGCAGAAGAAGAATATACAGCCAGGTCCCATACCATCTAATGAGAAGGTGATAGGCCTTTTGGCTTGACTTTCTTTCCTCTAGTGCCTTCTATATGTAAAATAGTAGTTTCCACAACCGTTCCTAACTATCCTTTTTACGACACGGTTCCAATCAAACTAGCAAAGCAGAACGTCCTAGAAACCCGAGTTACTTTAGAGGATAATAATTAAACTAAAGAAAGTAAGGGCCTCTCTCTCACACACAGGCAACAGATGGCTCTCCCATGCGGCTGACCACATTATGCATTAGGATGCATCATTCTCTTGAATCAGCAATCGGCAATTATATAATACCAATACCATTAAGTAATCAAAACATATTCTAGAATAATTTTTATAGACATTATTACATCATACCAAACTCATGAAAATAAAATTCAAGAGATTTAATTACATCATACCAAACAATATGTTAGTAGTTTAAATTCCATGCTTTACACTTATACTACACCCTACCAAATATCCCCTAGGAGGAGATAAATGTTTTTCCCTTTGCTATATCCAAAGATCAAGTGGCTGACTTGTTCGACTTATCTGTAAGCAGTTTGCAGTTTCAGATGTTATCAATAAGAAGTCATGATAGATATTTTTCCCAAGCTTGAAGGGAAGTGTTAAGAAGTATGCTTGTGTGAATATTGGGCTGTAACAATTTAATTAGTTATTTTTCTTCTTCTTGTATCTCCCTTTTGCATTGTAAATTGCCACAAATGGCATACCCTTGCATGTTCTTGGTCAATGGATGCCCTTGAGCATACAGAATATGTGCAGCACTGAATAAGATAATTTCTTATATAAAATATTAAATGTTATACAAATAAATGAAATAATAACGTCATAAATTTCTAACGCATATGTATGATTGGCATATAATTTATCGAGTACTGTAGCCACATAGGTGCAGAAACACTAAGATGACAATGATCAAGGTATACTAACAATTTCCTCAAAAAATGTGTATAAGGTGAGTACAAGTATGTTAATGTTAAGGTCATGATAATAGGTCGCTGATATCATATATTTCAAGACACTGCAAGAACCAAATATTTCCAAAACAATTAGATATTAAATTGCTTTATTAGACAAATAATGAAAATTGCAATTTCATAAATATGTTATGGTGCATTCAAGAGGGGATGGAGGATCTACACCCAAGTAAGCTCCGGACCCTGTATTTCTGGTTGAAAAAGCCCCATTTAGTGAAAGAGCAACTAGCAGCGTAATATGCATATTGCTATTGCACAACTGCAGAAAGGCCACACACTTGCCTTGCTATGGTTTAAATTCAAGAGGTACAGATGATGCACTTTATTTCAATAAGGACTTTTGAGTTAATGTACAAATGCAAATTTTGTATAGAAACCTGATGTATTCAAGATGGTACACATAATGAAATTACCTGTGGGGCTATCATCCCCATTCCATAAAATACTAATATAGAGTTTGAACTGGATAAAAGAATCAACATCCACCTAAAATTTCAAACCAAACGATAACAAAATCTCAAATCAATGAGATGTGGTGGTTCAGTAGACGGGTGTGTCAAGTTTTAGGTCTTGAATCTCTGGACTACGAGAAATGTGGAAAACATAGATACAAACTCACAATCTAGAAACTAGAATCCAAATTAAACTTCATATCGAAGTATTTCCTTGTCCCACAGTTCGTTTCCATGTCTACAGTAGACAAGAAGGTTCATGTGAGTCCTGGTAAAATTATACCTGTATTGTTCAGGATCCTCGTTGAGTGCCTGAATATACGCCTTAAAGATGGCATCGCGGTCCTCGTCACTAGGGTATCCTTCCATAAGTTGGTCGTAGACGGTGACAAACCCAAGAGCAAAGACCGGATCGTATTGGTAGGTTCTCTTGTACCTCATCAAATGCTGCTGGACCAGGAGTTCCTGGAGCACCGTGTTGTAGATGCTGGGGATGGGCCGCTTGTATGATTTGAGGAAACTTAGCTTGGTCTCTGCTACCGGAGGTGGGACATCTGTAATTGACAAAAGGATGGATAACTCTGGTAAGTTCTAATTAATAATATAACTTATCTGAGTCGACTTATGCACACAGAGTGTATGTGACAATTACTACAATTATAAAACTCTTAGTTTCTAATATAGCATTTCTTTAGTAATGGTTGGGGCTGCCAGCCACTGCCAGCAACAAAATCATCTCTTCAACTGAAATTCTGAGTTAAGAGATCAGCAACTTCAAGATTATGAAAAAATTTCAAGTTCCCTGGTCGAGAAAATTCGGCAGAATATGATTGAAACGGATCTACATTTTTGTGGTTCAGCAGCAAAAGGGGGCCGACTGCAAGATCCTAGCGTATGCTCCTAAAAGCGCCAGGATTATAAACTGACTGTAGCGCACACTCCCAGGGACATGACATATGGTTACTGAAAAAGCTCACCTGGAGCACCGGCAAAGCACCGCACGACGAGATGAGAGCTGGAGCTGGAATGCCTCAGCCGAACCCCTCCGACTCCCAAGGCCTGAGCGGCGAAACAGCGCCCCGCGGAGGGTGTCGGCAGACTCGATGTTTTCCTCTCCAGAACCTGCCCGCGCCCTGTGGCGACAGAGAGAGAAGAAATGGCCGCCGTCATTGAAGACGACATCGCCAGCCCCTTGGAGAGACAACGGCTAGCAGGGTAGGAGCCGGTGCCCGCCGATGTCTCCTGGTATTAAATTGAAGATATGACTGAAGCGCGGGCGGGCTTCAGGTAAGGGCGGACGTTTATGTTTCCGTCTGGCCCCCTCGTCGGAGTAGGAAATATGGCGCTAACTACTACTTCAGTCTCCAAGCAGCCGCTGCCGCGGCCCGTCGCTCCCTTATCCAACGGGAAAACGCGAGGAGATTGATGTGTTCATTCACGTCCAGACACGTGGAAACTGGCCAACTGGTATGGCGCGGGACCCTGTTTAGGATTCCGGTGAAGAAGAGGGAAGCCTGCACGCGACTGGTGAATGTTTCGACACGGAACCCGGAATGGACAGAAGTAATTTTTGGCCATCCGATTAGACAGATGTTCATCCAAGGGTTCGTTTCATTTAGGATTTTTCTTCCAACCCTTTCTTCGCCCAATCCGCTCCCGAGGTCTCCCATCTTTGGACCAATCTAAGTTGAGCTCATGCATATCAATATTACATAACAAAACCAGCAGAGGGACTTGCATGCAAACTTTTATCATTAGTTTTAAAATTACAAACCGATCTTGTGTGTAATTCATCTTTACTTTTTAAAATTATATTTTGTATAAGAATGTTTATCTATATTATATAAAAACAATAGAGGGGCTAAATGTAATTTCTCCATTATCTTTAAAAATTACAGGTTGGTCAATGTGTATATAAAAATATGTGTTTGCCTTTACTTGTTTAATTATATTTTGTATGAGAAGACTCATTTATACTATATGAGAAATCTTGGAGAGGAGGCCAAAGCAATTTTTTCATTATTTTTTGGAATTACAAACCAAGTGTGTTGATCACACTTTTGTTTTTGCTTTCGAAAATTATATTTTGCACAAAAAGACTCATCTATACTATAAGAAAACATGCAGAGTGGGTTGAATGTAAATTTTCTCTATTTTCTTGGAATTACAAATAGGTCCCTATATAAGCAAACTATACTTTTATCTTTACTTTTTATAGTTACATTTTGTATGAAAAGACTCATCTATACTATATAAGAAGCTCGCAACGGAATTAAATATAATATTCTTCATTATTTTTTAGAATTACAAACTCATCACTATTGTGTAAATGATATGTTTGTCTTTACTTTTTCAAATTACTTTTGTATAAAAAAACTCATGAAATGATCTAAATATATTTTTAAAATATTTTTTTAATTAGAAATAGTCCCTCGCATGTAGAATATAATGTTAGTTTTACTTTTAGAATTAGGAATCTATCTTTCTGTGTTCTAACAAAGTTTTGGTTCTTCACATGAAAGCATGTGGAGGTGGCTTAATGCATTTGTTCCCTTTAATTATGAACTGGTCCATGTGTGTAAATAACAATTTTGCCCTTATTTTTTAGAATTATATACTATATAAGAAAACCTAGTGAGGGTCTTGATTGAATTTTTTCATGTCTTTCTATTACCAATCAGTCTTGTGTGTAAAATACAATCTTGCATTTTCTTGTTTAAATTATGAATTGATCTTTTTATTCTACTAAAATTGCATTCACCAAAAAATAATATAATGTCCTTAACTCCATGCAATACATGTACTTATGAAAAATATTATATATAATGTTTTCTTTTATATTTTTAAATTGGAAAGTATTTGTGATATTCGAATAAGGAAATCCTATGACGCACATGATTTTTGGATAAGTGTATGGAGGAAGTTAGATGCATGATTTATCTAGTTACTATTTGTCCTTCTTTATTTTCTTGAATAACTATATTTATATATGAAAGCATGGTCTTCATATTGACTTTTGATTATCATGTGTCCAGTAAATTATGTTAAATAAATTACGACCATTGTATCCCATATCCTAGATCCTAAATCTATATTTATATGTAACATACCCGATGTGTGTCATAGATCTGAATTTAGAGTGGGTATATATCAGCCCAGATAACATACTAAAGCAAAATATTTCCAAACATATATCTTGATACATATTTAGTAATAGAGCTTAGGGTACCAACTGTGTAACATCCTAATTTTGAGTAAAATAAGGTTTCGGTCTTAATAGATCTTGGACTTCAGTGCAAATACACCCAAATTTTCAAATGCATGAATATATGCTTCAATTGAACCCTAAGGTGACAATATGACCTAATTATAATGTTGAAACCATGTTCTACTAATTCAGAGATAATTGTATATCATCAATCCATTTGTAATTCAATTTCATCATATATGAGCCCCTACTTCTTTTTAGATAATATTGGATGATTGAGTATGTATTAACTTAAAAAGGGAATAATGAGCTATTGTGACTCTTAAAACTAAAATGTAACTGGATTGAAAAGTTTGGTCTCATATAGATGACCCTAAAGTCCTCGAGTGATTGGGAAAGAAAGCATATGATAAAATCCTAAATAACATAACTTTATTACTCAAAATATATCTATTTGTGTATGGGCCTTAATTACCTATCATCGGCCCAATGTGATGTCTCAGACTCTTTCCTAGAGTTTGCTACTGCGTTGAATTCGTCGGATGTTTTATGCATCTACAAAACCCTAACTTTTCTATATGTTATTCCCCCTACGCCTAGACGACATCCATCAAATCTGC
This sequence comes from Alisma plantago-aquatica, assembly GCA_963693085.1. Lineage (NCBI taxonomy): Eukaryota > Viridiplantae > Streptophyta > Magnoliopsida > Alismatales > Alismataceae > Alisma > Alisma plantago-aquatica. Next base: position 346,909,086 of record OY856414.1, read on the forward strand.
AACCTTCCACGACTTGTGAGGAAACCTGCCGCCCCTTGGCTGTCACCTATATAAGAAGACCCTAATCTGATACCTTCCTCCTCATCATCTAGTTCCTCCTCCCATGAACACCTTCATCACCCACATTGATAGGGTCTTCACCGTGACTACATGTTCACTTGTCTCATCATGCTCTTACTCATCATCTTCTACACCACTGGTCTAGCGCCACCCATCGCCATGGAGACCACCACTGAAATGACCGTCTCACGAAATGATAATATAAAAAGAACCTCTGCTCAGTTTATAGATGCTTAATCTATGATAATATATGGTCAGAGGAGAGTTATATCTCTCGCTGGGATAATTCTCTCACCCCGTGGGATCCACATTTTTTTAGGTGGTCGTGTACAAGGTGACAAAGATTTTTCTACAGAGGAGGAAGAACAGCTGAGGTAGCAGTGACAGCTCAGGTTGAGTGTACTGTCTGTCATGTCTTGTATATAGAAGTCCAATGTGTCATCTTTGTACTCTCAGGTCCTTGGAGTTTGTTCGTACTGGTTTCATGAATGATCTGAGATTTTGGCTTGAATGCCTTGAGGTTTTATGTTGCTCCAATATGTGTTTTGTTAGAACAATTTTTATATGATGTCCTCAAAGTGAGATGGAACAATGTTGTACAATGTAAATTATGATATGTATGAGTTTTGGATCTTTCAGTAAAAGCTTTCTGGAAAAGTATTTCCTTGCAAAAAAATGGTTTTAATTTTTAGTGATTTTTTTTAATCCTCTGATTATGTTTATTCTGCTTAATTAGTAACAATTTGTTTATCAGTTTGGCGACTGTCATTATAATATTCCCTATAAATTAGAATTTACTATAAAAGCCTAAGAATTTAATGATTGTTCAAACATTCTGGCTCCAACATTAGCATCACAAATGCCCCCTCTCCACACCTTTTCTTTTCTATAGTAGTAGCCTTCTCTTATCACTTGGGGTCTGAGAATACCTTTTTTAGAGGAGGCCTTGGACAAAGATATTTTTGTTGATGATATGTGTCTTGGTGGAGTTCTTGCCAATAGAAGTATCTTATTGGCTATTGACTTAACCAACATTGATGTTCACGTCAACAGTTGATGTTACAATAACTTTAGAGCATGTTATCCTCTAGATTTCCATTCCCACTCATAAGATCTTCTCACAACATTAATTTATGTATACCCTGTTTGAAGCTATCTCCATGCAACACCTACATGGCCTTCCTTTGGATTCCTTAACTGGAATATACGCTTCATTAAAGCAAGGATTAACTAATGCGGAAGCGAATTATTTGCAGCGGAATTACTGAAAATCACTAAAAATTTAAAACTTTTTCAAAGAGATCCATTCACAGGAAAACTCTTTAACTAAGAACCAAAGTATTTCCATTTCATCCTGGTTCACATGTACACAACCTGTACAATTCCTTTTTAAGGATTACAACATTGATTGCCACCTGAGATATACAACATTGATTGCCACATTGATTACAACATTGATTGCAACCTGTGTTACAAATATACACAGGAGGTATAAAAACTTTGAGGCACTATGCCAAAACTCCGATTGAATCATTTAAAACTCCGAGGACCTGAGAGTACAGAGACGACACATAAGACTACTATCTAAATGACTTGACAGACAATATCTCCACCTGAGATCTGATTGCTGTCCTTGTTGTTGTTGTTGTTGCTGCTCTTTTTCTGATCTTAGGGATTTCCTGCCTTGCCTCCCATGCATACCTAAAAATGTTTCCCACGGGGGTGAGACAATTGAAAAATTGCCCCAGCGAGAGATATAACTCTCTGCCAAAACATTGTTATTGCAGTTTATTAAATTAAAACTGAGCAGGGGTTACTTTTACCTTATCAGGCAGAATTATTCATCATAGAACAGAATAAGATAATCTCCTATTCTCAAGGAGAGTATTGCATCTACCCATGGTAGATAAGTAATTCATCTGTCTACTTTGCAGAGAATATAAAGAAACATAAATAACATTTATCCGCTAAGGAATGCACAAAGAAATGCAACATCAGCCAATGAATCTCCGTATTCAATCCTTAAGCAAACATGCTATACGGCTGATTACATTTTACAATCACACTTATGCTCTGAGGAGATGAGATATACCGCTCATACTCCAACCGACCATTATGAAATCGCCTCGGTACCATACATAGGTCATCAAAAGAGCTGGATTCTTATGACCTCATTTGTCTCGGTCAGTACGAGACCACATGCAGGACATCTCATGTCTCTGCTAACTAGCTAGCCAGGGTATTCTGGCACCTTCACTACAGAGTTACAGCGTCAACTGCACTCTCATCGCCAATCGAGAGATTTCTTGTTTATCTCCTCGATCCGACATTAAGTATCATTGGGAGATTCATGATACATCCATCCCAACATATTCATGAAGGATTGAGAGGTTTCTTGTTTACCTTCCAACAATCTCTTCAAGAGGACGTAAGGATATTTTCGCCCATTTACCCCCACATATTCAAAATATGTGCTCCGGGTTTTTCCGCGGGCACCCGTTTCACCATCACCTATTCCTGACGATGATGGATCTATGGTCAGAGCACTACATGAATAGATTTCACTTGATTTATTAAGTACATTCTCATATTCTTTTAGCATCAGCCAAGTTCTCAAACATAACTTATTACAACAATGCTATAAAGAGACATGTACTACTTTTATCAGATATTTATCAGTCTTTCAAAGACCCTGGGAACTCAGTCCCTCATTTCAATACTGGGAATTATCATCCTTTCACTTTCTCATCACCATAATCATATGGTTCTGGGTATTCAAACCCTTAACTCATCATTGAGCATTATTATACCTTTTTCAGGTAACTATCACCTTCAGGTCATCTGACCAAGGCAGTCATGATACTTGTTACACAAGCATCACACCTGGCTCACAAGGCCATGAAATATCTTGTCACCTCTCACTAGGTAACAACTTACTCATGTGACTCATAAAAGTCCATGCATGTTTCTTCTTTTACTAAGCAACAACAACATTAAGGCACATAATGCCAATCAACATTTATTATATAAATGTCACAGCTCACACTAGCTATATACATCATCTCATAATATTTGTATGGTTATTAGGCATGATAATAGTCATACAAGATATTCATCACATCATGTGATGTGATAGTAACACCATTATTCCTCTACTAGGAATTAGGGTTTACTATCAAATAGGGCTTTTTTATTCCCTTTACCCAAATTAGGGTTAGGGTTCCCCATTTCTCATTAATAAAGAGTTCATGATCTCATTATCTGTCCAACCCTTAATACATTATTCCATACCTCTGGGGCATTCATAGATATCCTAAGTATTCATTCATACTTATTACATTCATCATGTATCATTAAATGATTATCATCACAAGGTATGAGTTTCTCTCTCATCCTTAGGTTGGAAATTAACAAAACGACCATGTTAGGTCACTTTCAATTCAGCTCTAAGTCAAGCATAGAGCACCACGGCCGTGTAACCAAGAACGGCCGTGCAAAGGGAAGCCACCACGGCCGTGCTACCTTGCATGGTCGTGCAAAGTGAAATCCACCACGGCCGTGCTGCCTTGCACGGTCGTGCAAAGTGAATCCACCACGGTCGTGCTACCTTGCACGGTCGTGCCACATGGGTTCATTTCATAAATCATATTCAAGTATGAATTCTATTCTTTCATTAGGGATTAGGGTTTCACATACCATCTCCCTTCTTTAGAATAGAGATTGTATATAGCATCACCCTTCATTAGGGATTTCATATCACATTGCCCATAATTAGGGTTTACTAATCATTACCAATTAGGGTTTCTCATGAAATCACCCTCAATTAGTATTTCACATGGATACACCCTCAACTAGGTTTTCACTTGGATACACCCTCAACTAGGGTTTACTATTCATCCTAGTTAGTGATTTCACATGTAGACAACCTCTTATTAGGGTTATACATGGAATCAACCTCAATTAGGGTTTTCATCATGTATTGGATCCATGCATTTGTTAAGCATTCTTAATTAGTACCATTAAGGTATCTCTCACCTAATTACATTAGGTCTCCAAAAAGGTTTGATCAATTGGACCTTCAATAACATGAGGTATCCAATTGAATTAGGGTTTCCAATGTTGATTCCTTCAATCATTGAATTCATGGAACCAATCATCAATTGGACCTATATTCATAATTCAATTGAGTTTTATAATTCAACCTTCGACTAATTTGACCCTCAATTGACCCTCAATTGATCATCAATTAGGGTTTGATTCAATTGAATTAGGGTTTGGAATCGATGATTCAACAACACTAATCAATGTAAGACTAGTTGCTTTGAAACTATTGAACCATCATCCAAATTGGGTATGACCTGACCCCAAAAGGTATTGAGGTCATTTGTATGACCTACAAACGGTCTTGAGACCGTTTTCCCATCATATCACTCAAATCTAAGCATTCCAATTGGGGTTTGGTTCATTGGATTGATCACCAAATCAACATTGCATTGTATATCAGCTTAGTACCTTTAGACCTTCAAACACCTAACCATACTCAACCCTAGACCTCCAAACGGTCTTGGGTGACCACCAAACGGTCTTGAGACCGTTTGTATGAGATCCAAACGGTCTTGAGACCGTTTGGCTCATCCAACCTTTGGACTTTAGTGAAAAATCATCATGGATTGGTCTATCGAGTTGATCAACAAATCAGCATTGAGTTGCAGTATGATTTGGTACCTTTGGACCTTCAATTGATCAACTATACTTGACCCCAGACCTCCAAACGGTCTTGGGGTGATACCCAAACGGTCTTGAACCCGTTTGGATGATCCCCAAATGGTATTGAACCCGTTTGGGCTAATCAACCCAAAATCTCAACTTAACTCATTGGAATTTCAGCACTGTTTTCATTTAGGGTTTTCCTAATTGAATAGCCTTCAACTCAAGATTCCTTGGGAGTTAACCCCTCAAATTTGGAGAGTAATTAAACAACATAATCATGAACAGGAATCCCAAACGGTAAACGCTTGGTCAACTCACTCAAACGGTCTTGAACCCGTTTTCCCAAGCAGGTCAAGTTAATCAGGTTGAAAATCAGCACTTAATCCAATTAGGTTTTCCTAATTGATTAGCCTTCAACCTATGATTCCTTTGGAGTTAACCCCTAAAATTTGGAGGGTCATTAACCAACATCATTATGAACAGGAATACCAAACGGTCAACGCTTGGTCAACTCACTCAAACGGTCTTGAACCCGTTTTCACAAGCAGGTCAAGTTAATCAGGTTGAAAATCAGCACTTAATCCAATTAGGTTTTCCTAATTGATTAGCCTTCAACCTATGATTCCTTTGGAGTTAACCCCTCAAATTTGGAGGGTCATTAACCAACATCATTATGAACAGGAATCCCAAACGTTAAACGCTTGGTCAACCATCTCAAACGGTCTTGAACCCGTTTTCCCAAGCAGGTCAAGTTATTCAGGTTGAAAATCAGCACTTAATTCAATTCGATTTGTCTAATTGATTTGCCTTCAACCTATGATTCCTTTGAAGTTAACCCCTCAAATTTGGAGGGTCATTAGCCTACATAATTAGGAATGATATTCCCAAACGGTCAACGCTTGGTCAACTCCTTCAAACGGGTTTGAACCCGTTTGCCACCAAACGGTTTGCAACCCGTTTGGTCACCAAACGGTTTTGGTGAAACCGTTTGGTCCCAACTTTTGAGATCGTTTGCTCCCAAGATATTTGGTGAGGTGCTTTCTTATGATGATGTCATCATCATCTTCCTTCGTGCACCCAAGAACAGCAACCGTTCTTGATGGAATTTTCAGCAAAGAAACAAAAGTATATAAAATTGAAGAAATCAATCAACAAAGCATAGAAGATTGATGCAATAGCAATGTTTGAGGGTTTAAGTTATAAAACCCGCCACCAATTGAGCTCCAAAGATCCAAGCTCACGCCATTAATGGTGTATGAAGCTCTTGTAACTCCCCCTAGGCTTGTCCTCAAGCTTTTGATTGTAAAAGTTGGCTAGGGTTGAAGAGGATATCGAAATAAGAAGGAATCCATAATTTATTTTCGATTTCCACCATGAAATCATGAAGAACGAAGGTCAAGGGCTTACCAACAGGTTGGGGACGTGCTCCCTGCTCCTCCCTAGCTCCTTGGTCGGTTTTTCAAGCAAGGGGAAGAAAGAAATCCGAAAAGGCCTTGGTTTGGGCTTGGAAATGGCACTTTTATAAGGAAATTGATGAGAGAGAAAATGCCTTATAAAAATCCAATTAATCCCAATAAAGTGGCCGCCTCTTTCCCCTCAACTACCTTGGGTACGAGGCACCTTCCTTGCCTTTAATTCTCCTTCATTATCCTCAATTTAAAGAAAAGCAAATTAAGCACCTTAATGCTTATAATATAATATCCCACATGTGAGTGGATATTACTTTTCTTTATAAAAAGGTGAGTGGAATTTCACCTACTTAAGATATTTTCGTTCCTTATCTTGTTAAAGGAACGTGCATCCTTATTAAAAACCAACCCAAAACATTTTGGTTGGAAGCCCTTCAATTATTTTTATTCATTTTTGCCCTAAATCGAATTAGGGTTTCAATTAGGCATTATTCTTGATTATTTTAATGTCAAGATTCTCTCTCCTACAACTTAATTCAAATGAGGAGTCCCTCTTATTTTCTTTGATCTAAATGATGCTAAGAAACATTAGGGACCTTGTTGAAGTGGTAATTTGCATATTGAACCCTATATTTTGGGTAAATTGCACTTTACTCCAAAACTAGGTTTTAATGCACAACATTGTCCAACAAGCTCTATCTTGGTGTCCAGGCTTGGGAAAACCATACCACTACATTATATTTATTCTTATGATGTCACAACATCAGAGGAACGTCTTATCATGTGCAATTTGCAAGTTAACCCCTCAACTTGGGTAATTTGCACTTTAGTCCAAAATAAGCAAACATTGTTTCAACATTGTTCAAATAGGACCAAAATTGAAACATAGGTTCCTCTTGAGACCTAATCACTTTTCAAAAGATAAGATTTAAGCATATAATCATCTTTCTTAATCAAAACACCTAGGGTTAAAGCATAACCCAGGTCAGGGATGTTACAACCACACCCACGAGCAACATGCCGCCCCACCTTGGCAGCGGGTTGGCTTCCTGTCATGCTACCCTAGATGAAGGGTTCTCACTGTTCAAGAATGCTACATCAACTTGGTCCAGAGGGTATCAAGGGTGTTGATCAGCTTTCGAAGAAGCTCTGTGTCTTTCTGCTTCAAGATCCAAGGTTGTGCATCTAACTTCCTGGTCTTCAAAACCAACTATGGTCGAGTGACCTAGATCTGCAATAGCAAGTGTATTCTAACAATCTCCATTCCTTTCCACACAAGGAATCTAGTTCCATGGATGAACTGCACGATGATCTTTCCCCATCACACGAGGAGTACAAATTTTGAAGAGAACCCCCTCCTTCCATGGTTGTCGCAGAATCACTGACCCTGGCGGTGCTAGGGAAGAGGATGTCAAGACCTGAGGAGAGATCTTGAAGATTGGATCATGATCAAAGTGATGTGTAGATGTTTTGATAGGACCAGAAAGGTCGTTCTTCAAGCCATAGCGCATGAGCACCCATGGTTTGTCAGAGAACCTACCTGCAACAGTGCTCTATTTTATAGAGTAAACAAAGGCACTACGATAGCCATGTTTGTGCCCAGGTCTACGGATCCTAAAGTAAACAAATCACCCAATTGACCCGCCTAACGAACAAGGTAAATAATGTTGTTCATTTTCTAAGAATATGCTCCTAACCTGCATAAATCATGAAAATTAGTTACATTCTCAGAAAAATACAAATCATATATCCATTTTATTCATAAAACTGTAAACTACATAATAGAATCATCAAATATGACTTTTGATGAACAATGTGATGATATATATGTAGAAGAAGTAAATGCATAGTTTATGTGTTTATAAGTAACAACTATGGTTAGTTGATCACCAAATCTTGGTGTTATTTTAAAAGGTGTAGTATGAAAAAATATCAAGGATTGTGATCTATATTTACGACATCATTACCTTGGTTTAAGGTTGATGTGGTGGAATAGGTAATATATGAGGTCTCATATGTATATTTACTATAAATGGAATTGGTTGAGCGTAAATGCTTAGAAAATTTAGTAGATACCTTGTATATGTATTATTGTCTATCTTGGATGATCTAAGATGCATATTTGTACACACCTTGAGAACCCTAACTAGGGCTAGGAGTGTATGTATGGATTTATAGATATGAATGAAATGTTCATGACATTTTCAGGAACTAGGGTTTTTGAATTAAACATACAAGAATTGGTTATGGGTTGTTGGAAAAAAGGTAAGTGGTTCATGCCCATGAGTATTCATATTTATTAAACTTAGCATATTTTCATGAGACTTCATACTTTATGTGATCCATTGTTCTATGATTTTATGTTAAGATATGCAAGTAAAATGTTCATACATTCATGGGTATGTCCTTACATGTGCCTTATATCTCGAGAAGAGACATGTTATTAAGATTTATAAGAATGATAGAGACTCATGAACCAGATTCATGAGAAAACTAAAGGATCATGTTTCTATAAGAACTATTAGTAATGATTCATGGTGATGAATAATACTACAAGCTAAGATATGCAACCAAGATAGTCATATATGATAATGTGGGATAAGGATGTATTAAGATTTCAAGTAGAAATATGCTATTAAGATTTCTTAGATAGATTAATATTTAAGAATTAAGTATTATTTAGATTTTTAGAATGATTAAGATCTAAGAATTAAGTACATGATAAGATTATAAGAGTAGAATGCATTAAGTTATGATTAAGTTTGCAAGATAAGATTTTATAAGATTCATGTTGTAAGATTTAAGAGTTAAGCTCACATGAATGCATTAAGATCCATGTTAAGATAAGACTTCATGAGACTTTCAAGAGGTTGAGTTATCATGTCAAAAATCATACCTTAGATATTTACAACTTAAGTTACTTTTATATACTTAGTATTCCTATATTTAGTTCAGATTATTTTTCCTAGGCCTTTAGACTTACATGTCATAAATTTGATAATAGAATTTAATTAAGTCACTCCATCAAACAAGAGTTTCAAATTAAGATTTATCTAGATAATAAGAATATCAAATTTTGATTACAACTTAGATTACTCAATATGTGGGCAGCCAGATATTTGATTAAGATACATAATAAGGGTTTTAGAACCAGTCTTAGTTTTGTAATTGAGATTATTCATATTCAGATGTAGATTCAGATTCAGAGTTCAGTAAGTGTTCAGTACCCAGTAATCAGTTTCAGATAAGTCCAAATTCAAAATTTAATAAGCTTAGACTTAAGATAATTAATTCAGATCATTCACATAATATATTATATGATAAGTCCTCATTCAGAGAGTCCTGAGACGATTCAGAAGCATCTGTTGCCAACTCAGAGGAGTGTTTACTCCATTTCAGAGGGAACATTGTGCCAATAGTAGAGGACATTTCGATGTCAATAGAGGAGGACTTATTGTATAATGGTGGCCACGATTAGATAAAAATCGTAAATAAAATATGCCTTAGTTCAAAGAATGTACATAATCTCATTTATAAGTATAATGAAAGAGATTAAGATAAGAGATATATGACTCAGGCCCTTGTGCAAGTCATGTGGTCCAGGCACCAGTGTGCATGCCAATTCAAAGACATAACCTAGGCCCAGAGCGCAGGTTATGTGACCCAGGCACCTTAGTGCCCTTCTAAGACCCAGAACCAGAGTACATGTCTCTAGAGAAAGATAAGTAAAGAGATAAGAACTAAGTTAAAGTAAGAAGAGATATTTATGTTTTAGATTTGTAAAGTTTTTAATGTTAGTTCTCAATATATAATGTTTAATAATATTTTACAGTATCTTATTTCATCAAGTAATGTATATGTTAGAATACTCTTTCCACTTACGCTAACAATCATTTTCCCAATGCATGGCTGGGGACGAGATGTCCGCGGGTGAGAGCAAGAGTAGAGTAGATTCTAGAGAATCAAGCACAAGGATAGAACATGACCCAGTCTGGTAGGGTGCCAACTATAAGATGATCCTCAGGTTTATAGACTCATCTATATGTATTAATGTTTATAACTTTAAAGTAGAGACTCAAGATGTTTAGTGAGTTTTCCATGTAATAAAATGTATGTTCCTTTTGTAAGAACAATCATGAGAATGTTTTAATATTTTTAGTTTGTGTGATTGATTATATTGTTGTTATGAATGCCAATTTTATGTAATGCCCCCTTGAGTGCATGAGTTATGGATAACTCAGTGTCACTTCGGCTATGTACATGTGTGTACTTAGGGAGGGTGATACAATATGGTATCATAGAAACATTATAGTTGGTCACCATATAAATTCTCATGTTTATACTTAAGATCACCCTATAAGAAGCTAAGAGAGGGTAGTGTACATATTCAGAAAGATAAGTAGTAGCCCTAAGCATAGAAGAAGGAAGTGATGGATATTAGAAACTGAAGTAGAGCTCTAGATAGGAGACACAAGGTTGAATAATGATTAAGATTATGTGCCTAGATGTTTTAGACTTTTATGTTAACATTATAGTTGTATATAGCATTCTCTCTCTTTTTCTTGCAAGTTTGTGGTATGGGACATAGGCTTATGGGGTTTTGCAGAGAGAATGTTATGTGCAAAATCATGCTTGTCTTGTCCTTTCAAGTGTATGTGGCATGGGACATGTGCACGAGAGAGGTGTGAAGATAAGTGTGATAAGACATGTCACCTATGAATATATGAACAGTTGACATGTATCCAAAGGCGACAATAGAAACTAGAGTTGACATCAAAAGTTTGAGACATACAGTCACCTAAACCTAATCAGACACATAGTAAGACCAAGGATGTGTAATGATTTGATAAGTGAGTGGGTCACACACAATGAGTATAATTTTAGTGTTTAGGGTTTATATTATCCGTGTATGTATTTATGATTACTCAATCAAAGTGCAATTATTCTATTGCTTAGTTTATGCTCATGAAAATCATGCACATGCTATGTTAATATAGTCCTCTCGATCATTTTATGTGAGCCTTAACCGGCCTGATGTGAGCCTTAACCGGCCTTATGATCACTAAGGGTGCATTCAAGAGAGTGGCTATATTAACTAAAAAAAAAACAGTCTAATATGAAACCATGTCAAGTTAATTAAGTTTTCATGTAATTGTGTCTACCATGAGTAGGTCATATCTTAATTATGATAATGAGACTTTAAGATAATATTAGAGAGTTATCATATATAGAATATGTCAAACCCTAAGGCGGGTCGAATAATTGAATTTCGAGGAAGAAATTCCTATAAGGTGGGTAGAATTATAACATCCTAATTTTGAGTAAAATAATATTTTGGTCTTAATAAATCTTGGAATTCAATGAAATAAACCCAAATCTTCAAATGTAGGAATATATGCTTTAATTGAACCCTAAGGTGACAATATGATCTAATTATAATGTTGAAACCATGTTCTACTAATTCAGAGATAATTGTAGATCATCAATCCATTTGTAATTCAATTTCATCAAATATGAGCCCCTACTTCTTTTAGATAATATTGGATGATTGAGTATGTATTTAACTTAAAAAGGTAATAATGAGCTATTGTGACTCTTAAAACTAAAATATAACTAGATTTTCGGATTTCTTGCACTCAATTTAAGTAACGTGAAAAGTCTGGTCTCATATAGATGACCCTTGAGTCCTCTGTTGTACATTGTAGTCAGTTTTTGAAAAATTCTTGGCAATGCATAAGAAATGAGCATGAGGAATTGAACTGGGTCTCATGGATGTAGAATACTGAATAAATAAAAAAAAACTTTAGTATCATTTCTTAGAATTTATAGGTGAATAATATACTAACTTTGGACAATATGCAAAGAGGGGGTTTCATACTATTTATATTTGTTTGGTTTTCCAAACACAATAGTGGGGATACATATGGCCATATATTTTTAGATTGTACTTTTCCTAAAGGGTTTTGGTCTGAAGCTATTGTTGTTGTTAAGTTGTTGATTTTCTTTTAGACATATAGTTCTTTGTAGTTTACGTATTAACATATTGCACTGGCTCAAAATTACAGTCTTAAACGCAATAGAGTCAATTTGAGGACTCTTCTTGCTATACATTGTAGCCATTTTTTGTTTCTTATTAAAACCTTATGAAGATTGGGATCCCTAACATGGTCTACAAAAATACTAGAATGATTTCATCTACCTTCTTACAAACCCATAGTTTATGGATTTGAACTCTTTAATTGATTCAAGAAAACTAATATTCCAAATTTTGGATTCTTACATCAGACCATTGATTGAAGTTCACATCTTGGATACTTTTTTGATTCATCTAAAGCTACAAATATCTCAATATGTTCCATATACAACTCATCAAGTAGAGTCCCACTATTAAATGAAACTGTGACACCCATGTGATGAATGTCATAGGCATGTGGCTACAATGTGAAACACAATCCATATGGACCAGTACATGGAAATTGTTGAGAAAGTTTCATTGTAGTAAACACATTAAACTTGTTAGATATATTTTAAAACAATCCCCTTTTCAAATCTAGACATATCCTTCCATGTTAGTTTTCTTCTTGGAGACCCAATTGCACCCATTGGTATCTACCCTTTTAGGTGGATCCACCATAGCCCATAGCTTGTCAGGATACATTATTCCATTTCAACTTTCATGGACCAAGTCACTTAGTATATTATTGTTCATCAATACCTCACTTTAGGTGGTTGACTCATCTCAGTTCATGACCATACATGCCCCTAGTTGAGACATAAGGAATCCAAACTCTTTATCACAAGGCTTGTTTGATTGGATCTATGAGGTCCTTATGTTTCTTGATGGGTCAATAATCTCCTCATATTCCTATTCAAGATAAAATTATTCGATCTATATGCACACCATGGATTCCTATAAGGAATACAAACTCTTTTTCACCAAGCGAGTCTGACTAGATCTAGGAGGTCCTTGTGTTTGTTGATGGGGCAATCATCTCCTCATCTTACTCTTCAATCTAGAATAATATGAGTAATATCTACACCATGGGTTCATCCTAAGTTAAATTACTTCTCTACAATTAGAAAAAAACACTTTTCTTAGGAATAAGATATAATTTTGGTATATTTCAGTTTCCTTAGAATACCCGACAAAGTATCACTTATTAATAGAGTCTCCTAACTTCTTAGAAAGAACACTTCACAACTCCAAACTTCATAAAAGACATATTGGGATGCCTCTCGATCCATATCTCACAACATCCTTTTCAACTTATTTAAAAGGACTAAAATAGTGTAAATACAAAAGTTTCACGATCATATTCCCAGATCGAATCAAGAGCTTCCACTTGATTAATCATGGTTCATATCATTTATAATGAATTTGATTTCTAAAACACCATTAGAAAGTTGTTTCCCATGTGTAGTCAACTATATTATGATACCACACACCCTTAGATGATCCTTGAACACATTCAAATAATCTTCACATATATCATATCGAAGTACCTTAATATTCTTGCCAAGTTGGTTTTGTACTTCACTCTTAAATTATTTGAATTTCTTAATGTATTCTAACATGTTTCTTATAACAGACGTTATATATATGTGTGTGTATATATACATATTCATATATCACTGAATTCATTCATAAATGTAATGGAATAGATATGCCTACCTCCATCGATTGAACTAAGTGGGAAACATACACCAATAGGCATGGGATCTACTAGCCTAATGCAATCTTACTAGTCCTAGTGAAAAGTGCCTTCAAAATCTTGCCAAACAAAGAGGAATTTCATGTCTTAAATAATTAAAAGTTCAATGAGTCTATGTGTCCATCATTATGGAGTCTAAAACACCCTTATAATTTATATGGTCCACATTGCAATACGAAAGGTATGTCAAGTTTGGGTCATGCTTCACAATCCATTTGGAATTTAATTATAAACATGTATACTAAGATGTGAGAAGTATAAACCACAAGGAATCCTTGACACAACCATAAATTTATTATTATAGAAAAACATAAGAAAATCCATTTTATACCAAGAAATAGTTGTTTCTTGTGTAAAAAACAAAATTTCTAGTAGTAAAAAGTGCAAGGTAGAGATGATCTATTTATGTAATTCTTTTGAGGGTAAAGATAGTTTGTGTCTACAATCACACTGACAACTTTTTCCCCGTCAGTGACTCATAGTTCTACAAATCCCTTATTTAGGAGTATACCTATATTATGTCATATAAATTAGGACAAACGTTATATCCATATCCAATATCCTATTTATAAGATGAATGAGTAGATGAATTTATCTCAATAATGTTAATACACGAGTTGGTAATCTCTAATCTGTTACTTTTGAAGTTTTTAAGGGAAAAGTGGGAAATTTCACTTCCAATGGTTAAGGTGGGATCATATGGTCTATAATCAAGAGGGATGAGGGGTATATTGACCTCTTAAAACTTTAGAAAAACTAGTTGGAGCTTCAAATTATACCACAATATAAACAAAACAAGAAAGAGAGAGACTAAACAAGAATAAATAAACATAAAGTTCTATACTAATTCTAGATTGAAATTTTGAGGATCCCATACCTAGATAGGTTCTCCTATAGGATCTCATAACCACTGGGGTATCACCATGTTTTAAATTTAGTAGGATCATACATCAAGTAATTTTATCTTTTCATATAATTATTTAGCCTCCTTTTTCTAGGCAAGGATCCAATAACCTATCAAAGGGTCAACCTACCATTACCTAGGTCTACTTTCCTACACAATCATTCACCAAGGAAGTAATTCAATCAACTTCGAGATAAATAAAATGGGAGAGGAAATTTGAGAGCCTCACAAGATGATGATTTAGATCAACTCCCTTATGAAGCATTCATCATTACTCGATTGAAGTAAGAAAGTGTAAGACAAAGGAGGGATTTGAGTACTCTTTGAGTTAGTCTCTTACTCTAGAGGATCTCAAATGTATCTATGCTATTTGATGGCATTTACTATCTAATAAAGGCAATTACAATGAAATGAAGCCATATCTAGGAGAGTAGGTAAAAGCCTAACATATCTCATTACACTTTATCTCTTATAAAGTGACTATTTAGGTACTTCTATAAAGTGACCCTAATAGATTATTATGCTAGAGAATTTATTCCCAAAGTGAACTATTGAGCATCCATTATGTTTGATTTAAGCACAATGGATTGGAATTTTCTTGAGGAATTTACCCAATAATATATGCTATTGGAAATACCAATTGTTATCGAGTACAATTTTCTTTGGGAGTGTCAAATGATGACACAACTTGATGATGATTTAATTGACTTGGTCACCTGGACATTTCACAAGGATTTCATGACACTTATATATACCATTAAAAGTGAATTTCTGCATAAGATCACTTTGTTGGTTGGGATTTAAAGAATGAAATTAATCCAATGACATTACATAGAAACCAAAAATTTGACTTTTCCACTAATATATATGTGAATAAAACCAAGTGTCTGATTCAAAGTTGGATCTACGAATATGTGAGTGCATTTTCCTTATTATCATCATAACTAGTTACCAATTGAGATTATTGCAATGAATTACGCACAATGAATGAATTATGACAAAGATCAAAATGATTCTTCAACATTCTTCAATCCAAATGATCTTTTTCTTTGCCTTATTGAATTACAAAATTAGGGTTCATGTAGATATTGTACATACATTATGAAACATCTTAAATAAATTCATTATACATCATAACGTGGAGTCGTTATGTCATCACCAAAATATGTATTTAGATAAACATAGCCTTGAGGTCAACATTCTCCACCTTTTTGAAATGACAACCATTTTTATTGAGTGAGAAAAAATAATGACATTGCTCTTACAAAATTGAATGCACAGAATATCCCACATGCCAAACATCAAAACAAAGTTTCGCAAGGGGGTGACCATTAATATTTTAGGTATGTTTTATGTATCGTAAGTATAGAAGTAGAAAAACAATCTAATTATTACAAACTTCTCAATTTCAACATGGTTCTACACATAAGAGTTGATACGTGGAATGGAAAAATATAAGCATTACTAGTTGTCGAAGAATAATAATTGGACATCTCAATTCGATCTCCAAAAGCTCAGCTACTCCTTTGCAGGTTTTAGAGAAGTTGGGTCAACTCTTCCAAAGTTCGGTCCACCTAAAGGGTTGGAATTAAAACCCCATAAAATGAATAAATAATAGAAAACATAAGCAAAAGCTAGTATGCACATGTTAGTTGGGAAATATCAAATAGAACAAAATGAAAAACAAAGTTAAGTTAATAAGGCTCCCATCAAAGAAAGGATGAATAAGATCACCATTGTAGAACCATCCCATATAAAATAGACATACAAAGGGTAAGAAGCATTGACTTATCCATAACTCATTTATTTAAGGGATAATTACATAAACTCCATTCATCACAACCATGTAATAAATCCCCACGAACTTAAATAATACCAATTCTCATATAAGTTCTTACAAACGGAACATAGAAGAAATAATATACAAGAATTGATAACACTAGGGAAATCTAATTCCATCATCATGAGACTTTTTTTTTGGTCGGCCAAAACTCTATTTCTATTATATGAAACCACAAACTCCAGGTACAAAGGAACGCACCCCCTAATCCTCTAAAAGGATTACCAAAGAAAACACAAATAAAACAACCCAAAGTCTTACACAGAAGACCTCAAACAGAAAGAAAAGACCAAACAAAAAATACACCAAAGCCTACATACAAACAGAAGACTGGCCTGCCAGCAGCCATCTCAGATGAGGAGCTCCACTATCATTATGCATACCCACAAAATGTGCAGACTCAGCTTTGATGGGCAGATGACTGTCAGCTGACATCTGTACTAGGGCATATGAATGTATTCAGATATTGGCAAGTCTAACCATCATCAACAACCACATTAACTGATCACTGGAACTATCTCCTGTCATTAGCCTGTTAAGTAACGCACATCTTCAAAACTTGAATCATCATGAGACTTAATCATGAAATAATAGACATTATTGGATTTGAATGGATTACACTAAGGATCATATAATAGATGTCCCCACAACATATGAAGTCATTCTTCGTCTCTGTACTGAAGTCTCCTGACTATACTTCTAATCATACCTATAGACACCTCGTTCATGTTCATGTGTTGTAAAAACACACATTCGTAAGTGGCATGAGTATTCTAAGCTTATATGGTATTGAAATAGTAAAAGACTATATATATTCTCACTATACATGTATAACTAATAGAAAATCTTGATGATAAAAATCTAGTATTTCTTTACCATTAGTTTTCATCTTTTTTATTGGTGACTTTTACACTGGTTCCTGGCTTCATTACCTATACTATGGTACTTGGGTCATATGTATGGGTTGGCCTACACTTGGGTTCTTGGGCCTCATGATCAACACTTTTTTTCCCAGGTCATGTCTCTTGAGTTGACATGCATTTGGGATGTTCGGGTCTAACTCCATGATCTGATGACATAATAAAACTTGTTTTAGCACACATCATAATAAATAAGTCTTATTAGAATCTTAACTTGTAATATATAACATGAGCTAAATACACTACTTTATCTGAAATATTAAATATAAGATTAGGTACAACATGAACATGTTGTTGAAGTGTATGAATCATGTAACTAAAAATAATTAATATTAAATACTGATGGGCATGAACCAATTACCTAAACTACTAGGAAGATATCATAAGAGGTTTTATGGCCTTACCCTCTTATCTTTAAAATAAAGATTAGGATCTTAATACCTATTTGCCTTTGATATGTATTTTAGTAAAAACCAAATCAGAACTCTGTATTTCTCTCGATTCCATTGGTCTCAAAAATGCAATAAAAATCCATATAAGGTTTGATTCTACTTGAACCTAGTTTAATTTCTATGATATATTAAAGGTGATATTTGAATCAGTCAATTAGAATAATGATAAATCCCATAAAACAATTTCTAAAATCTCATCCAAAGAAATGTGTAAAGACCGATTCATTCCTCTCTTAATTTTCCAACCATGGGGGTGGTGTGGACAACTATAATAAAATCTCAACTTAAACTAGACATAATTAATCATCAAAGGTAAAATGATAAAACCCAAATACCCTAGTATGCATGACACATACATTAGGATAGCGGGGAAAGAGGAGTAATTATCGTGCCTGACATCTTCTTCTTTGGCCATGTCATGATCAATTTCTCTACTAGAGCTCTAAACTCTGACCTGAACATGTTTCTTCCCTACTACTCAAACAACCAAGAACTCCTAATTAGTTCTCCACCCTTATTTAAAATTAGAGAGCCCTAGGTGTGGCATCACACTACCCCATGGATCGACTTCATTACCAATGCCATGGTAAGAGGGCAACAAAATAGCAACAAGGGTTGGAACAATGGGAACCAACATACATTTCCTAAAAATCCAACATGACCCCCATAACAACTCCAAGAGGACTCTGAATATTCGATAGGACAAACAAGAAAGTCTAACAATGACATAAATCCAACCATGTGACAACCTCCACAGTCAAAATAGAGAAGCTGGAACCAAATTGGGTTTCACTAAAATATTGGCCAACCATGCGGACTAAGGGAAGATTTAGCTTTTAAATCATTTTCTAAAGATAAACAAAGCAAGTTTGAGAAGAAATGCCACCATAATGGTCCAACATCCAACACTATGTCTACCTAGATGGATGGAATTTTGGATCCAAATCAATGCTAAAAAGAAGCACTCGAAACATCAAGAATAGAAAGAGGTCATGGTAAGTATGCTTACTGGATATTTGATTGGAAAAATATGGCTCGAGATACTACATCAAGCTCACTGTCATCGGAGAATAAGGTTGACACCACAATACTACCTCAGGGATCTTTGACTGAAATTCGTCACATAGGAAAATCTAGTCAAGTTTGAGGGTGCTTCGTAGACCAACTTCCACTACTAGTAAGACCATGGTACCCATATGAAACTCACGACTGGAGGTAGAAGAAAGGGGAAAGTGGCATTTCATGAAAGAGGAGAGTTAGGGTTCATGTTGGGGTTTCTTAGGAATAGATCAAAGCCTAAATTAAAGGAACTTCTCATACCCAGATCCATCGACAAAATTGTAAAATATCTACACTAGATTGAAGAGGCAGCTGTCAGATAAAAGTCAGAGGAGAATTATGACACATTGGAATCTGGATGAAATAATCAAATCACGTACAAATCCAACTGTCCCACATCAGTAGCCATGAAAAGGTATAATTAGCATTTATAATTGTTTCCCTATACCTTTTACAAATATTTTAACTAATTTATTAAGAGAATCAGACCATAATTTAAGAATATGCATATTTTGTCTAGATAATTATCATGTCTTGAATTCTCAATTTGAACATTGGAAACCCTGAAACTAATAAATTGGCTCCAACGTCCATACTTCCTAATAAATGATATGATATTCATTATTTTATAAAAATTGGCAGCAAAGCATAAATTTTCATTATACATAAGCCCTTTAAAATGAGATCAATCAAAATTATATATTTAAATATATACTCAAAACTATCCTTAATTAATTTTCCTCAATATTCCAAATTATATTCCATTATATATGTAAGACCCCTGACATTGCTTAAAATTTTGAACATGCTTGATCTTCATAATTATGTGTATAAAACCTAATTAAACCTTTTTAGGGGTTTTAATATCATGTGACAAGCTTACGTTTCAAGTTGGGTCCAGTTTGGACACTGTTTGAGCAAGTTATGCAATTTTGTGCATATTTTGGACTTGGACACTATTTGAGCAAGTTATGCAATTTTGTACACATTTTGGACTTGTTTGCAAATTACCCATATCTTGATTTTCCTTGCAATTTCTAACATACTAATGGTGCCTTATATGTTTTCTTATCTTGGTTTATCTTGTTGTGCCTTAGGGTACTTGGTTTCACCTTGGTTTGGTGGTGATGTCTCTTTAGGGTTAGCTAGGGTTTTGCTCTCATGGATGAGCTACCTTGAGAGGCCATCAATCGATGGTTCCCCCTGGATGGGTGACAACCTATGGACATCCCTAGGTGGGAAAGCCAATGGTGATCCCTATAGGGGTAGGTAGATGGTTCTCTCTCTTGAGGTCCCTTGGACCGGTGGTTTGCTTGGAAAGGGTGACCAATTGATGGTTTTCTACATAGTGACGTAGGGTTTCAAGATTCAATGGTCACCAAGTGATTAAACTATATTGTTGGAATGGGGATCCACATATTATGGTTTATCAAACTTCCACAACATACGGACCTGCTGCTTGCATGGACGTGACAGTTATAGGCCATGGACACATGTCAAACCTAGTAGGACACCTCAAGCTTCTCTTCTTCCTTATCCATAAGCTTTATATACCCTTCCTTTTGCACCCAAACGAACCCTTTGGATCCCTAACTCTTATTTTCTATCTAGATATTCGTCCTCCCCTTCTTACAATAGGAGAAGGTGCCAAATGTGGAAGAAGGTTGCTGACCTCCTTGTTTGAGCAGTTAAGGTTCAAATTTGCTCTCCTTTTGAGCTCGTAGAGCTTCCGTTGCTTGTTGCTAACCTAAGCAAGTAAGATCATCCTTCTCTCCATTGTTTATCTTGCTTTCCTACCTCCTTATTCCTTCTTCTAGGATGGTACCATGGAGTTTCATGGTAGAGCTTGCTCTAGAGCTTAAAGAACATATCATTTTTGCTTCCTTGGCCTAGGGTTTGCTTCCCTTATGGAGAAAGAGCTAGCTTTTCCTGAAAACTACTAGAGGGGGGGGTGAATAGAGTTTTATAGATAATTTAATAATTATTGAACTCAAACAACCACAATGAAAATATTGGACAAGGAGACACAAGGTTTAGAGTGGTTCCAACTATAGCAAATACTATAGCCGTCAATCCACTACCTGGTTGCTTACCCAACCGGGATTTGAAAAGAAATTTATTTTATTACCTCTCAAGGAATTTACATAAAATACAATCTCTTTTCCTAAACCCTTCAAGCAGCCTTCACCTAGAAGTAATCGCCAACCTTGAAGCAGCCTTCCCTTGAAGTAGATGCACCAACTCCCGTTGCACCAGCCTTCTGAAGTAGCTTCCCTTGCGATAGCCTTCTTGAAGTAGCTTGAAGTCCCCTTCTCCACCTGAGAAGTCAACCCTCTCCAATCCGCAGCCTCCAACCCTAGGATAGCAAGGAGAGTACAAAAGATAAAAAGGAACAAGAAAGAAAAAGGAAATTACAACTTATCCTTTAAGCCCAAGGCTTGATATGCCTAGATCAAGCATATAGATCTCCTAGCCAAGTGTGTGAACTTGTGATTGCTGTGGATAGGAAAATCTAGCCTATAGGACACGGAATTGAGCTAAGGAGAATGTAGACAAATGATCACAGTGCTCAAATTGCTTGCAATAGATTGCTCAAGTATGCTCAAGTGTATTCTCAAGTGTAACAAGTGAATTCTAGTGTCCTATGGCTTGTCCTATTTATAGGAATGGCCTAAGTATGCTTAAGGACGTTCTAGACAACTTCTAGGGGCTTCTAAGTGCTTAACTAGCCGTTAGGTACAAAGTTGTTGCTTTAACAATGGCTAATTAATTTATTCTGCAGTTGCTGTCAGAGACCATCTCGGTCGACAAATGGTCGACCGAGACACCTACTCGGTCGAACTTTTGTCGACCGACAGGCTCTCTGGAACAAGTGATTTGCAACGTCTTTCTTCAACTGCCAACTAACTTGTCTGTTGTGTCTAACGGCTACTTTGGATTTTTCTCGGTCGAGAAGATTGTCGACCGAGAGTGTCTCGGTCGAGGAGTTTGTCGACCGAGAATGATCATGTTTCAAGGTTTCAATTTAGGCACTAATTATATGTGTGAGTGTGCAAAGGTGATGCTATTTAAATGGGATGACATGTCTAACTATGGTGTTTGGCTAGGGAAAATCTAACGCTTGATTTACATGCAATTCTAAGTACTTGTACATTATATATTTGTACAAGTTTTTACAACAATGATTACATTGCATGAAAATATAAACAATTTAGCTTGTGGATTTTCCCTAGTTGCTTTGCCATCCATCTTAGTCCTGCACACTCAAGTAGCTCGTTATATTAATAAGAATGAAATGTTTGTCATAATAAAAAACAAAGGGATTTATAGATGTCCAATTAGCCAACAATCTCCCCCTTTTTGAAGATGACAAACATTTCCAAAATATAAATAAGGAAATATAAAACATATGAATTTCATACCTTTAGATTGCCTTATGTAGCTTTTCCTCTTGTTTATAAAATGTGTGCTTATTATTCCCAATGAATTATGGAACATGAAATCCAGTTCATTTGGGAATATAGCAACTTTCAATGTAAAGCCAAGAGTAAATTTATGAAACTCATTGATTGAGTTTTTCATAGATACTAAGTTATAGTTTTATTTATCTCTCCCCCTTTGTCATTTCAAAAAGATAACCGTTTTTAATAAAAACTCCCCCTTAATTAGATATCCCGTCAAATCTAATGAAAAAGATGTCCATTGAAAAGCCAAAAAAATAAGTAAACGTATTCGTTTTAAGAACCGCAGATCTCAAAGAAAACATCTTCCAAAGGAGTAATAAGCAGTTGCTTCCTAATGTTGTTGAATTGATCTAGTGGAAGCGGTTTTGTAAAAATATCAGCCAATTGATTTTCCGTATCAACATGATGAAGGGAAACATGATTCTTTGAGATGTGATCACTTAAGAAGTGATGACGGATTTCAATGTGTTTTGCCCGGCTGTGTAAAATAGGATTGTGTGCTAAGTTTATGGCGCTCGTGTTGTCACAAAAAATAGGTGTAGATGAAAGATTAAAACCATAATCGCTTAGTACCTGTTGCATATAAAGCACTTGAGCACAACAAGACCCGGCTGCCATATATTCAGCTTCAGTTGTAGATAGGGCAACCGTATTTTGTTTCTTGCTAAACCAAGATACTAAGGCTCTCCCTAATAAGAAACATCCACCACTAGTACTTTTGCGATCAAGTCGACAACCAGCATAATCCGCATCAGTATATGCTTTAAAATCCAGGGATTGTCCTTTTGGATACCATAAACCAAAACAAGTAGTACCAGCTAGATATCGAAGAATTCTTTTAACCGCTAGAAAATGAGATTGCATAGGTTGGGATTGAAATCGAGCACAAAGACCAACGGAAAACATAATGTCCGGTCGAGAAGCAGTTAAGTATAGCAAACTACCAATCATGGCTCTATATAAGGAATCATCAATAGGTTCCCCATTTTCATCCTTATCAATTTTGATAGAGGTAGCCATAGGAGTAGTAGCATGTTTGCATTGATCCATCCCAAAACGTTTTAAAAGTTCTTTAGTATATTTTTCTTGGCTTATGAAAATTCCTGCAGGTGTTTGCTTAATTTGAAAACCAAGAAAGAATGTTAGTTCACCCATGAGACTCATTTCAAATTCTTTTTGCATAATGTCACTGAATTGTGTGCATAATGAATCATTAGAAGCTCCAAAAATAATGTCATCAACATATATTTGCACAACTAGAAAATCAGATGCATATGTTTTGAAAAATAAAGTAGAATCTGAATTTCCAATAGAAAAACCATTATCAAAAAGATATGTCTTGAGCCGTTCATACCAATTCCTAGGTGCTTGTTTTAGACCATAAAGTGCCTTTTTAAGTTTATAAACATGGTTACCTTTTTCTGGTATTTCAAAGCCAGGTGGTTGAGCAACATAAACTTCTTCTTGTATGATGCCATTTAGAAATGCACTTTTGACATCCATTTGATATAGCTTAATGTTTTTATGGGCAGCAATAGCTAGTAACATCCTAATAGCTTCAAGTCTAGCTACGGGTGCATATGTTTCATCAAAATCTATTCCTTCTTGTTGATTATATCCTTGTGCTACTAACCGAGCTTTATTCCTAATGACTTCTCTTGCCTCATTGAGCTTGTTCCTAAATACCCATTTAGTTCCTATGATAGTTTTATCTTGTGGTTTAGGAACTAAATCCCATACATCATTTTTAGTGAATTGATTTAACTCCTCTTGCATGGCTATTATCCAGTAATCATCCTTAAGAGCTTCGGATATCTTCTTAGGTTCAATGATAGAAACAAAAGCCATGTTTGCAACATCTTTGAAGGATGACTGAGTTTTGACTTTATCATTTGGATCTCCAATAATTAGTTCTTGGGGATGATCCTTGATAAGCCTAGGTGTAGGTTGTGTTTCAACTTGGGGATCGGATATAGGAATTTTCTCACTATCATTGGAAATGGTTATATTTTCGAATTGATTAGTGAGATCAATGATATCTAGATTTTCATACTTCGATTCTTCATGAAAAGAAACATGAATGGATTCCTCAACTTTTCTAGAGATAGTGTTATATACTCTAAAGGCTTTGCTAGAAGTGGAATATCCCAAGAAGAATGCTTTGTGTGATTTAGAATCAAACTTGTCTCTATCATCTTTGGTATTTAAAAATGTAGCATGTGGAGCCAAAAGTATGAAAATAGTCAACTCTAGGTTTCTTAGAGTGTAATATTTCATATGGAGTTTTCTTCAAATGAGAGTGAACAGTTACTCTATTAAGCACATAACAAGCAGTGTTTACAGCTTCAGCCCAAAAGGTTTTAGGTGTGTTGTGTTCAAGCATCATGGTCCTAGCCATTTCCTGTAGAGATCGATTTTTCCGTTCAACTATACCATTTTGTTGTGGGGTACGTGGAGCAGAAAAATTATGAGTATACCCTTGAGATGTACAAAAGGTCTCAAATGTATGATTTTCAAATTCGCCACCATGATCACTTCTAATGGTACATATTTTATGTTGTAAAAGATTTTCAATCTTGGAACAAAATTGCATAAAGACATGAATAGTATCATCTTTAGTTGCAATAAAATGTACCCATGTATATCTACTATAATCATCAACAATTACAAAACAGTATCGTTTACCACCAATAGATTGTGTCCTCATTGGTCCAAATAAGTCCATATGAATTAATTCTAAGGATCTACTGGTGCTAAGTACATGTTTTGATTTAAAAGATGTTTTGGTTTGCTTTCCCATTGTGCAGGGTTCATAGTTTTCAACTTGATCAAAAGACAAAGCAGGTAATCCACGAACAAGATCATATTTCACTAACTTTTTAATAGCATGTGAACTAGCATGTCCTAGCTTTTTATGCCATAGTTGTAAGGTATTTTCATTTGCAAGCAAGCATTTACCTACTACTGATTTCATAGAGTTTGGTTTAAGGATATAAAGATTTCCAACTCTATTTCCTTCATAAACGACATTTGTAGTGTTTTCTATCAATAGTTTGCAGCAGGTTTTGTTAAATAACACATCATAACCACTATCACATAGTTGACTTACACTTATTAGATTATGATGCAATCCATCAACAAGTAGAACATTTTTAATTTCGAGATTTGTTCCAACATTACCTATTCCAATGATTTTGCCCTTACCATTGTCTCCAAAGGTGACCGTTCCACTTTTCTTTTCTTCAAAAGTTTGAAATGCGTCCTTGTTCCCGGTCATGTGTTTGGAGCAGCCACTGTCAACTACCCATTCCTGCATTAGAATGTAGATTTTGGTACCCATGTGATGGTCCGATATGGTTAGAAACCTTTTTAAGTGCTTATGTATATAAAAGTTCTGATACAGAAAACCAGTCGGTCGACAATTGTTCGACCGATATTTGTCTCGGTCGACAATTTGTCGATCGAGCAGGTTACTGTATCACAAGCAAAAACACAGAGAATTTTTCGGTTGACCAATTTTCGACCGAAATAGGTGCTGTAAAATTTTTATTTGTTAAAGACATTCAGTCGGTCGACAATACTTCGACCGACCCAGAGCTCGGTCGACAATACTTCGACCGACAGAATTTCTATTTCAGCAATGCAGAAAAATAATAACAATAAGCATATCACCTTTTGTTGAGATAAGACAATATAAATAGCAAAATTAAGCATTTGGTCATATCTCAACTACATTCCATTCTTCTAAGTTTGGGGTTTTGGGATCCAAACTAAGTCGGACTCCTTAGTCTTGTAGGGGCATGAAAAACAATAATGTCCAAGACGTAAGCAGAAATGACAAGTAATAGAGTCAATTTCATTTCTCTTTCTAGTCATTGTGTTCTTGGGTACAAACATAGTTTGGGTCTTTTTGGGTTGGTTTTTCTTTGGAACATATCCCAAACCTTTTCTTCCATTGAAAACATTACCAACTTTCAATATGTTATCAAGAATATCTTTTCTTATTAACTTATAAAGTTCTCTTTGCAATGTAGCAATGTCATTCATCTTCTTATGTATATCTTTTCTTGCTTGGTCTAAATCAGAAAATAATGAATCCTTTTCTTTTACAATATTATCATAGTCCGAATGGTTGCACAAGATAGGTTGAGTTTGATAATCTTGTAGTTTAGCTAGCAAATCAGTCTTTTCTTTTGATAGAAGATCAACATTGGTTTCTAAATTGAGTAGCTTTCTAGTGTAATCATCTAGAGATGTTTTTAAAGATACATTTTCAAGATCAATGTTGTTCTTTTCATAAGAAAGTTCATCTAATTTGGCAATGAGCTCATTATTTGATTTTATAGCCTTCTTTAGTTTCTTCTTGGCATCAACATACTTATCATGAGTTTCTTGTAAACTAGTAACTAACTCTTCTTTAGAAAGATCAACTAGGCTTACCTCTTGAGAGTCTTCATTTTCTTCTCTTGCCATTAGACATTCCACCTCTTCTCCGCTTTCACTGTCACTTGACTCATCCCAGGCAGCTTTATAGGCTTTTTCTCCTTTCTTCTTATGTGAGCTTTTCTTTCCCTTCTTTGCTTTGGGGCATTCATTTTTGAGATGCCATTTCTTCCCACATTCAAAGCACCTGGGAGTAGAGGAACTAGAAATTTTGTTAGATTTAAACCTTTTGTACTTCTTACCGTTGACGATTAAGGCTTCTTCTTCTTCTTCACTTGACTCCTCACTTTCTTGTGTGACAACTTTTGAGGCTTTGAGAGCCACATCCTTCTTCTTCCCACTTTGGTGTTCACGTTCTCTTCTTTCTTCCTCTTCTAGATCTGCTTCATGAGCTTCTAAATTACCAATGAGTTGTTCCATTTTGAGGCGAGTGAGGTCGTTTGCTTCTGTAATGGCTGTCACCTTTGGCTTGTACTTTGGAGGAAGTGATCGAAGAATTTTTGATACCTGATCTTCCTCAAGGACAGGTTTTCCTAAGGCACTTAAACCATTAACAATAGTAGAGAATTTTGAATACATTTCACTAATAGATTCATTTGGATCCATACGAAAATGTTCAAGCTTTGTTTTAAGCAGACTAATTTTGGAATTTTTGACTTGGGCTGTACCCTCATAAGTGATGGACAATCTATGCCAAATATCATATGCTGTATCACAATTTGATATTCTATTAAATTCTCCTACAGAAATAGAACAATATAAAATGCTTACAGCTTTTGCGTTCATTTGGGCCTGTTTTACCGTGTTTGCATCCCATTCCGCAAAGTCATTTTGAGGGAATTCATAAGGATTAGATACCATTCTCCATAGATCCCAGTTGACGCCTTGGAAGTAGAACTGCATCCTTCTCTTCCAGTATTGGTAGTTTGTTCCATCGAATGCCGGCGGCCTAGCAACAAGAGTCCCTTCAATGTTGAGGTTGTTGAGCATTCCATCACCCATTTCTTCAAGACCTTGTTAGGGTTCCTTGAAGCCTTGCTCTGATACCAATTGAAAACTACTAGAGGGGGGGTGAATAGAGTTTTATAGATAATTTAATAATTATTGAACTCAAACAACCACAATGAAAATATTGGACAAGGAGACACAAGGTTTAGAGTGGTTCCAACTATAGCAAATACTATAGCCGTCAATCCACTACCCGGTTGCTTACCCAACCAGGATTTGAAAAGAAATTTATTTTATTACCTCTCAAGGAATTTACATAAAATACAATCTCTTTTCCTAAACCCTTCAAGCAGCCTTCACCTAGAAGTAATCGCCAACCTTGAAGCAGCCTTCCCTTGAAGTAGATGCACCAACTCCCGTTGCACCAGCCTTCTGAAGTAGCTTCCCTTGCGATAGCCTTCTTGAAGTAGCTTGAAGTCCCCTTCTCCACCTGAGAAGTCAACCCTCTCCAATCCGCAGCCTCCAACCCTAGGATAGCAAGGAGAGTACAAAAGATAAAAAGGAACAAGAAAGAAAAAGGAAATTACAACTTATCCTTTAAGCCCAAGGCTTGATATGCCTAGATCAAGCATATAGATCTCCTAGCCAAGTGTGTGAACTTGTGATTGCTGTGGATAGGAGAATCTAGCCTATAGGACACGAAATTGAGCTAAGGAGAATGTAGACAAATGATCACAGTGCTCAAATTGCTTGCAATAGATTGCTCAAGTATGCTCAAGTGTATTCTCAAGTGTAACAAGTGAATTCTAGTGTCCTATGGCTTGTCCTATTTATAGGAATGGCCTAAGTATGCTTAAGGACGTTCTAGACAACTTCTAGGGGCTTCTAAGTGCTTAACTAGCCGTTAGGTACAAAGTTGTTGCTTTAACAACGGCTAATTAATTTATTCTGCAGTTGCTGTCAGAGACCATCTCGGTCGACAAATGGTCGACCGAGACACCTACTCGGTCGAACTTTTGTCGACCGACATGCTCTCTGGAACAAGTGATTTGCAACGTCTTTCTTCAACTGCCAACTAACTTGTCTGTTGTGTCTAACGACTACTTTGGATTTTTCTCGGTCGAGAAGATTGTCGACCGAGAGTGTCTCGGTCGAGGAGTTTGTCGACCGAGAATGATCCTGTTTCAAGGTTTCAATTTAGGCACTAATTATATGTGTGAGTGTGCAAAGGTGATGCTATTTAAATGGGATGACATGTCTAACTATGGTGTTTGGCTAGGGAAAATCTAACGCTTGATTTACATGCAATTCTAAGTACTTGTACATTATATATTTGTACAAGTTTTTACAACAATGATTACATTGCATGAAAATATAAACAATTTAGCTTGTGGATTTTCCCTAGTTGCTTTGCCATCCATCTTAGTCCTGCACACTCAAGTAGCTCGTTAGATTAATAAGAATGAAATGTTTGTCATAATAAAAAACAAAGGGATTTATAGATGTCCAATTAGCCAACATTTCCGAGTTCATAGCTAAAGCTAGGGTTTTCTTCCTCCTTTGCTCGAGCTACCTTACTTTTTGGAGCTTGTTCTTCTTCCTAGAGGAGAGTTCTATAACCTTCTTCACGTTTATTTCTTACTACTACCTTGTATGCTCATGTTCTAGCTTAAAATGAAGTTTTACATATAAAGACGATATCTTTGCCTAGGGTATAAGCTTTAGTGTTGTTCCTTGAGTAGTTTATAACCATGGATGAACCTAAAATCTAGTGCACGACCTTCTTGTGGTAAAGGAATCTTTAGACCTTGCCTACATGACAAATGATGGTTCTTGATACTTCTCAAACGATGGGCTGCACTTAGGGTTTTGAGTTGTTTTTGCACTTTGTGCATCACTCAATGGGTTGCTTTCTTGATAGAACCAATGGACTTGTTTCTTAGTGTTATTTTGCTTGTGTTTCTCATGCCAACCGGTGGTCTTACCTTAGGTACTATTTTTGTTCCTGTGGTGCGCAAGAATCAATGGTTGAACCAATGGCTTCATTGGGTCGATGGTTCAACCTATGGCTTCACTGGGTCGATGGTTCAACCAATGGCTTCACTGAGTTGATGTTTCAACAAATGGTTTCCCTGACTCAATGGTTCATCAACCAATGGTTGGACTGGGTCAATGGTTTATCAACCAATGGTTGTACTGGGTCAATGGTTCATCAACTAATGGTTAGAATACTTTCAAAGTTGATGGTATTTTCTAGATTTACAACCAATGATTTTGTCTAACCCACATCTGATGGTTTTGAGTAAGAGTTATGATCACATGGTTTGGTTTGATGCCTCAACGTCTGATGGTTTTTAGGTGAAGACCATGAAGCAGTGTTTTACTTTTGGTGGTGTAGACTGGATGGTTCAATGCTCTTAACTTTGTAGTCTTACCTTTGCCCTCGTATGAATATAATTGATAATCACCATGATGGGATGATATGAAACCCTAATGCAACATAGATTGTTACACATAATCGTAATTCAATTAAGGAATGGTGATTGATCATGATCAACCCTCTTGATTAATTTATATGATAATGGGATACTCTCTTAACATTGTTGAAACCCTAATATGGTGATATAGGAACATAATAGTTCCTTGCTATGTTTAACTTGCATGTCACATGTATGGTGATGGCTTATTGAGCCTTGTTGAAAGGCATGAAAAGATAATGGTTATCTTACATGGAATGACGTGATGGTCTTAATGACCCTTGGGCATGGTTGAGCCCTAATGGAGGTTTAATTTGCATGTCACATGTATGGTTACGACTTATTGAGCCTTATTAAAAGGCATGAAAAGATAATGGTAATCTTACATGGAATGATGTGATGGTCTCAATGACCCTTGGGCATGGTTCAGACCTAATGGATGTGTAATCATCATCATGATGTGATAAAGGTTGGAACCCTAGAACAATGTGATAAGGATTTGTATCATGTGGTAGTAGTATGATGACAACTGTGGTCTCATGAATGGCAGTGGAATAGTACCATGTGGTGATTGTGATCAAGAATTATACCTCATATGATTTATATCTTCAAGAGTTGTTATACTTATACACTTGTTAGAAATGAGTTAGGATTTGTATATCCACTTGTTTGATGCAGCCTTAATTCATCTAGTTGGAAATAATTAACCAAGTGAAACCCTAATCATGTAGTGCCCTGTGCCGTAGACCAATTTTAGTGTCAGAACTTGCTGGATGGTGAAATGGCTATTCCTAAGGGAAAACTTGGAGCACATATTGTTGAGTATGCATGGTGAAAGAGACCATGTGTGTCCTTGACATCCTTACAAGTTATGGAGGATGGGTGCAGTCATGCCTCAGATTGAGAGCGGTCGAGGCCATGTTCAAATAATTGTGACTAAGTACATTGTGGCTGTACCTCAGGTGGCATGGTTTTGCTTTGCATACCCCTGTGGCTAGTGTCGCGACCTGTACCAAGGGCGGACTAGGTATTATCAGCTTGACTATATGTCATTGTTGGTAGTTTTACTAATATGTCACTACATACAACCCGTACTGACCGAACATAGTTGAGATCTTACGATTTTTGGCTCTCCTAGATCTTGTGCAGAACTGATTCACAGTGGTCAGTTGGACTTTTGGAGGTATGAATCGAACTTCCTAGGGCATAATAAAAGATGTAATACAGTCGTGTAGTATATCTACTAGGGTTAAATGTGCTTCACATTTGATGTTAACCCTTGCCATGTCTCTTATAATACTTAGCTATGATATGATGCAATCAGAGAGGTTAACTGTTAGAAGAAATAGATTTATATATTTATATATTTTCTTTATATACTCTGATAATCATACTCATTTCTAAGCTTATTTACTTAACATGTTTGGTAAGAAAGAATTCTTTTGATTGTGAAACTGCTTACTATATGCTCAATCTGCTCACTTTGTTAATTGTTAAATAACCTATTGTAATCAACAATCATTGTAGAGAGTTATATCTCTCCTTGAGACATGGGTCTCACCTAGTGGGTGATGCACTAATATTTAGTCATTTTTACAAGCTTGTTTTCCCTTAATTTTGTGCACACATTTGTATTTTCTTGAGTTTTATGCACAAATTACTATGAGTAGCCTATTTTATTGAAATGCATCAAATTATGAATTTTTTTTATCAAATTTTAATAAGTTTTTATCAATCTGAGAAGCTAAGGCACTTTTGGTTGTGTTTCAGGTTCACAGAAGCCGCACAGACTTGGTACTACTGAGTCAACACTCGGTGGTACCGAGTTATCATCAGTAAGACAGTCAAAGCAACGCACAAACTCGGTACTACTGACACTCAACTCGGTAGTGCCGACTCACCATCAGTAGCTCTCCCAAAGAATTGTGAAAGACTCAGTACATTAGCACCAAAGTCGGTAGAACCGAGTTGACATCAGACACGCGAGGAGTCGAGCACCAAATTTTGAGTTGGTACTATCGACTCAACTTGATAGTACCAAGACTAGGTGCATTTCCAGAACCCTAAAGACTCGGTACTACTGAGTGTCATCTTGGTAGTACCGAGATTGTCCGCACAGACAAGATCTACAACAACGATCTAATCTGACGGTTGGTGTTATTTTGCAGGAAAAAGCCATGCTATAACTACGTGAAAGGACGATCAGACCTAATTATCACGCTGTAGTTGAGTGCTCGAGACCAGAGAGATAGAGGAGGAGAGAACGGGCCCAAAGGCCACATCCAGGATCAATTCCGACACTTTTGGTGGATCGTTGTGTAGCCAAGAGACAGCAGAACAACTGTGCTTGAAAGGGGATCATCCAGAGTAGCTTTTCTCTAGGGGTTAACATATTTCATTTGATGTTTCCCATGTTTTTCTTCTTCTCTATCATGTTTTTTACTACAAAAACCATGCGAGGCTAAACTATTTATTCCTTAGGACCCAGGAGTAGCCGGGTATGCACTATATATGAATTTTATGCTTTAATATAGATTCTTTTCTTAATATCTGAATATGAATATATGAGAATTGCTTTATCTATTTGTGCTTGATCACCATAAATAGAGTCTCAAATCCTTAATAGATACTGAAAAGGGGATTAAGGGTTAGAAATACATAGGTTCACCCGTTTATCAGCGTCCCTTGTGAAAGTTGGGGCATAAACGGGAGGAAATTACCTAGAGTAAAACCAACTGCACCTAACTAATGAATCAATTGCTATGAGAATGGGATTGACTTTAGTTTAGGCAGGGAAATTATGCTGCGAAAGCGGGTAATTTCTAGCTACATGCTCTTTATTCATATATAGGAGGGAATTTATATAATTATATTAATAATAGGAGGATATATACAGTGCTACCCGCGGTGAAACTGTATTCTAAGGAATCCTCTGGACACCGTTTCCCTAAGTTCGACAACTCAGGCCTCTTTTGGCCTATATTACAAGACACATACACTTGCGTTTTACACGCACAGTAAAGTCGTGTCAAGTTTTTGGCACCGTTTCCAGGGAAACGATAATAGTCCAACACCACGAGTGTTGTGGTCGGCCACTCTAGGCCACCATTTATTTTCAGTTATTTTTTTATTTTTATTTGAGCTTAATATTAGATATTAATTTTTAATCTTTACTATCTTTGGTGCTTACGCCCATTTTTACCTTTTTCAAGTATTAGTGCATGGTGCAGACACAAAGTACAGACTATGGGGAATCAACTCCAAGTAGTTCTGTAGCAGCTGCAACATTAAAGGACAAAGCACACGAGTACAACAAGTCAGCCATTCTAGAATATCCTCCAGTTGATACACCATTACCACCTGAACAACTAGAAATGGCTGAGGAGAAGACGACATGGGAGAAGATCAAGGCATCATCTTCGATGGCACAACTTGGTCCTATGAAAAAGTAGGCAGTTGATGTCGGCAGTTTCAAAATTGACCCAGGGCTGGTAGCCCTGGTCAAGTCATAGGCATTTTACGGACACAGTCTCAAAGACCCGATGGCCCACATAAGCAACTTTATGGAAAGTTGTGATATGCTCAAGTTTGATAGGGTCCTGACAACAATGATATACTTGAAACTATTTTCTTCATCTTTGGAAGAAAAGGCGAAGTCGTGGTTCTACAACTTGAAGCCAGAATCTATCGGGACATGGGATGAGATGATTGATAGTTTATTTGAGCATTACTTTCCACCGTAGAAGACCAATGAGTTAGTCAGAAAAACAATTTCAAACAACAAGCTGAAGCGTCATACTCAGAGGCTTGGGAGCGATTTCAACATATGCTGTGGAAAGTCCCACATCATGGGATTGAGTTAGAAGACCAGGAAAAAATCTTCTATTATGGCTTCATCAAGGAGAGCGTACCACACTGGACAGTGCAGGCAAGGGTTTCGTCCTCAAAAATAAACCCTCAAAGTGTCATGAGATACTATAGAACATGTCCAAGAATCAATCCTGGAGAGAAGAAAGAGAATGCCCAGAGACAATCAAGAGTGTGGGAGAGTCTAAGGTAATAAACACTCTTAATGAAAAGCTAGATCTGATTGCCAAAAAGCTATGTCATAAGGACGGGAACTCCTCAGATGAGGAGGAAGGACCAGTCAAATATATGCGTCAACAGGGGTACAGGAACAATGAGTACTCCTAGAGAAAGGACCTAAAAACAACTTCCAACAGGATCCCAGCCAGGCAAGGCAGCAAGGAAATGCACAACAACAGAACAAGGGCCTTGAAGATGAAAACATGCAAGACCTTCTAAAGAAACTGGTGAAATAGAATGACATGTAATCAACCAGCAGCAGAGAGAGCTACATAATCACATGGCTCAATTTCGCAATCTAGAGACTCAGATTTCACAAATTGCAGTAGAGGTGGCAGCGATAAAGAACAACGGTAAACATGGTTTCCCATGTAACACAGATGCTCCGTATGGGAACCAACAAGTGAAGGCCATACTATTGAGAAGTGGGACAAAAGTGCTCAGTGGAGGCAATCAAGGCCAACCCAAGACATCTCAGATAAAAGATGCAAGCAATAGTGAGGAGCCAGTTGGGGTGAAAAAAATGGCAGATTTAGAACAACCTAAAGACGGAGGAACAGTCGAGACAGAGCAACCAGTAGTGACAGGGACAAGGCCAAAACCTTATCTCCCACCTCATCAAAGGTCACAGGCAATACCAGTTCCCTTCCCTAATAGTGTGAAATCTAGAAAGGCGGATCAATAGTTCAAGAAATTCCTGGATACTTTCAGAAAATTATTCGTCAACATTCCATTGATTGACGCCATTGAACAAATACCATCCTATGGTAAATTTTTGGAGGACATCATCAATAAGAAGCGGCAAATATTTGATACTAGCGTAGTAGTGCTAAAGGAGCATGTCAGTGCATTCATTCTGGGGACACTACCCCCAAAGCGACATGATCCAGGCTATTTCAATATCTCATGTTTCATAGGAAAGACCAAGTTCAGAGAGGCTCTGTGTGATTTAGGGGCAAGCATCAATCTGATTCCCTTGACCACATTCAAGAAATTGGGCCTCAAGGAATCCTGGAAGAGCAGCATGACAATCTAGTTAGCAGACAATTATGTGGTTAGGCCATATGGGATATGTGAAAATGTGCGGGTTAAAATAGACACGTTTGTATTTCCCGCTGACTTTGTAGTTATGGAAATGCAAGATGATCATGGCAATGAACTTTTATTGGGAAGACCTTTCCAAGCCACAAAAAACACGATTCTGGACATGGGAAGAGGAAGATTGACTTTGGGTATCCAAGATGACCAATTTGAAATCCAGATTCCTGAAGTTTCAAAGTCAAAAGAGAATGAAGCACAATGCAATACTCTGAAGCATATTGAGGGACCCATGTCCCTATTTCTTGGACGGCCATTTTTAGACATGGCACATGTCATGACCAAGGTGGATAAAGGCACACTAGTAGTAGATATCATGGAGAATACCAAAGTGGTACCCTTGGCGGAAGTTGTACGATATCCAAAGGAGGAAGAGGAAGTAAATTGTTCACCCATAGTTGAAGAGGTCACGGCTGATTCAGTTGTACAGGTGCATCCACAGTTGCCTCTGGAAGCATGTTTTATGAATGTAGTGAATGACTACCCACATAAGAACCCTTTGTAGGAGTGTGCCCTGTTACTCAAATCACTCCCTTGCTATTACACCAGACACTTTGAAGATTTGGGATCACCGCCGCCACCATTGGTCTCATCTTTGGTAAATCCCCTAGAGTTGGAGCTCAAGCCACTACCCCCACATCTAAAGTATGTGTTCTTAGCTATGGAGGAGAAGCTCTCGGTCATCATATCATCATCACTGAGCCATGACGAGGAGAGGCAACTAATTGGCGTGTTAAAGAACCACCGGCCCGCATTCGGGTGGTCCGTGGTTGACATCAAGGGCATCTCTCCTAGCTTAGGCCAACACAAAATATGATTGGAGAAAGGAGCCAAAGTGGTAGTTCAACCACAGTGGTGACTTAACCAAATTATGATGGAGGTGGTAAAGAAGGAGGTCATGAAGTTGATGTTAGAAGGTATATTTTATGCAATATCCGATTCTACATGGGCAAGTCCGACTCAAGTTGTACCTAAGAAAGGGGGGATAACTGTGACAACTAACTCTTCTAATGCATTAATACTGACTAGGTTAGTCACAGGGTGGCATGTTTGCATAGATTATCGCCGTATGAATGCTGCCACTATAATGGTTCATTTTCCTTTACCTTTCATTGATCAAATTTTCGAACGACTGACAAGTCATTCTCATTTTTGTTTTCTCGACGATTATTCTGGATATAACCAGATTTCTATAGAACCATTAGATCAGGAGAAGTCTAACTTCACATACCCCTATGGCATTTTTTCTTATCGAAGAATGTCGTTTGGGTTGTGTAATGCACCCACTACCTTTCAACGCTGTATGCTCGCCATTTTTTCTGACATGGTCAAAAGGTGTTTAGAAGTTTTCATGGATGATTTTTCAGTTTATGGGGAGTCTTTTAATGATTGTCTATATAACCTTGATAAAGTCCTACAGTGGTGTGAAGACACTCACTTGATTTTAAATTGGGAAAAATGTCACATGATGGTGAGTGAGGGGATTGTTTTGGGGCACAAGGTGTCCAATAGGGGAATGGAAGTAGATCCGGTCAAAATAGAGGTCATCTCCAAATGACCTCCACTGACATCGGTGAAGGGAGTGAGGATCTTTCTAGGTCATACCGGATTTTATCGCCGATTTATAAAAGATTTTTCAAAAATTGCAAAACCCCTCTCTGAATTATTAGAAAAGGACGTTGAGTTTTGTTTTGATGATAAATGTATGAAAGCTTTGAAGTCCTTAAAGAAAAATTAATTTCAGCTCCCATTGTTCAAGCTCCAGATTGGAGCATGCCTTTTGAGCTGACGTGTGACACATCAGATTATGTTGTAGGTGTCGTTTTAGGCCAGCGCCAAGACAAGGTCCCTACTAATATTTATTATGCATCAAAGACTTTAAATGATGCTCAAATGAATTACACCACCACTGGAAAAAAATGTTGGCTGTTGTTTTTGCTTTTAAAAAATTTAGACAATATTTGGTGGGGGCAAAGGTCACTGTTTGGTCTGACCATGTTGCCATTAAGTATCTTTTACAAAAGAAAGATGCTAAGCCTAGACTAATTAGGTGGATCCTACTTTTACAAGAATTCGACATTGAAATTAAAGATAAGGCAGGGAAAGAAAATGTTTTGGCAGATCATCTCTCTAGATTGGAGAGAGTGGATGAGAGGGATGTGGATATCCCTATTGTAGAGGAATTCCCAGACGAGCAACTTTTTTCTCTAAAGAAAACTGACCCGTGGTATGCCGAGATAGTAAATTACCTGGCATGTGGGATTTTACCTGAGGATTGGGGATACGAGAAGAAGAAGAAATTCTTCTATTCTTTGAGATATTATGTGTGGGATGAACCGATACTGCTTAGGTAGTGTAGGGATGGCATCCTGAGAAAGTGTGTGCCGAAGAGTGATTATGAGAGCATTCTGTCACATTGTCACTCACTCCCCACATGAGGACATCATGCTAGCTCAAGGACAACGACCAAGGTCTTAGAGAGTGATTTTTTTGGCCGACTTGGTTTAAATATGCATATAACTATGTTCGTTGTTGTGACACATGTCAACGTGCAGGAAATATCTCAAAAAGGCATGAAATGCCCTTGAATGTGTTTCAAGAGGTAGATGTGTTTGATATATGGGGAATAGACTTCATGGGCCGATTCGTGTCTTCAAATTCTAACTTATACATATTGCTTGCTGTAGATTATGTATCAAAATGGGTGGAAGCAATCCCAACCTGTACCAATGACACGCGTGTTGTATGCCATTTTGTGAAGGAGAACAATTTCTGTAGGTTCGGTGTACCCCGAGTGATCATCAGTGATGGAGAAACCCATTTTACAAATAGGAAGTTTGGGGCTTTATTGAGTAAATATGGGGTTAAGCACAAAGTGGGTACTCCATATTACCCACAGACCCAAGGATAGGTTGAGGTGTCTAATAGAGAAGTTAAGCACATCCTAGAAAGGACAGTCTCAAGTCTCAACCAATAGGATGAATTGGAGTATGCTTCTGAATGATGCTCTATGGGAATATAGGATAGCCTATAAATCATCAATAGGGACTACACCTTTTAGATTGGTTTATGGGCGTGCTTGTCATTTACCTGTAGAATTGGAACATAGAGCTCAGTGGGCTTTGAGAAGGTTAAACTATAATATAGATGAAGCAGGGAAGAAAAGATTATTTGAATTGAATTAGCTTGATGAGCTAAGGCTGGATGCCTATGAAAACGCCAAGCTCTATAAGGAGAGGACGAAGAAGGTCCATGTTAAAAACATCTTA
Source organism: Alisma plantago-aquatica (assembly GCA_963693085.1). Lineage (NCBI taxonomy): Eukaryota > Viridiplantae > Streptophyta > Magnoliopsida > Alismatales > Alismataceae > Alisma > Alisma plantago-aquatica. The sequence goes on from OY856414.1 coordinate 346,947,937, forward strand.
CATAGGGTGTCTACTCCGGGGCAAAAGGTTATACTTTTAAATTATAGACTTAAGTTGCACCCGAGTAAGTTAAGGTCTAGATGAAGTGGACCCTATGAGGTTTTAGAGGTCTTTCCCCATGGTGCTGTGAAGATTGGAGATGGAGCTGTGTCATTCCCTGTTAATGGCCAATGTTTGAAGCACTACTTTGGGGGTGATATTGAGAGAGGAGTAGAGGAAGTCAAGCTCGTAGAGCTTGATTAGAGGTTTGAGGTTTCTCCTGAGTCGAGCCTAAGACTTTAAACAAGGGTGCTTGTTGGGAGGCAACCCAACCTTTCTTTTGCTTTCTTTAGGTTGCATTTTTGATTTCATAAGTTTAGATTTCAATTTTTAATTAAAAAAAGGGTACCTTGATTCATTTTGTTTAAGTGTGCAGGAAAGAAATGTCAGTACTACCAATTTCTCACTCGATACTACCGAGTTTAGGTCAGACAGATGGATGCAAAAGATATAAAAAGTAAGCACTACCGAATGACCGCTTGGTACTACTGAACTAAGGTCAGAAACAAAGGGATGGAAATTCAACTATCTCGGTACTACCAAGAAATCACTCGGTACTATCGAGTCTCTGAAGATTTGTGAATGCTGAACTGATAAGGGTTCGATACCATCTACTTTCGAGTCGGTACTATCGGCTTCTAGATGCTTCCAAGTTTGGTACACCGAGCCATTTTTTCGAAACTATAGAGAAATATCAGCAACTCTGTACTACCGACTCGACTCGGTAGTACCAACATTCAATTTTCAGAAAAAGTGGGAAAGGTAATCCGACGGCCCAGATGACCAACATCGAGCGGTCGGTATTACCGATCCACACCACAATTCGGTACTACCGAGTAGTGTCAATAGTACCAACTCCAGGGCGATCCGTGCCTAAGTCATCATGCAATGTCATCCATTGATACTATCGAGTTCCGGATTCTTCTCAGAATCTCGGTACTACTGACTTAAGTCGGTAATACTGACTTTGGACGGTTGGTCGATCTGAGGCCTATATAAGGAGAATGGATTTTCAATTCTATTCACACCTTCAATCCACTCCTCAGAGAAGCTGCAAGCATTATTGCACTGAGCGCTGATGGTCTTCTTCAATCTCTCATTCTACCTTCCTCATCTTCTTAGCTCCACATGGCTCCTCGGAGGGGTGTTTCTTCATCGACTGAGCAGGGCGACATGGTCCCTCGACCAAACTGCCTACAACATGCACTAGTACAGGAAAGGTCTGTAGCGTCGATTTTTTAAGCCTGCAGCGTCACTTTATAACCGACGCCTAAGTGGTCGTCGCTATAGAATTTGCTCTATAGCGTCAGTTTATTTGACCAAATAAAACCGACCTTACAGAGTAAACACTGACGCAAAACACCGACCCAGGCGAGAAAAAAGGAGCCTGTAAGGTCGGTTATTCTAAAAAAAAGACCCTATAAACGATCTCGGTCGAGAAAATTTTCGGCCGAAATATTTTCAGTCGACAATTTTCTCGACCAATATTGTTTACAGGGTCAGTTTTTTTGGATTAACCTGTCCTAAAGATTGAATAACCACTTCAGTGTAATCCTCGATCGAGAAACTTTTCGACCAAAACTATTTTTGGTCGACAATTTTCTCGACCGAGAGAGTTTTACAGGGTCGGTTTTTTTGAAATAACCGACCCTAAGGATTGAATGACCACTTCAGTGTGATCCTCGGTCGAGAAAATTTTCGACGGAAATATTTTCGGTCGACAATTTTCTCGACCGAGAGTGTTTGACATGGTCAGTTTTTTTTGGAATAACCGATGCTAAAGATTGAATAAACACTTCAGTGTAATCCTCGGTCTAGACAATTGTCGACCGAAACTATTTTGGTCGACAATTTTCTCGACCGAAACTATTTTGGTCGACAATTTTCTCGACCGAAACTATTTCGGTCGACAATTTTCTCAACTGAGGATTACACTGAAGTGTTTATTCAATCTTTAGCATCGGTTATTCCAAAAAAAACCGACCCTGTAAAACTCTCTCGGTCGAGAAAATTGTCGACCGAAAATATTTCGGTCGAAAATTTTCTCGACCGATGATCACACTGAAGTGGTCATTTAATCTTTAGGGTCGGTTATTTAAAAAACCGACGCTAGAAGTTACGATTTTTTTAAAAAAATTCTGCAGAAAATGAAATAGAATAGAAGAACAAGAAGATTCATATATTCTGGGAGAGGGGAGCATTGATGCTCAACCGTCACCATTCAAAACCACACATTCATGACACAATGATTCATAATCACATAAAAATTTACAAAATGATAGATTGCAAGTCTGAGATGATATTAATCAGATACAAAAGTAAATATGAAAGGGTACTCAAACCACATACATAAATGGAGCTGACATATTTAATCAAATGCTATATTGACTTCATTTAGAAAAGAATCTGACCACTCTTCTCAGAATTCATTCAGTCCACAAGTGTGTAAGGCTGAGTTGTAAAGATCTATAACAGAAAATGCACATGCTAATATTTTATAAAATGACTACAATCACTTGTAAATTTATGATGTTATTCTTTATTACCTGACTTATAGTCTGAATGTCATGTGATGCTTGTTTGACAATAGCTTGCATATATTTCATTACATAGTAGCCACAAGCCCAGTCATTATTTTGCATAGGACACTACAAATAATGAATTATACTTAATGTTAGTAAACTACTATAAACAACAGTTGAGATAACACTATGAGAGTTGACATATTAGAATTGAAAATTAATACGTATAAGACTAAGTAGTTGTCAAAGTAGCTACCTTGACATTTTTCCAAGTCAATGTCTTTAATTTTGGTGGTATTTGTCCTCCAGCATCACGAAAAGCCTTTATACCCCTAAAAATTAAATAATAGTTGGTAAAATAGAAATTCTAAATAGAAATATCATGTTGAAGCATTGACTAAATTTATACTTACTCCATAGCTGGAAATTTCAGTTTGTGACTCCTTGTTGTTTTACCCATTGGGTCAAGATAATAAAGAGTCATCAATTTAGGGGCAATCACCACTAATTCCCAATGTCTAGCTCTGAGTAAGAATAAAACAAACATTAAAATAAATATAGAAATTCATTATTAAAATTATATTGAATAATAATACTTACTGCACGTTAAAAGGAATTAGGATAATTTCCTTCCCTTCACTAGCAAAATATTTGAATGCAGTAGAGAAGTACTCATTCACATCCTCAAAATTTGTCTCCACTTGACTAGTGATTGAAGGAACTAAGAATCCAACATTCCTTATATCGAAGTTTGTGATCTCAGTATATAAATGGCTGTAAAACATTTGTAATTATTTCCATATATATAACTAAGCGAAAAATGTGTATTGGAATTTGATATATATATATATATATATATATATATATATATATTGATAGATCCTTACCTTATCCATACTTCTATTACCAAAGTATTTAGCCAATCATACCGGAACAACTCTATAATATCATCAAGAAAAATAAAATTCTCAAAGTCCCTCCCAACTACATCTTCTGTTAAATTGACCAACATTTGTAATCCTGAGCTTTGGTTGGCTAAGTATCGACACAAACATTTACATTTGCTTCCCAATTCATCGAATGTAGCTTCGGGAATGAAAGATGGCTTGGGCATAGGAGGACGACTAGTAGAATTTTTACTTTTTGGTTTACAAACATGTTAATTAAATTACATACTTATATTACACGAGTTCATATATGCAGTCAAATATGAAAAATATGGTAGAAATAAGGTATACCTTATCATTGATAACTAAGTGTCTAGGCCAACCCACCATAGCACCCTCAGCTTCTTCAACTGTACTATATTCAGGATTAGGTATGGGTAGTGGTTTGTCCCCCATTCCGTCATACACAAGATGGATGGACACACGACAAATGTCATCAGTAATTTGTTGGCAATGCAATGTACCACCAAGGTTGTACACCTTGCCCTCTGCCACAACATTATATTCTGGAACCTCCACTGCAAGTTTACAGTTCATACCAACCTAGATTGAAATAATATAAGTTATATAAGAAACAGTAGAACATATACATGCTACAACTATATATATTATCATATATTTATCATACTAATAACACAACATATAGAACAAAAACTTATAGCAGATTATTGTGGTGGGTCATCAGGAGTGCTCCCATGACCTTCTACAACTGGAGCATGGGCTAGTACCTCATCACTTGAGAGACACGCAGTATGAATAGGTTGAGAAGGTTGAGTAGGCTGAAATGAAGACATTATTTCTTTTACTTTCTGTGCTACTAATGTTTCAACCATCTCTTGTGTAAGACCTCATGCACGACCTCTTTTAGATTGCGAAGGGCCAAAATAAGACTTGAATCCTATGCCAGCTCCTAATCCCCTAACACGGCCAGGATGCTCCTTCGTACCAAGAGCAACTACTAGTTCATCCATGTAGCCAGTTGGGATGAACTTTCCTTCCTTCCTTTGCTCATGGAGATCAATCTATTCATAGTTAATAAAAATATTAAATCACAATATCAATTAGATATAAATAAATCTAAGTTTGTGGGAGTTACTCTTTACTTAGTTGGGATAAACCTACCATCTTTTGTGCCACCTCCTTAGTTGCAGGGTTGACAATTTCACCTGCTCGATTCTTTCTAGCATCAATCCATGTCAAGTGTCGGGGTGGTCGCTCAACTTGAGTTGTACTAGATTCTTCTCCAGAAGAGGATTGCTTCTCTTGTAGTTGGCGGCGGAAGGCATAAACACCGGGCCCCAAGCGATGGTCATGCACATTTTTAGCCCGTCTTTCCTTTTGAGCCTGGTGAATAGCCTGATCATTTAAAATGAGGTACTGCAATTTAGACTTGGCAAACATGTATAAAAAGATTCACCTCCTTAATTGTATAAAATTAAATATTCATACAATACATCACAATCTTTATTACCTGAAACTCTTCCGATCTCCTAGCTGCAACAAATCTTTCCCACATCTCAGGATCTATAAAAATATATACATATGTAGCTTTCTTCTTTTGTTTAGGATTATTTATAAATTCCCTTACAAGATATGTCTTAAAACCCCTCCATCGTACACCACAACGTTGTAGCACTCTTTTCTTGTGATCTTTTTCATTTAGATGAAAAACACCCTATACATACAAAAGAAGCAATTAATAATGTTGTTTTGAAAAGGAATTAATTCCAAGCAAATTAAATTAGAATCAATAGATAAAAAACATAGTAAAATAATATCACTTCCACTCACAGATATATCTTTCCATATGAGGTCTTTTTGGGCATTAGGAACATCATGCCAATTTTCTATATCTATTGCCACCTTACTGCACGCGGTCGCCCCTATGTAATGCTTGAAAGCACTAGCATGTTCCCCAACAGGTGCTCCTGTCATATCAAACTGGACTGGCAATTTATCCCCTTTAGCCCTGAGCTCCTACAGCCTACGCATCAATGTAGGACCTCTACTTTTCTTAGCATCACCACTACCATCCTCGTGGTGCTCATGCTCATGCTCAGAATGTTCATCTTCACTCGCCATTTTAGAACCTGCTAGTATACATGATAAAAAAAGTGATAATAAAAGCACAAGTGATAATGTATACATTATAATAAAAAATATAATTCAAAGAATACATGCCTTTAGTATTGGTTGAGTTATTAGTCAAGTAAAATTCCTTCAGCATGGTCATGACGTTTATAATATTCATCGGTATTATCTTCAACATTTACACTTGGAAAACCAACTAAGAATGGACTGGAATCATCATACTTTTCGTAGTATTCTTCTTCATTTATAGGTTCTACAGTAAACTGTCTTTTTCCATGAAGAACGACAGACCAATTTTTATTTGCCGGGTCATCAATATAGAATACTTGTTTTGCTTGGTCTGCCATGATGAATGGCTCATCTTTCTCACCAATCTTTTCAAAATTCACCAATTTGAAACCCAACTCATCCACTAAAACTCCTTTGTTGTTGTCAACCCAATAAATGTTCGATCATGCTCTCTTGCAAGCCACATTGAACTAGATCACGGATGATTTTTCTTGATAATATCATTGTGTTATGTGATGTAGCTACTAACTTCATCGATGTTGTGTAAAATATACAAATGCGCTTGTTCCCACAACTCACGACTGATTCCTTTCACTCGTCCTCCTAGAGTTCCTTTGCCACAATAAGATTCAGTGTGATGGGAATTTTTTAGATTGCTAGAAGTTTCATTACAATTCAAAAAATCATTAAAAAAGTCCATCACCTCCCTAGCCACGTAACCCTCAACAATACTCCCTTCAGGACGATAATGATTCCAAACATCACCTTTAAAAACACTCATGTAACGTTCAAATGGATACATCCAGTGTAAGAAAATTGGACCCAACATCTTCACCTCCCTTGTAATATGTACTACCAGATGAACCATGATATCAAAAAATGAAGGAGGAAAGTACATTTCAAGCTGGCACATGGTAACAATTACATCTTTCTATAATTTATTGAGAGTATCAGGATGTATCACTTTGTTGCATATTTCATTGAAGAAGAAATATAGTCTTGTGATTGCAAACCTTACATGCTTCGGCAATATAGATCGAATAGGCACAGGTAAAATTTGTTGCATTAAGGTGTGACAATCGTGAGATTTGAGACCTATCAACTTCAGATCCTTCATTGATACCAATCTACGAATATTAGAAGAGTATCTTTGTGGAACCTTAATATTATACAAGCACTCACAGAAAGTCTTTTTTTCCTTCTTTGACAAAGTGTAACAAGCTAGTGGTAAATATGTGCGGCGACCCCTGATCTCCACTGATAATTCTTTTCTAATACCCATTAATTCTAAATCTTTTCTAGAATTGATGCCATCTTTAGTCTTTCCTGGTATGTTCAATAGCATACCAATGATGCTATCACAAATATTTTTTTCAACATGCATGACGTCAATGCAATGTCTAATTGTCAAAGATCTCCAATAAGGAAGATCCCAGAATATTGACCTCTTCTTGTGTAGAGATTTGTCACATGCGAGTGGACGACTACTTGAAATCTTTCCAAATTCATTAACAATATGTTTCACCCTATCATATACAACATTTCCTGGTATAGGTTTAGGATCACTTCGTTCCTCAGTTGACCCATTAAAGGTTTTGCGTTGCCTTCGATAAGGATGCACTGGTGGGAGAAATCTCTGATAACCAAGATATGAGATTTTACCACCATGTTTCAGTCTGATTGAATCAGTATTTTCCTCACAAACAGGACATGCTTTGTATCCTTTTATGCTATATCCAGACAAATTTCCATAAGCTGGAAAGTCATTAATCGTGCAAAATAACATAGCACGCAAAGTGAAGATCTCTTTATGTGAAGCATCATATGTCATAATACCTTCTTCCCATAGTTTCATTAGGTCATCAATTAGAGGTTGAAGGTAAACATCAATATCATTTCCAGGTTGCTTGGGGCCTGATATCAATATTGACAACATCACATACTTATTTTTCATACACAACCAAGGATGAAGATTGTATATAATAATCATAATAGGCCACGTGCTATGTTGGCTGCTTAATGTACCATAGGGATTCATTCCATCTGTACAGAGTCCAAGTATTATGTTTCTTGGTTCTTTACCAAATTGAGGGTATAATAAATCAATTTTCTTCCATTGTGGTGAATCAGATGCATGTCGTAGGATGCCATCATCATTGGCCTTTAACTCCCCATGCCAAGACAAATTTTGTGCATTTTCTGTATTAGCAAATAAGCGTTGAAATCGTGGTATTATTGGTAGATACCACATCACCTTGGCAGGAGAGCCATTTTTAGTCTTAGATGAATTTGTAGTCTTATACCTTGACGCACCACATTTTGGACAATTTATCAAATTACTATAGTCCTTCTGAAATAACACACAATCATTTGGACATGCATGAATCTTCTTAGCCTCCATTCCCATTGGGCACATTATTTTCTTTGCTTGATATGTTGAAATTGGAAGCTCGTTGCCTTCAGGAAGAATTTCCTTTAACAAAGACAACAGTGAAGTGAAACTCTTATCACTCCACCAGTTTTGAGCTTTAAGAGTATATAATTGCATCACAACACTCAACCTTGTGAACTTAGTACAACCCTTATATAATGGTTTTTCAGCATCATGGACAATGTTTGCAAATAAAGAAGGTGGATCAATGACATTGTCCCGACAACTACGTAGCATCTCATCAACCATATCATCCTGAATCTGGTCATCTTGAATCGGTTCATCATTAACATTATCATCATTATCTATATCTTCTATGCCACAACTATTAGTATCGACATTTTCTGATCCATAATTCAATTTCTCTCCATGCCAATACCATTCATTATAACCTTGTATGATCCCATTGCATATGACATAATTCTTAATTTCCTCACCAGTATCAACTTTCAAATTGTTACAACAATTTCTACATGGATAATATAGCCTATCTGTAGGTAGTTTCCTATGCTCCTCAGCAAATCTGATAAATTCATCAAGACCTTTGGCAAACTCTGGACTGCAACGGTTCTTGATAGACATCCAACTTCGATCCATTTTCTATATCACATTAAAATTAATTATAAAACTAACCGTTTAATATTGATACTATAATAATTTGTAAGTTTTTATTGATAGGAAGTTAATTACTTATATAATAAAGTGTACCACCTATCCCATTTTTGAATATTTAATCTCACTAGTAACTGTATAATGTATGTTTAGTTTTGAAGAAAATTTCAGCAGCATTTCCCCTAAGTTCTCCAAGTACACCGATGTAAATGGCAAATAACCACTCACATATGTACCCAGAGAACAAATGAAGAAATCCTACTGAAATTTTCTACAAAACTAAACATACATTATACAAGTACATCCTAAGTGAGATTAAATATCCAAAAATAGTCCCAAACCGGGGACTATCCAAAGTTTACTCCTAATGAGTAAATTTTGAACGGGTTTCTAAGTTAATATATAAATGCATTATTTTCATATTTATATATTAAGTTAAACATCATGCATCAACCCTAAAGTGTCAATCTAGGAGTACACATGTCTAATATCGTATTAATTTCTAGAATTTATATAATGATTACATATGACAAAAGACATGTTTTTATTATTGGGTTATCAAATCATATAAAATGGAAAATATTTGTACAAATTAGCAAAGTAAGGACGTTTCCAACAGTCCAAAGATTGAAATCATTATAATATTCAGAACTATTTGTGAACATTATAGAAAATATGATTAAAACATTTATAGCTCACACATAAATAAGGAGCATGTCCATTCTCGGTCGACAAATAGTCGACCGAGAGCCCACCTGCGCGCAGCGTCCAGGTCCACTCTCGGTCGACGAATTTGTCGACCGAGAGTGGATCTGGACGCTGCGCGTAGGTGAGCTCTCGGTCGACTAATTGTCAACCGAGAATGGACCTGGACGCAACCATGGTAGCGGGCGAGAACGAAGGAACGGAAGCGGCGAACTTACTTGGAAATGGCGGCGACCTTCGTGGAGGATGAGACGACCTTCACGGAGAGGCGGTGACCTTCGTGGAAAAGTGGAGAGGCGGCGATGACGAACTCTATTTGGCGGCAATGACGAGCTCTATTTGGTGGCCTGGAGAGGTGGCAACGGCCCGGACACCACAATCCTCTTGGCAGCGCAGAGAGGTGGCACGGCTTCACGGCAACAGCTTCACAGAGAGGAGGTAAGGGCTTCGCGGTGGAATGACACAAGAAAGCAAGGCTTCGCAGCGCCGCGGGAGAGAAAAATAGAATAGAAAGGTTTTCGCGGGAGGAAGAAAGCTAGGTTTCGGCTTTTTGACTTAGAGAAAGACCCGTAGCATCGGTTAACCCAAACAAACCGACGCTACCGATAAGCGGTGCCCGTGTCAGGTTTTTTTAAAACACTCAAATTCATTATCGGTCGACGAATTTGTCGACTGAAAGGTTATCGGTCGACAATATTGTCGACCGAAAAACCCTCTAGGGTCGGTTTTAAGGAAATAACCGACGTTACAGGTGCTTATACGAAGGAAATCTGGCTCCATCACGGTCGACAATTTTATCAACCGAGTGGTTATCGGTCGACAAATTCGTCAACCGAGAAAGAGCCAGATTTCCTTCGTATAAGCACCTCTAGGGTCAGTTTTTCCTTATAACCGACCCTAGAAGTCTATTCGATCAACAATATTGTCGACCGAGATATATTTTGGTTCCAATTTAAGCGGTTCCCGTGTCAGGTTATTTAAAAACCCTCAAACTCATTCTCGGTCGACAATATTGTCGACCGAAAGGTTATCGGTCGACAATATTGTCGACCGAAAGGTTATCGGTCGACAATATTGTCGACCGAAGAGCCCTCTAGGGTCGGTTTTAATGAAATAACCGACACTACATGTTCTTATATGAAGGAAATCTGGCTCCATCTCGGTCGACGATTTTATCGACAGAGTGGTTATCGGTCGACAAATTCGTCGACCGAGAAAGAGCCATATTTCCTTCGTATAAGCACCTCTAGGGTCGGTTTTTTCCTTATAACCGACCCTAGAAGTCTATTCGGTCGACAATATTGTCGACCGAGATGAATTTTGGTTCCAGTTTAGTTCATGCATGTATAAGCACCACTAGCGTTGGTTCTCGGTCGACGAATTTGTTGACCGATAACAATTCGGTCGACAAATGAGTCGACCGAGAAGCACCTCTATGGTCGGTTTTTCCTTATAACCGACCCTAGAAGTCTATTCGGTCGACAATTCGTCGACCGAGGAAGCTCTAAGATGCTTACACAAACCTAATATGGGATGGTGTTATGTGAAACCCTAATATAGGGTGATGTTGTGTGAAACCCTAATATGGGATAATATTCTGTGAAACCCTAATATGGGATGATGTTATGTGAAACCCTAATATAGGGTGATGTTGTGTATTGCATGATGTTGATATGAAATTGATATGGTTGTTATCAAGTATACTAACCATGCAAGTATCATGAGATAATAAGCGTAACCAGGTATGAGTTATGATGGTAATGGGCCTTGTGAGCCATTATTTTATTTGTTGCATAGTGAGAGGTGACAACAAGAAGTTTGTAACGACCCCGCCTCCCGGTAACCCCCAATTAAGGGAGACTTGAAGGTCAGAGCCGTTATTTAATTAACAGGATCAAAGGTTCGAAAAATAATCAATAACAATTATGAAATTCTACTAACTAACTGGAATTTGGTATAATATTAAAACTTTACTTACCTTTGAAAACTTTGGGAATCTATCTATCCAAGCTTGAATCCACTCTAACTAATCCTCCTTGCACTTTATGTTTTACTTTCACAATGTGTCACTTTACTGTTTGTTCTTTCAATTGTTGTTCCTAAAATGCCGACAAACAAAACATCGGTCAGTATATCAAAATATACTGGTATGTGGGAACAACCAAAATCTTGCAAATATGGCTAACAATTTAATATTCACCATCAAATTAATTGACAAGTCAATTTACACTTTTCAGTATGACATTCTCTACCGCTTTTTCCCTAACCCTGGCATACCCACCTTAGGGTGCCCTTTGCCAATGACTTAAGGCCACCTTCTCAATCCCGAGCTTGGTGCTTGGGGGTCACCACTCATGGTGCCCACTAGTCATGCAATATCATAGGCCACCTTCTCATTCCCGAGCTTGGTGCCTGGGGTCACCACTCAAGGCGTCCATTGGTCTACCCATCTGGGCCTGACCTTTGGCATCATCCATCAGGGTGGCATGTAGGTGCGAGAATCCATACTTCTATATTTAATGTGATAATCATAGTGACTTTATAATTTGCAAGTATGAACATCCAAACGGATAATTTGCATTCAATGCGATTAACCATCTGAAAAATCATCAGGAAACTAAGGAGGTTATTCATAATGAACCACATACCTGTTAAGTAGACTTGAATGCAGAAATAACTCAATAAATTAGGAAATCAAGCAAGCACACACACAACTTGTCCCTGAAAAAGGCATTCAATTTCTCTATCATTAATCATGTCATCTTGATCCATTAATCCTAGTTGTTTCCTAGGTTATTTGCCCCTTTTAGGGTTTTGACCATAATTAGGATTTCACCACTTTTATTTTACTTTTATCAAATATCCATCAAACCCTAATTATCTTGTCTTAATTTCCATTAAGATCCTTAAGATCAGGTTTGGAACACAAAACCCTAATTTTCAAGTTAATTATATCTTTTCTTCCCTTTTTCCCTCACTTAGGGTTTCTAAGGGTATTAATTACAATATTAGATTAAAAACCCTAAATCTTGCAATTTCATCTTCAAAACATATCAAGATTCATCTTTATCACTAAACAAGTTAATAATGATCGAATCAACCTTTTTGCTACATCAAAACTACCCTTGATCATTAATTAGGATTTCTAACTACAACTTACACCTTTTTCCATCAAAATATACATTTTTACAAAAGTATATTGATTTAGGCTTTCAAACCATTTTTAATTTATTCCTCACATTTTTCTAATCACTTTTCATGTATATACTTTTCCCGTCTAAGTTTTCTAACAAGAGTTATGATTTTTGCAAAATTAAACAGTCCTCAACCAATTAGGGTGTGCCACGTCAGAATTAAACTTGGATGCTTTAAACAAATGAAGAAAAGGTCCATTATAGCCCTTACCGTATGGTGTGACCCCAGGGGTACGTGGGTCTTCTCTCGCGAAGTCATCTTCTTCCCCCACTCTCCGCTTCTTTTGCAACGAATGACCACCATGGTTCAGTCAACAGGAGAGTTGACTTTCTCCTATGGCCCTCTGAATCAACAGGTGAAGGTTCCAAGAGCTCCGTCTCCTCATCCCAGACTCCTCTAACCTCATGCCACCATCTGCGGTGGTCGAGGTTGGTGGCCCCAAGGGCACCCGCCGACCTACAGAACATGCCTATGTAGGCGCGTGAATAAAGCCTGTGCAGACCCCCCCTTCGCTCCCCGAAACTACTCCAACATCACCTCGGACTCACCTCAACTGGTGGGTCCAAGCAATTTGATCGCCATGGCTCCGCATTACCTTCCAAGCAGAACGTCCTGCCGGAACAGGGAAAGACGGGGGGGGGAGAGGAATTCAAGGTTGTTCTCATGAAATTGAAGTCCCCAACGCATAGGGCATGGCACAAGGATTCTAAAGCAATCCTTTTATAGGCATAGTTGATGATCTAGTGGGTTGTCCCACCTTGCCCTATCTTCCCAAACGGTCTAGGATTTGGGAACTTCCTATACAGGGAGGGACAACGGTAGTTTAATGGCTCGTTGTACTCCTCTCTCTCTCCCGAATCTACCGGTCTTTATTTCATGAAAAATCATCAAGAGGGTGGGGAGAAAGGAGTCCAGGAAGCTTCAGATTCTGTGCTTCATTTTCCCAATTAGAGCCTGAGGTGGGTGACGACCCAAACAATGTTGATCGTGGATCGAACGGCCATGATATCGCGCGACTTTAAATAATAAGAAATCAAAAATCGTGACATTTACTATTATCCTCATTACTTTAGGAAACTTCCAAAAATCATATCTCTCACTCCGTTTATCTTTTTAATCCCAAATTTTAGATGAAAGTCCATGATGACTTAATCCACGTGTGTACCAAATTTGGGACTCAAAATCGAAAGTATGAGATACCTTTCTTTATATGCAAGTTATCTCTCAATTATATATATTTCTCACATATTTTCTCTTTCTCTTGCCATTAAAATATTATTCTGAGTTCCTTGAACCTCAAGGAACCTTAATGGCTCGAAATCCCATATTGGGAATATCTCTTAGCCTTTTATTTTATTTTTTATCCATTTTCTTATTATCTTACTTATTTCCTTATTCTTTTTAATGATTTCTCTTTATCTCTCTTCTATTTTCCTTATGGGAGTTCCTTTTAACATTAGGAATCCTTAGGATACGAAATCCCACCAAGTATAACTCAATTAAACTCATTTCCACCTATTTCCCATATTTTCTCATTATTTTCAATTTCTTTCTTGATAAGGAAATATTTATTTGATCTTTTCTTTTCTTATTGCATTCTCTATGCAACTTTGGACTCCTTGGAACCTAAGGAACCCAAGAGGCACGAAATCCCTCTTTGGATTTGCCTTCTAGAGGTTTCTACACTTTCTTTCCTCTATTTTTTTATTTACTTAATAATAAAGTTTCTTTTGTCCTTTCTTTGTTATTGGGCCCAATAGCCAATAAAGCCCACAAATAAATCAACAAGGCTATTTAAAACGAAAAACATGTATTCATAATTATTTGTTCATTTATCTTTAATATGAGAAATTACATTTCTCAGCAAATGAACCCAAAATTGGGGTTGTAACAAAGTTCAATATGACTAGTGAGTTATGTGAGATGCTTGTGTAACAAATATCCTGAATACCTTGGTCAGATGACCTAAAAATAGTTACCTGATAAGTGATAACCATGTTTAGTGATGAACTAAGGGTTTGAATACCCAGATCCATCAAATGTGATGATGGTGGTATTGAGGGATGTGAATTCCCAACAATGAGACAAGGGATTGAGATCCCAATGCTTTATAACATTTTGAAAAGTACTAAACTCGATCCAAAATTAATATCGGTCGACAATATTGTTGACCGAGTAGCCCTTTAGGGTCGGTTATAAGGAAAAACCGCCCTAGAGGTGCTTCTCGGTTGACTCATTTGTCGATCGAATTGTTATCGGTCGACAAATTAGTCGACCGAGAACCGACGCTAGTGGTGCTTATACATGCGTGAACTAAATTGGAACCAAAATTCATCTCGGTTGACAATATTGTCGACCGAATAGACTTCTAGGGTCAGTTATAAGGAAAAAACCGACCCTAGAGGTGCTTATACACATGAAATCTGGCTCCGTCTCGGTCGACGAATTTGTCGACCGAGAAGAGCTCTAGGGTCGGTTAAAAGTATAAAACTGACGCTAGAGGTGCTTATACATGCATGAACTAAACTGGAACCAAAATTAATGTCGGTCGACAATATTGTCGACCGACATGCTTTTTAGGGTCGGTTATAAGGAAAAAACCAACCCTAGAGGTGCTTATACACGTGAAATCTGGCTCTTATTCGGTCGACAAATTTGTCGACCGAGGACCCTTTAGGGTCAGTTATAAAGGAAAAACTGACCCTAGAGGTGCTTATACATGTGAAATTTGGCTCTTATTCGGTCGACGAATTTGTCGACCGAGGAGCCCTTTAGGGTCGGTTATAAGCGAAAAACCGACCCTAGAGGTGCTGAACTAAACTGGATCTAAAATTGATATCGGTCGACAATATTGTCGATCGAGATTATCGATCGACAAATTCATCGACCGAGAAGAGGTCTAGGGTCGGTTATAAGGAAAAAACTGACGCTAGAGGTGCTTCTACACCTAAAATCTGGCTCTTATTCGGTTGAAAATTTTGTCGACCGAGGAGCCCTTTAGGGTCGGTTATAAGCGAAAAACCGACCCTAGAGGTGCTTATACACGGGAAATCTGGCTCTTATTCGGTCGACGAATTTGTCGACCGAGGTGCCCTTTAGGGTCGGTTATAAGGGAAAAACCGACCCTAGAGGTGCTTATACATGTGTGAAGGCAAACTGGATTCAAGATGTCTAACTCACATTTTTTGTAGACATATAAGGTCAGTTATTTGGAAAAACTGACCCTATAGGCCGAGGCGCGAAGCCAAAATCAAACAAAATTTTGCCGTGGGAAACTCTTTCTAATCCAATTGTCTATAAGGTCGCTTATTTTATGAAAACCGACCCTATAGAGATGCACTACAAGGTCGGTTATTTTAAGAAAAGCGACCCAAGAGGTCTTAAGTGGTGCCCGCATTTTTTATAGACATCTAAGGTCAGTTATTTGGAAAACCGACCCTATAGAGATATACTACAAGGTCGGTTATTTTAAGAAAGTGACCCAAGAGGTCTTAAGTAGTGCTCGCATTTTTTATAGACATATAAGATCGGTTATTTGGAAAACCGACCCTATAGAGTTACACTACAAGGTCGGTTTTTTTTAAGAAAACCGACCCAAGAGGTCTTAAGTGGCGCCTGTGTTTTTTTTAGACATATAAGGTCAGTTATTTGGAAAAACTGACCCTACAGGTAGTGACGTTATAACCCATTTCTGTACTAGTGATGGTATTGCTGTTCCACCTCTTAAGTTGGAATTTTGACTATGCGATCATAGTCATATTCAATCTTGGGGGGGTGCTGGAACAACCTTCTATCTTAGTTTTATCCTTAGTTTACATTTTAATATTCATGTTGCATTTTATCTTTTTGATTTATGTCATTTGTATCCACATCTATCTAGTATAAAAGTGGATTAGTAAATGCATGAGTTCTGTCAAAATTTCCTCTAGGTCCAAAAGGAAATGAAATGTCTAAAATTAAGAATATAAGCTTTTATTGCAATTTCTTTGAGTCACACCTTGAGGAAGTGTATGGGTTAGTCAACTTTAGGACATGGGATATGAATAATCTCTCAACTATCCATGAAATGTGAATGAAGATGATGTTTGAGCCTAAACTGATCAAATCAGTAATGTGACCTTAAATGGAAATTTAAGAAGGAACTCCTACGGTTACCCAGTACATAGGTCTTTAGAGAGGGACACATATTAATCTTTGAAGGATTAATATCTTAGTTATGTGATTTCATCCACTTCATATTCATAATTTCCACCACCTTAAGATGATCGAGTACACTGAATCATTTCTTTTTTAATACATAAGCATGGCATAGTAGGAATCATTAGAGTTAGTCATTTTCCTTTACATCAGTTAGGAAAAGAAAAAATATGCATGAACAATTCATGTGCATATCATTTAGTCGCATAATACAAATCTGTACATGTAGATTGCATGCATTCATCATTCATTCATCAAGGCATTATGAGATGCAAAATATTTATGCAGATCTCATACAGATCCATACCCTTAGAGATATATGAGAAATTTCATGAATGTATTTAGTGGAATAAGGCCAATCATGTAGAGGGCCAAAGAAAGAAGAAAAAAACACATAAAAAAGGAAAAAAATAAGAAGAAAAAAGAGAGAATTGTCTCTGTTTGAAAGAGGGAGAAAGGATGTGTATCCAATCTAAATTTTTTTAGAACATATTCATAATGCCATTGATTTTGTTAATTTGGTTCAATTTCATTGTATGAGATTTTGAGCACATGCATCACGCCACCCATTTATGCAGGCATTAGGAATCATAACTAATTCATTATCATCATATAGGTTCATCATACTTTAATGCTCGCATAATGATTCAGTTGTTTCTTGTGAATTTTCATAAGCCACCTATCCCTTACCACCCATTGCTCTTATTGGTAGGCTACTTATATTATTTCCTCCTCATTCCTTGTTTATCAGGAGGACGACTTCCATGTAGATGGTAGTTAGGAAAAAAAGCAATGTAGATAGGAAATCACATAATGCACCAAGTGTAGGCCTGATTAGTTTAATATGTTAACTGCTTTTTTGACAGTGTTTCATTGACTAAGGGACCGATGTCTTTTATGAAAATTTTGTGGTAGCTTCAGAGCAGTTATCGGTTCAGTGATCAGTAGGGTCAATTTGGGACCGTTATGTGGGGGTGGTTGAGACAAGAATTCATATAGTTTGTCCTTTTTCTAACTTATCACATATAGATCTGAGAGTATGTTGCTCGAGGATGAGCAAGATTTAAGCTTAGGGGAGTTTGATGCACTAATATTTAGTCATTTTTACAGGCTTGTTTTCCCTTAATTTTGTGCACATATTTGTATTTTCTTGAGTTTTTATGCACAAATTACTATGAGTATCCTGTTTTGTTGAAATACATCAAGTTATATATATATATTTTTATCAAAATTTAATAAGTTTTTATCAATCCGAGAAGCTAAGGCATTTTTTGGTTGTGTTTCAGGTTCACAGAAGCCACATAGACTCGGTACTACTGAGTCAACACTCAGTGGTACCGAGTTATCATCAGTAAGACAGCCAAAGCAATGCACAGACTCGATACTACCGACACTCAACTTAGTAGTACCGACTCACCATCAGTAGCTCTCCCAAAAAATTGTGAAAAACTCAATACATCGGCACCAAGGTCGGTAGTACCGAGTTGACATCAGACACGCGAGGAGTCAAGCACCAAATTTTGAGTCAGTACTATCGACTCAACTTGATAGTATTGAGACTGGGTGCATTTCTAGAACCCTAAAGACTCGGTACTACCGAGTGTCATATCGGTAGTATCGAGATTGTCCGCGTAGACAAGATCTACAACAATGATCTAATCCGACAGCTGGTGTTATTTCGCAGGAAAAAGCCATGCTATAACTATGTGAAAGGACAGCCAGACCTAATTATCACGTTGTAGTTGAGTGCTCGAGACCAGAGAGACAGAGGAGGAGAGAACGGGCCTGAAGGCCACGTCCAGGATCGATTCCGGCACTTCCGGTGGATTGTTGTGCAGCCGAGAGACAGCAGAACGACCGTGCTTGGAAGGGGATCGTTCAGAGTAGCTTTTCTCCAGGGGTTAACATAGTTCATTCGATGTTTCCCATGTTTTTCTTCTTCTCTATCATTTTTTTGACTACAGAAACCATGCAGGGATAAACCCTTTATTCATTAGGACCCGGGAATAGCCCGGGTATGCATTGTATATGAATTTTATGCTTTAATATAGATTCTTCTCTTAATATATGAATATGAATCTATGAGAATTTCTTTATCTATTTGTGCTTGATCACCATAAATAGAGTCTCAGATCCTTAATAGCTGCTGAAAAGGGGATTAAGGGTTAGAAACACATAGGTTCACCCGTTTATCGGAGTCCCTTATGAAAGGTGGGGCATAAACGGGAGGAGATTACCCTAAGTAAAACCAACTGCACCTAACTAATGAATCAATTTCCATGAGAATGGGATTGGATTTAGTTTAGGTAGGGAAATTATGCTACAAAAGCGGGTAATTTCTAGCTACAAGCTCTTTATTCATATTTAGGAGGGAATTTATATTAATAATAGGAGGATATATACAATGCTACCCGCAGTGAAATTGTGTTTTAAGGAATCCATCACCATTTGATTGAATCAACTTTAATTTTCTATTTTAATTTCTCATTCAATTTAAACACCCCAATCCAATCAATTTTCTTTGACCTAGCTGATCAGATCACACTTAGTACTGGTCTCTAGACACCATTTCCCTGAGTTCGACAACTCGGGCCTCTTTTTGCCTATATTACAAGATGCATACACTTGCATTTTACATGCACAGTAAAGTGGTGTCAGTGGGTCACCACATATTTTGAGGTGGTCGTCAGCGACATGGATGAGATCGTGTTGTGGAGGAGGAGCAACTTGGTGATCAGTAGACACGGAAGGTTGGCCAATTGTAGTTGTTAATAGTAAAGTCCTAGTGTCCTCCCTGTACTCTTAGTCCTGGACATGGAATGTATTTTGTAGATGATATACTATCAATATGAGTTTTTGGCAGTATGCCATGGTTGTAAATATATGTCATGTATGTGTGGAACATCTCTTTAGTATATAGGTTGTGGCTGAGACCACTGGATCTAGATGTAAATACCTGGTATGGTAAATGAACTACAGAAAGTTTGAACCTTTATATAAATGTTCCTAAGCTTGTTGGTAATGTATGAACCGATTTTAATTATTCTATTTTTCTGGCTATGTGATTAATTAGTAGTTTATTGTGTTTTATCTTTTGGATAATCTCATTTAGCATGACGATGTTTCATAGTTAAGTTGGTATTAGATCTCTAGGTTCACTGAGTCTACAAGGTGTGTCTGTTCTTACATAATCCAATATATCTGATTAGGGCTTATGCCTGTGTAGATATGTCTAGAGAGCATGAAGAACATGCTGAGAGCAGCTATGTCACACTAGGACGTGATGGTAGGAGACATGCACATGGTTAGAGAGTGCTAGAGATGGGGCCAGAGAATCCCAAAATGCCTCACTTTGACATGGAGACCATGGCCAACCCTACGTTCAGTCCATGTTTGGACAACTAATGGCCACGATTACACATCTAGCAGATAAAGCACCTACACATCAAGCTCAGGAAGCCATCTCTAATGCGGAATCTTAGGGTGTTGGGAAGACGTTTAATCAGCTCAGATGTGCTGAGGAGATCGAATGTGGGGGTACCTCTAAACCGACAGTCACTGACATGTGTCTGACCAAGCTAGAAAAGGCACGCCAGATCTTGAACATCCCAAATGAGGACAAGGTGAAACATGTTGTGTACATATTGAAGCTTAGTGCTGGCTACTGGTGGGCCATAGAAGAGGAGAAGAGGCTAGGAATTGTGATAGGTTGGGAGGAGTTTTGGTGGGAGTTTGTAGCCCGATACTTCCTGGAGACATACATGGATGAGAAGATCTCACAGTTTGAGAAGATCCATCAAGGATCGTTTACCATCAATGAGTATGAGTTGAAGTTTATGGATATCTAAGGTTCTACCCTCACATGGAAGTAATAGATAAGTAGAGGATCCGCAAGTTCGAGAAGGGTCTGAATACAAAGGTACTACAACATCATCAACTTTGGAGAATAGAGAGAGGTTTTCCACCTTTATGGAGTCGATAAGTCAGATTGAGATGTTGGAACGCTCGGGCCCACTGCCCAAAGCTCTAGTAGAGTTTCAGGAATGACGGCTGGCCCCACAAACCACCACTAGCCTTAACTGCGCACTTTTTCCACACTGACGCGCAAGCCAGAATCAACTTCCCGACTGGTCACCCATCCTAGTCCTACTCCAAGCTGAGCACGCTTAACTATGGAGTTCTTTAGAGATGGGCTCCCGGAAAAGGAGGTGCACCTTGGTGATATGGGTAGTCCAATCATTCCTTTTAAGATCATGTTATCCGAGGCCTCTAATCCTGGGATGTTACAATCTCCCCCACTTAGACTCTTGACGTCCTCGTCAAGGCTCAACTATATGGCCTCATAATATGACCCCATTTCAGTGCAAACCCACAATGGCCCATGGACACCCATCTCCCATCCACGACTACCAGCACAAAGGCGGCTGCATCTCGTCTCTACGAATAGCCCTTTCCAAATTGCCTGGACCGCATGGCTCAAGACTGGCATGCCACATGCCCATGTGGGCCCCACCTACTGGAGGGGTTATGGCTCTGATACCATTTGTAACGCCCTAGGCTCTAGTAGAGTTTTAGGAATGACGACTGGCCCCACAGACCACCACTAGCCTTAACTGAGCGCTTTGTCCTCACTCACGCGCAAGCCGGGGTCAACTTCCCGACTGGTCACCCATCCTAGTACTACTCCAAGCTGAGCACACTTAACTATGGAGTTATTTAGAGATGGGCTCCCGGAAAAGGAGGTGCACCTTGGTGATATGGGTAGTCCAATCATTCCTTTTAAGATCATGTTATCCGAGGCCTCAAATCCTGGGATGTTACAGATGTCTTCTATAGAGAAGCGTGAAGCCAACACTAAGAATAGACTGGATCAGTCATAAGGGCATTCATCGGAAGGATTTAAGAAGCCAAGGTTTTCTTCGCTATAGTCGTAGTATAGGTCGACTTTTATCGAGAAGAGGACACATGCACCATCCTAGTGGTACCCGAGTAAGGGCAGATGTCACAGTCTTCTACCAGTTGGAGCATGCATTGTAGCATTAGTGTTAGTAACATGTCCATCTAGGCCATGGTACGAGGATAAAACCTATTTTAAGTGTAGACAGGTCGGACATACAAAGCTGTATTTCCCAATGAAGGATGAGGAATTTACACAAAAACTTAGATAGGGCCAATAAGGTTCGTAACAACGACCATTTGGCAGTAGTGGTGGAAGAGGATGTGGATAGGCACACAGATATGATCTTTGGGGAAGACTAGCAGAGGCCACAAATGACAACATGTGATGACTAGATTCTATGCCATGACTCAACTAGAGGGAGTGGTCAATCCATAGGTCCTCAAAGGTTAGATGGAGTTACTTCATTCTAATTTATCCACTTCTTCTTTTATATTTGTTTTGGTTGACCCAGGTGTGACACTCTTTTATCACTAGAGAGGTGATAATTAGTTGTTATATGCATGTTAGTCATAGATACAATAGTCTTAATCTAGAAACCCCTTTGATTGGTTCAACTGAGTAGCGGGAGGTGTGCATGTCTTGCTTTCTTTCTTTCTCAGGATATAACATTCAAGTGGATCTTATACCACTTGACATGCATGGATTCAATGTGATCCTAGGGATGGATACCTTGGAGAAGTAAAAGGTTGTTTATAATTGTAGTTCCAAGGTGACGACATTCCATGATGGGGACGTCTTGTGGATCTTCCAGGGTGACATGAGGATTCTTCCTGCATGTTTGGTGTCAGCTATGACAGCTGAGAGGTTGATGAGGCAAGGATGCGAGGATTTCTTGGATCATGTTGTGGATACCAAGAGGAGAAGTCCTGGTATCCAAGAGGTGCCAGTGGTGTGA
Organism: Alisma plantago-aquatica; assembly: GCA_963693085.1. Lineage (NCBI taxonomy): Eukaryota > Viridiplantae > Streptophyta > Magnoliopsida > Alismatales > Alismataceae > Alisma > Alisma plantago-aquatica. The sequence continues at coordinate 346,970,540 of OY856414.1, forward strand.
GATTTTGGGGATGTCTTTCCTGAGGAGTTTCCTGGTGTCCCCCCTCCTAGAGAGATTGAATTTGAGATCAATCTTATTCCTAGAACGCAACCCATAGCACAATCACCGTACATGATGGCACCAACAGAGATGCATGAGTTAAAGAAACAATTGCCTAAACTTTTAGAGAAGGACTTTATTAGGATGAGCACTTCCCGTTGGGGTGCTCCTGTGTTGTTTGTGAAAAATAAGAATGGTTCTATGAGGTTGTGTATAGACTACCGATAGTTGAGCAAAGTCAAGATAAAGAACAAGTACCCATTACCCAAGATAAATGATCTATTTGATTAGTTGAGGGGTGATACATTGTTCTTGAAAATATGTATGAGTTCAAGATACCACCAACTGAGGATCAAGGAGGATGACATACCCAAGTCAGTTTTTAGAACTAGGTATGGTCACTACAAGTTTGTGGTTATGCCGTTCGGGCTAACTAATGACCGACAACCTTCATGGACCTGATGAACATGGTGTTTAGCCCCTACCTTGATCAATATGTGGTTGTATTCATATATGACATCTTTATTTAATCCAAGGATAGCCAACAACATGAGCAACACCTTCGTCAGATGTTAACATTGTTGAGGCAACACAAGCTATATGCTAAGTTCAAAGTGAGAGTTTTGGTTGTCTGAGGTGTCTTTTCTAGGGCATGTTATATCAACTAAGGGTGTTTCTATAGACCTTAAAAAGGTGGATCTATCCTAGAGTGTGAACAACCCAAGACACCAAGGGAGATTTGAAATTTCCTATGCTTGGCAGGATACTATAGGATACTCATCAAGGATTTCAATTCTATAGAGTTACCCCTGACAAGATTAACCAGGAAGGATGTTCCTTTTGATTGGGATGACAAGTGTCAACATTCCTTCCAACTATGGAAAGATAAGTTGACAAGTGCACCAGTCTTAGTGCTACTAGAGCAAGGGAAAGGCTACATCGTCTTTTGTGATGCTTTGAAAAATGGCTTGGGATGTGTGCTGATGCTGGACAAAAACATGATTTCTTTGCTTCACTACATCTTAAGAAACATGAGGAGAACTACCCAACACATGACCTGGATCTTGCATCAGTGGTTCATGCTTTGAAGATTTGGAGACACTACCTTTATGGAGAAAAGTGTTAGATCTTCACCAACCACAAGAATTTGTAGTATATCTTTTTGAAGCAGGAGTAGAAAATGAGGCAGAGGAGATGGATGGAGCTAATCAAAGATTATGATTGCAAAATATACTACCACCCATACAAGGCGAATGTGGTGTCTGATGCATTGAGCAGGAATTCATCTTTATCATCATCTGTACACAATGCACATTTATCCTCCTTGATGTGCCATAAGAGAGACATGTTGGTGTCACTTTACCAGATGAATGTAAAACTGGAGGTTTCCTTGTTGGCACAATTACAAGTCAAACCCACCTTGAGGCAGCAGATCTATGATACACAACAAAATGATATTGTGATAAAAAATATCTAATTAGAGTTCGGCAATGAGAAGCATGATGGTTTCCATGAGGCTGATGATAGGACAATTTGTTTTCACAATAGGACATTGAATCCTGATGTTGATGGGCTTAGGAAGATGGTTCTTAAGGAGGCTCACTCTTCTATGTATGCGATGCATCCTATAATACCATGATTTACCATAATCTGAAGGACTTGTATTGGTGTCCATGTCTAAAGCATGATGCGGCAGAGTTCATGGCTAGATGTCCAATTTGCTAATAGGTCAAGGATGAGCACCAGATGCCTTCAAGGACATTACAATCTTTGCCAATACCCACTGTAAATGGGATCATATTACCATGGACTTTGTGGTTAGTCTTCCTAGGATAACCAAAGGTCATGAATCCATATGGGTGATAATTGATAGGTTGACCAAGTAAGCTCACTTCCTTCCAGTCAAGATGATGTATACATCAGATAAGCTGGCATAGATATATGTTGATGAGATATTCCATTTGCATGGAATTCTAGTAAGTATAGCTTTTGACAGAGGTCCACAATTCACTAGTCATATTTGGGAACGTCTACATATGGTGTTGGGAACACAATTGAGGTTTAACACAACTTTCCACCTATAGATAGATGGTCAGTCTGAAAGGACTATTCAGACTTTAAAGGATATGTTGAGGGCATGTGTGTTTCAGTTTATGGGAAGTTGGGATGTACACTTGAGCTTAATAGAGTTTGCTTACAACAAAAACTATCATATGAGCATATACATGGCACCTTACGAGGCCTTGTATGGGAGACGTTGTTTGTCTCCACTTTGCTGGTATAAGAAAGGTGAGTATCAACTTTTGGGTCCTGAGCTTGTACAACAGACTACATAGAAGATAAAGATGATACACCAATAGTTGAAAGCAGCCCAGGACAGACAAACGTATTATGAATATAACTATCACATGACACTTGAGTTTCAAGTGGGATACAATATGTACCTCAAGGTTTCCCCTTGGAAAGGCATGCCAAGGTTTGGTAAGAACGGTAAATTGGCTTCTGGGTTTATGAGACCATACACTATCTTAGATCGAGTTGGAAAGGTGGAACATAAGTTGGAGCTACCGCCAGAGCTGCACATGATACATAATGTCTTCTATATCTCCATGCTAAGTAAGTGTCATCCTGATATAGAGCAAACGATCCGACCAATGGAGGTTGAGTTAGATGAGGATGTTTCCTATGTTGAGGGTCCTATGTTGATCCTAGATAGAAGGGTGAACAAGTTGAATAATAAGGATACAATATTAGTTAAGGTTTCAAGGCATTACCTTGGCATGGAGGAAGCCACATGGGAATTAGAGGATGAGTTGCATAGGAAGTACCCATCTCTCTTTGTGTAGGATTTTGGGGGAGAAATCCTTGTTAGGGGTTAATGGTTGTAAGACCCCTAACCTTGATTAAAATCTTGAACATACTTAATAATCATAATTATGTGTTTAAAACCTTAATTAAACCTTTTGAGGTGTTTTGATATCATGCGACAAGCTTAAGTTTCAAGTTGGGTCAAGTTTGGACACTGTTTGAGCAAGTTATGCAATTTTGTGCACATTTTAGACTTTTCTGCAACGTACCCATATATGAGGTTTTACTTGCAATTTGTCACATGATAATGGTTCCTTACGTGTTTTGTTTTCTTTATTGATCTTTTTGTGCCTTAGGGAACTTGGTTGCACCTTGGTTTGGTGGTGATATCTCTTTAGGGTTGAGCTAGGGTTTCGCTCTCATGGATGAGCTACCTTATGAGGCCATCATTCGATGGTTCCCCCTGGATGGGTGATGACCGATGGTCATACATAGGTGGGACAACATATGGTGATCCCTATAAGTGGTATGTCTATGGTTCTCACTCTTGAGGTCCCTTGAACAAGTGGTTTTCTTGGAAAGGGTGACCAATCGATGGTTTTCCACCTAGTGACCTAGGGTGTCAAGAACTAATGGTCACCGAGTGATAAAACTCGATGGTTGTCCTAGGGAGACAACATCTTATGGATTAGCAGACTTCCAAAACTTATGGAGCTTCTTCTTGCATGGATGTGACAGTTATAGACCATGGACACATGGCAAACCTAGTAGGACACCTCAAGCTTCTCTTCTTCCTTATCTATAAGCTTTATATACCCTTCCTTTTTCACCCAAACAAACCCTTTGTTTGAGCAAGGTAGAAGAATGTTGTATATAACTTCCTCCTCTCCTAATTTCTATAGAAGAATGTTCCCAAGGTAGAAGAAGGTGACCGACCTTCTTGTTTGAGCAATTAGGGTTCAGATTTGCTCTCCTTTTGAGCTTGCAGAGCTTCCTTTGCATGCCCATGACCTAAGCAAGTAAGTTCCTCCTTCTCTCCTTTGTTTCTCTTGTTGTCCTAACTCCTTCTTCCTTATTATAGGATGGAACCATGGAGTTTCATGGTAGAGATTTCTCTAGATCTTAAAGAACATATCTTTCTTGCTTCCTTGACCTAGGGTTTGCTTCCCTTGTTGAGAAACATCTAGCTTGGCTGAGTTCAGAGCTTAAGATACGTTTTTTTGTCACGGAACCATTTGTTACCCAAATCCTAACTCCAAATGAATACAAATTCAATGGTGATAGGACCTAGGTGTCTATCCCTAGAATGGTATTAACAAAGCATGAATGCGGAAGCGTAAAGCTTAGCATACATGCACATATAACAAGCTAAAAGCACCAACCATAATCTCAACATTCAACAAGTATTATTAAGCAACATTGTTCATTACACGCTTTCAATTACATATTCAAGAGTACAGTTTTACAAGTCTACTCATGTATACTAGGGATATCAACAAGAACACCTGGCATAGCTCACCAAGCCCATCAACTTCTAGCCATCTATGAACCTATAAGATACGTGATACAAGGTGGGTCAAGCACACAAGATGTCAAGTACAGGGCTAAAAGTTACATATGCATAAGCTTTACATAATTTGAAAAGATTTGCATAAGGAAACGAGCAAGAATAAATAATTTAAGTTCTTAATAAAATGAGAGCCCATATTTTATGTCATTTCACTCCAATTATACTAACAACATCATGGATTCATAAGGCCTTTGACTACTTTCCATTGGAAGAGTCTGTAAGGGTGCTCAATATTAGCTAACCCTTTTATACGTAAGGTACCTCAAGGTCATCATCAATAGCTAACCCTGTTTCAACATTATAAAATGGAGTTTTCATATTATGTTTGCAAGTTATAAAACAACGATGCGAGATAAACATTGAGTACATACTTTAATACTGCATGGAAATATTTGAGCAAGTAAACAAGCATACATATATATCACATTTCAAGCAAGAAATCCATATTCATATAACTATTTAAAGCTCGTACCTAATTTTAGAGATTTCATAACCTATCCTTGACCATCTAGATCTCAAGCAACACCTGGTTAAGCACAAGATTATATCCATGCATTAGATTCTCATAATTAACCCTAACTAGCTTCATTTTGGGTTTTGGCCAAGTTAGGTTTCAAGTTGCTTAAGTGCATGTTTGATGATCATAAACTAATTTACAGGTCATCATTAGGGTGTGGTTCAAGTTTCATGTCCTGATGATTTATGATCATGGATGCTCTATTATGAGTCTTTTGACCCCAAAATGTACATGAGGAACATGAATTTTGTAATGATCACATAAAATGAATGGAACATCGAAATGGCATGAAACTTGAACCACACCCTTATGATGACCTATAAATTAGTATATGATAATCAAAGATGCACTTAAGAAACTTGAAACCTAACTTTGCCAAAACCCTAAAATGAAGCTAGTTAGGGTTAATGATGAGAATCTAATGCATGCATATAATCTTGTGCTTAACCAAGTGTTGCTTGAGATCTAGATGGTCAAGGATAGGTTATGAAATCTCTGAAATCAGGTATGGGCTTTAAATAGTTATATGACTATGGCTTTCTTTCTTGAAATGTGATACATATCTATGCTTTTTTACTTGCTCAAATATTTCCATGTAGTATTCTAGTATGTACTCAATGTTTGTCTCACATCGTTGTTTTATAACTTGCAAACATAATATGAAAACTCCATTATACAATTTTGAAATAGGGTTAACTCTTGATGATGGCCTTGAGGTCCCTCACGTATAAAAGAGTTAGCTAATCTTAATCACCCGACCTCTCATTTTACTAAGAGCTTAACTTGTTTATTCTTGCTCGTTTCCTTAAGCAAATATTTTTAAATTATGCAAAGCTTATGTATGTGTATCTTTTAGCCCTGTAATTGGCACCTCGTGTGCTTGACCCACCTTATTTCTCATATTTTATAGGTTTAGAGATGGCTAGAAGTTGATGGGCTAGGTGAGCTATTCCAGGTGTTCTTGTTGAGATCCCTAGTATACATGAGCAGACTTGTAAATCTGTACTCTTGAATATGTAATTGAAAGCTTGTAATAAACAATGTTGCTTAATAATACCTTGCTGAATGTTGAGATTATGGTTGGTGCTTTTATCTTGTTATATGTTCAGGTATGCTAAGATTTACGCTTCCACATTCGCACTTTGTTAATACCATGCTAGGGACGGACGCCTAGGTCCTATCACCATTGACTTTGTAGTCATTTGGAGTTAGGATTTGGTTAACAAACGGTTCTTGTTCTTCTTCCTTTTATGTAACCTTATTCACATTTATTACTTACTACTACCTTTTATGCTCATGTTTTTTCTTAAAAATGAAGTTTTACATATAAAGAAGCATCTTTGCCTAGGGTTTAAGCTTTAGTGTTGTTCCTTGAGTAGTTTATAACCATGGATGAACCTAGAATCTAGTGCACGACCTTCATGAGGTAGAGGAAGCTTTAGACATTTACTACATGACAAAAGATGGTTCTCGGTACCTCTCAAATGATGGGTTACACTTAGGGTTTTGAGATGTTTTCCACTTTGTGCATCACTCAATGGGTTGCTTTCTTGATAGAACCAATTTACTTGTTTCTTGGTTCTGTTTTGCTTGTGTTTCTCATTCCAACTGATGGTCTTACAGTAGGTTCTATTTTGTTTCCTATGGTGCTCAAGTATCAATGATTCAACCAATGGATTCACTGGGTCGATGGTTCAACCAATGGCTTCACTGGGCTGATGGTTCAACCAATGTATTTGCTGGATTGATGGTTCAACCAATGGCTTCACTGGGTCAATGGTTCAACCAATGGACTCACTGTGTCAATGGTTCAACTGGGATTCACTGGGTCGATGGTTCCATCGATGGCTTCATTAGGTTGATGGTTCAAACAATGGTTTCACTGGGTTGATGGTTCAACCAATGGCTTCACTGACTCAATGGTTCATAAACTAATGGTTGTAATGGGTAAATGGTTCATCAACCAATAGTTGGACTGGGTCAATGGTTCATCAACCAATGGTGGGACTGGGTCAATGGTTCATCAACCAATGGTTATAATGCTGTCAAAGTTGATGGTATTTCTGGATTTACAACCAATGGTTTTGTCTAACCCATATTTGATGGTTTTGAGTGAGAGTTATGATTAGATGGTTTGATTTGATGCCTCAACATCTGGTGGCTTTTATGTGAATTCCATGGAGCAATATTTTGGTTTTTGTGGTGCAGATTTGATGGTTCAATGCTCCTAACTTTGCAGGCTTACCTTTGCCCTCATATAAATATAATTGATAATCACTATGATGGGATGATATGAAACCCTAATGTAACAAAGCTTGTTACATATAACCATAATGCAATTAAGGAATGGTGATTAATCATGATTTGGCCTCTTGATTTATTTATATGATAATTGGATACTCTCTTAATATTGTTGAAACCCTAATATGGTGCTACAGGAACATCATAGTTCCTTTCTATGTTTAACTTGCATGTCACATGTATGGTAATGGCTTATTGAGCCTTGTTAAAAGGCATGAAAAGATAATGGTAATCTTACATGGAATGATGTGATTGTCTTAATGAATCTTGGTCAGGGTTGATCTCTAATGGAGGTGTAATCCTCTTTATGATGTGATAAGGGTTGGAGCCCTAGAACAATGTCATAAGGATTTGTATCCTGTGGTAGTAGTATGATGACAAGTTTGGTCTCATCAATGGCAGTGGAATAGTACCATGTTTTGATTGTAATCAAGGATCATACCTCATACCTTTTGTATTTTCTGGAGTTTTTATACTTATACAGTTGTTAGAAATGAATTAAGGTTTGTATTTACACTTGCTTGATGTAGCCTTAATTTATCTAAATGACAATAACTAATAAAGTGAAACCCTAATCATGTAGTGACCTGATGTAGAACCATCTTCAGTGTCAGAACTAGATGGATAGTGAAACGATTATGTCTAAGGGAAATCTTGAAGTGCATACTACTGAGTATGGGGGGGTGCAAGATGCCATGTGTGTCCTTGACATCCTTACTTGCAAGTTATGGAGGATGGCTACAGTCATGCCTCAGATTGAGAGTGGTCGAGACTGTGTCTTGGATAATTGTGATTGAGTACGCTAATGTTGTACCTCATATGGAAGGGTTTTGCTTTGCATACCTTGGTGGATAGAGCCGCAACCTGTACCAAGGGTGGACTAGGTGTTATCATCTTGACTATATGTCGCTGTTGGTAGTTTGACTAATAAGTCATTGCATTTGACCCGTACTTACCGAGCATAGTTAAATCTTAGGATATCCAACTTTCCTAGATCTTACACGGAACATATTTCAACTTTGCAGTGGCCAGTTGGACTTTGGGTGGTACCACTCAAACTTCCCAGGGCATAATAAAAGATGTGATATAGCCGTGTAGTATATCAACCAGGGTTAAATGTACTTCACATTCAATGTTAGCCCTTGCCATGTCTCTTATACTACTTAGTTGTTATATGATGCAATCAAAGAGGTCAACTATTACAAGAAACCAATCTATCTATTTCCTTTATATACTCTAATAATCATACTCATTTCTAATCCTATATACTACACCTGTTTAATATGCTAGAATTGTTTTAATTGTTCATCTGCTTACCATATTCTCAATCTTCTCAATTTGTTAATTGTTAAATAACCTATTGTAATCAATAATCATTGTGGGGAATTATATCTCTCAATGGGACATGGGTCTCACCTCATGGGTCACCACATCTTTTTAGGTCATTTTCGGTGATGTGGATGAGATCGTGCTGTGGAGGAGGACCAAGCTGGTGATCAGTAGACATTGAAGGTTGGATAATTGTAATTGTTAGTAGTAGAGTCCTAGTGTCGTCCCTATACTCTCAGGTCCGAACATGGGGTATTTTTTTAGATGATATACTATCGATACGAGGTTTTGACAATTTTCCATGGTTGTAAATATATGGCATGTATGTGTGGAACATCTCTTTTATATACAAGTTGTAGTTGAGGCGAATGGATCTAGATGTAAGTACCTGGTATGGTCTATGAAAATGGAAAGTTTGAACCTTTATATAAATCTTCGTGAGCTTGTTGGTAATATATGAATCAGTTTTAATTATTCCATTTTTTGGGATATGTGATTAGTTAGTAGTTGATTGTGTTTTATGTTTTGGGTAATCTCATTTAGTGTGATGATGTGTCACAATATAATATAAAAAATTCAAAACTCTTGAAATTCAAGCACTATCTCATCATACTGTAATAAGTCTAAAATATATTGGTTTCATATTTTAATACAAAATTCTAGTTTATTAACATTTGGATAAATGACCCTTAGGACTATAACTTTTTATTAAAGTGGTCATTTTAACTAGATTTGAGTCAAGCCATTTTCTTAAAAATTTGGGATGTGACAATACTCGAATCCTATAGGATTTTCTTCCTTGAAATTCTACTACTCTATCCACTTTAGGGTTTCACATATTCTATGTGCACTAACTCTCATATGTTGTCATGAAATATCCGTAAATCTTTTAAGGTATAACCCTCACTTTTCCGAATAACAATGTATAACATTATTACAAAAACTATCATGTGTGTATACAACTAATGAATCTTGGAGTCTAAATCATGCCTTCATCTTCTATGTGGAAAAATCTAGCTTGCCACTTTTTGGGGGAAGCTATAATAGATTCTGGTTCACCTGATCCCCCTTGTTGTGTAAGAGCTTGGAGAAATTTGGCTTTATGTTCTCTTCATTGCAATGGTACAAAGCTATGATACCCAACCTACAGATGCCAACATGGACTTAAAATAGGTGTGGCACCTAACACATTGATTATCATATTCCTCAAGATGCTTCTTTTTCTTCTCACGATATGCTGCATTTTTTGTTTTTGTTGTTGCCTTCTTTCTTCCAGTGTCATCCTAGGTGGTCCTCCAACCATAGGGTAGCCTTAAGTGCATCCTAAACTATAGTGATGTTGCATTCTACTAGAGTGTATAAAAGATTGAGCTTCATACCAAACATGTACTTCTTGGCCAAACACACTTTGTCTAGGTCGGATCTGTATTTCAACACCTTGTAAAAATTCATTCCATACTGGCAGACTTTGGTATCCCCATACCGCTTCAAGAACACCTTATTTTTTGATCATTGCCTTCAAGAGTAGTTGTCACACAAACTTTTATTATCCAAATCCTCACTCCTAATGGCTAGACAAACAAAGGAGAGAGGACCCATACACCCATCTCTAGAACATGTCAAAATCCTACACTACACAATGGAGGAATCACCCAAAATTTTCTTGGAAACAATAATGTGAAAAGGTACAAGGGAAACAAAGGACACACCAAGGGCCAATTACAACTCAAAATTTGAAGATGAAGCTCTTGGAAGGCTAAGGAGCCTTATTGATGTGAATAAGGATGTGTCCTCTCATGGAAAAATCATTGATTGCCTTGAGAAAAGGCTAGACCATATCTCTCTTTCACTTGCCCGCCATGAGGAGGGAAGACTCCCTTCCCAAACCATGGCCAATTCGAACAATGGTGGTGGTCTATGAGCACTCCTCAAGGTGCCTATGTTCCACCACAAGGGTAAGTACCCACTCTGCAACAGTATCAAGGACTCCAAAATCCCTATGCTCCTCCACCTCTACAACCTCTATTCAATCACCACTATACCTCACCCCCAATGCATTCATATAAAAAAAACCCTCCACAATATCACCCCATCTACAAAAACCACAAAAAACACCATACCAATCACAATTCACTCTCTAAAACCAAGAACCCCATGCCAAAGGCACTCCGCCTCCTCAGGCTAGCCCTGCACCTCGATAGGAAGATCCACCACCACAAGGTGACCTATCTCAGCAGCAGTGATACATACCCTACCTTCCCTAAGATTTAGTTTCATACTGAGGAAACATGATTCAAAAGTTTGGGTGGTAGGACGGTGCATGCCCTATCTCATCTACTCTCATTTTGATTGATTTGTTTCACCCTATTTCACCTGATGGATTGAATGATGGAATCACCTTATCTAGTGTAGATTTCTTTCTGCTTGCACACATGCATACATGTAGTTCTTTTTCATGCCTTTTTGAGTAAAGTTTCAATTTTTTGCTCATTTTGCCATTCCATCTCATGCATCGCATATCATGTGGATTTTTGGTAAATTTTGTGTGTTGAAGTTAGTATTTTCTTGCTTTATGTTGTCTTTTCCCTAAAGTAGGTTTGGAAGTGATTTAGCACAAATTGGCATCATTTTGGAAAATTTTGCCTAAACAATATTTTGAAAAGGTAATAACATAAATAATAGAGATGACAAGATACATTGTGGATATAGAGACATGTACCCATTTCTATTTCAAAGGATTCCCCATTGGTGTTTCATTTTGATACTAGATGTCCTTGGTGTAGTGGATCTTCATCTTGCATCTAAAATTTGATAAACAAAATATATCAACATGAGTGCATGGAGTATGTTATGAAAAGACATGTAAGAACAATTTAGGAATGATATAAAAGTTTCTTGGATAGAAACGTAATAATAAGAAAGAAGTAGAAACAAGGAATAAACACTTTAAGCAAGATTCCTTCATAGGAAGCATGTTTAGGTTTCATTATCCATTATGTAAACATTTGGCCTTTGAGAAACTCCCAAAGGAAGGGTCTGTGAGGGGCATATGAGGCTAAAAGCATTAACAATTCCTTGTTTATATGTGAAGGACCTCAAGACCAAATTCAATGACATAACCCTATTTCAACATGCATTGTGCCCTTACCCCATGAATTCAAGTAGGTACACAAGGTTATATAATGGATTTTTGTATAATATGTTCAAGGTTTGTCAACATAAACATGAAGTTAGTATTCATAAGAACAATAGGTGAAACAAGTAACTAATTAACCAAGCATTCATAGGTTCATACATAAAAAATCCAATATCATAGTAGTGTCAAGATATTAAACATACCTTGTGAGAAATGAGCAAGTTATAATCCATGAGTAAAATTCTAGAGAAGGCCCAACTCAAAGGGGGGCCTAAAATGTAAAAATACACAACATGGGGTTTTTGATCTACAAAATTTCAATAATGTAAACATATTTCATATCATTTGGATTTTCTCCTAGAACTAGGTTCTACATCATTCATGCTTAGCTCTGGGAGATCAACATGTATGCATTTATTTGACATAGTACATATTATGAAGGTAATGAGGTCTAGATGGAACAACCCCATTAGATATATCCATAATAAGAAGATAAATTATGTTTTAGAAATAGAGAGAGCATGCTATTTGTATTATCATCAAGTTCAAATCACGCCAGATCATAACTAGTCATATTAGATCAATTTCATGTAGTAGTGTCAAATTCCCAAGTCATATGATCTAGAAGAGTTCAAGGTAGATTAAGTGGGTATTTACAGTTATGAATACATATATTTACTGATTTTAAGTCTTAATATAACATGCATAACATTATAGCATGATTCATGAAAGGTTCAAGTTCAATCAACAACATATGCATTAAGATCTTGTTAGTTGTTACATGTATGTCTCATATAATCAAATGGAGCACATAAGTATGTTATAAGGCATCTGTGTCACATGTAATCTTAAGGTTTGATTTTAAGGTCTACATAGATGTTCAAACATTATGGATGCACATTTGGATAAGGGTTAAGAATTCCACCATTTGAGTACTTGAACATCACATTTTAGGGCATATTAGTGTAATATGTAGACTCTTTAGATCATATGGGTTACTCATAGAAAAATTAGCATAAGGTATTATGCAAACTTGGCCCAAAGCTTCCTAAAGTCTATTGATTTTAGAGTTATATAATCATATTGTAACGACCCTGACCTGGGTTATGAGATAACCCTATTTATTTTGACTAATAAATTTGCTTAGAACTTTAATATAATCCTCTAAGGTGTTTTTTTATCATGTGACACACTTATGTTTCAAGTTTGGTCCCAATTAAATGTTGTTTGAGCAATGTTCCTTTATTTTGGACCAACGTGCAATTTACCAAAGTTGAGGGGTTATATTGCAATATTTCACATGTTTAATGTGCCTTATGTGTTTTATCATAATAAGATATAGAATGATGCTAAGTGGTGGCTTGTGGAAAGCCTAAAATTCCAAGCTGAAATTGTTTGAAACAATGCTGGTGCATTGTGCACCAATTTTGGTACAAATTGTAATTTACCCAAAATGTGGGGTTGTTATGAAAATTACCACCTCTAGATTGTCCCTACTCCCTCATAGTATCATTTAGAGGAGAGAAAATGAATGAGACACCATGTTTGAATCAATTATGAGTGATTGTAATCTTGGTGATGAAATGACCAAGAAAAGGGTTGAATATGAAAGCTTAACTTGAGTTGTATCAAGATGAAAAGCTTATATATGAGTGCCTATCGGCCAATGAACCCAAGGAGGTGTCCCATATAGTTTTGTGAACTCTTGGAAAAGTCCATATCGTGCAAAGAACCTCAAGGAGGTGAGGAGTGTCGGGTTACAACTTCCTTAGCAAAATTGTGATGAGTTGTGAATAAAGTGGTGATTTTGTTGATATATCTTATCCATATGGATAAGTAATGGACGAATTTGCATCTCAAGATGATCCTAAACCGTTTTGCAAGACAAGATAAATGTTGATGCATGCATGTACACGTGTCACCCATGCATGACACGTGGCACCTACTAGCTCAAAATGTTGACACCTCATTTTTGCTTTCCTTCTTGAACAATAAGTATATATACCCCTAGTTTCATCCCTTGGTGCAATTTTGCGACCTTACCACCCTCCTACCCTAAGGTATCATGCATAGAGCTCCCATATCGTGAAGGGATTCTGTGGTATCGTGCATGGGACTTGGGATATCGCCCATGGCAAGAGCATATCGCCCAAGTAGGTGATATTGGCCATATAGGGTGATATCGGCCATAGAGTGAAGTTTTGACTCCAAATGAGTGTCATATCGTGCAAGTGAGTGCCATATCGTGCAAGAGGGGTGGCATATCGTGCAAGGACACTAGTGTATCGTGCAAATGTGTTAAGAAGCAAGAAGGAGCTCATACTTAACCCTAAGGTGAGGATAAGATCATCTTCAACCTTGGATTGAAGCATGAATTTAGGGTTTTGATCTTCCTTTCTTTTCTTCTTCACCAATTGCTTATCCATGGTGATTCTTTTCATATAGAGGAGTTGTGAAGTCCATCTTAAACCTTAGGAATGTGGAGCTGTGGAGCTTGGAGCTTTGAAGTCGTTCTTAAGGCGGGTTATATAACTTGAACTCAACCATGTTATTATTCTTCACCTAAATTGCTATAATTAGTGAAATACTTTTAATTCTGAAATTTCCTGAAATAGTTGATGAGATTATGAGTTCTAGTAGTTTCTTAGACCTGTTGACATGAACTATAACAGTTATAACTAAGGTCTAGAGCTTGAAGATGGTGGTATCACTTTATAAAAGTGATATCGGGTGCAAGCACACAAGAAAGCACCTTTAACCCGATATGATGATTCACCTACTTCACTTGAACGATATGGATATGAATGAATACATTATTGCATGATATGGGGGTGTAGTATACACTTCTTTCACGATAGGGAGTCAAGTATAGACTCCATACACGATACACGGTTGACTGAATACTTATAAGTTGACATGAAACCCTAATTTGGGTAACCCGATATAAGTGAAGTGTAACAAGTGCTATTGCATGACATAGTTGCACGACATGGTTGCACGACATGGTTGCACGATAGGGTTGCATGATACACAACCCTAGACAACATGGTAGCCCGACATGGTGATGATTTCATACCTCTTATACATCATGGGTGACACATATAAGTACCATGTGTTCGACATAACCAACTCTAACCTGACATGGATGGTGTTCATACACCTCTAGCCCGATATGGATGGTTTTCATGTACTTCTAGCCCGATATGGTGAGTGCCTATACATCTCCAACCCAACATGGTGAATATATGCACATGATTCAACCCTATACACCTTGTAAAGGTGAGAGCAAGACACTCTTAGAAGTGATGAGTGTAACACCAAGTAATGGTATGGCTAATACCTTGATAGGTGAAATACCTAGAGTGGTTGATAATGGTCAACCCTATATCAACAATGTCTTAACTCAAAATGAGTCCATATCATTGGCAATGGTTGTATATTCTAAATAAGTGACTTATGACCAATACATTACATGATAAATGTCATGAGTTGATGCATAAAGTATTAGGATGGGAATACCCTAATACAAGCTAAGTGGATGAACTCAAGTAAGATAAAGGTGTTGAGGGAAGTGATACATCAAGATATGATATATGTCACATCCAACACCCCAATAATGATATACCTTGATGTGTTATAAGTCCAATATAATTGGATGTGTGACATTTGAAATGTGTCATGTCAATTGCTACACTGAGAGGTAATGCACTTTGATGAATATATTCTAACATGCCTTATGAAAAGGTTAATCCAAACCTATAAACTATGATGTAATCATGTTTTGGCAAAGATGAGAGAGAAACTCATACTGTGTGTTGATAATTCATTCAAGGATGAATGATGAGAATAAATAAGTATGATTGAATACTTATGTAATCCATATTGATTCTTTGCTATGTGAAACCCTAATATAAGATAATGCTATGTGAATCCTAATACAGGATAATGCTATGTGAAACCCTAATACAGGGTAATGCTATGTGAAGTCTCAAAACAGAGTAATCCTATGTGAAGCTCTAATACAGATTGATGAGTTATGAATGTAATAAGATAATCCTTGTTTTGTATGGTGCTGATATGAAAGAGAGACCGTGAACCTTAAAGAGGGAGTAGTGGTATTACTTAGTGTTGCATGTTACTGATATATAATTTTTATCATGAGTACTAAAAGTATGTTGAGATGATGAGCATAGCCAGGTATGGGCTATAATGCACTATATACTGAAAATGTTTCATAGGCCTTATAAGCCTTAATATGCTTTATTGCTTAGTGAGAAGTGACAAGATGTGTTATGGGCCTTGTGAGCCATGTGGTTAGTTGTTGCCTAGTGAGAGGTGACAAGATGTGTTATGGGCCTTGTGAACCATGTGGTTAGTTGTTGCCTAGTGAGAGGTGACAAGATGTGTTATGGGCCTTGTGAGCCATGTGGTTAGTTGTTGCCTAGTGAGAGGTGACAAGATGTTTAATGGCCTTGTCAACCATGTGGTTAGTTGTTTCCTAGTGAGAGGTGACAAGATGTTTAATGGCCTTGTCAGCCATGTGGTTAGTTGTTGCCTAGTGAGAGGTGACAAGATGTTTAATGGCCTTATGATCCATGTGGTTAGTTGTTTCCTAGTGAGAGGTGACAAGATGTTTAATGGGCCTTGTGAGCCATGATAATAGTTGTTGCCTAGTGAGAGGTAACAAGATGTTTATAAAAGTCTCATGTAAGAAACGATAATGTTCAAAATAAACTAAGAAATGGAAACTTAGTAATATAATGATAATAATAAATGGATACAATAATAATAATGAAATCTTGATCATACATGCTTTATGCTTATAGCCAAATAAGGGCTATAGTGTTTGAAATATATGAGAAGGATACTTGTTTATAAAAAGGATGTGAATAAGCATGATGGCTTGGCCAAGGTATAATGCCTAGTAAAATTTATGTGGTATTCAGTGATGTTTGCACAAGATTGGCATAGTCCAATGCCTGAAATAGTTGCACAGGATTGGCATAGTCCAATGTCTGAATATAATATGATGATGTATACTTACATGATTGGAACAATTAAATATCTGGTTAGCAGATTGGCTGAGGCCAACAAATAGAAATCAGAATGATTCATGGATGACATACCATGATAATGAGTTTCACTAGATAAGCTTGAGATGTTGATATAGTATGATGAGTAAATGATATACATGTTCTTCCCATTCCTTATAAAGAGAATAAATGACTTACTGCTCTATCACAGATAGTTGCAATGCTTTAAAAGATGAGAATATTCTAAATTGCATATCCTCTGCTCAGTTTAATACTATTTAACTGTGATGATAACATTGTTGGCGGAGAGTTATATCTCTCGCTGGGACAATTACAATTGTCTCACCCCCGTGGGAACCACATTTTTTTAGGTGGACGTGCACGAGGAGGTGAAGACCTCTCTGCAGAGAAAGAACAACAACAGTAGGGATAGCAGTGACATCTCAGGTTGAGTGTACTGTCTGTCATGTCTTATAGATAGAAGTCCTATGTGTCGTCTTTGTACTCTCAGGTCCTTGGAGTTGGTTCATTATGTTTTCATGAATGATCTGAGGTTTTGGCTTGTAAGCCTCGAGGTTTTATGTTGGTTCATTATATGTTTTGACAAAGCAACTATTATATGTTATCCTCGAGAAGAGATGGTACAATGTATGTACAATATGAACAATGATGTATATAAAGTTTTGGTTCTGCCTTAAAGAGTTTTCCTAGAAATGGATCTCTTTGCAAAATGGTTTAATTTTTAGTGATTTTTGTTAATCCGATGTTTATGTTTAAATTCCTCTTAATTAGTAACGATTTGTCTATCAGTTTGGCGACTGTCGTTTCATGTTTGGTATCAGAGCTTAAGGTTCGCTGAGTCTACAGAGACATGGGACTAATGTGTTGAGTCTGTGTTAGTGTCCTCCAGTATACCCTATAGGGGCTTATGCTTGTGCAGAAGAAAGGGTGAAGTTTAAAAATGACTGGGGAACACGAGGAATACATTACTGAGAGCAATGTTGTTGCACCAAGAGAGGGTGCAAGGGATCAGGCAAGAAAAGAATGAGTTCATGAGAATTCCTATCTTGACCTAATCAGGATAAGAGAATCCTATGTTTATTCTCTTAATAGGCAGATTAAGACAACAGTAATACATATAGTAGACTGGATACTAGCAATACAACCTAGGTTACCAGTCCTTAATGTAGAAACTTTGGGCTTTGAAAGGGTTCCGAAATAACATAGTCATGTTGGAACAGTGGAAAATGTGGGAAAGGTTAACATATGGCGAGAAAGTAGACTCTGCCATAAGTTTAGACAGATAGTATATCTGTGATGGTAATGCCCAAGAAGGGGCAATAAACTGAGAATTAAGGAAAAGTCTCTATGATTCTAGAGACATTTGCTTAGTCGTTCTAAAAAGCCAAAGTTTTTGGTGCCACAAGTGCAATAAATGCCTAGGGTACCAGGGCGGTAGCCACTAAGTAAAGGCAAATGTCCTAACTTTCTACCTGTAAGAACCCATGGTTTAGTCTCTATATCGGTGATAAGACTGATAAGACCATGGTACGAGGACAATACATGATATAGATGTGTACATGTTGAGCATACTAAACCCTTTTGTTTAAAAAGAAGGAAGGAAATGGCTCAACAACCGAGGAAGACTCGTTAGGGCTTACGTAAGTTACAACCCAATAGTGTAAAAAGGCAAAAGCAACAACATGAAACAACTAGACTCTATGTGTTGAGTCAACCTGAAGCGGTAGATGATCGCGAGGGGTAACCGTCAGATAGAGCTTTTCCATTTTGATATGCTTTATTTTGATGTTATCTGATAATCATAAAAGGATTGTTGTTATGGACTTCCCTATTGATTGTCCTATGGGGACATATGGAAGAAATGATGAGAACTTACATCTTACTCAATGTTCCTTAAAATGCTTTATAATATCCCTTATCTGTGTGCTAAAAGATGAGATATAGAAGTGATGCCTGAAGAAAACTCAAGAATGAAAAATCCTGTGTGTATAATGATATGAAAAGTGAGGAATATGATGGCAAATAATAGTGCATACTACCTAATCTCAGTACTTGTATACCCTGGTCAGGTACATGATTATTGTAGATAAGGCAAGTATGGAACTCTTAGATTGTTATCTTTCTGATTACTCTGATCAAGTAATCATTTTGAAACAATCTAGAGAGTATAATGAAATTAAATAGGAAGAGCTAAGTGAACTTTCTTAGTGAATTTTCCCAAATAAATTACTAAGTGAATTTTCTCAGTGAATTTTCCCAAATAAATTGCTTAGTGAACATTCTCAGTGAACTTTCTCAGTGAATTGCTTAGTGAACACTGAGAATTGCTTAGTGAACATTCTCAGTGAACTTTCTCAGTGAATTGCTTAGTGAACATTCTCAGTGAACTTTCTCAGTGAATTGCTTAGTTAACATTCTCAGTGAACTTTCTTAGTGAATTGCTTAGTGAACACTGAGAATTGCTTAGTGAACATTCTCAGTGAATTGCTTAGTGAACATTCTCAGTGAACTTTCTCAGTGAATTGCTTAGTGAACACTGAGAATTTCTTAGTGAACATTCTTAGTGAACTTTCTCAGTGAATTTCTTAGTGAACACCATGGTTCAGAAAAGCGGTATGCGGTGTACGGGCGGAGAGGGTGCTGCATAGAGTATATGCGGTTTTGGATTTTTTTTATTTCAATAAACAAATTATATATAAAATAATATAGTGATATCATAAATTAATATATATGGAGTAGGCACGTACATCTATTTACTTATAAACATATTAATATGCATGTATGATGTATGATATGCTTGTATATATATATGTCTATACATAGAATGTGTTTGTAATATATGTACAAATACTAAAATGTAGGTAAATTAATGTACAAATATATGTATAGTGTGTATAAATGTGAATAAATCAAAATGTATATATACATGCACAAATATGTGATTGTACATTAAGGTATATTGTATATGTATCTATACATGTTAATATATCAAAAGGTATTTGAATAAATGTACAAATGTGTGTGGAAAATTTTATATGTATTACAATGTATACATATAATTCAATGACTATATATCTCAATTTATATATATAATGAAATGTGTGTATATATATGCATGTATGTACGAAATGCATGAACATTAGTTGTGGGCTTTTCAAAAAGAGAAGTTTAATCGGCCGCTTAATCGGCCAAGCGGGAGTATATGCGGCCATGACCACTTAGTGGACCAATTAGCAATATGCGGTGCGGTAGGGTGACTGAATAGGTATATGTGGGAGTATATGTGGCCGTGCGGATCAATTTCCCGAATAGTGGTGAACACTGAGAATTGCTTAGTGAACATTCTCAGTGAACTTTCTCAGTGAATTGCTTAGTGAACATTCTCAGTGAACTTTCTCAGTGAATTGCTTAGTGAACATTCTCAGTGAACTTTCTCAGTGAATTGCTTAGTGAACATTCTCAGTGAACTTTCTCAGTGAATTGCTTAGTGAACATTCTCAGTGAACTTTCTCAGTGAATTTCTTAGTGAACATTCTTAGTGAACTTTCTCAGTGAACTTTCCCAACTAAAGTTCTAAGTGAAATTTCCCAAACAAATAAATGATTGCTGAGTGAATTACCTCTGTTAGATATATATGTTTTTCTTTTGATAAATATTCTTGGGTGATGATAGAAGTGTGTTCTTTTATGCTTCTTCCTTTCAATAATATGGACATCATATGTTAGGGGTTTATGCTCTGCATAAACATAAACATTGATAAGGTTGAATGAATGAAAGGAACTTTGTGTGGATTACAAATCAATGATATCTCCATGATATTAAGATATTATGTGGGGACTTGAGGGTATGATAAATGAATGAATCTGTCCCTTCTTTTTCCTGGGATTTCAGGGACGAAATCCTTGTTAGGGGTTTATAACTTGTAACGACCCTGACCTGGGTTATGAGATAACCCTATTTATTTTAACTAATAAAGTTGCTTAGAACTTTAATATAATCCTCTAAGGTGTTTTGTTATCATGTGACACACTTATGTTTCAAGTTTGGTCCCGATTGAATGCTGTTTGAGCAATGTTCCTTTGTTTTGGACCAAAGTGCAATTTACCAAAGTTGAGGGGTTATATTGCAATATTTCACATGTTTAACGTGCCTTATGTGTTTTATCATAATAATATATAGAATGATGCTAAGTGGTGGCTTGTGGAAAGCCTAAAATTCCAAGTTGAACTTGTTTGAAACAATGCTGGTGCATTGTGCACCAATTTTGGTACAAATTGTAATTTACCCAAAATGTGGGGTTGTTATGAAAATTACCACCTCTAGAGTGTCCCTATTCCCTCATAGTATCATTTAGAGAAGAGAAAATGAATGAGACACCATGTTTGAATCAATTATGAGTGATGGTAATCTTGGTGATGAAATGACCAAGAAAAGGGTTGAATATGAAAGCTTAACTTGAGTTGTATCAAGATGAAAAGCTTATATATGAGTGCCTATCGGCCCAAGAACCCAAGTAGGTGTCCCATATCGTTTTTTGAACTCTTGTAAAAGTCCATATCGTGCAAAGAACTTCAAGGAGGTGAGGTGTGTCGGGTTACAACTTCCTTAGCAAAATTGTGATGAGTTGTGAATAAAGTGGTGATTTTGTTGATATATCTTATCCAAATGGATAAGTAATGGACGAATTTGCATCTCAAGATGATCCTCAACCGTTTTGCAAGACAAGATAAATGTTGATGCATGAATTTACACGTGTCACCCATGCATGACACGTGGCACCTACTAGCTCAAAATGTTGACACCTCATTTTTGCTTTCCTTCTTGAACAACAAGTATATATACCCCTAGTTTCATCCCTTGGTGCAATTTTGCGACCCTTACCACCCTACTACCCTAAGGTATCGTGCATAGAGCTCCCATATCGTGAAGGGATGCTGTGGTATAGTGCATGGGCCTTGGGATATCGCCCATGGCAAGAGCATATCGCCCAAGTAGGTGATATTGGCCATATAGGGTGATATCGGCCATAGAGTGAAGTATTGACTCCAAGTGAGTGTCATATCGTGCAAGAGGGGTGGCATAACATGAAAGGACACTAGTGTATCGTGAAAAGGTGTTAAGGAGCAATAAGGAGCTCATACTTAACCCTAAGGTGAGGATAAGATCATCTTCAACCTTGGATTGAAGCATGAATTTAGGGTTTTGATCTTCCTTTCTTTTCTTCTTCACCAATTGCTTATCCATGGTGATTCTTTGCATATAGAGGAGTTGTGAAGTCCATCTTAAACCTTAGGAATGTGGATCTTTGTAGCTTGGAGCTTTGAAGTCGTTCTTAAGGCGGGTTATATAACTTGAACTCAACCATGTTATTATTCTTCACCTAAATTGCTATAATTAGTGAAATACTTTTAATTCTGAAATTTCCTGAAATAGTTGATGAGATTATGAGTTCTAGTAGTTTCTTAGACCTGTTGACATGAACTATAACAGTTATAACTAAGGTCTAGAGCTTGAAGATGGTGGTATCACTTTATAAAAGTGATATCGGGCGCAAGCACACAAGAAAGCACCTTTAACCCGATATGATGATGCACCTACTTCACTTGAACGGTATGGATATGAATGAATACATTATTTCATGATATGGGGGTGTAGTATACACCTCTTGCACGATAGGGAGTCAAGTATAGACTCCATACACAATACAAGGTTGAATGAATACTTATAAGTTGACATGAAACCCTAATTTGGGTAACCCGATATAAGTGAAGTGTAACAAGTGCTATTGCATGACATAGTTGCACGACATGGTTGCACGACATGGTTGCACGATAGGGTTACACGATAAAAAACCCTAGACAACATGGTAGCCTGACATGGTGATGATTTGATACCTCTTATACATCATGGGTGACACATATAAGTACCATGTGCTCGACATAACCAACTCTAACCCGACATGGATGGTGTTCATACACCTCTAGCCCGATATGGATGGTTTTCATGTACTTCTAGCCCGATATGGTGAGTGCCTATACATCTCCAACCCAACATGGTGAATATATGCACATGATTCAACCATATACACCTTGTAAATGTGAGAGCAAGACACTCTTAGAAGTGATGAGTGTAACACGAAGTAATGGTATGGCTAATACCTTGATAGGTGAAATACCTAGAGAGGTTGATAATGGTCAACCCTATATCAACAATGTCTTAACTCGAAATAAGTCCATATCATTGGCAATGGTTGTATATTCTAAATAACTGACTTATGACCAATACATTACATGATAAATGTCATGAGTTGATGCATAAAGTATTAGGATGGGAATACCCTAATACAAGATAAGTGGATGAACTCAAGTAAGATAAAGGTGTTGAGGGAAGTGATACATCAAGATATGATAGATGTCACATACAACACCCCAATAATGATATACCTTGATGTGTTATAAGTCCAATATAATTGGATGTGTGACATGTGAAATGTGTCATGTCAATTGCTACACTGAGAGGTAATGCACTTTGATGAATATAATCTAACATGCCTTATGAAAAGGTTAATCCAAACCTATAAACTATGATGTAATCATGTTTTGGCAAAGATGAGAGAGAAACTTATACTATGTGTTGATAATTCATTCAAGGATGAATGATGAGAATAAATAAGTATGATTGAATACTTATGTAATCCATATTGATTCTTTGCTATGTGAAACCCTAATATAAGATAATGCTATGTGAATCCTAATACAGGATAATGCTATGTGAAACCCTAATACAGGGTAATGCTATGTGAAGTCTCAAAACAGAGTACTCCTATGTGAAGCTCTAATACAAATTGATGAGTTATGAATGTAATAAGATAATCCTTGTTTTGTATGGTGCTGATATGAAAGAGAGACCATGAACCTTAAAGGGGGAGTAGTGGTATTACTTAGTGTTTCATGGTACTGATATATCATTGTTATCATGAGTACTAAACATGCAAGTATGTTGAGATGATGAGCATATCTAGGTATGGGCTATAATGCACTATATACTGAAAATGTTTCATAGGAGTTATAAGCCTTCATATGCTTTATTTCTTAGTGAGAAGTGACAAGATGTGTTATGGGCCTTGTGAGCCATGTGGTTAGTTGTTGCCTAGTGAGAGGTGACAAGATGTGTTATGGGCCTTGTGAGCCATGTGGTTAGTTGTTGCCTAGTGAGAGGTGACAAGATGTGTTATGGGCCTTGTGAGCCATGTGGTTAGTTGTTGCCTAGTGAGAGGTGACAAGATGTTTAATGGCCTTGTCAGCCATGTGGTTAGTTGTTGCCTAGTGAGAGGTGACAAGATGTTTAATGGCCTTGTCAGCCATGTGATTAGTTGTTGCCTAGTGAGAGGTGACAAGATGTTTAATGGCCTTATGATCCATGTGGTTAGTTGTTTCCTAGTGAGAGGTGACAAGAT
This sequence comes from Alisma plantago-aquatica, assembly GCA_963693085.1. NCBI lineage: Eukaryota > Viridiplantae > Streptophyta > Magnoliopsida > Alismatales > Alismataceae > Alisma > Alisma plantago-aquatica. Next base: position 346,994,750 of record OY856414.1, read on the forward strand.
GTTTAATGGGCCTTGTGAGCCATGAGAATAGTTGTTTCCTAGTGAGAGGTAACAAGGTGTTTATAAAAGTCTCATGTAAGAAACGATAATGTTCAAAATAAACTAAGAAATGGAAACTTAGTAATATAATGATAATAATAAATGGATACAATAATAATAATGAAATCTTGATCATACATGCTTTATGCTTATAGCCAAATAAGGGATATAGTGTTTGAAATATATGAGAAGGATACTTGTTTATAAAAAGGATGTGAATAAGCATGATGGCTTGGTCAAGGTATAATGCCTAGTAAAATATATGTGGTATTCAGTGATGTTTGCACAGGATTGTCATAGTCCAATGCCTGAAATAGTTGCACATGATTGGCATAGTCCAATGTCTGAATATAATATGATGATGTATACTTACATGACTGGAACAATTAAATATCTATTTAGCAGATTGGCTGAGGCCAACAAATAGAAATGAGAATGATTCATGGATGACATACCATGATAATGAGTTTTACTGGATAAGCTTGAGATGTTGATATAGTATGATGAATAAATGATATACATGTTCTTCCCATTCCTTATAAAGAGAATAAATGACTTACTGCTCTATCACAGATAGTTGCAATGCTTTAAAAGATGAGAATATTCTAAACTGCATATCCTCTATTCAGTTTAATACTATTTAACTATGATGATAACATTGTTGGCGGAGAGTTATATCTCTTGCTGGGACAATTACAATTGTCTCACCCCCGTGGGAACCACATTTTTTTAGGTGGACGTGCATGAGGAGGTGAAGACCTCTCTGCAGAGAAAGAACAACAGCAGCAGGGACAACAGTGACAACTCAAGTTGAGTATACTGTCTGTCATGTCTTGTAGATAGAAGTCCTATGTGTCGTCTCTGTACTCTCAGGTCCTTGGAGTTGGTTTGTTATGGTTTCATGAACGATCTGAGGTTTTGGCTTGTAATCCTCGAGGTTTTATATTGCTTCATTATATGTTTTGACAAAGGAACTGTTATATGTTATCCTCGAGAAGAGATGGTACAGTCTATGTACAATGTGAACAATGATGTATATAAAGTTTTGGTTCTGCCTTAAAGAGTTTTCCTAGAAATGGATCTCTTTGCAAAATGGTTTTAATTTTTAGTGATTTTTGTTAATCTGATGTTTATGTTTAAATTCCGCTTAATTAGTAACGATTTGTCTATCGGTTTGGCGACTGTCGTTACACATATGATAGAAAATTAGGTTAAAGTTCTACTCTTGATCAAGTTACATCATCCATACATATAAATGGGTCATATTTTGGTCAAGGTAGACACTAGAGGTAAATCCAGATAGTCTAAGGAATTAATGATGTTGCAAGTGAAGAAAAATTACTGGTCAATAGGTATCATCACATTCTGGGTCATAAAAGATTATTTTTGCACAATAAACACTATTAATCATGTGAAAATGGGTCAAAAGATGCCATTTTTTCATATCAGGAGCTATAAGTGTAATTAGGCCTTGAAATTAGGTTCACTGGATATATATCACTTTATCGAGAAAAAATCATATATAATATGTCGAAAATGGCCAAAGAATGGATTTATAAGCATTTTTTTTCAAGAGTTACCTTTTTTCCTACGATCGAGATCCTTTTATGTAAGGGGTAAGGATGTCAATGAGCAAAACCATATTCCTTCTTGGGCTTCCTTGGGCCTACCTATGTGGCCCCACTATGCATTGTCACATGCTTGGAAGCCCCTGATCAATTCCTTCCACCATGGGGAAACTTCTATAGGATTGCTACCGCCCTCCACCAGGCGCCCTATTGCTCATGATCGCTCCACGTCACAGTTAAACATCTATGTAAAGGTGGGACACCCAATAGGGGGTCGGTGAGATGGGTTGTGACTGCCTTTGCATCTATTGGACCATCTTGGTCCCATATGAGATCCATGCCTACCAAGCACACAATCACCACTACACATGCGCGAATGCACTAATGCTGTTCGTCGAGCTTGGTGGGCATCAGCCATGGAGAGAGTGAGTTGCCCCAAAAACCTAACATACAACCTTGATAGGGTTGGGGGAGATCGTTGGAGGCGTCAATGAAGGCATATTGCTAACAAAGAAGAAAATACCAAATGTGGGAAAGGCGGTGGCTGCCGTAGATATTTTGGGTTTATCAGAAGAAAATGAAGTGGTGGAGTTGCTAGGATGTGTGAGAAGGCAAGTAAACGTGGGAAAAAATCTAGGGAAAGAGTTTCAAAGGCATACGGGGGATCAATTTTGCATCAAGGGCAGGAAAAGGGGTAGGTGGTGAAGAGCAGCACCATGACCGTCGACCATGGTGTGGAGGTGGAAGAAACCACCATGATAGTTGGATTAGAGGTGTTCACATTTGTTGGATCTAAGGGTCAAGATGTGTGTTCTGAGAAACTATGGCCTATGATTGGTCGATTAGGATGGAGCATGATTTCTAAGGAAAGGAGGGGTAAAATTGGGTCGCACCCAATTGGGCCCATATTGAATAAATTTTGATTTAAAAGAGATAAAAGCAAGGTTAAATCAAGAAAATTTCAAAAGTGCACATCTCTCTTATCCTAATCTCGAAATCAAGAACAATTTGGTGCATTAGAATCGTAGGAGTGTCATGTAAACAAATAACTAACATGTGTTGGGGTAAGAAGAGACAAAAGATGATTTAAGGAGGGTATGAAAGAGGATGATGTATAATATAGTTGCAACCCTAGTTTCATATCAAATTGAGTGTCACCACTTGTCACACGAACACAAGATAAAATAAAAAATCATGAAACAATTCAAGTCATGAAATATAGGTACAGAGTGCGAAGGAAGTGCAAATATGAAACACATAGAAAATACATAAAAAGAGAGAAAAGTCCATACTGTCACAATAGTAATTCTGGAAGGTGGCTGTGAACTCCTCCATGTAGTGTCTTAGAGTCGAGTACTCATGCATGAGTCAAGTTTTCCAATCAGTTCTGGGCCACCTCTTTAGAAAGTGTGTCTTAAAATGTAACATGGAATGCTTAGGGAATCCCAATCCATAGATGCAATGGTCGACGCTTAGCAATCATCCCTCAACATGACAAACTATGTTTGTACCGGCTTCTCTAGATAAGGTCCTATCTTGATCTTTAGAAAATCCACCATGGCTAAATTCTAATTTCTTGGATGTTGGGGCCACCCATTCTGACCAGTACGGTGTCTATAAGGGCCTTAACAAGTGCATCCAAGGGAGCATTAGGGTTGGCTCCTCTAGAACCATCACACTTTCTCCCCACACTACATAATCTTTCCTCCCTACATAAGCGATCTTTTCCCTTATTAGACCTCTGAATGGGAGCCATCTAAAAGGACATAAAGGAAATACATAAGAACTTCAAAATATATTCTTGCATGGTGGATATCTATAGTGTCAATTGAAACCATATTGTAATGCCCTCCTTTAGCACACCATTGTACAAAGTGGAAGAAACACTGGATTATCCACATCATGCAGTGATTATGCCACTACATAAACTTAGCATTTATTACAACAATATAATGAATCCACACAAAGTAAATATGATTAGTTCTCATACAAGTTCTTACAAAAGCAACATAAAATACTATTAAATATTATGAAAAGAAATCTAATTCTATCATCTTGATACTATCTCTCTTTTATGAAATCCTAGACATAATTGAATCCAAATTTATAACACTAAGGATTATCTTATAGTTGTCACCCAACCAAATCAAGTCCTTCTTAGTTCTTGTACTAAAGTCTCTTGACTTTACTTCTTTTTCCTCACCTACAAACATATCTTTCTCCATGTGTTGGAAAAAAAACATTAGTAGGTGGCGTGAGCAAATCTAAGCATTATAATATTGAAACAGTAAAAGACTCTTAATTATTTAGTCATTATGCATGTAGAACTAATAGAAAATATTTAAAATAAATTTTCTTTAAGAATACTCTACAAATTGACTACCTTTTATTGGATACTTGCATTGTAGTACCCGAGCCTCATGACCTATACTGTTTACTTAAGTCATATGTATGAGTTAGCATGTACTCTGGTGCCTAGGCCGCATGACCTACATTCTGGTGCCTAGGTCATGTCTCTTGAGTTGACCATGACTCAGTTGCATGGGTCTAACCTGATGATCCATTAACATCTTAAATATTGTATTAACATGAATATTAATACATAAGCAATATTAGAATATTATATTGTAATCTTAATCATGAATCTATCTTTTTTTTGCAAAATCTTATATATACTACTTTATTGGAAATTTAGAATATAAGATCAGGTACACCGTCAACATATTGCCAAGTAGTATGATATATGTAAACTGAACATAATTAACGTTAAGTACTCATGGGCATGGACCACTTACCTAAATTAGGAGGAATATGTCCTACAAGATATCATGGTTTTGTCCCTTTACTCAACATATGGAACACTCCCAAAACCCTAAATTCAGATCTTAAAGTGCTAATTGCCTTATATATGTGTTTTCATGAAAATCATTTCAAAATTGGGTCATGTGACATGTCTTATCTAGATCTTGAAATGATGATAAAAACCCATCTAAGGTTCGATCCTATATGATCCCTAGATTAACTTCTATAATTATTAAAGACAAGACTCAAGTCATCCAATCAGTAGCTAGATAGATCCCATAAATCAATTTCTAGAATCTCACATTAAGGAAGGTATGAAGGCATATATGCCCCTCTTGTAATTATTATACCATGGGAATGAAGCACAACCATAGTCAAAATATCAAATTATACTAGACACGGTTAATCATTAACTACAATAAGACAACCCTAAAATATCATAGCATGCATGACACAAACATTAGGATAGCGAGGAAGAGGAGTAATTTTTGTGCCTAGAATATTCTTATTTGGCCTTGGAGAAACCATATGTTCTCATGGAGTTATAAACTTCAACTAGCATCTACCACTTATCTACTTCTTGAACAATCAAGAACTCACGATCAATTATCCACCTTGAGTTGAAGTCAGCAAGCCCTAAGTGAGGTATCTCACTGCCCTATGGCTTGACTTCATTACCAGTTCCATGATAGGAGGGTGATGAAACAACAAGAAGGCTTGGCATTGCAAAATCCAACATAAGTTGCCTAAAAATCCATCATGATCCCTGAAACAACTTTGAAAGGACTTAATGGAGTCGAGAGGACAACCAACAAAGTTGAATGATGAAAAGTACCCAATCATGTGAATGTTTGCATAACTAAAATAGAGTACTTGGAACCAAATAAATGATCTATGAAATGGCATCAAAACACATGAACCAAGGTATATTTATCTTTGAGGACATATGTGAAAGAAAAAAAATGCAATACTAGAAGAAATGCCAACGGAATGGTCCATAGACCACCACTATCTCTGTATTACCAATGTTCGTGGTCCCAACTCAAGGCTAAAAAGAATCAATTAGGAACATCAAGAAAAAAAAGGCCATTGCAAGGATGCTTAGTGGATCTTTGATTGAACAAATTAAAGATGGATATACATTCTAAACAAAGTCATGAGTGTAAGAAAATAAGGTTGAACCTATGGAGCTGAATCACATATTGTATTTACTTGAGTTAGAGGGAGATTTGGGACCAACGTCCAATGATGGTAAGGAAAAGGTACATGTTTACAACTCATGACCTTAGGTATAATAAAGGGGAAACTGTGAATCAGTGAACGGGTGGACTTAGGGTTCATGTTGGGGCTTATACGAAACATGATCAAGTCTTAAATATCCAATGGAATTTCTTGTTTCCAAAACCATCGATAGAACTGCAATATATATGTTGGATTGAAGAGATATCTATCTATGAGAAACTTAGAGGAGGAAGATGATGCACAAATGACTAGGATGAAACCATCGTGTAAGGAGGCAGGATCACCCCCTTACTAAAAATTTGAATTTGAATAATTAACATCCATTCCAAACACACTCAAAGGTATGTTGGAATAGGTATACATTTTCCAAATTTATTATAATGGTATGCAAAAGACTAAAGTATAGCAGCGGAATAAAAATAATGACTATATTCAATTTTCACAAAAGATTATAAAGTACATCATAATATCCCATAAGGGTTTACATGTATGATACAACATAAGGATCTAAGTAGAGGGAAATCTAAACCATAACAACTTTGTCTCCAAGATTTGACTCCTTAAGCTAGTCCAAAACTTCATGCCTTATCATACAATCCCTTCACCTAGGGTTGGAAACATACCCCAATAAGAAGAGAAAATAGATGACATCAACAAAGGCTGGTATGTGCATACTAAATAGGAAATTGAGAAATATATGGAATAAAGGACATCAAATATAAAAGGCTTCCCATAGAAAGGATAAGGACCACCCAAATGGGTATCAAGAGAAAAGGAATTGAAATCATATGATAACAAAAGAATACTTACCATTAATAAAACATAAAGATTGTGCCACACAAGCACATGTAAATAATTAGGACACACACCCCATATCATCAACCTACATGCATGTGAGATAAACATAGCCCTAGAACAATATAAGCACAAAGGTGGTCAAGTCTCATAAAATTGAAACCTAATAGAGAAAGGAATACTTCCAATCTCCCAAATATATAAAACATGGCCCAAGAATCACACATCTTGCCTTGGGTATGAGGTTCCTTTCCATCCCAAAAGAGCAGTAAATATCACATCTGCTCGGCAGGAAATAACACATCTACCATAAAAAACAATGCAATTGCACTACTCTAGTGCTACTGAATCACATAGCATGTTAAATGTAGAGGCAAGTAGAAAGTATAGTCAGAATATATAAACTAGTCACCACATAAGTGACAAACATATACATCCACCTCATAAGTGGGCAAAAGACATCACATGTCATCTTTTAGAGTTCCATCATGTACAAAGCATAAGATAAGAGTTCAAAAGAATATCCATGATCACATGATCAATATCAAATAAGGTAGTTCACATGAACCATGATTTTCAACAGAAAAGACATAGTGTATAGGCTAATGTCCATAAGACAAAGAGAATGAATAAGCATAGGTGAATTGCTCAACATAGAAGGATAGGGGATACATCATACCTCAACTTCTGAGTCTAAACAGTCCAAGTCAGTCCTAGATCCAAGCCTAGGCCTCCAAAGAACCTCTAGAGAAGGTTGACATGCCCAATAAGTAAGGTTCCCAAGCTTAGAGAGGCTGGTTTCTCCAACAAAGCTCCTATCTCGAGCAAGAAGCACCTTCTCCACTTTAGAGGTGAAAAACCCTAACAAAAGAACATGGAGATGGGGTGCTTAAGGGCTCTAGGTGGGGTTTCACCATGGGAGACCAGGGTTCTGACCTGGAGGAAGGTGGAAGAAAAACAAAAAACATGAAAATAGGGAAGGAAAGGAGGATACTTACTAGTTTTGGTCAAAATCACCAAGGAGGAGCTTAAGAAATCCTAAATAGAGAAATTTGGAACCCTAGGAGCCTTCTTCACCAAGGTAGGCACCCTCTTTTACCTTGGGACAACAACTTCGTGGCCAAACATATAAGGAATGATTATCTAAGCTAGAGTAAAGAAAGGAGATCAAGAGTTTTTGAATTGGGAGTTGGGAAGGGGTAGATATGGCTATATAAAGGAAGTGGTCAAGTATGAGGTGTCTATGAGACTTTCCATGTGTCATGTACAAGGATGTCCATGGACATGCAAGCCTTTATGGATAAGGAAGAAGTCAAGCACGAGGTTTCAAGTTACTTTCCATGTGTCCAATGCTAAGGGTGCCTATGGACATGCAAACCTTTATGGATACGGAAGAAGTCAAGCATGAGGTGTCCATGGAGCTTTCCATGTATCCTTAGCCTAGGGATTTCATGGCCATGCAAGTGGACAGATCATAAAGGCTTTTTGAATATCAAATGTCGGTTTATGGACACTTATGGGCCATCCCAACTGACATCCAATCAAAGAAATAACCTCATTGGTTGATAGCTTCTAAAGATAAGCTCATTTATAAAGAGAGTAATCCCTAAAATGCCCTTGGTGAGAAACACCTTCAAACCAAGGTGAAACTAGACACCCTATGGTTCAAAAACTAGAGAATGGTAAAGGAATATATATGTATTATAATGCATGTGACAAGTTGCAAAGAAAACATCCCAATTGGGTAAATTGCAGAAAAGTCCATAATGTACCTAAAATTGCATAACTTGCACAAACAACATCCAAATTGGACCAAACTTCATCCAAAAGTTATCTTTGACGTGTTAAATATGAATTTTCAATTATTTCCATATTTTGAAGTTATATAATCACATTATTCATTACTTATGCCTTTTACTCATTTTCTCTCTCCTAAACTTATCCTAATATTTCAAGGTTGTCCAAATTAGATGAAATCTGACATGTAGGCTATTTTTGATAGGTAGATTTAGAATTTGAAGTTTGTTTTCACTTTTGACACTTCTTTTTATGAGATATGTCATATTTCCCATTAACGACCCATTATCTAAATTATTCATCTAATTAAGTTTCTTATCTTCATATTACCACCAAAATGAGTTATGTGGCATATTTTATGTATCCATTATAAACCTAAGATTAATGTTAGAACATTAGGTTACATTAAGGTGATCTATACATGTATTAGCTCATTGGGGTTATACTAAACATCTATTCAGGTCTAACCTTCAACCTTGTTTGGCTAAGTCCAAAATGTCAACGTCCATGGTAGGGTCTGAGATCTAGTATGTTACACATCGTCCCAAACAATTATATTTAAATCTAGGATAAAGCATATTCCATATTTATAATTGTTTCCTTATTCATTTCTTCATTATATGCTTTATCTAATTAAATACTCAACCAATTTCCAAAGGATACCAAAATTGATCATATGCATATTTTATGTGCTAATAATTATCACGGTCCTAAGCTTTCTTCATTTTAAACAATGGAATTTCCAAAATTGAGTAATTAGATTTCAACTTATATGATTCCTAATAAATGAAACTATAATAATTTCTTTTCCAAAATCACATTATATCATAATGTTCCAATATAAATAACCCTTTCAAGTTTGAAAGTACATATTTTAAGATACCATCAAAATTACCCTTAATATTCCAAATTATTTTTCGATATATTCAATAGTAAAAAATTCAAATCTCCTAAAAATTGGGAATCACCTCATCATATCATAATAAGTCTAAAACATCTCTTCAATTTATATTTTAACAACATGAATTAAATTGTATGAAAAATTTGCACAATAGGACCTTAGATGTGAAAATTTTCATTGAAGTGGATATTTCAACAAAATTTGAGTCAAGCCCATATCTTAAAATCTTGGGATGTGAGAACCATTTTAGTGGTCCAAGATATGCTATATTTTTGAAGTAAAATAATCCACTTAAGACAAGATATGGTGTAGAGACAAATTATGCAAAATTAGTTTCTAATGATTAGAGACAATTCAAAGTATACTTTCCAGTATAACCCTTTACAACTAACTCTTCCTCTCCTATATATATCAAGAATCATCCTTTATTTTTTCAAGTACTTCAATATATTTTGTATGGTAATCTAGTGACCTTTGTCATGATCTAAAGGGTATCTCTCATCATGCTCAAAGGATACAAAACATTTGGACATGTACATAACATCTCATACATAATATATCCAATTATATATTAATATGGAATATTACTCATGCATGCCCACTCTTCCAAATATTTGGGAGATTGGTATCTATAGGGACTTATTCCATGAGACATGGGTGCATTTTCTCTCTTAGAATATTGCATGCTAAACATCTTCAACACCTCGTCAATATAAGTACTTTGTCTTAGGACAACAAGCCTTCCACATCCATGTATATAGATCTTCATTACTTTAATATAATATGCTTTGCCTAAATAATTCATGGATAAGGTGTTTCCCAACCAATTATTAACCAGTTTTAGAGTAGGTATGTCATTTCCCAACAATACTATGTCATCCACATATAGAAATAAAATTATGCTCCCACTAACCTTGTTGTAAACAAAGCATTCATATTTATTTCTAAAAAAGTCAAACTCTTTGACTATCTCATTAATATGACAATTCCAACTTCTAGATGCTCGCTTTAGTCCATAGATTGACCTTTGTAGCTTACATGCTTTATTAGCTTCATTTGGAGTGATAAAACCTTTGGATTGTGTCATGTACACATCCTTAAAGAGATTCCCATTAACGAATGTAGTTTTAGTGTCCATTTAAAAAAAAATCACACTCATGATAACCAAAAATGGCACACATGATTCTTTTATATTTAACCATGACAACTGGTGAAAATGTTTTATCATAGCCAACACCTTGAATTTATCTAATAACTTTTGCAACCAATCATCCTTTATAGGTTTGTAAGTTACCATCAATGTCAATATTTTTCTTAGAAACCAATTTGCCCCCTATGGGGTTTACCCCTTCAAGTGCATCCACCAATGTCCATAATTTGTTGGTGTACATGGAGTCCATCTCAGATCTCATGACCTCAGGCCATTTATTAGAATTGGTCCCTCAATAGCCTCATTGTAGACCATTTTCTCATCATCATTCATGACCAAAAAAGCATCTAATATGAGTCACAAGAAATCCAAATCTCTCTAGATTCCTAAGTGTCCTAGTGGACCTTTGAGGTTATGTGCTACATGAGGAATTTGAGATTTCATAATGACTTTTGATTATCTTTGTTTCTCATCTACCTCCAAATGTTCAATGTTCTCTTGTTGTTATCAAATTCTTTGAAATATATTTTCCTTCAACCAATTGACTTGGAAATGAATTCCTTTCCAATGAATGCTACAATCCTGGAAGAAGAAACTTTATTTTTAGATGTAATATAAAAATAATAACCCTTAGTTTCCTAAGGGTATTAAATAAAGAAATATTAATTCAATTTGGGACCAAGATTTTCAAAGAACATCTTCTTGACATAATATTTACATCTCCAAATATCCATAAAAGGACACAATGGGTCGTTTCCCATTCCATATCTCATATGACATATTTCAACCATTTAGAAGGTACATGGTTAAGTATAAATGTAGTGGTTTTAAGAGAATGTCCCCATAAGGAAGTCAAAAGATTATTTAAACTCATCATTCACTGTACCATGTACAACAAGGTGTGATTTCTTCTTTTTGACACACCATTATGTTGTATTGTTCCAGTTGGAGTAAACTACTATAATCTCTTAGAAGGGCCTCAAAGTTTAGTTTAGATATTCTCCACTATAATCATATCACAGTTCTTTAATATTCTTTCCAAGTTGGTTCAACACTTTATTGATGAATTCCTTGAACTTTTTAAAGCGATTACATTTTGTTTTCATAAAATACACATATCCCAATCTATTGAAGTCATAAGTAAATGTGATGAAGTACTAATATCCACATATATAACTTGTGATAAAAGGTCCACACATATAAATATGCACGAATCCTAATAAGTCACTTGCCCTCTCATAGTTACCAGTGAAGGGTGACTTTGTCATCTTGAGCAAGAAATGACGTTCACATGTCTCTATTGATTAAAATCAAAGTAGTCGAGAGAATTATCTTTATGGAGACTAGAAATGTGTTTCTCATTATGTGCCCTAGACAACAATGCCAAAAATAAGTTTTGTTTGAGTCATTAAGTTTTGGTTTCTTGGTATTTATGTTGCATATACTTGTTTCAAGATCCAATAAAAATGACAAAAAAATGGGGCATTGCCATAATATATCTCATATCTTGAAATAGAAACCTGACCATTATTCATTAGAAATTCAAAACTATTCTTGTCCAGAAAGGATACATAAATAAATTTTCTATTTAGGGACGGTACATAAGAACAATTTTCCAATTCTATCACAAGCCCAACTGGAAGAGATAAACTATAGGTACCTACTGTTGTGGCAACAAATCTTCTTCCATTACCAACTCATAGATCAACCTTTCACTTTAGTAAGGTTTTACTTCTTTTGGATCCTGCATATTTGAGAAAATGTGAGATTCACATTTGGTATCCAATACTCGAGATGAATAAGTATATAATTTTATCTCCATAACATATTGGAGATCTTTGTCCCCTCCCTCTTCTTCTTTAGTTACTCAAGGTAAAGAATATAATTTCTTTTGTAATGTCTTACCTAATGCCAATGGTGACAATTTTCTTCCTTACCTATTCCTTCAATAGAATTTGGTGCATAAGACTTTGGATTTGGTCTAGCTTTAAACGTCTTCTAAGCTTCCTTTAGTTTGCCCTTTCCTTTTTGACCATAAACTCATAATTGGGCTTGTCTTTATTCATTGATTTGCAACAGTTCTCAACATGCCAAGCAACTTTGGCAATGGTCAGACAAACTTATTCATGTTGTATTTCCATGACAAACGACTATAAGATTTTGACAATCATTGCTATATTACATTAGTAGCCAACTCTTGGATTAAGGGGAATCCTAGTGTTAGTAGACTTTCCACATACCCAATCTACTTAAGTACATGGGGTCCAATTAGATCATGTTTAGGCATAAGAACTTTTACAAGGACTTTGAGACATGACACCTCGCATGCATTGCTTTTTGTTGGAACATATTGTTGAGATATGTGCCAATCTCTCCAACTCCCATGTTGTCATGTTGCTTCCTAAGATCATTATTCATGGATCATAGCATGAGGCACATGATGTCAATAACATGATTAGTATGTTTACGATAAGTTTCCATTTTGTCTCTAGGAACATCTGGAGCTAGTTCTTCTAGTTTTGGTGCTTCCAGGACATATATGTTGCACTCATGAGTGATAATAATTCTCACTAGCCTATACCAGCCATGGAAGTTGTATCTATTAAGTTTTCTTTCTTAAGTACAGATTACCATGACAAGTTGTTATGTGTGTTCAACACTATATATACAAAGCAAATATTTGCATGAGTCAACAATTTGATTGAAAATTAATTTTATTTGAGGATATTAATTTTTCCTCTAAATAATGCTCCCACTATAGCGATCAAATCAATATACATTGCTATTAGTTTGGAAGATCACAACGAGAAATATTCTAGTGATCCAAGATCCATAATTCATTTAAGTTCTGAGTCCACTTTGTCTAATTGTTCAAATTTGATTATTTAGGTAGGTAACAATTACCATACAATAGAACTCTTGGATAGATGGTTGCACAACTCCTTGTCATTAATCATAGTATGATTTATATACCATCTTTGTGCCTCTAGTGCATAACCCTATTAAGATCACCTAGTCAAGTCCAACCCAAAGGAAAAATCAATAATCTTTGGACCCTACTGAGAAGATCCATATACTTATAATCACACTTCCCCAAGATAGACAACGCACCACAAAGCAATGCCAAACATAGTTGATCGAGGTTTTCATGTGTGCAATCAATGCCACTTAAGTTCAACACTTTTTGAAGGATATGACATTATATTCATATGCATCTAATCATCATTTACATTTACATTTACATTTTCTAGGTATCATATGCTATAAAATCACCACAACAGATAAAATAAGATATGATAACTAGTACAACATATTGATCGAACAAGACTTGTAGAAAAACAACCAAAAAGTTATCATCTAATACCGTCCTAAATATACCTTTTTAGGATTCCCTAGTTAGTTGGCTAGCATGCCCGTTGCCTGATTGGATTCCCTATTTAGGTAGTTATTTAGTTGTTTATGGAGTTTTTTTATTTTTATTCATTACAAATGCTTGAAGGACCTTCCTTGCTTGTTTAGGCTTCTAATTACATCCTTATCTCCATCATGGTCCACCTGTGATGTCAAAACATCATCCTAATCTAATTTCCAGAATTTAATTTTACTAGAAAACGTAGAGAGGGTCATGACATGCAATCCATATACATGTTGCATGTTTTGATCACACTAAAAACCACAAATTTACATGTCTCAGTTCATAAGAACCACAAGGACCTAGTTGCGATATCAACATCCACCAAATAAAATGATTTCAAAGGTGTTGCTTTGCTTTATGTAATATGGATATATCATATCGTATGTGCTATTTGATGATTAACATGGATACTTATTGCATAGTTATTTATTGTAAACAATATGTGTTTCAAAACCCAAACCAAGGTTATAAACATATGACGTTGGATATGACACCAAAAAGGGGTGCACTGAGAATACACACATTTTCCAATAGATTTCTTTCCAGCAAATCTATTGTATCCATAACATATCAATAAATTAAAGACATAAAATGGTATTGAATATACCTTGGCACACATCATTTCTTCAACAAATTGACACATCTTTTTCTTTGTAAATATTGAATTTCCAAATTCGGATTTGAACTCTTCTTTATGTTGCTGACTGATTGTCTCATACACAAAACCACCTTGTTGTCCTATCAAACTTGTCCTCCAAGCCTATGCACAAGTTCCCCAACCTATATGTTATTCATAAAAATGTGCGAACTCTTAGCACACCACCTTGGTCACCAATAGGAAGAGGAACCAATTTGGATGTTCTAGCATCGCCAAACTCCTACTATCCTCCTACTGTAGGCTTGATGCATATTTTTTGCATGAACAAATTCCCTAAGATAAATTATCCTAGGTTTGAAACCCTTTTCACAATGAAAATCACTGACCTACATGCAAATAAATCAATTAAAATGTAGAAAATGGTCAATCCATGAGACAACATAACTTAAGAAATTGACTATGAACAAATTTATGACGACAATATTTAATACCAATGATTGAGGATGGTTATAAACTAATGAATGAATTGATGATTTCAACACAAAATAAATGATTGAATGAGGGGTTGATAACAATGATTAAAGAACACTAGGGCATCTTGACTTCACCACCATCACCTATGTACTCATCATAATAGTTACAACTCAATAATCACAATAAGATAAACTAGGACCAAGTGAACTCCTTCTCTTTTAGAACACAACTTGCACAAGGATAAGTTCTCCATAGGATCAAGGTCTCATAACCCATGGATCATAAGTAGAATTCCTTCCATGAATGGATCCAAAATCCTATTCTTTCATTTAGGTATCTAATGCTAAGTTTGTGGTCTCTATGCTCATGATTATATCAAATCATGATAATAAAGTGATCAATTCGACAAAAAAGTGATTTAAAAATCAAGAACAATCTATTTGACTAAAATGTTGAGTTGATAACAATTAACAAAAAGTATGGGCGATGGGGTTACTCCCCATGCTGTGGAAATAGAGTCTACTCACTCATAACCATAAAAAAAGCACAAAAATACAAGAGAAGAGAGAAGAAAGCATGTCACAAAGAAGAAGTAAGCTGCCATAGGTCTCTGACAACAAATGTCAGTTCCCAACAAAAAAAGTCCAATAAACTCTACAAAGAGGATCATGTTCTCTTCTTCATCCACTGCTCCTTGCACCAAAATGTGGCTGGGAAGTTAGTGTGGAAGCCCCCTAGTAGTTAGGTTTTGTCTTTTTTTATTGGAACGTCTCTTTGTCTTCTAATTGGACCGATGATTGTGTCATTTTGGTCTAGTCTACCATGTTGATAACATTAATGGTCATGAATATTTCATGACTCTTACATAAAAGAAAATCATATAAATAAGAAAATATAGATCATAAAATCCTTCACTTTACACTTAGTCACCAAATACTTTACTCTAAATAAGTTTCCATGGAGAACACAAAAATTTGACTCAAAACCATGAAGATCGATACACTACCTATCAAGCTCAAAGGTCAATCAATATCCATAAAGAAGATATCAAGAAAAGCAAGGACAGCACCATCAATTGAACTACTAGGTCAATCAATAATCTAAACTCAAAGAGATCGATCATCAACATATCTAGCTACTACACATAGACAGAGTTCGATAGAGCCCAACACACCATGATCTTAACATAAATCAAATAAGTCTAAGAGATCGATAGTGATCACATCAATCTAATTCTTTCTAGACCTCCAACCGACCTCCAAATTGAGGTTTCTCAATAGAATCCAATCAATCATCAAGATATAGACCTCCTCAAGAAATCTAACTTGAGGTTGATGAAGAATCAATCAAGCTAAAGATATATATTGATTGCAAGAAGTCCATGGGCCAATTCTACATGGACCAAACACATGTCGATAATGAGTTGATCAAACCCTATAAATAGACCCCAAAAGCATCAGTTCAAGGCATCATGTTTTTCTACGAACAAGTCAAAATGTTGTTGCAAGGACTAAGACCAAGATTGGATTAATTAGCCTAGCAAGTGCTATCGGCTTAGCAAGATTGATCATCTCTAGTCTTGCCACCAATCATATCCTTAATCAAGCTCGATCGAGTCCTCTTTAATCAAGAGTGAAAGAAGTGGAGGCGATCGACCTTTTCAAGGTCAGTTGGGATATCTATCGAACTCTCTGGGGGCAATTGAACTTTAACAACATCCAATTTTGTGGATGATAAATGCTCACTCTACCTTCATCTTACTAAGTTTTTCATGTTGTATCCTTATAAATTTTCCTTGCTTTGGGATTTCATGAATAACTTCCTTGATATCTTTGTTGGGAAATACAGGCGCAAAGTATAGCAGCGGAAACAAAATTTTATCTATCCATATTCCCATAGCAACAAGATCGCACCAACTACTATGAAATAAGAAGGATGGTTTCACGAGTTATACCTGGTGCTGGAACAAGTCCAACGACAATGACTCGCTTCCATGCAACTGTCTCCTAGTTATTCTTGGATGGTGGTTGTGCATCTCCTGGTCTTCACCACGAACAACGAATAAAACATCTACTACAGTGACTCCTGTGGTCTAGCCATGGATTGCAGAATGACTTTGCTCTCCTAGCAGCATCCAAAGGACTCCTGCCTCTAGAGTATCCCACACAGACCAACTAGAACTCCTATCGTTCAACTAGAATAGACAGGAAGGAGTTGCCCCTCCCGTTGGCATACTAGTCATCAACTTGCTCTCCCGTAACAACAATTCTCAATTTTTTCTCCCTTATCAGGTAGGACTTGCTTGGGATCTCTCGATTACAACAACCAGAGAGGACAACAATTGTCAGAGGAAATGATTCTCAGTTGTCTGTGTTGTGTTCTAGGAAGCCCCCAATACCCCTCTATTTATAGGTGGGGTGAAGGCTAGGGTTCCCGGTCTGTATGGGATTGTGGAGGAGTGGAAGGGACTAGAAGATCTTAAGTTTTTGCACCTGTGACCACCAAAACCACCATCTGGTCACACTAGATGGTCATCTGGTAGTTTCCCAATTGCATATGAATTTGACATTTTGATTCCAATTAATATTACATATTAATTCCTTGCACCACAAGTAATGTGCAACTCAACAAGTTAGGGAAACATCTAGAACCTTCGTTAGGCCCAACCAAGCCATCTCACCCAGGAGAGATGCCCATCTCACTCACCTAGACACCTGTCTGGTGAGTCCAGCTTAACCAATCAGTTCAACCAGTTGGTTCATAGAGTAGAACTTAGCTAATTCGAACTCTGATCAGCCTGATATCCAAACATATGTCTCAACACTTGAGACGATCATTTGGCTTCCCAAATGGCCGCCTCACCTAGTGAGATGGTCGTTTGGCAGTTCAGTCAGCCAATCTGTTAATCTGTTGTGTGAATTGAATACCTAAATGGTTTAGTAATCAATCCATTCATCATTCAAGATAAACTCCTCTTCTAGATTAGCTCCTTTGTGTGTGACACTATAGACCCCATATCACGTCGGCAGTGAGTGTACATAACTATCTTATGACATCACAAGAAAGGAGCGGTGCCTAGTCGCACATTAGTGCTATCCAAGTGAATGTAAAGTTGGAGAACAACTTCAACCTATAATATGTGTAAGGTGTTGTAGTGATTGCATAATTCCTTTGTATCTGATAACCAGAGTGAACACAAGGTATGGGTTGTCATCCTTTCAACGTTCAACTCATGTATCTTGAACCAAGAGCAGACTGTCTGAGATAATGTGACCTCAATATCATATATTGATTCACATGTGCATGCACATGTGTTTCTCAGCCTTCCTTGTCAAGTGGCCATGATATCATATTCCAATAGGATAGACAAATCCCATATCTATCACTCACACTCTATCTCCACGTGCCAAAGTCACCCAATCATCACCTTTATAACAACCCATGTTTCAGGACTGCATTTGATGATGTCAAAGCATACCCAACGACGTAATGAGTGCAAGGATTTTAGGTCTAAGAATCACAATTACCACCTTCAATATGAGAGATGACTATGACCACCAATGATGGTTTTCATGTGTCACTCTCAAGGTGGGTCTGTCTAATACACTGTTCTCGAACATGTATATGTGTGTTTGGTTTGATATTGCCATATCATGACTAATGAGATTCTGTCATCAACCAACCCACACTCTAGTATTATGTTTTACTAGTGTCTATCTACCTTCCATAGTAACTATTGACTAGGGACATAATAATAATGTACATACTCTTAACATTTGTATGATCTCATCCTTCCAAATCACATACTTGAAGACATATATCATTGAGTATTGTCATTCTTTGGGGATTTTAGGTCTAAGAATCACAATTACCACCTTCAATATGAGAGATGACTATGACCACCAATGATGGTTTTCATGTGTCACTCTCAGGGTGGGTCTGTCTGATACACTGTTATCTAACATGTATCTGTGTGCTTGGTTTGATATTGCCATATCATGACTAATGAGATTCTATCATCAACCAACCCACACTCTAGTCTTATATTTTACAGATGTCTATCTATATTCCATAGTAACAATTGACTAGGGACATAATAAGCATGTACATATTCTTAACATCTGTATGATCTCATCCTTCCAACTCACGTACTTGAAGACATATGTCATTGAGTATAGTCATTCTTTAGACATTCATAATATTTCCTCATTATCTCATGACTGAGTGAAACAGAATGAATTAGAAGCTTTCCTTTATAAGTATTAATCAAGTCCTTAATGGTATATGCCATGCCAATCATCACATGATGGGCTCTCTGAGCATACCTTACCAACAACATTCACTACCCCTTTTTTGTAGGAACCACCTAAATGTGGCTTTGCCACCGAGCAAAGGCCAAAGTCATGCCTCGAGGCTGGGGTGCCCGACAAGATTCACTATCAAGGAGCCTGATGAGATTCTAACACATCATCGCTCGATGAAGTTTCATAACAATAGTAGGCACCTGACGGGTGGCTTTTTTGAGTGCCATCGACTGATGAAAGACCAAACATCCCGTCGACCTATGAGGGCTTTAGCCAACCCATTGACCGTTAAGATAGAACTCCTATCAACCCACATGATCTTAGATTCCATTGCCTGACAAGACCACACACTCATCGACTGATGATGTTCTAAGTTCCAAATCCTTATGGAAGCAGTTCCTCTATGTTCCATCAGCCAAAAATAAAGCAAAGAATGACAAACCCATTCTCGACTTGTCACCCGATGACTCTGCAGACTTTGTCAATCATTTAAACACTGGTTGATTTGTACCCTGAGTATTATAAATACTTGAGCCTGAGGGGATCTCTTCAAGTAAATTACGCTAAAAGGTTGCTACTTTGCGCTCAGCTAAGGAAGTTGATCACCAACCAACATCCCATCCCTCTGTGGCGTTGTAGTGGTACTACCATCCATCTCTTCCATGCCAAGTTCATCTTCCATCTAGGAAGTGGCTTAAACTTCATCACCATCAGCATCCGACCACCTACTCCCTCCTCTCTGACAAAACAAAGCTTGATAAGAGAAGGAAGTAGAAAAGATGAAGATGATTGACACTTGTTCTAGGTGTTCTCCTCTTCCCTTAACTGGGTTATCCTCTTCATTGAGTAGAAGAATGATGCTCACCCAAGCCATGATCATCTTCACCATTATGATTATGGCTGAACCTTCCTTCTCCCCTGTTTTTTCTATTGATGTTAAGAACAACAAGTAGTCCTTCTTGATGGGGTGCATGGATTATCCCTTCTTTCCATGCTTACATGTCCATATTTTGACTTTCCATGACTTGCATATATCTTTCCATTTCAATTCTAATCGTTTAATGCATTTTTGTGGATTGATCACTTGCCTTGCATGATATATTATTTTCCTATGTTGCAAGAACTTCATTTCTTAGCAATCACATTTCAATTAACTTGGTTGATTCTCGGATGAAAATTTTGAAGGGATATTTCCAAAGAAGTAGATACATGATCCATGAGTAACCAAACACCGAGATCGTGGGGTTATGTATGTGATTTCCCACACATAATAGATGTATTTTTATTTTTCTCCATTTGAATTGTTTTATCTATCCTAAATATGTTGTGTATGTGTTTGTGCGTGTAGCGGTGGAGAAACATGATTCCTCCTTAGTGAGTTTCATCATTAATATAAACTCAGTTTTAATCCTACTCTTTACTTTCTCTTATAATTAGTTTTACTCAACCCAATAAAATCTTGGTCCTATATACTGATCTTGGTTCAACTGCATATCAACTAGAAAGGTCCTTAACAATGTTGTCCCTTGGGATTCAATCCTTAACTATACTACAATAACAATCATATGATTACAAGCGGTACTATTGCATGTTGTTTTGATAAAAACTTATGGATTTCATCCCTAGGTGAATTTGTTAGTGCAGTAAAACCCATCAATTCTGGTTCTGTAGTCAGGGAAAGAACATGGATCACCCACGTGACATGCGAGAATACTTACCACTATACTACAAGCTATGTCTACATGGACTGCATGATGTCTACAATATGGAAGTCATCTATGACCATCGCTTCATCAAAGATTTGATGATGCCTCCAGACAGAGTGTTGCATAGACTCTACATGTTCACCCCCTCTTCCTAAAGGACAACCATGGCACGAGAAAATAAAGACTTTGTGGTTTGATTCAACAGAGAAGGAGAGTACCATGGCATGGAAAAGGTATGGCCCTCCATAGAGCCACAAAATGAGAAGGATCAAACTCCTACAGAGCCAAAAGCTAAGCAGAAAATAGTCCATTCAGAGAGTGAGTAGGAAGAAAAATCCCCTCCAACAATTGAAATTGAATCACCAATGATCACAACAAAGGAAAATACTCATTCTGCAATAGCAGATCAAATGAAAGAGGGAGATATAGAAGACAAAGTCCTCCCAGATCAACCCAAAGAAGAACTTCTAGAAGCAAGGCCTGAAGGGTGAGTTGGGATTGTCAAAGCTAGTTTCTCAAACTTTAATAGATGGTCATGTGAAAGTCTCTCACTTGAATTCATAAACATGATCGTGGACAAGATGAAGGAAGACGATGACCTCAGAGAAGTGTTCTTTAAAGGAGAAGGAATATATGTTTTAAAAGACAACCTCTGCGACACCTTGAAGGTAGGCGTCATATAAGTCTGTAAGTGTGATGACAACCTACCAATCCTACATGGGTATGGTATGTCAAATACACACATGACATATTATATATTATAAGAGGATATCATACACAAGATTACAAGAAGAGTATGAAGGAGAAAGAAAGATTGATAGAATGCCTACATCACTCACTCTCATTTTTCATCTTCTTACAATTTCTACATGACAACCATTGGACACTCTTGACAGTGAACGTGGTGACAAAAATAGCAGTTTTGTACAATAGTTCAGATGATGTTTACACGTCAAACAAATATACAAAAATGGAACGACATAGAGTGACATAGGGGAGAAAGACAAAACTTGTGCAGAAGAAATAATAATGTTGATACAAGTACATGGAAATGGATATCAATTAGTCCCCAGAAAAGACTTCAAGAAGCCATAAATTTGTCATCAAAACCTTCAACAACTTCAATAACCCAACAACTATGATTTCTATTGCCTACAATGGATGCAAGCCTTAGCAGGTAGGAGTCAAGATTGAAAGTCTGCATCATGACTGTTACCACACTATGTGCAAAATATATTCTACTATGTTGATGCGCTCTCACTGGGCAAACTAGGGACTAGAAAAATACACGTAAACCTCAAGCATTTACATTCAACCTCTATATTTGACACTTTGGGAGGAGGTTTATGATAAGTTTGGGGGTGGGGGTGTGTACACGAAGAAGGATGTACTATCATCTCCTCTCTGCCCACTACCTTCTATGTTGCTATGTTGCTCCATATTTTACATAATTTTCTAATCCCTTGCACATATACTCATACACACCTTTTCTCTTTAAAATTTTTTTGAAAATTTTGAATAGAAATTACAACTTCTCTGCTTAATTGAAGGGAAAAGTTTTTGTAGGAAAATTTTGAATCCAATTTTACTGGATACCACCCTAACTCTTAATTTTTGACCTTTTATTTAAGTTAATTCTTAGGGTAATTTTCCAAGAGTTACAAATTAGGGATATCTAACTCACTTAAAAACCATGCATGACTACATTTTTATGCCATATTTATCTTAAGACACTATAGAATACAAAAGGAAGCTCCATCCTCAAATAAAATCTCGTAAATAAGAAGGACCCAATCTGATACACTATTGACTGATCATTTTGGCTCAAATTATAGGTTGGAAAATGCATTTATCACAAGAGGAAACAACTACCCCTTCCACTACTCAAATACCCCCTAGGGATCAAAAGAGGCTTGGTGGCCTAAACACCTTAAAACCTATCACCCCAAGCCTCATAAGCAAGAATAAAAATTGGGCATGAACAATATCATGAGAGTTGTGCCTGATAAGATGATGAAGGGCTCTACCCAGACAGTGTATGACAACACTCCTGAATGCATATATGTCACTCCCAGTAGTAGAGTATGGGAGACAAAATACCATCCACCTATCTTCCAATGGCGATATCACATAACCACCTAAGACTACATCAAGATTAATAATAGGGTAATGTTTCCATTATAATAGTACCTGTGGTCGAGTAACCCCAAGGAATATAGAATATACTACAGCCGTAGACCGCCCAACACAGATAGTTAGGATACCCAAAGAAAATAAACATTGGGTGTGAAATATACCTTCTTCTAGAACCTTTCACAAGTATGACTACAGAAAAGGGATCTTAAGTGTATAGAAAAGGAGAAACCCTACCTCAAAAGAAGGTTTAAAGGATAAGAAGGGAGCCCAATGAGATCCATAGGAGAACTGCCTAAATCTGGCCTTGCCATTGGCTGAAGGCTGACGACATGCCCTAAGGGTGGGAAGCCCAACAAGATTCACTGTCAAGGAGCATGACAAGATTTAGACACCTTGTCGCTCAGCGAGGTTTCCACAACAACAGCGGGAACCCTACCAATGTATTTGCTTAGTACCATCAACAAACAAGAGCCCTATCATCCCATCGACCAATGAGGACTTCCACTCGAATGATGAAATAAAACTCCTACTGCTCCATTGGATCTTAGCTCTGGTTTCCTGAAGAGACCAGAGTCTCATTGGTTGACGATGTTCCAGAGACCAAACCCCAATGAAAGCACTACCTTTATGTTCCATCGATAGATGGTAGATCAAATACCAATGAACCCATTACCAACTTGTCTACCTTTGACTCCGCAAACCTCATCGACCGATGAACCACTTGCTGATTCGTATCCCAAGTACAATACCCAACCCCTTTCATCATGGAGGGGATCTCTTCAATTGGACTACACTGAGAATGTGTTTCTTTGCACTCAACCAAGGAAGAAGATCATCGAACAATATCCCATCCATATCTTCTGTGGAGCTGTGGTGGTGCTACCATCCATCTCCATCGTGCCAAGTTCATCCTTTATCCATAGAAGTGGTTGGAGCTTCATCACCATTTCCCTCTAACCACCTACTCCCTCCTCTCCAACAAAATAGAGTTTGATGGGAGAAGTAAGTAGAAAAGGCAGAGATCACCAACACATGTTCTCAGTGTTGTCCTCTTCCTTCGAATGGGTCATCCTCTTCATCGAGTAAAGATTGTTGCTCCACCAAGACATGATCATCTTCTCCATTATAATTGTGGATAATTCTTCCTTCTCCATTTTTTTTCTATTTATGTTATGAAGAGAGTAATCCTTCTCACTTGGGTGCATGGATTAGCTTCACTACCCATGCTTACATGTACAAATTTTGACTTTTCATGGATTTTATATAACTTTACAATTCAATGTTAATTGTTTAATGAATGTTTTATGGATTGATCATGTACCTTGCATGATCTGTTATTTTCCTATGTAGCGAGAACTTCAATGATTAAGATTCAAATTTTGCTCAACTTGGTTGATGCCCAGATGAGAATTTCCAAAGGGATATCTATGGAGTACCAGATACATGTTCAGTGGGTAACAAGACATCAAGCTTGAGGGGATATATACCTAATTTCCAACACATAACGGGTGGATATTGCTTTTTCTCCATTTGAATGGTTTTATCTAGCCTAGATATGTTTTGGATGTGTTTTTGTGTGTAGTTGTGGTGAAACCCAATTCCACCTTAGTGACTTTCATCATTAATCTAAACTCAGTTTTAATTGTTATCTTTACTTTCTCTTGCAATTTGTTTAACTTAACTCAATCAAATATTGGTTTTAGTTCAAGTGGATATCAACTAGTAGTTTCTTAAAAATGTTGTCTCTTTATATTAGATCCTTAACTATGTTGTGATAAGACAAATCTTCTTGTGGGTGGTACTATTGCACATTGATTCGGTAAAAAGTTAGGGATTTCAGCCCTAAGTGAATTTGTTATTGTAGTAAAACCCACATCAGCCTTCCTGTATGATTCAACAGAAAGGTGTTTAGATCGATCTCCAAATTTGATCTACCCTTATATCATCATCTTCTTCCCTCTCTTGATATTTCATAATATTCCTTTAAGAACTATGATCTACCCTTAATCTATTTCTTTCTTGCACCATTAGTGGATAAACTCATTAACTTGGGTTGGGATTAGCCATCAGGCCCTCCCAACCATGTAATATTTCCTTCTTCCATTTAATACATATATTCTGGTAGTTATGTTTATATACTCCTATTTAAATGTGTTGCTTGTTTGACTAGATACCTTCTTGTGATGTTTGATCTGGATAAATTTGAGAGAATGGGTTCAGTAAGATCTAGATTATGGATTAGTAACAAAACATGCGAGTGAGGAGTTACGTAGAAAAGGTCATATTTTATCCTTGATCTATTGGTTTTCATCTCTAGGGAGAGGTACCTTTAAATAGATATCTACCTGGATTTAGAGAGAAGGAAGGTGTAGGTTTCTTTTATAACTACTTGCAAAATATTCTAGAATATATATGTTACGACCCGCGTCGAGCTTAACCTGTAAGTATGATGTTAAGCATGTGTTTTAGCTGCTTTGCTAAGCTGTAAGCTTGTTTTTGTTAATAATTTTTATAACGGATACGATATGTGCTTAGTGTGAATCCTAGCTCTTAAAATGTGTAGGATCTTACGCTTGAAGCGTTGCCACAGAAATCGTTCGAATCCGACCTTCGAGTCAAAAGTTGCATGTTTTTGGGCTTGTAGGGACCCGTTTGTAGTTTTTGGAAGTTCTTGGACTTAGCGTTTTGGTCCCTAAGTTTTCCTCCTTATCTCTTCTTTCCCCCTTATCCATTTCTTTCCAGAAACGAGAGAACGCAGAGCGTTCTTTTCTTCTTCCTTCTGCGTGAGAGAGAGAGAGAGAGAGAGAAAGAGAGCTGAGGAGAAGGACGTTTGGAGCTTGGTTTTGCTCCGGCCAGCAGCTGCAACCCATCTTCTTCCTTCCTTCCACCTTCTTTTCCATCGATTCGAGCTAGCTTGCAGCAGGAGCTGCGTTTGCAAGGTGATGGCCTGGAGATTAGGGTGCAAAGAGCAGCCCTAGCTCATCCTTCCTCCCCCTCCAGCTAGTTCTTGGTGATGTGCACCTGTTGCAAGTGATTTGCAACCCTATTCGAGGGTTTTACCCGTCGATTCGAGTGAAATCGACATCTGCAGGTCCGTTTTTATTTTCTGTCTGTGCGCGGTTCGGACGAGTTCGTGTTTTGGTCGGCCGAGTTCCTTGTTTAGGATTTCGAATAGCGTTTTGGTCGGCCGAGTTTGGTCTTGAATCGACCGAGTTTCTTTTGTAGGTAAACGAGCTGTGTTTCGATCGGCCGAGTTTCCCAGTGGATCGGCCGAGTTTCCTGCTGATCGGCCGAGTTTCAGAAACTGTGAAGTGATCAGCCGAGTTCCAGAGTGATCGGCCGAGTTTCAGAGTGTGAGTGGCAGTTCATTCAGAAATCATTATTTAACTCATTTTAAATGCTTATTTGCTTCAGTATCAGTTGGTATGACTCTTAAGCAGTGTAGTACATACAATAGTGTATGATTGATTCATTGGAAACTTGAAATATGCATGAAATGTGATATTCCTATTTAAATGGTTATATGTTAATCAGTTAATAGACTTAGGTGCCCTAACACCGTAGAACCCCTTTGACAGATCTGCTTCTTAGGGGTGAAACTCGTGTTGCAACATTATCCGTGCGGAGTCATGGAGACACGAGGACAGAGAGGCAATGTCCAACAACAACGCGTGCGATGTCACGGTGGCACTGGAGAAAAATTGGGGGTTATTGCAACAAGATCCGTGCGGAGTCATGGAGGTAACCCCGTGAGACTCTCCGCCTGTGTACTCAGGTTAGAGGAGGAGTCTAGAGCACTCGATGTAGTGCAGTGAGGCCGATGAGCCTGGGGTCCTGTGGCAGAGCAGGGCTGGCGTCAGACTTAGCATTTCTCGGGTGTGTCGCTAAGTCTTGTACGGTGGGATCGTAGTTCGCTACGGATCTTTACATGCAGGGTACACTGCATATGATTAGGGCATAAAAATAATATAAATATGTAATCATATAGGATCACAGTAAATTAATATATTCAAACTTTTGTGCCAATTATATATATATCTGTTTATTTGTTTAAATATCTGTTGTTGCATAGAAATGTGATTATTATCTGCAAATCTGCTATGTCATTAGAACTGCCCTGCTTGTACTGTATATATGTTTTATTTCAATTTTATAAACCTGACGATTTGTTTAGTGATAGTTAAATGAAAGGCTATTCACTGAGCGAGTAGGCTCATACCTCTACTCAAAACATTTTTAGGTCATCAACAACAACAGGAATCTGAAGGATCCTTTCATCCTAACGCTTAGTCTGTAGAAGATATACGTAGTTAGTAGTTAGAGGTCTCTTAGTCCTTTACCCTCGATCTTTGGGACAAGGTGTGGGTGAGAGAGAATGTGTATAAAGATGTAAATTAACTGTTATGCTTTATTTTATGTCACACAATGTAATATGCTGTAGACTTTCTTTATATTGCTAATCAGTTTAATAAAAATGCTTCCGCAGTTTGTTTAGCTTCATTTTACAGCATAAATCAGATTTTCTTTTTTATGTCTTTAAAATATTTTAAAAAACCTATGAGTGGTTTGGTTTGTGTGTAATCCCTCCGTCGTGCCCTAATCTCGTGTGTTGAGGTTAGTGTGAGATCCGGGTGTGACAGCTTTTGGTATCAGAGCATAGGTTGAGTATATGAATACTCTAAGTCCAGGTCAGGGGACGATAAGAGACCAATAGGATTAAGGTTTAGGTGTCTTTCTTCTATCTGTAGTTTTCTAACAGGAAATATTCTGTTATATCATTGCAGATGGCAGGAAGAGGTTATGATCATGATGACCAGGCTGAGAGTCATGTTGGCCCTGATCCTCTGTACTTGGGTCCAGGTGGTGGTGACCATGTGGATGAAGCTTCTCGTATGTACAAGATGTTTCTGGAGACCAGGGAGAAGTACAAAGCTGATAGGCGAGCTTCTACTTCTACCAGCAGTAAGGATCTGATGCGATCTTATGAGCTTGTAAAGAAGCTTGGTGGTACAGAATTCAGTGGTACTACAGATCCTGCAGAGGCAGATGAGTGGTGGAGACAGATAGAGAAGGTCTTTCGCTTAATGGAGCTTCCAGAAGAGAAGAAGATTAATCACACAGTTTATCTTTTGACAGGCGATGCAGAGCTGTGGTGGCATAGTGTGGAGGAAAAGAGGAGAGGTACATAGCTTTCTTGGCAGGATTTCTCTGAAGAGTTCCATCTTAAGTTTTACCCACCTACCTTCCTTAATGAGAAAATCAGGCAGTTACAGAACATTAAGCAGGGGAACATGTCAGTTACTGAGTATGAAGCGCTTTTCACCCGGTTAGCAAACTTCTGTCCGCAGCTTGTTCCCGACAACTTAGAAATATGCAGAAGGTTTCAAGAAGGGCTAAAGCCAGAGATTCGGCATACAGTTTCTGCTACTAGTAGGAGGAACAGAGAGAACTTTGGTGAGTTTGTTGAGGCTGCTAGTCAGGTTGAAGAATCTGTGAATGTTGATAAGGTTCCTGAGTCTAAGAAGAGATTTGCAGATTTCAGTAGAGGACAGTCCAGTAGTGGATACAGAGGTGGAGGTAGAGGTTTCTTTTCTAATCTTGGGCGTGGCTTTAGCTGTTTCGGCAGACAGAGATCTGAGGATGTTGCTTCTTCTAGAGGCAGAGGGGGATACAACCCAGGGAGATGGGGCAGTGCCGCTAGTGGACAGTCTTCTGGGTCGTCAATGTCAGTGACAGGTCCCCAGGGACAAGGGATACCGCAATGTGACAAATGTGGAAAACCACATACTGGTCCGTGTTGGGGTGCAAGTTGTTTTGTCTGCGGACAAGTAGGACATTTCAGAAAGGAATGTCCTCAGCTTCGACAAGCAGCATCACAAGCTTTCCAACCTCAGTACCATGATGTTCCGAGTTCTTCTGTGGCTTCTGGTTCCATAGGTGGTGGAGTGCCCAGTGGCAGAAGTGGTCAGAGAGGACAGCGTGTCAGAGGGAGAGCTTCAGCACATTTCTTCTCTTTGACACCTCAGGAAGGTATAATCTCTTCACAAGTCGTTATAGGAGAAATGCTTTTGTTTAATAGTATACCAGTTTCAGTTTTGATAGATCCGGGTGCTACTCACTCTTTCATACGACGTTCTTTAGTTGGTGAACTTAATTTGTTAACTCAAGAGTTGGTAGATGAGTTAGTGTTGAGGGTTCCACTAGGTGGACCAACAATTTTATCTGAGTTCTGTCCCGGATGTTTGTTATCCTTTGGAGGTTACACCTTTGCTGCTAATCTCATACCCCTGGATGTAAATACTTTTCAAGTCATCTTGGGTATGGATTGTCTTGAGACATATCGAGTGCAACTCGATTGTTGGAAGAAGGAAGCTACCTTTCAACAAGGTGAATTTTCTTGTGTCTTTACTGGAGACAGGAAAGTTCTGCCTACGTGCATTGTATCAGCTGCAGTAGCTGATAAGATGCTACAGAAAGGATGTGAAGCGTTCCTTGCTCATGTGGTTGACACTAGAGCAGAGAAGAGCACCGTCAGTGTTTATGATGTGCCCGTGGTTTGTGAGTTTTCTGATGTTTTTCCAGAAGATTTGCCAGGCTTACCTCCTGTCAGAGACCTGGATTTTGAGATTCAGGTATATCCAGGTAGTCATCCAGTAGCACTTCCAGCCTATAGAATGGCACTTGCAGAGTTAAAGGAACTCAAGGTGCAGCTGCATGAGTTGCTGGATAAGGGTTTCATCAGACCCAGTTCTTCGCCGTGGGGTGCTCCAGTGCTGTTTGTTAAAAAGAAGGATGGTACCATGCGTCTCTGTATAGATTACATGCAACTGAACAAGATCACTATTAAGAACAAGTATCCTTTGCCGAGAATAGACGATCTGTTTGATCAGTTGCGTGGAGCAACAGTTTTATCTAAAATAGATTTGAGATCTGGATACCATTAGCTTAGAGTAAAGGCTTCTGATATTTCCAAAACAACTTTCAGAACCAGGTCTGGGCATTATGAGTTTCTGGTCATGTCGTTTGGGCTGACCAATGCCCCAACAGCCTTTATGGATATGATGAATCGGATTTTCAAACCGTTCCTAGATCAGTTTATTATAGTCTTTATAGATGATATCCTGATCTACTCCAGAGATGATGTACAACATGAGCAACACCTGAGAGTACTGTTGCAGTTGTTGAGGCAACACCAACTGTATGCTAAGTTTAGCAAGTGTGAGTTCTGGTTGGCTGAGGTAGCATTTCTTGGACATGTTATCTTAAGAGATGGAGTTAGCGTTGATCCTAAGAAAGTTGATTCTGTGCTTTAGTGGGAACGACCTAAGACTCCTACTGAGATTAGAAGTTTCTTGGGATTAGCAGGCTATTACAGAAGGTTTATACAGAACTTCAGTGTGCTAGAATCACCCTTGACATGCTTGACGAGGAAGGATGCACCGTTTGTTTGGTCTGATAACTGCGAGAAGAGTTTTCAGATTTCGAAGAAGAAGTTGACCACGGCGCCAGTGTTAGTGTTGCCTGAGGCAGATAAAGGTTATACCGTGTTCTGCGACACTTCCAGGAGAGGTTTGGGCTGTGTGCTGATGCAGGAGGGCAAAGTTGTGGCTTATGCATCTAGACAGCTTAAGAAGAACGAAGAGAACTACCCTACTCATGATCTCGAATTAGCTGCTATAGTTCATGCTCTTAAGACATGGCGTCACTACTTGTATGGTGAGACATGTCAGGTGTTTACGGACCATAAGAGCCTGAAGTATATCTTCACTCAAAAAGATTTGAATCTGAGACAGCGCAGATGGCTTGAGCTGATCAAGG
This sequence comes from Alisma plantago-aquatica, assembly GCA_963693085.1. Lineage (NCBI taxonomy): Eukaryota > Viridiplantae > Streptophyta > Magnoliopsida > Alismatales > Alismataceae > Alisma > Alisma plantago-aquatica. The sequence continues at coordinate 347,025,495 of OY856414.1, forward strand.
ATTATGATGTGACAATCGATTACCATCCTGGTAAAGCAAATGTTGTAGCAGATGCCTTGAGTAGAAAGTCAAGTTCAACTGCAGATGCATTTTCTATGGCATGTTTCAAGAGAGACTTGCTTGTAGATATGCGAAAGTTGAACTTAGACTTGAATGTGACTGGACAGAGTGGGTTGATTGCTCAGATGCAGGTCAAACCTACTTTCTACAATCAGATTAAGGAGTTGCAACAGAATGATGATGAGTTGTGGCAGGTTATGCAGGATATGTCGGAAGGTAAAAGAACAGAATTCAGGTTTTCTGACGAAGGTGTGTTGTATCTTTATGATAGGTTGTGTGTACCTGGGAACAGTGAGCTGAAAGAGCAGATTCTTGAAGAAGCGCATGCTTCTATGTATGCTATGCATCCTGGTAACACGAAAATGTACAGGAATCTCAGAGAGCTGTACTGGTGGTCTGGTATGAAAAGAGATGTGGCTGAGTACGTGGCTAGATGTGGAGTGTGTCAACAGGTTAAGGCTGAGCATCAGAAACTTGCTGGTACTTTACAGTCGCTTCCTATACCTGAATGGAAATGGGAACACATCACGATGGATTTTGTGGTAGGATTACCCAGGACGTCTAGAGGTTCGGACTCGATTTGGGTGATTGTGGATAGACTAACTAAGTCTGCTCACTTTCTTCCGGTCAAGTCAACCTTTGATGTTCCGAAGCTGGCCAAGATATATGTAGACGAGGTAATCAGATTGCATGGAATTCCAGTTTCCATTATTTCTGACAGAGATCCTAAGTTTACATCTAGGTTCTGGAATCAGTTACATCGTGCGTTGGGCACAAAGCTGAGGTTTGGTACAACGTTTCACCCGCAGACAGATGGTCAATCTGAGAGGACCATTCAGACCCTTGAAGACATGCTGAGAGCATGCGTTCTGCAGTTCAGAGGTAACTGGGAAGAACACTTAAGCCTGATGGAGTTTGCATATAACAACAGCTACCATTCTAGTCTTGGAATGGCCCCATATGAAGCTCTATATGGCAGGAAGTGTAGATCACCAGTTTGTTGGTATGAGATTGGAGAGAAAGAAATTCTTGGACCTGAGATAGTTGATATAACTACAGAGAAGATATCTGTGATCAGGGAGCAGTTGAAAGCTGCACAGGACAGGCAGAAAAGTTATGCAGAGAGACGACGTCGACCTCTTGAGTTTGAGGTGGGTGATGAGGTGTATCTGAAAGTTTCACCGTGGAAGGGAGTTCTAAGGTTTGGCAAGAAAGGCAAGTTGACTCCTAGGTTTATGGGCCCATATCCTATTGTTGAGAGGATTGGACCTGTAGCCTACAGGTTAGATTTGCCGTCTGAGTTGGCAAATCTTCATGATGTGTTTCATGTGTCTATGCTGAAGAAGTGTCACCTCGGTACAGAGAAAATATTAGATCCAGATCTGGCACAGCTTAGGACAGATGTGTCCTACGTGGAAGGACCAGTGCACATAGTCGATCACCGGATTAAGAAGCTTAAGAACTATGAGATTCTTTTGGTAAAGGTTCTATGGAGGAATCATAATCTTGAAGAAGCTACGTGGGAGCTTGAGTCTGAGATGCGTAGCAAGTTTCCTTTTCTCTTTTAGGAATTTCGGGACGAAATTCTTATAAGGGAGGGAGATTGTTACGACCCGCGTCGAGCTTAACCTGTAAGTATGATGTTAAGCATGTGTTTTAGCTGCTTTGCTAAGCTGTAAGCTTGTTTTTGTTAATAATGTTTATAACGGATACGATATGTGCTTAGTGTGAATCCTAGCTCTTAAAACGTGTAGGATCTTACGCTTGAAGCGTTGCCACAGAAATCGTTCGAATCCGACCTTTGAGTCAAAAGTTGCATGTTTTGGACTTGTAGGGACCCGTTTGTAGTTTTTTGAAGTTCTTGGACTTAGCGTTTTGGTCCCTAAGTTTTCCTCCTTATCTCTTCTTTCCCCCTTATCCATTTCTTTCCAGAAACGAGAGAATGCAGAGCGTTCTTTTCTTCTTCCTTCTGCGTGAGAGAGCGAGAGAGAGAGAGAGAGAAAGAGAGCTGAGGAGAAGGACGTTTGGAGCTTGGTTTTGCTCCGGCCAGCAGCTGCGACTCATCTTCTTCCTTCCTTCCACCTTCTTTTCCATCGATTCGAGCTAGCTTGCAGCAGGAGCTGCGTTTGCAAGGTGATGGCCTGGAGATTAGGGTGCAAAGAGCAGCCCTAGCTCGTCCTTCCTCCCCCTCCAGCTAGTTCTTGGTGATGTGCACCTGTTGCAAGTGATTTGCAACCCTATTCGAGGGTTTTACCCGTCGATTCGAGTGAAATCGACATCTGCAGGTCCGTTTTTCTTTTCTGTCTGTGCGCGGTTTGGCCGAGTTCGTGTTTTGGTCGGCCGAGTTCCTTGTTTAGGATTTCGAACAACGTTTTGGTCGGCCGAGTTCCTTGTTTAGGATTTCGAACAACGTTTTGGTCGGCCGAGTTTGGTCTTGAATCGGCCGAGTTTCTTTTGTAGGTAAACGAGCTGTGTTTCGATCGGCCGAGTTTCCCAGTGGATCGGCCGAGTTTCCTACTGATCGGCTGAAGTTGGTCGGCCGAGTTTCAGAAACTGTGAAGTGATCGGCCGAGTTCCAGAGTGATCGGCCGAGTTTCAGAGTGTGAGTGGCAGTTCATTCAGAAATCATTATTTAACTCATTATAAATGCTTATTTGCTTCAGTATCAGTTGGTATGACTCTTAAGCAGTGTAGTACGTATAATAGTGTATGATTGATTCATTGGAAACTTGAAATATGCATGAAATGTGATATTCCTGTTTAAATGGTTATATGTTAATCAGTTAATAGACTTAGGTGCCCTAACACCGTAGAACCCCTTTGACAGATCTGCTTCTTAGGGGTGAAACTCGTGTTGCAACATTATCCGTGTGGAGTCATGGAGACACGAGGATAGAGAGGCAGTGTCCAACAACAACGCATGCGATGTCACGGTGGCACTGGAGAAAAATTGGGGGTTATTGCAACAAGATCCGTGCGGAGTCATGGAGGTAACCCCGTGAGACTCTCCGCCTGTGTACTCAGGTTAGAGGAGGAGTCTAGAGCACTCGATGTAGTGCAGTGAGGCCAATGAGCCTGAAGGCCGATGAGCCTGGGGTCATGTGGCAGAGCAGGGCTGGCGTCAGACTTAGCATTTCCCAGGTGTGTCGCTAAGTCTTGTACGGTGGGATCGTAGTTCGCTACGGATCTTTATATGCAGGGAACACTGCATATGATTAGGGCATAACAATAATATAAATATGTAATCATATAGGATCACAGTAAATTAATATATTCAAACTTTTGTGCCAATTATATATATATCTATTTATTTGTTTAAATATCTGTTGTTGCATAGAAATGTGATTATTATCTGCAAATCTGCTATGTCATTAGAACTGCCCTGCTTGTACTGTATATATGTTTTATTTCAATTTTATAAACCTGACGAGTTGTTTAGTGATAGCTAAATGAAAGGCTATTCACTGAGCGAGTAGGCTCATACCTCTACTCAAAACATTTTTAGGTCATCAACAGCAATAGGAATATGAAGGATCCTTTCATCCTAACGCTTAGTCTGTAGAAGATATACGTAGTTAGTAGTTAGAGGTCTCTTAGTCCTTTCCCCTCGATCTTTGGGACAAGGTGTGGGTGAGAGAGAATGTGTATAAAGATGTAAATTAACTGTTATGCTTTATTTTATGTCACACAATGTAATATGCTGTAGACTTTCTTTATATTGCTAATCAGTTTAATAAAAATGCTTCCGCAGTTTGTTTAGCTTCATTTTACAGCATAAATCAGATTTTCTTTTTTATGTCTTTAAAATATTTAAAAAAACCTATGAGTGGTTTGGTTTGTGTGTAATCCCTCCGTCGCGCCCTAATCTCGTGTGTTGAGGTTAGTGTGAGATCCGGGTGTGACAATATATCAATTAGAAGAGAAGGTTTTGCATTGTTGAGGCTGGTATGATTGGTGATACCCAATCCAAGTTCCATTAAAGCATTTTCCCAATTATCTTCATTTTATTTGATCTCTCATAATTTATAATTTAGTGGTTTGAGTAGATGAATTCAATCCTAACTGGAATACAAAATTCTTCCCTTTTGAGTTGACTAAACTAAGACAAGCCTTTTTGTTCTTACGTTGTTGTTTCTCCTTATTCTTGTGTTTGACCCCATATTACTATGACAGAGTCCGCATTCAGTTGCGAATGTCTCTTGAAGTCATGTATAATTTATAATTTGATATCTTTGACTAGGAAATTGCATTTACACTTTTGGTCCACGTTTTAGAGTGATCAACTTTTGATGCCATTGTTGGGGATAAGGCAACAAACGACCACTAAGAATCCAAACTTTGATTAAACTTAGTCAAGTGTTATCAAGTTTAGCAATAATCAAGTTACACATATTATTTTCTATAGCACATCATATTTTGCAAATTTGTTTGTTGTGTTAGGGCCTAAATTCAACTCATCCAATTCTCTCAAGTAGTCAAACCAATTCTCTTTCCTCATAAACTTTTGAGATAATAGCCAATCCATGTGGAGGAGGAAATAACCCACTTGCTACAGAACTATCTATCAAATCATTAGAAACTTCTAAAGCTAAAGAACCATGGAACCCAATGGTCATCACACAAATTCCAATGGAAAATTTTGAACTAAGGCCCAACTCCCTATTTATTGTTCAACAACAAATTTTTGGAAGAAAATTTTACTGAAGAAAATCCTTACCATCACTTAGATGATTTTTCAAGAACATTTGCAATATCCTCAAAATTAGAAGAGTTCCACAAGAAGTCATCTATTGCAAGGATTTCCATTCTCCCTAAGGGATAATAGCCAATCACTAGAGCATGAGGGTTTCATTGGATGGACACCTCTAGCTCAAGCTTTTGTCAATAAATTCTTCCCTATTGATAAAATTGTTCGGGTGAAGAAATATTATTATTGATTTCTTGAAGAAAATTGACAAAAACGTATACAAAACCTGGGAGAGGTACCTAGAAAACCTGGTAGAGTGTACCCATGTAACTTAGAAGATAGTTTTTCGGCTACAATTTTTATAATCGGCTCACTTCCAGGGAGAGAACTTCTATCAATGTTGCAGTAGGTAGCAATTCAATATGGTGTATTTACAAGATTGGATTGACTATGATAGGAGATCCACTACACCTCTGTTATCAACACCACAGAAGACACAAAGATGTTAGATGCTCATAATTCCAAACTTGATAAGATGGTCACATATATCCGTTACCTAAAGGGAAGTAATAACAAACAATGTTTTATCCAAAAACTATCATGAACTATGTCATATGTGGAGAAATCGGACACGATATCGATAATTGCATTTACACCAATTGGGAAGAATACTATTCAACTAGACGTATGGAACATTTCTCATACATGAGTTACAAAAGACTAGATCATACTAGTTATTCCTATGGAAACACTATTGCAGCTAAAAATTTAATAATAGCTAAATCAACCACCTCAAATTATGGGAAGAGGTCCAGTTGTAAGAAGAGGAAACCCACCTGGTTTTTAGCAAAACAACACCTCTCAAAATAAAACGTCCAACGAGCATGGAATTTTCAATGGGCCTTTAAGAGGAGGCTTCATTTAACAACAACATAACTCCATAAATCAACTCCAATCTATTAGTGAACATCTGGGAGAGTGCATTTTGAGAAATAATGACCTTATGGTTAGTATGAAATTACAAATTGGGAGTATAAATACACAGATCCCTGCAACAACATAACATGATGATTGATCAATTTTTGGCCTTCATAGATGCCTCTGTCAAAAACTCAGTCGGTCAATTTCCCTCATGTACTGAATACATCCAAGAGGCCATGAGACTGCAACATGACAACATTAAGTTCTGGAACTACCTTGAACATGATAACTCTACTACTAATGCAATCCATTGTTGTGGACGAGGATGAACCTAAAAGAGAAAATACTAAAACAAGAAAGGTTTCACAAGGAACTAGGAAGGTAGATCCTTTGAGAAAATCTACTGAGCACCATGCTAATATACCTTTTCCTCACATGTTCATTAAGACCTGCAATAAGAAATGATATACCAAATTCCTTGACACCAATAAGACGATACATCTATAAACCTTTCTTCAAGATTACATTGACAAGATGCCTACTTGTTCCAAATTCCTGAAAGATCTGATCACCAAGAAAAGGAAGTGAGGTGAAATAGAGACAATTTGTTTATCTATGGTAACCACCACTTTTTTTTCTATAAAAATGCCAACCAAGAAAAAGGACCTATAACGACCCCATTTCCCGACAACCCCCAACTGAGAAAGGCCAAGAAACTAGAGCCGTTATCCCAAAAATAGGATCAAATGTTTTTGCACATAATAAAAAACAATTAATAAATTTTACTAAACTAACTAAACTCGGTATAGGATAAAAAAATCATTTTCCAAAGTTTGCAAAATATGGGTTCCAGAATTTTACCAAGAAATAAAACATCTATCTATATCCTCCGACCTTACATCATTTGTTTACTTTCAATGTCTTCTTTCCTTGAATATCCAATTTCCAGCAAGATTATCCTACAAATGCGGACAATCAAAAGGTCGGTCAGTATGACAGGTGATGCTGGTATGTGGGGGAAAGAAAATCTCACAAGTAATGATAACAATATAATTTAGCAATTATTGTTTAACAAAACAAATTTAACATTTTTCATCACGACTACCCAATATAGGTTCCTCCACCCTCTATCATAACCTCTATGGGCCTCATAATGTAGTATTCGCTGTCTTCACCTATCTAGGAGGATGACTTCATCATGTCTCCCCCTATCCAGGCGGGTGACTTCTCGTGTTCCCCCTATTCAGGTTGGTACCAAAATATGCCTTCCCCTATCCAAGCGGATGGCCTTTCCATAGATTCAGAGGTGTCCTAGATTTGGGCTAGTCATGTTCATATGTATAATGTGATAGTCATATTCACTTTAAATTTTGCATGGAATGGAATAAACAAGCAAGCATATAACTTCAACCATACAAGGAAATATCTGAGAAACCACGTGAAACTACAATGGATAATCTTAGCCGTAACCACATGCCTGTCTCAGGAGAATTTGCAGTCCAAATAAGAATAATTAGAGTTAACAACACAATCAACCAAGCAAGTCAACCTTTTTCTTTTTGGAAAAGCGATGGCCGTCAGATCTTAGGTTTCCTTTGATTGGGCAAGGATCAGGTAGCTCGCGTTGATTGTTCCCACTCAGCCGCTTGGACACACTGGGAAGACCCTTATCCCTTGACCTCTTTGTGAGTCAACATTTGTCTCTAATCCTACAGTTCCTGCTCTTCCCTCTTTCTTCTTTTCTACAAATGAACCCGCGATGGCATCGTGACGAGAAGCTCACCATATAGAGGGTAATCGAGTGAGAGAGAGAGAGGGAGATAATAGGGACGAGAGCTAATCGTTCGGGTTTGTGAGGCTTGGGAGAGGTTAGAGGTGGTCCTACATATAGGTGTGGGGGGTCTAGATTAGGGTTTCCAACCCCACCATCTATGGGGTTCTTGGGCAAATTGGGTGTTTTCTCTAGATAATTCCATACCCCTCGAGACCTAGATTAGGATGGTTCAGAATTCTCTCTCGAATCCAATACAGCAAACATCTTGTTTGCTCATGCATCCGGTCGTGAGAAAATCGAGATCAAAGATCTCATTTGCACTGCTCATTTCATTCTCCTGTTTGAACTAGGTGACACAAAAGTACCGTTGGATCTTGGATCCAATGGCCGCCATTGTGAGCGCCATGTCCTAGTCTTTTTAGAAATCAAAATTAAGTGTGACATTTAATGTAGTCCATCACTATAGAAAATTCATATCTCCTAAACCAGTAAGATTTTTAATCCCAAATTTCAAGGGAAAGTTCTTGATGACTTAATCTACCCATGGACACAATTTGAGACCAAAACTAAAAAATAATAACTCTTTTTCTTCATATGCAAGTCATACACTAAAAAGGCATATAAAATGCATTAAAACTCATATTTTCTCTTTCTTTCTTTTTCCATTATCTTAATTTCAACCATTCTAGATATCAAAAGGCAAGTGCTACTGCAACATTGTGGCCACTTATTCCACCTTATAGAGAAATCCATAATTTTCTTAAATAAAACATAACTTATTTATTTTCTTCTTGACATTTCCCTTATTATGGGGTTTTCTTTTGTCTTTTATCCTTTTACACCTCCATTTTCTTATGAAAATAGGGAAAAACACAAAATTCATTATTTAAGACATTTTTGCAAAGAAACCTAAGTTGTAAAACAATGCAGATAAATTGTCAAGAAAACCTCTTTTTATTAAATAATTGCATAATATACAACCAAAATTGGGGTTATAACATCCTTCCCCACTTATAAGAATTTTGTTCTCAAAATTCTGTTAATCATATAAACAATTCAGGATGTGATCTTTCCATGTCTGTCTTTAGCTCCCATGTGGCTTCATCCTCTCCATGGTGCTTCCTGAGAACCTTTACCATCTCTATCTATTTGTTTCTGAGTTCTTTCACCTAAGTATCTAGTACTCTCACAGGTGAACTAGGATATGTCAGTCTCCACTGGAGCTCGATAGGTTCAATGCTCAACACATGGCTTGGATCTTTCACATATCACTTCATATTGGATACATGGAACACGTCATGCATCATGCTATATTTTGGGGGTAGGGATACAAGGTATGCTAATCTGTTCTAGTACTTCAAACAAACCTACATATAGGGGTCAACTTTCCTCAGTTCTTAGCTATAGCTCAGAGGGGCCGGATCTTCAAAAACACATGTTCACCCACAGTGAAATGTAAATCAGTCCGCTTTGCATCTGCATACGACTTCTGTCAACCCTGGGCACTCTTCAACCTCTGCCTGATCAAAGCCACTTTATCAACATAAATCTAAAGTTCCAATGACCTCAACAAGGTCCTCTCACCAACCGCATACCTGTGAAGTGGTGACTGACACAGCCTCCCATATAGCGCTTCGTATGGAGGCATCTCGATATTATCTTGGTAGCTATTATTTGAGGTAAGCTCAGCTAAATGCAAGTACTTCTCCCATGATCCACCCTAAATGATCACACATGCTCTCAACATGTCTTCTAAACTCTAGATCATTTTCTCTGATTGTCCATCAGTTTGGGGGTGGTAGGCAGAACAAAATTTCAACATTGTACCAAGTTCTTCATGAACCTGCTTCTATAGCTTCAAGGTGAACTTGGGGTCACAATCAGAAATAATCGAGCTTGGAATACCATGCAAACAGACTATCTCCTGGATATACAACTTATCTAAGTTCGACACTTTGGCGGTAATCTTTAAGGCAAGGAAGTGTACAGACTTAGTTAAGCGGTCCACCACAACCCATATAGCATCATGACCTTTCTTGGTCTTGGGAAGACTCATCACAAAGTCCATGGGATCTGGTCCCATTTCCATTCAGGAATCTCAGTCGATTGCAGTAATCCTCTGGGTCGCTGGTGTTCAACCTTCATCATTTGGCACGTGAGACAACTGGCCACATATACCTCTATGTCTTTCTTCATTCCAAGCCACCAGAAATACCACTGCAAGTCCTTAAACATCTTGGTAGTGCCAGGGTGTACGGTATACTTAGAGCCATGAGCTCCTTGTAGGATATGAGTCTTCAAAGATGACTCCTCAGGAACCCAAATACAATTCTAGTACTAGATCCCTCCATCCACGCCCAAGGACAGCTATGTCTGAGGTTTCTCCAGTAAACCTGTCATCTTTTCAAGCTCCGGGCTAGCCAGCTGGGAAGCTACTAACTCGGTCAGCAAGTCATGTTTTATTTGAATGTTATCCAAACGAATTCGGTCCTCTAATTGCTGTGGAGCCCATTTGGAATACTCCTCCAGTTCCCTCCACTGGGTAGATAAGACATCTGCACATCTAAGTTGTTTCCAGCTAAGGGCATCTGCCACCACATTCGTCTTTCCTAGATGGTACATGATGGTGAAATCATATCCCTTCATATATTCCATCCATCATTTCTATCTTAGATTGAGGTCCTTCTGAGTGAGGAGATACTTCAAGCTCTTATGATCAGTGAGGATTTCAAAGGTAGCATCATACAAGTAGTGTCGCCAAATTTTTAGGGTATGTATGATCGCAGCCAACTCTAGGTCATGTGTCAGATAGTTCACTTTGTTTGGCTTGAGCTATCATGATGCATAAGCGACAACATGCTTATTCTTCTCTAGCACACATCCAATCCCCATTTGGATGCATCAGTGAAGATCATGAAACCTTCGTTTTTAGATGATAGAGTCAACATAGGCGTTGTGGTCAATTTCTCCTTCAATTCTTGGAAGCAAGCTTCACACGACTCAGACCATACAATTATTTTGTCATTTTAAGAGAGCTTGGTAAGGTGCAGGGTGATCTTTGAGAAATCTTAGATGAACCTTCGATAATATCCACCCAATCCCAAGAATCTATGAATTTCAGAAAGATTCTTTGACTTTGGCCAATCACGTACAACAGAGACCGTGGCAGGATCTATTGAGATCGTCCCCCCTGAGATGATGTGGCCAAGAAACATGACGCGATCAATCCAAAACTCAAATTTTGAGAATTTTGCATAAAACTTCTACTTCCTCAAATTTTCAAGGACTCTAACCAGGTGGTCTTAGTGTTGGTCTAGGTCATCCGAGTAGACTAAGATGTCATCTATGAACACTATAACAAAATAGTCAAGGAAAGTTGGAACACAATGTTCATGAGGTTCATAAAAATACTTGGGGCATTGGACAATTCAAACAGAATGAATAAGAACTCATAATGGACATAACATGTATGGAAAGTAGTTTTTGGTATGTTTTCATTCTGAATTCGTAAATGGTGGTACCTGGACCTCAAGTCAATCTTGGAAAAGACTCAGGCTGACTTAAGCTAGTTGAACAAGTCATCAATTTTGGGTGGAAGGTACTAGTTTATGATGGCAGCTTGGTTTATCATGTGATAGTCAATGCACATGTAGAGTGATCCATCCTTCTTCTTTAAAAAGAGGACTCTAGATCCCCAGGATGAGGTACTAGGCCTAATGAATCCCTTGTCTAGAAATTCCTACAGTTGCTTCTTCAACTCTAACATCTCAGCAGGGGCCATCCTATAAGGTGCCCTGGAGATAAGGTTCATTGCGGGAGCTAACTCTATGGTGAAATCCACCTCTCTCTCAGGAGGCAGGCCAAGTAAATCATCTGGGAACACATCCGCATGGTCCCAAACTACCTCTATCTCTCCTAAAAGTTTAACCTTAGGTTTTTCTAGGAATGCCTGACAACATTTGGCTATCATTTGCTCTGCTTTTAAGGCTGACACATATAGACTAGTGGTTTCTGTTGGTTATGTATGCCCATAGAGCCAATTATTTGATGATTGTAATGGCATATCATGTAAAAATGATATGATTATTAATAAAAGGCAAGCTTCCAATTTATTCTATTTGTTTAGTTATCAGATAATGAAATAAAATTATAAATGTCTAGAGAATTATATTAATCAATGACGTATGTAATCAAGTTACTAACCTTGTGGATGAGATCATAGGGATGTTAAGAGTACATATACATATTCTCATTATGTCCATGATTAGTTGTCATTGTAGAAGGTTGATAGACAACAATGACACATAAGATCACAGTGTGAGTTGGTTGATGACTAGATCTCATTAGTCATGATATGGCAATATCAAACCAAGCACACAGATACATGTTAGAGAACAGTGTATCGGACAGAGCCACCGTGAGACTGACACATGGAAGCCATCATCATGGAAGTCATAATCAACTCTCACAGTGATGGTGGTGGTTGTGGTTCTTAGACCTAAAATCTTTGCACTCAACACATGTCGTTGGGTACACTTTGACATCATCAAATGCAATCTTGAAACATGGGTTGTTATAATGGTGATGATTGGGTGGCTTTGACACATGTGGATTGACTGTGAGTGATAGATGTGAGATTTGCCCCTCCTACTGGAGTGTGATGTCGTAGGACTCTTGATAAGCAAGACTGAGAAAAGCATGGCCTTGCGCATGTAAGTCAATATGTGATATTGAGCTTACATATATGTCAGACAATATGCTCTTGGTTCAAGAAACAAGATTGAATAATAATGAGGGTGACTACTCCATGCCTCTAGTTCAATCTAGACATTAGTGTTAAAGGAACTATACAAATACTGTAACCCCATACACATATTGTAGGTTGAAGTTGTTCCCCAACTTTTCCATTTACTTGGGTAGCAATGATGTGTGACTAGGCACCACTCCTTGCTTGTGATGTCATAAGTTGTTATGGACATTCACTGCCTATGTAATATGGGACCTATAGGGTCACACACATAGGTCTTGACCTAGAAGAGGAGTTCAGATCTCGAATGACAGTTGAATTAAGTGCTAAATTTTTTAGGCATTTGATTCAGGAAACAAATAGGCAGACAACACTGCCAAATGCCCATATCAAGTGTTGGGACGACCATCAGGAAGTTCCAAACGGACGTCTCAAGTTTTAAGATGGGCGTTTGGGTGTCAGGCCTGGTTGTGAGTTGAAATTGGCAATAGAATGAACTGACCCAGCCAAACGGGCTCAAATTGGGTCACCAAACGACCGTCTAGGTAACCCGAGATGGCCGTCTCATATGGGCGAGATGGTCCAACCCAGTCGGGGAAGGTTCCTAGTTGTTTCCTAATCCGTTTCACTTGAGCAATACTTGTTGCACAAGGAAATCAATGTCTAACATTGGTGGGAATTGATTACCCAAATTCGTACACAATTAGAAACTACAAAATGTCCATCTCGTAGCGCGAGACAATCGTATCACGTGTGAGACGACCGTTTGGATCAGCCAAATGGTTGTTTTAGTTGTCGCAGGTTGTGTAATTTCTAGAAAAGTTGTGAAAATTCAAGATCTACTTGTCCTTTCCACTCCCACTTTAATTCAACGTTGGTTGGGGACTGAGAACCCTGACCCTAACCCCTCCTATATATAGAGGGGTACTGGGGGCTTCCCAAAGTACAATAACACAGACAACTGAAAATCAATTTCTCTGACAACTGTTGTCCACTCTGGTTGTGGTAACCACGAGAGCCCAGGTAAGTCCTACCCGATAAGGGAGGGACAACCATGGGAGAGAACAATTGAGAGTTGTTGTTGTAGGAGATCAAGTCAGTGAAAAGTACACCGATGAAGAGGGACAACTCCTTCATGTCCGGTCCAACAGGATGACAGGAGTTCTAGGCGGTCCGTGTGGACTACCATAGAGGCGAGAAGCCGTTGTGTGCCACTTGGAGGACAACATCAACCAACATATCATGACAAGAGGAGTTGTTAAAGAAGATGACGTTCGTAGCTACAGTCTGTGGTGCAGACCAGAAGGTGGAATAGTCAGACGTGTCCCAGTGCAACTAGGATTCAGAGTTGTGCATCTACAATGGTGAGGATTGTCACTGGACTCACTCCAGGACTAGGTATATCCCGTAAACCATCCTTCCTACATTATAGTTATTGACGCGATCTATTGTTTATTGGGAATATGGTAATAAAAATTTTAAATTCCACTGCTTGCTCTGTACCATATTTCCCTACAGTGGTATCAGAGCCAATGTCAATTTACTATATTATGGGATAATCAATATGATCGGATTTTGGTTTTGTCATTCTATTATTGCATGCGATGCGAATAATATCTTGTCAAATCCAAACATCACGATAATCCCAAACTAAAATATATATGATATATATATATATATATATATATATATGCAATTTATACGTGTCTCTCTAAAATGGTTTTGATGGTGGATGTATAGCATGGTTATGGCCAATAACCCCTATCTGTGCATGGTTGTATGTGGATGGTTTATCTGGTTATCTTGGTCTATGTACTGAGCTCTATCTTATCTTCCCAATGTAAAGTTCATTATCTTCTACCTTTTCTCCTCTCAAATGTAACTCGAGGTTTCTGTATAATCATGTAAAAGTAGGATAGTTTACTTTCCTGTAATGATGAAGATAAAGGACCTTGAAGGACTTGGAGGACAAGCCCGACTGATCGCCTAGTGGACCCACCAATCCGCTGGAGGAGACAACTGATGGAGGAAAGAAGGAATAGAAGACTAATGAGACGACCTTACAACCGTCCAGGAGGTGAACCGATCGGTTCAAGGGTTGAACCGATCAATCCAGATTGGCAAGCATATATCTTCATCAACAATAGGTTTATGCATGTGATGTAGACCTAGATGACGTAATCTCTTGTGGCTCTAAGGGATTACATTAGGACTGGCCATAACCACCGCTTTAGTTTATTGCATGTTTTCGTTGTGGGATATAGCATGTATATGATACATTATATATGTGGTGATTGGATAAAGTATATGTATATACTTATAAAACTCCCTCAATTAAAACATCAAGCCTTGGATGCTTTCCAAAAGTGGAACACATGAAAAACTTGATTGACTAAGCATAGATTCTGCCTCCGCGGTGTGTGCCGTCTATCTCATGGAAGTGTGATGGTAATGATGTAGGTTCTACCTCTGCGGGGTGCATTATTATCATGTCAGAATTTAGGTTAGGCTTGACTGGTGATTCTCAAAGCGTATGAGCCCAGAGGCATGTAAATGATTATGGAAAGGGGTTGCACATATCGTCTATAAAGAATTGCATATGATGCAATTGGCATGAGTTGCCTACCTTGATGATTGACTGTGTTTGCGGTGTTGATGGGCCAACAGTTGAATCATCTTGGATCTGGCCCACTAGAATATTGTACGTTACAATATTCTGAATTGATATTGAGGGCTATCAATTTGAATAAAATAGTGAGAGGGATAATAATTAAAGACCTATTTATAACGTCAAAATTTTCAAATCAAATTAAATCAAAAGGGTTTTGGACAAAATGCAAATTTATCTCTTGTAGAATCAAATGGCAAACAAATCATCACGTTCTGACAACTTAAACACGATTTATTTTCATAACTGGTTCAGGACCTTGAGAAGTGTTCTGCATGATCCTAAAATACCAGAGCCAATATCCACTCCAAATTCACCTAAGGCTAACATGGATGCTTATTTGAAGCATGCCGATGATGTTATGAACATCAAGAGCCTTATGCTAGGATGTATGAACTATGAGTTGCATAAACAACATGGTAAGAAAGAAAGGTATAATGTCTCTAAGGCGCTATTTGAGCGCAAACTGACAGAGGAAGATCCAGTAGAGCCCCAAGTGCTTAATATGATTAGGCATATTGATCATCTTGAGAAGTTGGGATTTCCTTTGGGTCAAGAGTTGGCTACGGATGAGATTTTTCAATCATTGCCTAAATCATATAGCCGGTTCATTGAGTGTTATCACTTATGCAACATGGTTGGACCGCTGTCAAAGTTGCTTGGCATCTTGATAAATGTTGAAGAACAAATGAAGATGGATAAAATCTGTGATGATGATCAACGAAGTTGTGTCCAAGGACAAAGGCAAAGCCAAAAAGCATTTTGTGGCTAAGAAAAAATCCAGATCTTTTGCACTCAAAGTAAGGAGAAGGATAGGGGAACCCAAAAAGATGAAGTAAGGGATAGATATATCTACTTATGGGGTATACGTTATTGGGATTAACTTCACTAACTCTTCATCATGGGTACTTGATACCGGATGTGGATCACACATTTGCTCAAATGTGAAGCATCTAAAAAGAAGTAGACCTTTAGAGAAAGGTGAGGTTGAACTACGTGTTGTTAATGCCAACACAGTTGGAACCTATGAGTTATCTCTGCCAAGTGGGCTTGTGATAGAGTTAGAGAACTGCTATTACGTACCTACCATTAATAGGAACATCATATCTATATCTTGTTTGGACAAGAAAGGATTTGAATTTCTTATAAAGAATGGAAGATGTTCTATTAGTAAAGATGGGATCTTTTATGGAAGTGCCCCAATGTCTTATGGTCTATACTTGATAAATCTAGAGACAACTGTATATAACGTGAATACCAAAAGGCAAAAACTTAAATGACTCAAACAAAACATACCTTTGGCATTGTCATCTAGGGCACATAAATGAGAATCACATATCTAGACTTGATAAGGATGGTTATCTGGACTCTTTTGATCTTGAATAAATAGAGACATGTGAATCTTATTTGTTGGGAAAGATGACCAAGACCCTCTTTACTGGCAAGAGTGAAAGGGATAGTGATATATTAGGACTCATACATACTGATGGCCCTTTTAGACCAGATGCTAGAGGTGGGTACAAGTACTTCATTACCTTTACTGATGACTTCTGTAGGTATGGCTATGTCTACCTGATGAGACACAAGTCAAAAACTCTTGAAAAGTTTAGAGAGTTTATGAATGAAGTATAGAACCAACTTGGCAAAAGTATTAAGGCACTTCATTCTGATTGAGTTGGAGAATAATTAAGCCAAGAGTTTGAGGACCTTCTGAGAACCCATGGGATTGTATCCCAGTGGACTCCACCTGGAACCCCATAGCATATTGGTGTATTAGAAAGAAGGAATCACACATTGTTAGATATGGTGCGATCAATGATGAGTTTAGCTGAGCTTCACTAGTACATATATCACCTTTAGCATTGTTAAATATGACTTTCACAGTCAGTTTCCAAGCGACACCCAAGTGGGTGGCACTAAATGTAGACTCCTTCAACGTCGATTTCATAACCGACACCACAAAGCCATTCCTCGATTGCAAACCCAAAAAACACACCAGCATCGAGCCATATGTGTCAGTTATCAAGTCATAACCAACGCCACATCCCATCCTGAAAAAAATTGGCCCCATGTTAGACCATAGGCGTCGGTTAGCAACATAAAACTGACTCTGTTGACCTAAAATTAGTGATGGTACCAAATAGTAACCGACACCATTAGGGGATAAAGATGTCGGTTAACTATTAATCACCGACGAGTTAAGTTTTTTTTGTCAGTTTCTTTTTTAACCGATGACTATGTTTTGATTTTTTTTCTTATCAGCTTGCAGGCCTGCTGTCCTGTTGGTCAGCAGGATGCAGAACCTATAGTTCAGTTCTGAACTGTAGGTTTACAACATCCATTGATTTCAGCCAACAATAGGCCACAAACCTACAAAATTAACAAGGATGGACAATTAATATGGAATGATTCACACACATGTATAAGCACATTTCATATGATTTCATCACACACATGTATAATCACATTTCATATGATTTCATCACACACATGTAAAAACCTGTAGTTCCATTTCATTCCTCCATTTTATATTCACATGTACACATGTAGCAATCAGTTCCATTCATTTCATCTCTTCACATTCAAACACATGTAGAAACATTCATGTATTCATCTTCACACACATATGTATATAGATAAGACGATTAATTTTTTTTTAATTCAGACATGTATGTAAGTGTGTCTCTCAAAGTTTAACATGTCATCAAATACAGAAATAATTATGACAACAAAGTTTAGAAATATCATTCTTTATCATTATCATCATCATCGTCATCAGTATTCCAATGATAATAAAAAATTCCCACTACTTGTAAGGATTTTGCCCATTATGCTCTTACATCATTTAATTCTTCCATCGTATAGAGAGTATGTACATCTAATAACTTTTCCCCTATAGTGAAGTTACTGGTTTTAAACACCTACAAAGAGAATGACGTATAAAAATTAATAATATATAATAATATGGGTATATTTCATATTATCTAGTGAGACTATATATAATACATGTTGTATGGTATCGATTTCCATTGCAGCGTGTTTGATAATTAGGTCCATATATCACATCACGTAGTATGCACATTCCCAACTGTTGTTTTGTGTAGCACACTATAAATTGAAACATACAAAATGTTAACAAATACAAACAAGCATAGTTCACATACATAATATATACATTGGAGTCAGGAAATTACTTTCACATTCTCTCAAAGTAACCATTTCTTTGTCTTGGCCATGTTTCCTCCAGCTTTTTTGAATGCTTTTAAAGCTCTACATGTTAATGTAACACATTAAATTGCATTATTAAATAATAATGTAATAATAGATGTTAACAGATATAAAATATGAAAGATTTCTCACGTCAATAATGGCCTTTTCATTGAGTGTCCATATAATGAGTTTAATTCCTTCCACAAAGGATCTAGATAAAAAATAGTCCACATCTTGGGGATAATAACCAGTAACTCCCAATTCCTAACACTAGAGGTAAGAAAGTTAAAAATTAATAACTCAAAATCCACAATAAAAATGTAATTTTCTTAAGTCCAAATTATAAGCAAAGCATACTTACTCAACATTGAATGGAGCTATTATCACGAACTTCTTTTTTTACCAAAATATTTAAAAGCGGCAGAGCAGTATGAGGTAACTGATGAAGGCTTTTTATCTAAGAGACTGATCAAAGATGGAACTAGAAATCCCACATGGGAAAATAAAAAATCTTTACAGATTGTGTGTAAGTGGTTGCAAAACATGTATTACGTATGCATTAATATATAAAAAATCAGATCACCATATATAAAACAAGGTATATGGATATATAAACAAGATTTCACCATATCCATTGCTCTATCATAGATGTATTCAGCCAATCATAATGAAACAACTCCAAAATATCTTGTATAAATATTTTGTTATCGTATGATTCGCCTACAACATCCACCAGAATAGAAATATTTATAGGAGAATTTGGGTCATGTTCGCCTATCCATACTGCCATACCCTTACAATTAGGACCTAACGAGTCATATAGGTCCCTTGGAAGCCAACTAGGTACTTTAGGAGGAGGTGGAGGCCGAGCTGTAGCAGGTTTCTTACTTTTGACCTGTATATATAATTTCAGATTAATTGACTAGCTCGTATATACACACTAACAAATTAATGTAATGTAAATTTATCATACAATATCAGTATAGACAACATGCTCTTCGGGCCACAATATCACTCCGCCTTCTGCTTCACCAAGCATTTCAGAATCTGGGTGGGCATATGGGAATGGAAGCTGCATCCACTGATGGAGTACAAGTCTCAGGTTCACACGAACTGCACCATCTGGTACTGGAGTGCCATGAAACATGTCCCCTAGAAGGGGTGGGTAAGCCTTGGCCTCTGCAATGATAAATTCGTTGGTTTTTAGATGACATGGCTTCAACCCCTACAAATTTACGTAAAGTATGTTATATACATATATACATAAACATATCATCTTGAAAAGACTAGCTAATATGTCATAAAAATACTTATAGCAGACGTGCTAGGTGGTGGGTCTACATGATTACTACCAACCACCTCTACAGTAGGATAAGAACAGGACACCATAGGTATTGTCTGAGTGGCAGTAAGAGACGCCTGCCACTTACTCATTGCTTCATGGACTCTCCTATTAATTAACTCATCTACCTATACATGGACAAAAGAAACACTAGCTTTTTATTATTGAATGCCCTTTTGCAATAACATTCTAAAAAAAGAATAGGTTACCTCAGATTTTGAAAATCCCACTTTTGGGACATGTTTGCGTTGTGATGGCCCAAAGAACGTTGTTATGCCCACATCAAAGCCTGTACCCCTAACACGTCCAAGATGCTCTAGGTTACCAAGAGCAACAGTCAATTCAACCCTTGTGCCCTCAGGGATGAACTTGCCTTGCTTCCTCTTGTAACACTAAAGGTCAATCTTGAATAGGTGAATACATAAGAATGTATATTAATTAAATTGGGAGTGGCACTTAATACCTTGAATTCATCAATTTTTATTTTGGCAACAAACTCCTCCCAGTCATTGGGGTTCAGGTAGTTCCATTGCTCAGTGGCTGACTTCTTCCTCTTCTCAGCATCTCATATGTAATATCAGGTGAGATTTGTCCTATAGTTCCTTAGGACCCTCCCACAATGCTGCATTATGCATTTACGATGCAAACTTTCATCCAATTCAAATATACTCGGAAAAATTTTATATATTTAACTAATATCATAAAAATTAGTAATCTGCAAAATAGAATTGCAAATAATAATAACTCACACATAGTTCCTTCCATACTAAGTCTTTCTTCCCCTTAGGAACTTTATGCTAAGATTCTACATTAGGATTACAATGGCTACGAGTAAGAACCCCAAGATATGAAATAAATGAGTTGCGGTTCAATCCAACTGGATTTCCTGTATGATCAAAATCCACAGCCAATTTGGATCCATTGCCCCTTTGTTGTAGTAACTTGTTCATCACAGTGATGCCCCTCACTTTTTCAATTTTTTTTCTGCTCATCATGTGCCCCGAGTTCTTCAAGGGGTACATCATCAACCTAAAATTTAACAAAAAAACACACACTTACATGATATAACTTATAAATGGACATATAGATAGAAATATATGATATATTTTAAAAACTTACTGTAACATCCCAGGATTTGAGGCCTCGGATAACATGATCTTAAAAGGAATGATTGGACTACCCATATCACCAAGGTGCACCTCCTTTTTCGGGCGTTACAAATGGTATCAGAGCCATAACCCCTCCAGTAGGTGGGGCCCACATGGGCATGTGGCATGTCAGTCTTGAGTCGTGCGGTCCAGGCAAGTTGGAAAGGGCTATCCGTAGAGACGAGATGGAGCCGCCCTTGTGCTGGTAGCCGTGGATGGGAGCTGGGTGTCCATGGGCCATTGTGGGTCTGCACTGAAATGGGGAAGAGATTATGAGGCCTTATAGTTGAGCCTTGACGAGGACGTCAAGAGTCTAAGTGGGGGAGATTGTAACATCCCAGGATTTGAGGCCTTGGATAAAACACTCTTAAAAGGAATGATTGGACTACCCATATCACCAAGGTGCACCTCCTTTTCCGGGAGCCCATCTCTAAAGAACTCCATAGTTAAGCGTGCTCTACTTGGAGTAGTACTAGGATGGGTGACCAGTCGGGAAGTTGATCCTGGCTTGCGCGTGAGTGGACAAAAGCATGCAGTTAAGGCTAGTGGTGGTCTGTGGGGCCAGTCGTCATTCCTGAAACTCTGCTAGAGCCTTGGGCAGTGGGCCCAGACGTGACAAATGGTATCAGAGCCAATTCCACTCCAGTAGGTGGGGCCCACATGGACATGGCATGCCAGTCTTGAGCCGTGTGGTCCAGGCATGTAGGAAAGGGCTGTCCATGGTTGACGTAGCCACCCTTGCGCTGGTATTCCGTGATCGGGAGCTGGGTGTCCATGGTCCATTGTGGGTCTGCACTGAAATGGGGAAGAGATTATGAGGCCTTATAGTTGAGCCTTGACGAGGACGTCAAGAGTCTAAGTGGGGGAGATTGTAACATCCTAGGATTTGAGGCCTCAGATAACATGATCTTAAAAGGAATGATTGGACTACCCATATCACCAAGGTGCACCTCCTTTTCCGGGCGTTACACTTACATTGTAAGGCACCACATTGATATCCTCACCCTCACGGTAATCATCATCACTGTCATCATACTCATGCTCAACCATATGAAATTGTCATTAAAAAATCAAACATTTAACATTTAACATAACTAGAAGATAATAAAACATTATAAAGTTCACATTCAAAAAAATAAAACATATAAAAAATAAAAACATGCCTCTAAAATTGCAATTTTTTTTATCAATTAACATTCCTTCATTGTGATCTCTGCGCACATACAAGTCATCATTAGCTTCAATATTTGGTGGTGTTGGCAACCCAACTGAGACTGGACTCGACTCATCATACTTATCATAGTACTCTTCTTCATTTATAGGATCTTCAATGAACTGACTTTTACCATGAAGAACAACCGACCATTTATCATTTGTAGGATCATCGATATAAAATACTTGTTTTGCCTGTGATGCCAATATGAATGGTTCACCCTTCTCGCCATCTTTTCAAAGTTCACTAATGTGAAGCCCAATTCATCCACTATAACTCCTTTGGTGTTATCAACCGAATTACATTTAAAGAGTGAAATTTTGAAATCTACGTAGTCAAACTCCCATATGTCTTCAATGAAACCGTAATATGACATTTTAGCTTCATGTGGACTCTTATCCTTTGCACTTGCAAAAAACAATGAAGACACTTGAAGAGTGACCCCACTATTTTAGACGACGCTCTTATCATCTTGACGCATTGTGTAATATGAGAACCCATTTATGTCAAACCCTTCATGAGACATAACATTCAATTTTGGTTTAAAGGAGAGGCATTTGATATTTTTAGCAAAATTATTTAGTGTTTGAGATAGTTGATGTAAGACTTTATCTTCAAACCACTTAATAAATGTCTTGTTATGCTCTCTAGTAAGCCACATTGAATTGGCTCAAGGATATTGTTTCTTGATGAAGTTGGTATGTTCCTCGATATAAACACTCACTTCGTCGATGTTGTGTAAAATATACAACTGAGCTTGTTACAACTTCTCACGGCTGATTACTTTCATCCGTGATCCCAAAATTCCTTTTCCAGAATACTCCTCAATATTCTTGTCATTAACAGGAGCATCATTACCACTCAGAAAGTCATTGCACAAATCCATAACCTCTCTCGCCACATAATCCTCAATAATACTCCCTTTAGGATGATAACGGTTTCGAACATCACCTTTAAAAATGTTCATGTATCATTCAAAGGGATACATCCAATGCAAGAAAACTGGTCCCAACATTTTCACTTCCCTAGTCAAGTGGAAAACAAGATGTACCATGATATCAAAGAACGAAGGAGGAAAATACATCTCAAGCTGACATAGGGTAACAACCACTTCTCTTTGCAACTTATCGAGAGTATCATGATCAATAACTTTGCTACACAAACTGTTGAAAAAGAAATAAAGTCTGGTGATTGCAAACCTTACATGATTCGGCAATATAGATCGAATTGCCACAGGCAATATTTGTTGCATTAGACTGTGACAATCATGAGATTTAAGACCTATCAACTTCATATCTTTCATTGATACCAATCTACGGATGTTGGATGAGTAACCCTGTGGCACCTTAACATTTACCAAACAATCACAAAGCTTTCTTCTCCTTTCTAGAAAACGTGTAACAAGAAAGAGGTAAGTATGTTCTCTGATCTCTACTAACTACTTCTGTTAATTTTGTCTTTATTCCCATTTCATGTAGGTCCATTCTAGATTTTATCCCATCTTTAGTCTTACCTGGTATATTCAACATAGTACCAATGACGCTATCACATGCATTTTTCTCAACGTGCATGACATCGATACAATGCCTGACTGCCAAAGAACTCCAATATGGAAGATCCCAAAATACTGAATTCTTCTTGAATAAAGATTTGTCACTCCATGTGGCCAAGGTACATTGTAATCTCTTACCAAATTTATTGACAGTCTTTTACTCTTTCATAAACAACCTCCCCTGTTATAGGTTTAGATGCACTCTGTTCCTCATTCTGTCCATTGAACACTATGCACAACCTACGATACAGATGGAATTTTGGAATAAACCTTCGATGACCAAGATATACAGTCTTTCCGCCATGTGATGTGGTTCTTACCGCACTAACAAACTCACCCAGGGCTGAAATCCCTATGTTTTTAACCAAAACTTGTGCAATAATACCACCCGCAAGCGGACGGGTCTTATCGCAGTATAGTCAAGGATCGAATCCCAAGGGACAACATTTTTTAAGAATCATTGCTAGTCTAGTCTAGCTCAAGTAGGGCTAAAAATTAGAACAAAGGTTGATTTGAGTTTAACTAAACTAAGTGCAAGAAAAGTAAAGTACATGATTAAAGTTGAATCTAGATTAATGATGAAGATCGCTGGGGTGGTCCCGGGTTTCACCACCACTACACATGCAAACATACCCAATCACAAACATCTAGGCAAGATCTAACTATCCAAATAGAACTGCTATGAACCCTCCAGGAGGGATGTTTAGGTTCGTGTAAGCATCACCTTAGGCATCAGATATCTCGTCGCCATCCGGATCATGCACTTACGGTTCTGAAGATACATGTATCCAACTGAAGCTGTGGGCTCCCTATACAGGCATTAGGCACACAGAAGCATCACCGTGGGCTAGATGGCTCATCCCCTCATGGATCATTCACTTACGACTTTAGGTAATCCCATCCTATTTCTAGTTAGGGAGTCAACTGCATTAATCGACATTCAAATCCTACATATAGAAGTTCTCGCAACATAGGAACGAACAAGATAAATGCAAGTAGGTGATCAATCCACAAGCACACATCGACGATTAATAATGAAATGAAAAGTTATATACATGCCATGGAATGTTTAATGAAAAGACATATAAGCATGGGCAGCGGGGCTAGTCCCTGCACCCTAGAAAAATGGAACTACTCGCTCATGATGTGAGGAACAAAAAGAATAAGAGAGAGGGAAGATTCTACCATGAGCATGATGCAGAAGATGGTTACAGCTTGGTGAAGATATGGTCTTCTACGCCACACCAGAGAAAATATGGATGAGGAGCAAGGGACACCACAGCATACGGGGTAGACCTTATCTCTCCACCTTCCTTCTCATTTCGACCTCCTTGCTCACAATAGGAGGAGCAAGTTGTAGATGCGTAGGTGGAGTGGATGATGGGCGGATGCGCAAGCCTTCCGCTCAGCTTGGCTGTAAAGATCATCCTCCACCAGTGGTCGAGTGCTTCTTAGGAACAACCTGGTGGTGGAGTGGAGGATGAGGAGAAACGAAGGTGGAGGAGCTTTCCCAGGGGTCGAGCACGCTAGGTGCAGCCTGGTGATGGAGTTGTTGTTGTAGATAAGAGGGAGCAGGGGTCGAGCTCGCAAAGGAGCAGCCTGACGGCGTCCCGGATCCGATGCTTCAAATGAGAACCTTTAGGTCCTATTTATAGGCATCGGTCAAGTCATGAATGATTTTGGAAATTAGTAAGTGCTTCTCGGTTTGGGAAACTGTTTGCTTTCACACGGTTTGGAAACCGCGAGCCTTCTCTCGGTCTTGCATTTTTCACAGTCTTGGAAAGACCAATTGCTCTTTCCATTCGGTCTTGAAAACTCAGCGACCGTCCTAACATTCCCGAGATCGATAGGTCTCTTAGCGATCTGAAGCCCGAAAGGTCTCTCACGGTTTGGGGATCAGACGCCCATGCGGTCTCGCCTGCCTCTCAGTCTTGAACTGCTTTCGGTCTTGGGCATCAGTGCTTCCCTTGTGGTTTTGGGAATGACGGAAAAGCGTCTTGAGGACCGAACAGATTCACATGATCTTGAAGACCGCTTGCGATCACACGATCTCGAGGATCGTTTGCCTCCTAACAGTTTTCAAACCGCGAGGAGCCAAGCAGTCTTGAAACCATGAGGTGCAGGTGCTGGCATTTTGGGGTTGCAGGTGCGTCTGTGGTTTGGGCGATGGAGGTGGAAGACGTTTGTTGTAGATCGGGGTAGGTGGTGGTGGTTTGTGATGGCACTGATAGTAACGAGGAACCATAAGAAGCAGGTGGCTGCCGTGGAAAGCTGTGAAAGGAAGAGGGGAAGGAAGAGGACGGAGGTATTACAGGTCGTGAAGACCGCGAGGTTGAGGAGGAAAAGGAAGAAGCTGAAAATGGTGTGCGAGGGTATGTGGCGGAGGTGGAAGACAGGAGGCAATACCATCGTGGTGCTGTGGACAGATGTGGAAGAAGAGGAAGAAGGCGACATCATGATTGTTGTAGGTGGACGAAGATGGTGGTGGCATTGAGCAACGATGATCGAAGTAGGAGGACGATCAGGTGGTGGTAGCGTGGCATGCTCCTTGCGATTTGAGAACTGCTAGGGTCCTAGCGATTTGGAGACCGCTTGGGCAGAGGTGCAAGACCGCATGGGCCAAGACCGAGTAAGGTCAAGACCATAAGGGTTAACAGACCGAATGGAGGAAACTGCTAGAGTCAAGACCGCTAGGGCAGGTGGTGGTGGTGATGATGATGAAGGGTGTAAAGGGCTGAGAAAGGTGGGCCCGAAACTAGTGGGTGGGCCCCACTATTAGGGTTTGACATGATTGATGGAGGTGGTTATTGATGGAGGATTTAGGGTGGGTACTGACTTGAGTGAAGGTGGGCCTACAACAAGGTGGTGGACCCAGTTGAAATTCTATCTCCATCATGGCTTACTCAATCTGCATGAAATCACAGAAACCCTAGTCACGAAGCAAGATTGCAATTTGTAATATTTAGGGGATAAAAGTAAATGTAATGAGTAAAATTGGGCCCATGACGGCGACTGAAAATCATGATGAATGTGGATTCATCACCATGTTTTAGTCATATTGAATCAGTGTTATCTTCACATATAGGACATGCTTTAGATCCTTTGACACTATATTCAGACAAATTCTCATATGCTGGAAAGTCATTAACAGTGCAAAACAACATAGCATGCAAACGAAATGTCTCTCTTCATTAAGCATCATTGGTCATCACACCTTCACCCTAGAATTTCTTTAAGTCATCAATCAGAGGTTCAAGATAAATGTCAATATCATTTCTAGGTTGTTTTGGGCCCACTATCAATAATGACAACAAAACATACTTATTTTTCATACAAACCAGGGAGAAAGATTGTATATAACAAGCATAACTGGCCAAGTGCTATGCTGGCTATTCAATGTCTCGTACAGATTCATCCCATCTGTACAAAGCCCAAGTCTTAGATTCCTGACTTCTTCACCAAATTTAGGGTACAATAAATCAATCTTCTTCCACTGTGGGGAATCAGACACATGTCATAGGATCCCATCATTATTTTTCTTAACATCTGCATGCCACCTCAAATCCTCGCATCTATCAGATTGACAAACAAGCGTTGAAACTGTGATATTATAGGTAGATAGCACATCACCTTGACAGGAGAACTAGTTTTGTACTCCCCTGAAGTCATCATTTTATACCTTGACGCACCACATTTTAGAGAATCTTTCAAATCCACATAGTCCTTTTGAAATAATACACAATCATTTGGGCATGCGTGTATCTTCTTGGCCTCCATTCCCATTGGGCACAACAATTTCTTTGACTGGTATGTTGAGATTGGAAGCTCGTTTCCTTCAGGAAGAATTTCTTTCAACAAAGACAACAATGATGTGCAGCTTTTGTCTCTCCATCTATTGTTAGCTTTCAGCTTATACAATCTCAACACAGCTCTAAGCTTCATAAACTTAGTACAACCTATGTATAACGGTCTCTCAGCATCATGCACAATGTTTCTAAACATGGGAGATGGATCGGTGTGCTCTACCCCACAACTATCCAGCATCACATCAATGATGTCTATTGGAACTGGTTCGTTCACATCTACGTCATCAGAGGCAATTTCTTCTTCCACACAAGCACTGCTATCGACATCCACTGATTTTAGGTTTGAAATCTCTCCATACCAGTGCCATTCTGTATAGCCTTATACAATCCCATTGCACATGACATGACTTTTGATTTTGTCACCAGTGCTGACTTTCAAGTTGTTACCGTAATGCCTACATGGATAATAGAACCTATCTCCAGGTTGTTTCCTATGTTCCTCAGAAAATCTAATAAACTGATCAAGACTAGAATTAAACTCTGGGGTGCAACGATTTGGAATGGACATCCATGATCTATCCATTCTATGATCAATAAGAAAACAAGTATATATAGAGTTTAGGGTTAAAAGATTAGGGTTTATGGTTAAAATTTTAGGGTTGAGGGTGTTACATATAATAAATGTGTACCACCTATCCCATTTGGATAAGTTCCTTCATTCATCATTAACCCAAATAAATCATTAATAATTAACTACACAATTTTGAAGAACAATTATATATTGAAATAAGTTAAATCAATGACTAACAAGAGAGAAAGAAAGCAATAACAATTGATTAAATTCATTCATTCATCATTAACCCTATTTAATCATTATTAATCATCTACACAATTTTGGAGAACAATTATATATTGAAATAAGTTCATTCATTCCTCGTTTAACCCTTATTAATCAATATTAATGAACCCTAATTAATCAATAATAATCTTATAGAAAACTCACCGCACTGGTGGAGCAGATTGTGGTGGCGACGGTCGGAGGTGGAGGTGGTTGCAGCTGTGGCTATAGAGATGGTCGCATCTGTGGCCATAGGTGGAGGTGGCCGGAGGTGGAGGCAGAGATGACTGAAGCTGCGATGAAGCAGGTGGCGAGCGGTGGCAGGATGGAGGGATGTGTCTGTGGTCATTGGTGGAGATGACTGAGAAAGCGAGCGGTGGTAGCGACGATTGAACTACTCGAGCGGCGGCAACGACGACTGCACTGGAGTGGCGGTGGCGAGCTCCTCAATGGTGGTTCTCTCCACAACGGCAGTAACGAGCTCCTCTCCATAGTGGCGGCGGCGAGCTCGTCTCCACAGCAGCAGCAACGACGGTGGCGAGTGGCAAGCCTCAATCGCGAGACCTATCTTGAGCGGCAACAGAGAATCAAGAATAAAATAGAGAAGGGGAAGAGTCTGGCTCATGCGGGTTCTATTCAGTTAATTATCGGCATCAGTTGTTATGTAAAACTGACGCTTAATACCATCTACAACTTCAAACAAATACCAGTGGGTTGGGGTGTTCATTGTCGGTTTCAACATATAATAATCGATGTGTACCCACATACATCGACAAAAAAAATTTGTTCTTCAATTACAATCATTGTTGTCGGTTTCACCCCTAACACCGACGTTGATTAG
Organism: Alisma plantago-aquatica; assembly: GCA_963693085.1. Taxonomy (NCBI): domain Eukaryota; kingdom Viridiplantae; phylum Streptophyta; class Magnoliopsida; order Alismatales; family Alismataceae; genus Alisma; species Alisma plantago-aquatica. Next base: position 347,054,302 of record OY856414.1, read on the forward strand.
GCAAATTGGGGGATTTTTTTTGTGGGGATAACATGCGAACAAACATCCTCGTCGGCTCATGAGAAAAAATTGATGCCAAATAAGGTATGAATTTTTGCCTCACAAGGGATATTTAGGAGTCAATTGTATTTTAAACAATTGATGACATATGGGGGAAAAAATTTCATGGGGCTTGGCACAGAACATGAGTCATCGGTGTTTATACAACCGACATCGAATTGAAAATTTTGGAGGCAAATATTTTTCCCTAGAAAATTGTATTTCACGGGTGATTTTGGATGTCGATTTTTATTTTGACCAGCCGACATTAAATAATGTCTTTTGTATAGCGGCTGACCTTCACATATAGGTGTCAGTTGTCTCTATAAATTGACATCATAGTTTATTAGCATCAGTGTTTTGTTTATAAATGAAACCAACAAATGTGACATTATACGTCATTTTTGTAATAGTGCTTCCAACTACCTTCTGGGGGCATGCTCTACAAACTGCCGTGTTTACACTAAATGGATTACCATCTAAGTCGGTTCAAAAGACACCATATGAGATATGGAATGGGAAGCATCCCAATATGTCCTTTTAAGGATTTAGGTTTGCGAAGCTTATGTCAAGAAAATGTTTCCTAAAAAGCTTGGCCCAAGATCCGATAAATGTTACTTTGTTGGATACCCTAAAGAAACAAGAGGATATTACTTTTATTCCCAATCTAACAACAAAGTGTTTGTTGCCAAGGATGCTACATTCCTTGAGATGAACTTCATTTCCAAAGGAATTAGTAAGAGAAAAGTGGAACTCAAAGAGGTTCAACACCAAGAAGGAAACATTGAACCAATAGATGAACTAGAGGAGCAAAGAGGTTTACAAGATGTTGTGGAATCTCAAATTCCTCATGTAACATAGGAACCTTAAAGATCTAATAGGACATTCCTTGAACCTGAGAAATATAGATATCTTGTGACTCATGAAGGTAGTGAATTGGTCATAGATGATGAGCCAATTACCTATAAAGATTCTATTGAGGGACCAAAATATGAGAAATGGCTTGAGGCCATGAGATCTGAGATGGAATCCATGTATACCAACAAAGTATGGACTTTGGTGGATCCACCCGAGGGGTAAACCCCATAGGGTGCAAGTGGGTCTTAAAGAAGAAGACTGACATGGATGGAAAGGTCCAAACCTATAAGGGCAGATTGGTTGCAAAGGGTTTCAGACAAGTTCAAGGTGTTGACTATGACGAAATCTTTTCTCCAGTGGCCATGGTGAAATCCATCATGATCATGCTTGCTATTATAGCTTATCATGACTATGAGATTTGGCAAATGGATGTTAAAACCACATTCCTTAACATGAATCTTGTGGAGGATGTGTATATGACACAACCTGAAGGGTTTGTAGATCCATTGTTAGCCAATAGTGTCTGTAAGGTACAAAGGTCAATATATGGATTGAAGCAATCATCTCGGAACTTGAATCTTCATTTTTATGAGAGAGTTAAAGGGTTTGGATTTTCTCAAAATGAAGATGAACCTTGTGTGTACAAGAAGGTTAGTGGGAGCATAGTGACATTCCTCATATTGTATGTAGATGACATACTACTGATGGAGAATGACATCCCTACTTTACAAAAGGTAAAGATATGGCTTGGAAATACATTCTCTATGAAAGACTTGGTAGAAGCATCCTACATCTTAGGGATAAAGATCTATATAGATAGATCCAGAAGACTTCTCAGACTAAGTCAGAGCACATACATTGACAAGGTACTGAAGCGGTTCAACATGGAGAACTCAAAGTGCGGAAACCTACCTACGCGTCATGGTGTCCCCATCTCTAGAGCTCAATGTCCCAATTCTTGTGAAGAAAGCAAATGCATGAGTGTGATTCCATATGCCTCAGAAATTGGATCAATCATGTATGCAATGTCGTACAGCCGTCTAGCCGTCTCATATGTCTTGAGCATGACGAGCATATATCAACCTGATCTAGGTGCTGCTCATTGGATAGACGTGAAGAACATCCTCAAGTACTTGAGAAAGACTAAGGATCAATTCTTGGTCTATGGAGGAGAGGAAGAGTTGATGGTAAAAGGTTACACCGATGCAAGCTTCCAGACTGATCAAGATGATTGCAAGTCACAATCAGGATTTGTGTTTTTTCGAAACAACATAGCTATAAGCCGAAAGAGTTCCAAGCAAGAGACAGTTGTTGATTCTACAACATAGGCCAAGTATATTACTGCATCAAGTGCAACAAAGGAGTCTGTATGGATCAAGAAGTTCATCACAGAACTTGAGGTCGTTCCTAGCATCATCGAGGCAATTGAGTTGTATTGTGACAACAAAGGAGCTATTGCGCAAGATAAGGAACCCAGATTGCATCAACGCTCAAAGCATATACAAAGGTGATCATCTCATACGAGAAATTGTACAACAAGGAGATGTTAAGATTTGCAAAGTTCCAATTTAAAGCAATGTTGCTAATCCCTTGATAAAGGTTGTAATGACCCCGCCTCCCAGTAACCTCCAATTAAGGGAGACCAAGAGGTCAGAGCCATTATCCCAATCAACATGATCAAAGGTTCGACAAATAATCAGTAATAATTATAAAATTCTACCAAACTATACTAAAAACTGGTATAAAATAAAACTTTGCATACGTTTTTCAAAAACTTGGATATTTAACTTCTATCCACATCTGGACTCTATTCTAACTAATCCTCCTTACACTTTATTTCTTAATTTCACAATATGCCACTTTACTATTTGTCCTTTTCAAATTGTACCTAAAATGCCGACAAACAAAATGTCAGTCAACATAAATGAATATGCTGGTATGTGGGGACAACCAAAATTTCACAAATATGGCTAACAATCTAAATATCACAATCAAGTTAATTAACAAGCCAAATTACGCTTTCAATGTGACATTCTCCACCACTTTTGCCCTAACCCTGGAATACCCTCTTTAGGGTTTCTCTTTTTCCATTGACTTAAGGCCACCTTCTCAATTCCGAGCTTGGTGCCTGGGGTCACCTCTCATGGTGCCCATTAGTCATGCAACAAAGACCACCTTCTCAATCCCGAGCTTGGTGTCTGGGGTCACCACTCATGGTACCCATGGGTCTTCCCTCCTGGGCTTGACCTTTTTGCATCATCCATCAGGGTGGCATGTAGGTGTGAGAATAAACACTTTTATTATTATTGTGATAATCATAGTGACTTTATGATTTGCAAGTATGAACATCCAAACTGATAGGTTGCATTCAATGCGATGAACCATCCAAAAACCTTTGGGAAACTAATGCGATTAACCATAATTAACCACATACCTGTCAGGCTGACTTGAGTGCAGAAATAATCCAACTAAGCAAGAAATCCAGTAAACAAGCAAGCACACAAGATGATCCTGAAACATGCATCCAATTTTCCTATCATTGATCAGGACATCAAGGTCTATTAAACCTAGCTCACTTCCTAGGGTTTCTAGTCCACTTTTAGGGTTCCCATTTCAATTAGGGTTTCACCTCATTTTTACTATTGTAAACCCTAATTTTATTCAATTATTATCCAAACCCTAATTACCTCATCTACTCTTCATGAAAGATATTAAGGTTACCTTTTAACAACATATAACCTTAATTTCGGATTAAAGGCACAATTAAATGTCCATTAAGTCTATTATGCCTCTTTTACATTAAAACTACCATTTTTATCCTTTTAAATCCTAACACGATCATTAGGCCCAATTATCATCTTTGGTTCCTTCCGTATTAACAACTCATAGTTCATTGTGGTATAATTCACATATGAACTCTATTTATCATTAATTCCACCTTTATCCATTAGAAAACCCTAATTACCATATTAATGGTATTTATCCACAATTAGGAACGTTTATACTCGAAATATCTTAGAACCATCATATCTCAACTTTATTCATGAATTTGAACAATTAAAGCCATTAAGAGTCACAATTACTAACATTAGGGTTTCAAGGCCCATTAAAGCTCATTTATGCACATGGATCCCTAAATTAATCCAATTACATTTAGAGTTCATCCTTTTTTATCTTAATGTATCTTTTTATAATTAACATGTTAATATCAACTTTAATCATCCATAAAACCCCTCTTAATACATTAATCATCTCAAAATAGGGTTTCTTTATCATTAATACATTAAAGTTGATAACTTTCACTGTTTTTCGAATTGCAAGAGGAATTTACTTCTAAATCTATTTTTAATGTATTCCTCACATTTTTTTGAGAAAAATTTATATTTTATTCGCATCCATCTGAGCTACCAATAAAAAGATACGACTTTTGCAATATATACTTATTTGGACCAATCATCGAGCGCCACATCATCTCTTTCCCATGCAACGTAGATGCTTAAAAACATAACACAATTATGAGTTTACCCTTGCGTAAGTCATTGTTTCTTCAGCCCACAGAGGGGCAAAACGGTCCAAAGCCTCTCCTCTCTTCTTCTCCCTCGTGAAACCTAGCGATGCCGCCGGCTAGGTCCGTCCGTGGGGGTTTGACTCCCGCCCCAAGGTCGTGTGGTCGCCCACAGAGGTCCCTCGATCTCTGCAGCACTCGAAATGACCTCTAGCCAAGACCGAGTCGACTGGGATCTGGAGCTTCGTGTCTGCTAACATCAACCCCCTGCAGACGAGTTGTAGGTGACCAGGGCGAGGATTCCCTGGAGCTGGCAACCTCACAACTACAAAGAAATCTATTATTTAGAACAAAACACTCAAATTTCCATTCAATTTTTTTACTTGCATTAATTATTTAAAATACAAGCAAATTTTAGTTTATAACATCCTTCCCCTCTTGTAAGAATTTTTCCCTCAAAATTTGACTAATCATACAAACAATTTAGGGTAAGACTTTTCCATATCCATCTTCGTCTCTCATGTGGCTTCATCCTCTCCATGGTTCTTCTAAAGAACCTTTATCACCTCTATGATTTTACTCCTGAGCTCTTTCACCTTGGTATTCAGTACCCTCATTGGTGACTCATGGTATGTCAACCTCCCATGGAGTTCAATAGATTCAATACTCAACACATGGCTCGGGTCCTTCACATAGAGCTTTTGGATTGGACACATGGAACACATCACACATCATACTATACTGAGGGGTAGGGCGAAACGATAATCAGCTTCACCAATCCATTCGAAAATCTCAAATGGACCCACGTATCAAGGACTCAACTTTCCTCTCTTCTTAGATATATCTCGACGGGGTTGGATTTTCAGAAACACATGCTCACCCATAGTGAGGTGCTAGTCAATCCACTTCACATTATCATACAACTTCTAATGATCTTGGGCTCTCTTTAGCCTTTTCTTTATCAAATTGAATTTATCAACATACAAATTTAGTTCCTCTGACCTCAACAAGGTCCTCTCATTGACATCATCCCAGTGAAGCGGTGTCTGACACAACCTCCCATAGAGAGCTTCATATGGAGGCATCCTGATATTGGCTTGGTAGCTGTTATTTGTAAGCAAACTCAGCTAAGGGCAGGAATTGCTCCCATAATCCACCCCAATAGCTCTTTCATCCATTATTTGGTCACCAAATCAAATCTCTTACGTATAGAATTCAAATTCCACTGGATAATTATATCCTTACTTGAATTTTTAATTTGGTGATTACCTTTCTCTAACCATATACTCCCTATCCTCTCATAGGGGCGTGGTAATTCCTCAAATTCTCAATTATCATAAAAAGATTTCAACTTAAGTATTTATTCCTCATATCACTTCTATTCCTAGTATGACATGCGTCTGTCCCATCTGTCACACTAATAACAAGATGAACTAAGCATTTGGCTGCAGCCCAAATACAAAGCTCATCTCATTCTAGGAGTAGAGACAATGCATCACACATCACCATTTATTTTCAAATCTAGGTTGAATCGTTCTTCACATGACTTCAAACCATGAATACCACCATGACCTCAATCCCATGTATACACATTAAGGAAGACTTTCCTCATAGACTTTGAGTCTTATCATAACTCCTATTTACAAACCTTGGTCATTTCCTCAAGGTCTCTAGGGTGTTGGTACTTTTGGGATGATATTACCCTTATGCATTTTGGGAGTGCCTCTCACATTCACCCCTTAGGCCCCATGAACACATGAAGGTGTCCGACCTCCTAATCCATGGACCTCAAGCAAACATAGTTGTTACCTCCCGACCCTATCGTATTGTGCATTCAGGGAACAATCAACTCCTACTTCCATCAGTCTCATCCCTACTTGACCATAGGATTAACTTAGGGTTCTATCGTAACTTGATTTATTTCATCACACATTTTTCTTGTGGTTCCTTTGATGATATTCAAGGACATTTTATCCTTCAGAATCCTCATCCAAATTTCCATCATCTCTCTGAGCACTGATAGTTTTCCTTGCATCCCTTAATGGGAAACATGGCAAACTACCTATCTAGGTCTGGCCCCATTCTAACAGTCACTTCCATAGTGACTTTTCTTTATGCCCCCTAGATATGGTCATACTTGGATCTAAATATTCATACTCAAACTATGTGCTTTTTTGTTTCATGCACTTAATCTTTTAAGTGACCTTTAAATTTACCTCAATCTTAAACAAATTTTGGTACTCACTCCTTTAGGAAAGGTCCTTTCCTAGGACAGGAGAAAACTATCACTTAATAGTACCGAGGGTCACAAATTTTTTTTCATGAATCTAAAGTTTACATCATCACATATAGGCATATCTCCTATCATTATACCCATGCATGTGGCTAGCAAGTAGACAACTTATTAAACCATTTCTAAGTTTTTCATTATGTTGTACCTGTTTGTCATTTCCCAAGGTTGGAACAGTTTCATACATACATATGACACCAGCTTGTGTGAGTGGCTCATCAAACTTATACCTCAGTCCAAGTGGGATTTCCTTTTATCCAAAACTTGAGGGGGTGCCATGCTTAATCCCTATGAACTAACTCAACCTTGTGAGAATTATATGCACTAGATACCACTACTTCCACTCTTAGGTCTAGGAACCTCATATTTACCTCCTTTGCATTAGTTATCTAAACTGCATAACTTAGCCACCCAAGCACATACCAAAATGAAACATGATATGGCATATTCTTCCCAACTTTCTCTTCCATGTAAACAACCCTTAGAGTCCTACACAAGGACTAGCAATCTGAGTCTAAGGCTTCACATCATATTACCATTCCTTACCTCTCCAAGATCTTGGGACTCTCTTTCCTTACCTAGATGGTAGGTACTCATATCATCTATACATATGTATAAGAAGCCTATTTATTTTTTCTAGGGTTTGGTCCCTCCAAAGACATCTAGGGTATGACAAGCCTCTAGAGATCATGCATGAAGCAACCAACTCATCCACTCAGGGTAGTCTAGTCTAGGACACATCATACAAATCTTTCTCATGGTTCTGCATGTCTTGGAGTCTAGGTTCCCAACCTTCTCCTTCTGGGTGTCACTCTCTCCTGAGTTAACCCTATAACTAGTCCTATCACTAGAGGTTCCCTCTTTGTATATGAGGTTGAGGCTCCTAAAGATGCACCTTTTATTCTCACCTAGCCTACCTTATATGATGAAGCGTACATATTTGTATAATCAAATCTTATGCCCAACTTCAATACTATAGTCAAATTCTCAAATCTAAATTAGGTCATCATAAACAATATCTCTTTATGTAACATGAAGCTTCTCATTCATTTCCTTCAATATGCATGTCTCATAATTCAATCCAACAAGGATTATCCCTCTGGCTTAGAACTAATCCCCTTGCCAGACTTGATGACGCTCACTTCCATGTAGGTGCATGCCTATCTCCTACTCGTATCTGAGTGGGAAAACACTTTTGTTAGGGTTCCTACCTGGAGGAGTTTAAACTTTTTGGTCACCTCTAACCTTCTAATTTAGGGTGTTGTCTCTCTCTCTAATCTCTTTTCTCCTTTTTAAGGACGACCCACCCTAGGTCGGGTCACCAAAACCAAAAGTTGCACTAGGGGTCAAGCAACCACTTATTGTCTATGTATCCCATACATACTCTAGTCCTCCACATATATCATGCATGCCTAACCTATGTACTTGCATGTATGGACAAACTAAGGTATTCATCTTATTGGGTTCTTTCTTTCTCTATCCACTGCTTAAGGTTTTGAGTTGAGGTTAGGGTTACAACATGCACCTTTTGTGATTCCCGTGATGCACTAAGGTTGTTTACCCTTCCCATCCATAGTCCATCCAGGGTTTACCTTTATAGAGGAGAAACACATCAAACATTTTCTCTTTATCATTATGTCCACCTTTATTATTTGGTGGAGGATGCCTTAATCCTTAACATTCTTATCCCCAAAACTTAGGAGGAGGTGGAGATAGAGAAAACATTAAGAACTTAATGTTTTTTCCCAATGAAAAGGAGTTAAGAAGGGATGAAAGTAGATGGGAAGACCTAGAGATTTCTTATTTTGGGTCAAATCCTCAGATTTTGGCCAGGTAGTCACACAGATTATGAGATTCCTCGTAAACTGACTAGTGGGGAGGAGGAAAATCTTGCAGCCCCCGGATCATGATCCTTCTCTAGAAACCTCCATCTTTGGAAAATTCTCTAATAACTCCCTTGGGCTCTAAAGAATTTTAATAATTTAGCAATTATTAGAGGTTATATGGAAAACCAGGCTCTGATACCAAATGTAATGACCCCACCCCTCAACAACCCCCAATTAAGGAAGGCCAAGAAGCTAGAGCTGTTATCCCAAATAGGATCATATGGTTTTGAAAATAATCAAGAATAATTAATAAATTCTACCACAACTTGACTTAAATAAGGATAACATTTTCTTTTCACATACCTTTCAAAAATAGGACATCGAAATTTTACCCAAGGAAAGAACTAGCTAACTATAATCCTCCGAACATTATTTAGCGTTGTTCTTTTTCAATGTCACTTTTTACCAAACATCTGCTTCCATTAAGCTTGTAGACATAACTGCACATTACCCTAAAATATCGACAAACAAAATGCCAGTCAGTATAACAAATTGTACTAGTATGTGGGGGAAACCAAAAGTTTGCATATAATTGTAACAACATAACCACAACAATAATTGTAACAACATAACCACAAAAATAATTTGTTACAAAACCAAATTTACATTTTCTTGATAACCTCTGAACCATTTTCAGTCGACCTCTGGTATACCCTTCTAGGTTCTTGTACCCACAGTGGACAAAAAGGGCACCATCTCAATCTAGAGCCCATGTGCCAAGTTGGTATTCCCAATCTGGGGCCTGACCTAGATGACCTTCCCAATCTGCGGCATGGTATGATCTCATGGGACCTTCCCAATATGGGGCCTGATCTGACCTCATATGACTTTCCTAATCCGGTACCTGGTCTTTAGTATTAGCCATGACTCTTCATTTTATTTCATTCAAACATCCAGAGGTGGTATGTCGGGTTCAAGCAGGTTATAGGCATACTTTGTCATAGTCATTATCACTTTATAGATTGTAGGAAATAAAATCCAGGAATTTAATTTCAAGAAATTGGTAAAACCTCAAAAATCTTGATGAAATTAGAGTGATTAGCCATAAGCATAACGACATACCTAATTTGGCCGTATCAAAATCAGTCAAGATAGCTAATCCAATTAAGAAGTCCAATCAACCAAGCTAAGCAATAAATCAAGTAACTTAATCCTAAAAAGTATTTATAACACCTAATTGTTACAATCACATGCAAACATCTTTTATCGACTTGGGATTCCATACTAGGGTTTCTAAGCCTTATTAGGGTTTCTTGGTTTTACTTTCCAATTTTACCCTTTTTAGGTCAACAAACCCTAAAAGCACTTTTCTACTCATCAAAACCCTAATTACTACAATTATCCAAATTAAGAGTCTTTATCCACAAATTAGTTCAAGAATATCATTTTCATGCCTTCTTAATTCATTTCCTTATTGAAATAAATTACACCTCATAATTATCAAAATTAGGATTTCTAAGTCCATTAATGCACTTTTATAATCATGGAGCCCTAATTAAGCAAATTATGAACAAATATCATCCAATTGGATCTAATCTATCATTTTTATGTCAAAAGGCTAAACTTTGGTCATAATATTCTGGGAACATCATTAGATCCATTAATCTTCAAAACTTAGGTTTTCAGATCAATTAAAATTATTAAAGATAGCATATTTATGCACTTTTTGAGTTACAAGAAGATATACATTCTAGTTATATTTTTATTGGAATCCTTGCATTATGTTGATAAATTTTTATATAGCATGACTTCATCTGGGCATCCTAGCACTTACTATAATATTTGCAAGTTAATTACTACTCAACCGATTAGGGCGCACCATGTTGCAGAGGGAGAGGGACCGAAGGGATGCCTGCCACTATTGCTTGATTCCTACTTAGTCGTGAGGTAGGAGATATTTCCTCAACCATTAGATTTTTGATTGGGCGGGTGAGAGTCCGCATGATGTCAGTATGGGCCGGGCCCAAGATATCCAGAACAAGTACAAATCATTGCAGTTAATCCATATCCTTTTAGAGGTCAACACTTTAGGGAATCTAATGAAATTAATATCTGTCTCTTCCTTAATCCTTTTAATCCCAAATTTTGAGGAAAAGTCTATAATGACATAAACTTCTTGTGTACCAAGTTTGGAATTGAAATTTGAAAATAAAAGAGACTTTTCTTCATATGCAAGTCATCCACTCATAAGGCATATTTTATACAATAAAAATTCATTTTTCTCTTTCTTTCTATTCTATTTTCTTTATTTTGATTTATTTTCTTATTAGGAACCAAGTTTTACCAAAAAATATCCAATATTTGTCATCCATACCACTTTCTAGAGAATTCTACACAATTATCACATATGTACACAATTTTCTTTAATTTCTTTTTCTTTATTATGGGATTTATTTTATCCTTTTCCCTTTTTATCCATCATTAGATTATTAAAACAATATAAACCACAAAATGATGCATCCAAGGAAAATTTGCAAAGAAATCCACTCTTTATAACAAAGCACTCAAATTTCCATTCAAGTTTCTTTTACTTGCATAATTGCATTTCAATTATTTAAAATACAAGAAAAATGGAGGTTATAACAGAGGTCCTCAGAGAGTAAGAGGAAGGTTATGGAGGAAGAGACCTCCAAGAAGCAAAAGAGGCCAGAGGAGGCCTCTGGTGAGGAAGTCTCTAAGCCCAAGCTCATCCCCTTTGACATCCTGAACCCAGAAGATGACCCTATAGGTCAACTGATGTCAGAGGATGAGACCAGGCCCAAGCATGACCCTAGCCATGTTGTCAGCTCTGGATCGATAGTCTAGAAAGAAGTATTTCAAACCCCTGATGTGCTCTGGATGGAGAAACATAAAAAGCTCACTGAGGCCAATAATGTCCCAGCACTCAAGGATGTTTCCAGAGATGAGAATGGTGAACCCATGCCTATCCGCCTCATCTCGGATCCATCATCCTCAACTTCATCAAGTTGAATTTAGAGAAGTTCTGGGGTGAAGACAAGATTTAGGTGGTTGACAAAGTGGATGTATGGCTCCTTTCTGTGGAGAATGGATTCAACATTCTAGAGGTGTAACCTAACATGAAGGTTCTCTTTGCTGCACACCTTCTGGAGGGAGCCGCAAAGCTCTGGTGGGAGAATTACATCAATGAATGAGACTTGATTGTAGAACTGATGGCCTGGATGGAATTCCATACCATCTTCTCTACAAGATTCATACCTAGCTCCACCAAGAAGAAAAGGAAACATAGTTCATTCTCCTCTATCAAGGTAACATGATGGTGGTAGACTATGGTTCATAGTTCTACCTCCTGGATCACTTTTGATATATGATGACTGAAGAGAAGCAAGTGGAGCATTTTGTGGAGAGCCTACACTCGCTAATAAAGCCCTGTGTGATTACGAGAAGACCCCCAAACTTCATTGAGGCCCTTAATTCACCCTAGACATGAAGAAGATTGTCTTTCCTGCTCAGAACCCGTTCAAGGAATATATATGGTTCTGATGCGATGATTTTGAGTCGCATTTATAGACCTGTTTCATGTGTGTTTTATGCTTTTATTAGTCATTTTTATGGTTAATGTGGCATAATTCATCCACTTTGGTCTTTGCTACTATTTTATGTCAAATTCCCTTTATTTCATCATTTTGAGCATTAATTGTCAAAATATTATTATTTGTGTGAATTTATGTGATCTTGTGTTTGAATTTCAGGACAAACGAGTATTTGCTTCCGTCGATACCATCAACAGAAGTCGATATCATCGACGTGATCACAGGTTGCCATCTGAAAGGAGCAGCAAGGCATCGATACTATCGACATGGATGTCAATGGTATCGAGATACCAACAGGTGGCTGGCGAGAAAGTGGTCGATAGTATCAACACTAGGTCGATACCATCGACGCACGGAGGCTACAGCGATGCAAAACGACAAAACCGTCACTACAGGGTAGTCGATACCATCGACCTTCGTCGATGGTATCGAGACTACATCAGACACTCAGACGAAAGGAAAGAAGGGCGGCCTCTACTACAGCGGGTCGATACCATCGACTCGCGTCGATGGTATCGACATCGTAGGATATGAGTTGGCTTCCTAATGATCTCAATCGGACGGCTACGGTTAATTAGCGACCTAATGACCGAGATATACCTAAGGACGGCCGCCCAGACGAAAAAGAGGATCTCATTAGCCATTGCACAAGTACTGACGAGGAGTAGAAAGGATAACGGAGGCTAGAAGCTCATACCAGTTGATTCGGATGCCGCAGAAGACGGATTTCACCACCAAAAGGCAGGAGAGAACGTTTTCTACGCAAAGGATCAACCGGTTCTTCTCCGTTCAGGGGTTTTCCCTTTCATTTCACGTTTTTCACATGTTTTCCCCTATTTCTACCATGTACTTGTGTGAGATGAACATGCGGGGATAATCCCCTTCGTCTTTAGGACCGGGAGTAGCCCGGGGATTCATTGTATGAAAATTTTATAATAGTAATTCATACTTTATCTCTTAAATCAGTGGTATAGTTTCGTTTTCTCCATATATTGTTATGCTTGATCACCATAATAATAACTTAATGCCCTTAATCACTTTGAAAGAAGGATTAACGGCTGAAAAGAGACGAAATCTACATTAATCGATAAATCCCTTGACCAAGGTGGTGTAAAATTAATGGTGGATACTGAGAGATCGTTCATAATGCACCTAGTCTAGGATATAGGTTACTACGACGGTGGAACCGACCTAGACCTAGGTAGTGAATTGCACCACGACAGTGGACAATTCTGTTTTCAGGCCACAATCCGGATAGAGAGATAAAATTGAGGCATTATATAAAATCTAATACAATGAAAACCCACAGTGAAACTGCAAGCCTAAAGATACCCTTTTGAATTGGTTAAATTAACATTTAATCGATCGTTTGTTTTGTTTTGTTTTTATTTTCTTTCAATTTTAACAACAACCCTCAATTTGTTATTCAGCTTAGCTGATCACAAATAGTTAGTAGGAGTCTCCAACAATTCTCAGTATCCCTATGTTCGACTCAGGCCTCACAAAGGCCTGTACTACTCGATGTGTTCTCTTACATTTTAGCGCATAGTAAAATTGCGTCAAGCTTTTGGCGCCGTTGCCGGGGATACGACGAATTGTTGGCACTTTGAGTGCTACGAGCGGCCATTCTAGGCCACATTTTTTTTATTATTTTGAAACAACTTCAAATATTTTCTTTTTATTGCTCGTTAATTTTTATACTCGTCACAACACTGTACTGAACTCGATTTTTCTTATTTTAGGTACTGTGTATGGTGCGGACGCGTAACACTGATTATACGCGACGCGCACCAGAGGGCCCACTTACGGGACCAGAAGACGAGGACGGTTATAATCAGGACCATCTTGAGGAAACAAAATCAGAACCTGAACAAGAAGAGATGGACGAGCCACAAACAATATGGGAGAAGATCAAGGCTTCTTCTGCATCCGCCTCAAAATGGTCTATAAAGAAGCAGGCAATCAACATACCTACATATAAGATTGATCCGGCGTTGATAAATCTGGTGAAGTCGAATGCTTTTCATGGGCTCAAGAATGAGGACCCCGTCGCGCACATCAGTCAGTTTGTTGAGAACCGTGACATGGTTAAAATCGACAGGTTTCCATAGGATGCACTTTATCTTAAGCTTTTCCCGAGTTCATTGGCAGGAGCCGCGCGAGAATGGCTACACAATTTAGATGACGAGTTTGTGGAGTCTTGGGACCATATGGTGGAGGTTTTCTTTGAGAGGTTCTTCCCTCTTGAGAAGACTAACGACATGATCCAGAAGATTCATAATTTTACCCAACAGGCCAGTGAGACATATTCTGAGACCTGGGAGAGATTTCAGGTCATGCTGAGGAGGTGCCCACATCACGGGCTGGATAAAGAGACGCAGGTGAAGATCTTCTATTTTTCTCTCTCCGAGCACGATAGGAGTAATCTGGATTCAGCTGGATCAGGATTCTTCCTGAACAATACGGACACCAGATGCTGGGAGATACTAAAGAATATGGCTAGAAAACAATCATGGGGTGAAAGAGGTGCCGTGGAGCAGGTCCGAGCAGTAGGAGAATCTAAGGCAATAAAAGAACTGAATGAGAAGATGGATCTTCTCGCAAAGAAGTTGCTTGCAAAAGAGGATAATGAGTCAGAGGATGATGCTCAAGTGAAATTTATGAGGCAGCAGCCCGGTTATAGGAACAATGATTATTCATGGAGAAAAGACAAAAAGTTCTCATGGAAGGATCCAAACAATTTTCTGCAGGATCCGGATGCCAAACCCCCGCCAGTAACAGGAGATAAGAGAACGGAGATGCTCAATAAGGTTATAAAGAAAAATCAAGAGCTAATGAATACGTTTGTCCAGCAAATCAAACAGCAAGGGGAGTTTATGAATCAGTTTGGGCAAACATTGCAGAGCCATGGGGCTCAAATGAGGACCATCGAGACATCTATGGAACAGATGGCAACAGAGATCGCCAGTTTGAAGAAACCGTCACATCCATGTTTTCCGGGAAATACCAATGTTCCAGGGGGGAACCAGCAGGCAAAAGCCATCTTGCTCAGAAGCGGCAAGAAATTGTTAAATCCAAGAGCCGAGGAGACAAGCACACCACAAGCTGAAGTAGAAGGTGAAGCCAATGAGGAGCTGCCACCACCAGTCACAGGGCAGGTTGGTGACACAGCCGTGGATGATACTGAAAAACAGGTTGCAGAGGAGGAACCTCAGAAAAAGACACCTTATGTGCCACCTCATCAAAGGGCACAAGCTGTCCTGGTTCTGTATCCAAATAGTGTGAAGGCAAGGAAGGCAGATGCGCAATTTAAGAAATTCTTAGACAGTTTCAGGAAGCTTTCAGTCAATATCCCTTTACTGGAAGCCATTGAGAAAATTCCTTCATACGGGAAGTTTCTAAAGGACATTATCATGAAGAAGAGGAAAATACCGGATACAGAGGTTGTTGTGCTTAAGGAACAAGTGAGTGCCTTCATCATGGGCACTTTGCCGCCAAAGAGACAAGATCCAGGCTGTTTTAACATCTCTTGTTATATTGGAAAAGTCAAATTTGGTGAAGCATTATGTGACTCAGGGGCAAGCATCAACTTGATGCCCCTTTCTACATTCAAAAAGCTAGGATTGAAGGAGTCACGGCCAAGCAATATGACTATTCAATTGGCAGATAACTCTGTGGTAAAGCCTTATGGAATCTGTGAAGATGTGTTAGTAAAGGTGGATAGGTTTGTCTTTCCGGCAGATTTTGTAGTCATGGAGATGCAGGATGAAAATGGCAACGAGCTGTTACTTGGACGTCCTTTCCAAGCTACAGCCGACATGATCTTAGAGATGGGAAGAGGTCATTTGACCTTGGGCATAGCCGATGACCGCTTTGAAATGGTCATGCCTTCTAGTACTATTTCATCTAAAGCAAAGGAACAATGCAATATGGTAAAACATCTGGATAGTAATATTTCACTCTGTCTTGGGAAGCCATTTTTGGACATGGCTCATGTGATGAGCAAGGTGGACAATGGAACTTTGGCTGTGGATATCATGGAGCAGACCAAAAAAGTTTCTCTGTGCAAAGCTGTAGGATTCCCAAATGATGAGGAGGAGGACATTCCGCCTTCCATGGAAGATGATGTTATTGTTATTTCTGTTTTTGATGCATACCCAGAATTGCCATTGGAGGCATGTTTGGTAAATATTACACATGATTGGATAAGGAGAAAATCTCTTAAGGAGTGCACTAAGATGCTCTAGATGCTTCCATGCTTCTATGCAAGGCATTATGAAGATCTAGGTAAACTTCCCCCGCCACTTCAATCATCTTTGATAAGTCCGCCAGATCTAGAATTAAAGCCGCTACCACCGCATCTCAAATATGTCTTTCTAGCTGAGGAAGGCAAGCTACCTGTGATCATTTCGGCTTATTTAA
Organism: Alisma plantago-aquatica; assembly: GCA_963693085.1. NCBI lineage: Eukaryota > Viridiplantae > Streptophyta > Magnoliopsida > Alismatales > Alismataceae > Alisma > Alisma plantago-aquatica. The sequence continues at coordinate 347,070,853 of OY856414.1, forward strand.
GTGTGGCTGAGGAGGAACAATTGTTGATAGTGCTGAAGAACCACCGGGGAGCTTTTGGGTGGTCCGTTGCAGATATCAAGGGGATTTCCCCTACTCTATGTCAACACAAGATTCGGCTCGAGGAGGGAGCCAAGCCTGTGATTCAACCTCAAAGACATCTCAATTCGAGCATGATGGAGGTTGTGAAGAAGGAGGTTATTAAGCTTCTTGCTGCAGGTATCATTTACGCCATATCAGACTCAACATGGGTGAGTCCCACACACGTAGTCCCTAAGAAGGGGGGAATTACTGTCACCCAAAATATGCTAAATGAACCTGTCACCACCCGATTGGTAACTGGGTGGCGAGTTTGTATTGATTACCGCCGTTTGAATGCCGCCACGCTAAAGGATCACTTTCCTTTACCTTTCATTGATCAAATCCTAGAGCGTCTTACCGACCGATCACACTTCTGTTTTCTAGACGGGTACTCGGGGTACAACCAGATCTCGATTGATCCTTTAGATCAAGAGAAATCTACCTTCAGTTGTCCCTATGGGACTTTCGCGTACCTCCGAATGCCTTTTGGTTTATGCAATGCACCTGCAACGTTTCAACATTGTATGCTCGCCATATTTTCTGACATGGTAGAGCGATGTCTCGAGGTTTTTATGGATGATTTTTCGGTGTATGGTGCATCGTTTGATGAATGTCTATATAATTTGGACAAAGTTTTATAGCGTTGTGAGGACACACATTTGGTCCTCAACTGGGAGAAATGTCACATGATGGTGACTGAGGGGATAGTGCTAGGACACAAGGTGTCTAGCAAAGGTTTAGAGGTAGATCCGGTCAAAATTGAAGTCATTTCCAAGTTGCCCCCACCAAATTCTGTTAAAGGGGTAAGAAGTTACTTGGGACATGCCGAGTTCTATCATCGATTTATAAAAGATTTTTCTAAAATTGTGAAACCTTTATCTGAGCTTTTAGAGAAAGACGCTGTTTTTGATTTTAATGACAAGTGTCTACATGCATTCGACGTGTTGAAGGAAAAACTGATTTCTGCACCGGTTGTTCAAACGCCGGATTGGACGAAACCGTTCAAATTAATGTGTGACGCTTCGGGCTTTACGGTAGGAGCTGTGTTGGGGCAGCGGGTGGACAATAAACCCGCCGTGATTTTTTACGCTTCAAAGACTTTGAATGACGCCCAATTAAATTATACAACTACTGAGAAAGAATTACTTGTCGTTGTGTTTGCTTTTGAAAAATTCCAGCAGTATTTAGTTGGATCTAAAGTAGTTGTATGGACTAACCATGCCACAATAAAATACTTAATGGAGAAAAAAGACGCAAAGCCTAGACTCATTAGGTGGATTTTGCTCTTACAAGAATTTGACATCGAAATCAAGGATAAATCTGGGATTGAAAATGTTGTTGCTGATCATTTGTCTAGGTTAGAAAGGGTGGATGAAAAAGATTTACATATACCCATAACCAAGATGTTTTCGGATGAACAGATTTTGAAAATTAACTCTAAGGATCCTTGGTTCACTGAGATTGTAAACTATTTGTCTTGCGGGATCATCCTGGAGGATTGGTCATACCAGGAGAAGAAAAGATTCTTCCATTCTTTGCGATATTATTTCTGGGATGACCCAATCCTTCTTAAGCAATGCATGGATGGTATCTTGCGCAGGTGTGTGCCTGAAGTGGAGTACGAGAGCGTTTTACGTCATTGCCACGCATCACCTACGGGAGGACACCACGCCAGCTCGCGCACGGAAGCTAAGGTTTTGGAAAGCGGCGTTTATTGGCAAACCTTGTTCCGAGATGCCTACGAGTTTGTAAGGCAATGCGATTCTTGCCAATGAGCCGGTAACATCTCAAAGAGACAGGAAATGCCCCTGAATGTGTTTCAGGAAGTGGAGGTATTTGACTTGTGGGGCATAGATTTCATGGGACCCTTTGTGTCCTCAAATTCCAATTTATATATCTTGTTAGCAGTTGATTATGTGTCGAAGTGGGTGGAAGAAATACCCACAAGGACTAACGATTCCACTATAGTGTGCAGATTCGTGAAAGAAAACATTTTCTGCAGGTTTGGGTTACCCCGAATGATAATCAGTGATGGGGGTACACATTTTAGGAATCATAAGTTCTCGACTTTATTGAAGAAATATGGGGTCAAGCACAACATAGGTACCCCATATCACCCGCAGACCCAAGGGAAGGTGGAGGTCTCCAATCGTGAAATTAAGACGATTTTGGAGCGTACGGTGGCGTCCATGAGGAATAAATGGAGTGCCCTATTGCCGGATGCATTGTGGGCGTACAGGACGGCTTACAAAACACCTATAGGCACCACACCTTTTAGGTTGGCGTATGGCCGGGCTTGTCACCTACCGGTAGAGTTGGAGCACAAGGACCATTGGGCGCTTAGAAGACTCAATTTGAATTACGATGGAGCGGGGAGGAAGAGAATGCTTGAATTGAATGAGCTGGATGAGCTGCGGATGACGGCATATGAGAACGCATGGATATACAAGGAGCGCACAAAGCTGATCCATGACCACCACATCCAGTTGCGCACGTTCAAGAAGAAAGCTAGTGTTTTGCTGTTCAATTCATGACTCAAGTTACATCCCGGGAAGCTAAAATCCTGGTGGAGTGGACCGTTCGTGGTAGAGGAGGTCAAACCACACAGCGCGATCTTAGTGTGTGATGGTGATACCACGTTCTTGGTAAATGGACAAAGGTTGAAGCTCTATTTTGGTGAGAACTACAAGAGGAAAGTGAATGAGGTCAAACTCATTTCACTTTCGGATGCATGAGGTGCCGAAAGTTGTCTAGCCTAAGACGTTAAATAAGGGCGCTTGTTGGGAGGCAACCCAACCATTGGTACCTTAGTTTAGTTCATTTACATTCGTAGTTTAATTTGTTTTTACTTAATTTTTAGTGTAAAAAAGATACCGTGATCGGTGTGTTCTTTGTGCAGGCTGGGGCAGAGTCGATACTATCGATGCACTGGTCGATGGTATCGACCATGGAACAGGTTGACGACTGCAGATTTTGCACTGCGTCGATACCATCGACGTCCTTATCGATGGTATCGACAGGCCTACAGGCAGATCGCAAAATCAAGGTCGATGGTATCGACATGCCAGTCAATACCATCGAGATCTCTGAAGATTTACAGAAGAAATCGACTCAGTGAAGTCGATACCATCAACGGGCGTGTCGATGGTATTGACACTTTCATGTGAAAAAGGCGGTGGCCGGTCTCGCGAGGATTTACCCTAATAAGGAAAGTTGATACTATCGACTCGTGTCGATGGTATCGACCATCCACGTCACTGATCCGCACGAACAAATCAACGGTGATCGCGGCAGCCACATCATCGATCTGGGTGAAGCGTCGATACCATCGACCCGTGTCGATGGTATCGACACGTCAGCGATCCGAGTTTCAAGATCCAGGCATCGACAACCGTCGATACTCGCGATGGGGGCGGACACTATCGACTAGTGTCGATACCATCGACTCGCGTCGATGGTATCGACGGGTCAACAGTGGCGCCGACCAAGTCTATTTAAGGAGATTCATTACGTCAGTTGACGTCACACCTTCAGAGTGATCTCCTCCCTTTGCGTCAAGCACTCCCCCGAGCCGTCCAAGCTTGAAGAAGAGAAGCAACGAGCGAAGGTCTTCATCGAGCTCTGATGAAGAAGGCGGCGACGACGGAAATGATGACGAGGCTGAGGAGGAAGAGGAGGCATTTACACCTCTTCGAGCACGAGTGGCACCACGGAAGCATCCTCAGATGCATCCGGGTGTATCTTCATCATCTCAGCCTACTCCACCACCACCACCGCCCTCACAGCCAAGCGAGGATGTCTATTCCATGCAGGGCATGTACACTATGCTGCACGATATACATCAGTCGCAGCAGCAGCACATGGCGATGTATACCGGTATTCAAGACACTACGAACCTGATACTGGACAACCAAAGGGCGATGTTCGAGAATGAGCGTCTTCTCCTTGACAACCAACAGTAGATACATGATCGGTTGTATCGGATGCAGATGCAGCAGGAGCCCTTCTACGACCACTATTGGAGCCAAAATTATTTTGGAGGTTATCCACAACCTCCATCCAGGGCCCAGTTTGATCCAAGCTTCCAGGGAGAGTATCCTTCGTGGGACCCTACGGCTCCGCAGTACCCGCCTCCACCACCACAGGAGTGATCCGGTATCACTGTTCCAATCTTTAAGTTTGTTTTTGACTATGAGGCCATAGTCGAATTCAAGCTTAGGGGGGTAGTTGGAACAACTTTATCTTTTACTATTTTTAGTTTTTTTTAACTTTATTGTTTTTGTTCTTGTTCTTGTTATTTGTTTCTTGCAATTTTAGTTTGTTTAGGATCCACATGCTATCTAGGGTAATCGTGGATGTCATAAAGTTTGTGTCATCTCTAGAGTGTGCATGGGAAAAATCAAGGGAAATTTGAAATTTTTCTGTGTTTGGAAAGCTTGTCATGTTTAACCTTGTGCAATGAACCTACGAAAATGATTGGTTCTGTCAACTCTAAAACAACAATTCACAACTGTACTCCTAATGATTCATGAAAGTGGAAGGAAATGATTGTTTGAGCCTAAACTGACCAAATGGTACTGAGACTTTAATTGGATGTAAGAGAGAGAAATCTCTTAACTACTACACAGGTCAGTAAGGAGGGACACATAATATTTATCTAAGGTTCAATCACCTAGTCTTGTGATCTTTCCACCTTTTTGCTTTGTGTAATCCACCACAAGAATTGGAAGTACTTTACAGTTTTAACCTCTTTGATTGCATTGCACGTAGATAGGGCTTGCATTAATTCTTTTTCCATATGTTTTGAATAAAAAAAAATTAGAATAGTGATACATGCACATTACTCTTAGGTGCATGTCATGTAGTTGCATTCATAATTTCCATACATAAAGTATATCATGTATCTCAATTTTTCTCCAATGGTGAATGAAATTGTTCCATATCTTCTAAATAGTGCAAATTTCTGAGTATGAAGAAAATAAGCCCAATAAAGTATTCATTATCAATTATGGATATAAGGGTTTGAGAAAAAAGAGAGAGAAAAATCTGAAAAATCGGCATAAAAAAAGAGAAGAAAGGAGTTATGTAGAAGCAACAAGAATAAGAAGGAGAAAGGAACATAATCTCACCTACATTTAAAGATAATTGAGTACATGATGTAGCTTAATTAGATGTATGTCTTGTTTTGAGATGGATGGTTAGTGCATGCATCATTCCACCCAGTTTTAGGCATTAGGGCATTTCTCATGTGCATTTGCATCATGTAGGACATTTTTGTATTATGCATGTTGAAACTGTACAATACTTCCATTTTCTTCCATGAACCACCCATCTTCATCCACCCGTTGCTCGGATTGGTAGGCCACCGTGAATTTCTCCTCACCAATGTATATCAGGAGAACTGCTTCCATTTAGATGGTAGTTAGTGTGAGCAACGTAGTATAGGAGATCACAAGATGCACCAAGTCTGAACCGACGAGTTTTATTATGTTAACTGCCTTACGTGATAGTGTTCATCAGTTTTGAGGTCAATTTCTCTTATGGATGATTACTGTCGCCGACAGGGTAATTACCATTCTGTGGTTAGAGAGGGCCGGTATGTGATTGTTAGGTGGGAGTCATGTAGATGTTGGTTGTGATGCGTTGTTCTTCAGTTGACATTAGCAATTCTATTCTAAGGATTAGATGCTCGAGGGCGAGCAACGTTCAAGCTTAGGGGAGTTTGATGCGACGATTTTGAGTCACATTTATAGACCTGTTTCATGTGTGTTTTATGCTTTTATAAGTCATTTTTATGGTTAATGTGGCATAATTCATCCACTTTGGTCTTTGCTACTATTTTATGTCGAATTCCCTTTATTTCATCATTTTGAGCATTAATTGTCAAAATATTATTATTTGTGTGAATTTATGTGATCTTGTGTTTGAATTTCAGGACAAACGAGTATTTGCTTCCGTCGATACCATCGACGGAAGTTGATACCATCGACGGAAGTCGATACCATCGACATGATCACAGGTTGTCAGCCGAAAGGAGCACCAAGGCATCGATACTATCGACATGGATGTCGATGGTATCGAGATACCAACAGGTGGCTGGCGAGAAAGTGGTCGATAGTATCGACACCAGGTCAATACCATCGACGCACAGAGGCTACATCGACGCAAAATGACAAAACTGTCTCTATAGGGTAGTCGATACCATCGACCTTCGTCGATGGTATCGAGACTACATCAGACACTCGGACGGAAGGAAAGAAGGGCGGCCGCTACTACAGCGGGTCAATACCATCGACTCGCGTCGATGGTATCGACACCATAGGATATGAGTTGGCTTCCTAATGATCTCAATCAAACGGCTACGGTTAAATAGCGACCTAATGACTGAGATATACCTAAGGACGACCGCCCAGACAAAAAAGAGGATCTCATTAGCCATTGCACAAGTACCGAGGAGGAGTAGAAAGGAGAACGGAGGCTAGAAGCTCATACCAATTGATTCGGACGCCGCAGAAGACGGATTTCACCACCGAAAGGCGGGAGAGAACATGTTCTACACAAAGGATCAACCGGTTCTTCTCCGTTCAGGGGTTTTCCCTTTCATTTCACAATTTTCACATGTTTTCCCCTATTTCTACCATGTACTTGTGTGAGATGAACATGCAGGGCTAATCCCCTTCGTCTTTAGGACCGGGAGTAGCCCGGGGATTCATTGTATGACCATTTTATAATAGTAATTCATACTTTATCTCTTAAATCCGTGGTAGAGTTTCGTTTTCTCCATATATTGTTATGCTTGATCACCATAATAATAACTTAATGCCCTTAATCACTTTGAAAGAAGGATTAATGGCTTAAAAGAGATGAAATCTACATTAATCGATAAATCCCTTGACCAAGGTGGTGTAAAATTAATGGTGGATACTGAGAGATCGTTCATAATGCACCTAGTCTAGGGTATAAGTTACTACGACTGTGGAACCGACCTAGACCTAGGTAGTGAATTGCACCACGACAGTGGGCAATTATGTTTTTAGGCCACTATCCGGATAGAGAGATAAAATTGAGGCATTATATAAAATCTAATACAATGAAAACCCGCGGTGAAACCGTAAGCCTAAAGATACCCTTTTGAATTGGTTAAATTAACATTTAATCGATCGTTTGTTTTGTTTTGTTTTTATTTTCTTTCAATTTTAACAACAACCCTCAATTTGTTATTCGGCTTAGCTGATCGCAAATAGTTAGTAGGAGTCTCCAACAATTCCTAGTATCCCTGTGTTCGACTCGGGCCTCACAAAGGCCTGTACTACTCGACGTGTTCTCTTGCGTTTTAGCGCACAGTAAAATTGCGTCAGGTTCACAAAAGGAATTTCTACCCCAAGGAATGACATTAGAAGAGGCCAAGGTCATAATAATGGTAAGGGAAGTAATAGAGGAAAGGGAATGTCTCTTCATGAGGATTGCAATCACATATCTCACACATGTGGGAGGAAACATCCTCGCAAGTGCTTCTTTGAGAAGCGGGTGTGTTTTCACTGTCTATAGGAGGGACATCTCATATCCAATTTTCCTCTTCCTAACTCATGAGGTTAAACCCAAATGTGGCCCAACCAATGGCTGAAGTAGCCCAGGGAGCAACCCCACATGTAGGAGAACAAATACAGGACTGAGTCTTCACCATTGGTAGTGAAGAGATTTAGGCTAATGCCAACCGACTCATAGAAGGTAACCATCTCTAGAATTCTATTTCCTATCCTTTACCATGAAGCGCATAATAGTTTTTTTTGTTATAAAAACAATGTAGGCATCCTTGATATAATGGGCCTGAATATTAAAACCTTGTTTGACTTTGGATCTACTAATACTTTCATTTTGAGAAATCTTATAACTATGATTTGTATAGACTTCAAGGACATAGGATATGTCTTAGAAGTCACTAAACCTAGTGTTCATATCTTTTCATCACTCTTAATGACACCAATCATCCCGGTTAAATATAGCAACATTGAACTCCCTACTAATTTGATCTTGCTTGATATGAATGATTTTGATGTCATGATAGGAATGGATTGCCTTTACAATATAATGCAAAAATAGACTATAGGGAAAAGAAAATAAGAATAGAGGGATCAAGTCATGTACCCTTTACCAGTAGAGGTAGGAAGGATGCTACCACCAACCTATATGTATCAGTTGCGAAAGCGAAATAGATGGTAGAAAAAGGTTGTCTAGCAATCCTAGTGTAGTTATCGAGGCAGAGCAAAAGGTGTGATCCTTGGAGGAAATAGAGATAGACAGGGACTATGCTGATGGGTTCTCAGACAACTGGCCAGGCATACCTCCAGAGGGAGAAGTTGACTTATCAATAGAGCTAGCTCCTAGGATAAACCCAATTTCTAGGGCACCTTACATGATGGCTCCCTTTGATTTGCCTGAGTTGAAGAAGCAACTACAAGATCTACTAGATAAGGGCTTCATCCGACCTAGCACATCCTTATACGAGGCACTAGTCCTCTTTGTCAAGAAAAAGGATGGATCACTCCAAATGTGCATAGACTATAGCAATCATGATACCATTAAGAACAGGTATCCCCTACCCCACAAAGATGGCATGTTTGACCATCTCAAAATTGCTCGAGTCTTCTTGAAGATTAACCTGAGATCTGGTTACCATCAGTTGTAAGTAAAGAGTGAGGATATCCCAAAAACCATTTTCTGAACCCACTATGACCACTATGAGTTTTTGGTTATGCCTTTTTGGTTGTCCAATGCTCCAAATGTGTTCATGAACCTCATGAATACTATGTTCCAACCTTTCCTTGATACCTTTATCATAGTGTTCATAGATGACATCTTGGTTTACTCTAATGACTTAGAACAACACCAAGCACCTACCGAAGGTCCTTTTTATCCTGAGAAAGAAGAAGTTTAGTGGGAAATTCTTGAAGCATGAGTTTTAGATAGACTGAGTTATGTTCCTCGAGCACATCATATCTAGAGGAACCATTTTGGTGGACCCTACCAAGGCAGGAGCCATTTGTGAATGCCCAATACTGAAGAATGCATCTGAGATTTGCATATTCTTGATATTGGGTGGGTATTACCGGAGATTCATTAGATCAAGCTCACTCGCAAGGACAAGAAGTTCATTTGGTCCAAATTGTGTGAAGCATGGTTCCAGGAATTGAAATTGAAGATTATCTCTATCCCCATCTTGAGCATACCATCGAGTAATGAAGACTTCGTGCTCTTCTCTAACGCATCAAAGAAGGGATTAGGATGCATTCTACAGCAAAAAAAGCATGTAGTTGCCTTTGATTTTAGACAGATCAAGCCCAAAGAGTTGAATTATTTGACTCACAATCTGGAACTTACAAGGATTGTCAATGCCTTGAGTGTTTGGTGACATTATTTGTATGGGACTACTTTCAACATCCTCACTGACCATAAGAGCATGAAGTATTTGTTGACTTAGAAGGACCTGAACTTGCGACAAAGAAGTTGGATGAAGTACCTGAAGAATTTTGACTTCACCATAGCCTACCATTCCAGTAAGGACAATTTGGTTGTCGATGCCCTCAGTGGAAAATGTCTTAGTTGTGCATCTAGTTTGGTTAACCGATTGAATAAACTAGAATACTTTTCTCTATGGGCTCCATAGACTTTGGAAGATAGGATTCATCTTGACAATATCTAGATCAAGACTGACCTATTGACTGATCTTGTAGTAGCCCAGTTAGCCAGCCCAAATTTGGCAAAGATAAAGGCTTTGATGGAAAAACCTCAAACACACCTCTTTGTGGGTGTGTATGGTGGAATCCAATACAAGAGTCATATTTGGGTTCCTGAGGATTCACCCTTGAAGACTCGTATCATTCAAGAGTCTCATGGATCTAAGTACATTGTACACCCAGACACCACTAAGATTTTTAAGGACCTAAAGCGATACTTGGTGGCCATGAATGAAGAGAGACATAGATTTGCATGTGGCTAGTTGTCTCATTTGCCAGATGGTGAAAGCTAAGAACTAGTGACCCAGTGGGTTACTATAATAGATTGAGATTCTTGAGTGGAAATGGGACCGGTTCACCATGAATTTTGTGGTGGGTCTTCCCAAGAAAAGAAAGTTTCATGATGAAATATGGGTTGTGGCGGACCGCCTAACAAAGTCAGTACACTTCCTTGTCGTAAAGGTCATTGCCAAGGTGTCAAACTTAGCTGACCTTTACATTGTAGAGATAGTTCATTTGCATGATGTTCTGAGTTCAATTATATCTGATTGTGACCCTAAGTTCACTTCAAAATTATGGAAACAAGTACAAGATGAAGTGGATACAAGGTTGAAATTCAACACAATTTATCACCTCCAGACTATTAGACAGTCAGAAAGAATGATCCAAACCTTATAAGACCTATTGAAAACATGTGTTCTAGATAGGGGTGGATCATGGGAGAAATACCTTACCTTTGTGAGTTTGTCAATAATAATAGTTACCAAGCTAGTACTGGGATGCCTCTATATGAAGCTCTTTATGGGAGGCCATGTCGGTCACCACTTGATTGGAATGATGAAGGTGAGAGGACATTGTTGAGGTCATAGGAACTACAATTGTATGCTAACAAGGTTGCTTTGATCAAGAAGAGGCTGAAGAGAGCCAAAGACCGACAAAAGTCATATGAAGATACAAAGCAGACACATTTGTACTTTACTATAGGTGATCATGTGTTTCTGAAAATCTGACCCCTCTGAGCTATAGCTAGAAATAGAGGAAAGTTGAGTCCTCAATATGTGGATCCGTTTGTGATTTTAGAATGGATTGGTGAGGCCACTTACTATTTAGCTTTACCATTACAATATAGTATGATGCATGACATGTTCCATGTACCCAATCTAAAGTGCTATGTGAAGGAACTTACCCATGTGTTGAACATTGAGTCTATTAAACTCCAAGGGAGGTTGACATACCCTGAGTCACTAGTGAGGATATTCTATACCAAGGTGAAAGAACTTGCCAATAAAAAAACAGAGATGGTAAAGGTTCTTTGGAAGCACCATGTGGGGATGAAGCCACACAGGATCTAATGACTGACGTGGAAAAGTCTCATCCATGTCTTATTGTATGATTAGCTGAATTTTTGATGAAAAAATCTTATAAGAGGTAAAGAATATTATAACATGGTTTTTCACATGTTTTTACATATTTGAATAACCAAAATATATTAGAAACTTTCTATGCCTTGTTTTAAAAATATGGAATTAAAATACAATTTTTGCCTTGAAATGGTTCTCATGATTTTACTATTTTTCAACAAACCAATAATAGATATGGGAAAAAGAAAGAGATAAAATTCAATATTAATTGAATTACCAAATGTGATGGATAATTAATATTCTACATATAGAATTATGTGGAGTTTTCTAGAAAAGTAGTGTTGAAGGAAACTAATGGTTTGGTTTCTGTTCCATGTTGTTTTTAATAAGAAAAAGTTATCAAAATAAGAAAAGTAGCCAAGGATTGAAAAGAAAAGAATTATTTTGATTCCTTGAATAACTAATATACAGGGGAGACTTGAAGACAAAGAAAAATATCTTCTAGTTAAGTATTTTTGTATTAAGTCTCACCCACGTCTAGATAAAATTAATTAAGACCTTCCTATAAAATTTGGGATTAAAAGGATTAAAGAAGAGGGAGATAGGAAATTTACTAGATTTATTAAAGTGAAAAGGATTATTAGTATATTAAATGTCATACATAAATTTCAAATAGAAAATCTACCCAACCTTTTGTATTGACGTTGAGTTTCTAGCCTTAGGATCGAGATCTAATGATCATGAAACCATCATCTACCTTGATCCCAATAGAGAAATCGGGAACAGTTAAATGCAAATTATTTTCTCATTTTTCTCTCTCTCCAATTCATGACCTTTCTTAGAAAAACTTTCCATTAATATTTGAAAGAAATTTTGAACCGATTCATCCTAAGTTTTGGCATCTTTGGAAGGCTATTAAGGCTTTCCCCAATTCTCAAATTCCTTGGAGGTGAACTCGCCATAGCCCAAAGCTACATAGACACCCTCTATGAGATCACCAACCCAACCGCAAGGCTATGCCCGACTACCAAGATTTCTCATCTTCCTTGAATTCATCTGCTAGTACTCTCCTTCACCCTTATTCCTCCCTAGACCTTGTTACAACTACCTCTTCTTAGTCCTAGAAATTTTGACCATCTCCAGGGCAATTGAAGCCCTTGGTGAGTTAATAGAGGCACAACAAAGGCCCTAGTGCTCTTGTTGGTTTCTTAAAAGGTCGAGATCTCAAGGTCAACTATTGAGTTGACCACTTTCTCATGAGATAGAGAGAGTTGAGGTTGAAGATAACCTCTAGGTAATTTACCCCTTTGCTCTGACGCTTCTTCTTGGGGTTAGGGTTTCTTTAGTCTTTTCCTTGTCTTTTTGTCCACTTTCTTGATCGAGCCGCACGAGTGGGGGCCTTGACGTGGTGGAAACCTATTGGCTCATATGTGGCCCCATGCCATGCTGGTAATACCTTGTCAGCTGCTAGGTTGCATCCTAGGATTGTCCAGAAATAGTTAATATTACAAAATGGTAGAAAATCGTATGAATATCTGATAATGACAAATAATATATGAAAGTTGATAAGAAAAATGAAATGATTCTAATAAAATTAATTTTGAGGATTCATTCTAATTAGAATTCTAAAAATTCCTAATAATACTACTTTAATGTATTTAAAACATGGAAACCCTAATTTCTTGGTTTGTAGAATATAACTTGCTTATATGACTTTGATGGATAAAGTCTAGTCTTTTGGATAAAAAGGACATCTTTGACTTAATTTTAGATTAATAATGCATATAACATCAAAACTAGGGTTTGTGAATTAAAAGGGTATCAAATGCGGCAATTAGGGTTTAGAAAGCCAATACCCAAATGAAACCCTAATTTGACCCCAAAACCCTAACTTGGAATCCAAGTCAGTCATAATGTTAGTTTATGAATAAAATAGTAAAGTTTGGTATTCTACATTAATTTCAAGGTGATTGCTTACTTATTCTCAGCTGCACATGCTTACTTGGACTTTTGATCATCTCATAGAAACGTATGTGGTTACACTTATGACTGATCACCTTAAACGACTTCCATGGTTTTTTGAGGTTTCCTGAATTGATTGCAAATAATTGTTGGTTGTTCATTTGATTCATGCAATCTATAAAGCCTTTATGGGTATCAAGTTAAATAAGTATAACTTCCTCAACTATCTTTGATTGATTTAAGTGATACATGTGAAATGTGTGAAGTGTCATTGTGATGAAGGGTGACCCAAGTTGGGATAGGAAGATCATCAACAAGGCCAAGTTGGGATAGGATGGTCATTGTGAGGCCAAGATGGGATAGGATGGTCATTGTGAGGCTAAGCTTGGAAAGGAAGGCCATAACAAACCAAGCCCAAGAATGGGAAGGTTAAGAGTAGTCCACTATAGAGACAAAACCCTAGTGAGAGGGTACCCCACAATGAGTACTCCAGTGAGGGAGTGTACCATAGATTGAGTTGGGAAGTAAGAAAAAGAATGTGCATGTTCAATTTTATAACCATAATTGTTGCTATTGCTGATTATGTTGTTACACCTACATGTAAGTATTTTATCTCCCCCACAGACTAGTATATCTTGATATAGTGACTGTATTTTTGTTTCACGACATTTAAGGTTAATCTACTATTAATCTACAAAACTAGACATTCAGAGAAGAAGGCACTAAAGGGAAAGATGCTTAAGTTCTTTTTAGTAAACCAAGCTCTCGTATTGCAATTTTTGTGTTTCTATATAGACAAGAAGTCCCTATATAAGGAAGTCATTCATCAGAAAGAGTCATCCCACAAAGCATACTAAACAAAGGGAGATATGTATATTTAAAACATCACTCTTCTACACTTATTAATAGAACAAAGACACTCGGAACCCCAGAAGCTCTGAAACATCATGACCAGAGGGGGGGACTCCCAGCCTGCTAGAGGGAAAAACATGTCATCCACCAGAAGCAGGTATGCATATTAGGTGAGAGCTTCTTAAATAATCCTCACATCATAAGAACCATCCATCATCAGTGCCAAATCACCTTCAAGGAGATTAAAATCCTTCAGAACAAACTCCCAAATTTTCCTGCAATTCTTTTCCCTGTTCATGTGCACTCTTGCATTTCTCTCTCCCCATAATCAGTGTAGGATGCACATAGCAAGTAGGTGATTTTTCATGTCACTATAACACACCAAATCAAGTGTACGAACTAGGGATTTAGGAAGTTCAATATTAATAGCTTCCCCCCAAACTTGGGTAGGATACAAGAAGGTGAACATGCAATGATTAGAATCATCTTCACTCTCCTTGCAAATAAAGCAACAAGATGGGGTAATCAAAGAAATCCAATCAAAGAAAGGATTGGAACTGCCCTTAGGGCGAATCTCCTCCCACATGTTCTTAACTTTAATTGTCTCAAGGCCTTTGAAGAGAATTGTATCACCCTGAGAAATCAGTCTGTCAAGATTACTTAAGAGATGATTAAGTTCCTTATGTAGCCTAAATTTATCTTGGATCCAATTCCCATTGACAATCAAGCTCCCCACATTATAGTGTGACTGAAAGCCCATTTTAATAGAACTTTGTCTGCCCAAGATATCAACAACAAAGCAATTACCTGGAATCCAAGGTTCACCCCAGAAGGAGATGTTCTTACTATTCCCTATTGAGTAGCTGATATGTTGCTTAAGGATGTCTCTATCCTTAATGACTTTATTCAGATGCCAAGAGAAAGTACTATTCTCGTTCACCATTCAGAAAGAAGTTTTGTTGAAATATTTTTCATGAACCCATTTCACCCAAAGGGAATCAACTTTCTTAGCTATGTTCCGCACCTAAAAGACCATGTAAGAAGTATTGATATCCCTAATGGATCAAAAACCTAAGCCACCTTCCTTTTTTTGGTTTAGTTATAGAATCCCACTTAATCATATGGATACAAGAATGATTATTAGAAGATCCCCAAATGAAGTCTCTAATCAATTTCTCAATATCGTCAATAACAACACAAGGAAGAGGAAAATAGTTTGTCCAGTAAAGATGAATAGAACATAAAGTGGACTGGGCCAACTCCAATCTACCTACCATCGACAACTGTTTAGATTTCCAACCATTTAGTTTAGTTTTAATCTTGTCTATCAACAGACTACGATGCTTCCTTGACAATTTCCTAATGAACAAAGGAATGCCCAAGTAGCCTTGTCTAAGCTTGCCTTTAGTAATACACAAAATATTATAGATAGGATCAATGTTCTCACCAACACTAAACAGAACCAAACTTTTGTTAGCATTAAACCTCAAACCAGTGGCATCATGTAAATCATCCAAAACCTTCTTGAGGGCTCAAGCATAATCCTCATCTACTTCCATGAAGACCATTAAATCATCCATGAAAATCAAATGGGACACCACCATATTGCCTGAAGCAATAAGAGGTATAATATTCACTCCTTGATAGTCTTATCCATAAGCTATGAGAAGGTTTGCATTACCATAACAAACAGATAATGTTACAACCCCAATTTTTGGGTTCAATTGGTGAGAAATGTAATTTCTCATATTAAAGATAATTGAACAAATAATGATATAATTGGTTTTGAAGACATGGATTTCGTTTACAATAGCCTTGATGATTTTTTTGTGGGCTTTATTGGCTATTGGGCCCAAATAACAAGAAAATTCAATTAGTAAATGAATAATTGAATATTTGAGAAAAGAAAAATGTGGAAACCTCTAAAAGGCAAATCCAATGAGGGATTTCGTGCCTCTTGGGTTCCTCAGGTTCTAAGGAGTCCAAAGTTGCAAAGAAAGGGCGATAAGAAAAGAAAAGATGAATTAAGTATTTCTTTATTAAGAAGGAAATTGAAAGTAATGATAAAATGTGGAAAATGAGTGGAAAGAGGAATAAAAGAGATTTCTTGGTGAAATTTTGTATCCATGAGGTTTCTAATAATAAGGAATGCCAATGAGGATAATAAAAGATAAATAAAGAGAAATCATCAAAAAGAATTATTTTAATAAGAAATAAACAAGATAATGTGAAATAATGCATATAGATGCATCTAGAAGGATAATAAGTATCATTAAAAAGTAATTTCGAAATAATATAGTTTCTTGGGGTACAAGGAGCCCCAATGAAGGAAGAGGAAAGAGAAAATACCAAAATTTGCAAAATAAAAGATAATATGATACTTTATTAATGTTTTTGGTTGCATTATGAAAAAGGAAGTAATTTCTAATAAACGAAAATAGAAATTCGTTCTAATGGATTAAAGAGCAAGAATAAAGAGGATAAGAAAGAGGAATTTCGAATTCCTAAATATCCATGCAACAAGGAATATCAAGGAAATAAAAGTTATGAAGAGAGAGAGATGGTTGCTTCACAACCAAGGAAAAGTGTATTTCCTTTCGAGTTGGGACTTGACTCCTCATGAGGCACGCCTTAGGGCTTCATACTCCACCCTATATAAAAGGGTAAAACCCTGGTCGAGGTCCAGGGATAAATCCCACGCAATGCAACCTCTTCTCCTTCTTCTTCCCACGTAAATCCCTAGCATAGGAAAACAACGTAACCCTGGGGCAGAAAGGAGCCCATGTGGAGTTTCATCGGGAGCTAGAGATGCCTCGAAGTCAGAACGGGGTCAAGTTAGCAGCACCATGTCCTATACATCACGACATAGCAACAATATGGTTGCACTTGCGGCTGCAAGTTGCAGGCCTGTTCGACCCAGCCCAACCACCATGATCATGGTCTGGTGGCGCCCCAAGCACGGATGAGGGAGACAGAGGTAGGGGTATGGTCGGCGGAAACTCTGGAGCCCTCAGACAGGAGGGGCGGACCCCCGAAGTTCCGTAAAAGTGACCTAATCGGTGGACGGCGGGCTGTTGCCCAAGGAAGAAGATGATTAGACACAAATGACGTTTCTGCCCCTCCGTGTGGTGAAGGGATGGTCACTTAAGCTGGGGTATACTCGTAACTCAGTTATATTTTCACAGAGCAACGTTGCATGGGAAAGGGGCTACGTGTCAACTTCTGATTGGTCCATAAAGGTAACTTTTACAAAATTCATAACTCCTTAATAGTAGCTCGGATAAATACAAATAATATATGTATTTTGATAAGGAGAACGAGAGGAATCCAATAAAAATTATATTAAAGATTGATTCCGTCCCTAATTGCAAAAGTACTATAAGTTGATGAAAAGTGCATTAAAGTTAAGTTAAAAACCCTATTTGTGATTAAAGGTTGAATCTAGTATGCTTAATGGGTTAATTTAAGTATTAATAACTTCTTGAATGATAATGTTAGATTCGAACCTGATCTAGATGTGGAATTGCATGATTTAGGGTTTTTACCCCATATGATAATGATTAAGTATGTAAAAACCCTAATATAGGGGCAAAGAGGATAAGATCATAGTTAATTTGAAAAAAATGTGAAAATATGTTGTTACATGATGGTTTTAATCTATTTCGAGCTTTAAAGTTCCTAATCATGGATAAAAACCCTAAAAGTAGTAATTAGGGTTTTCTCATGAATAAAAGGTAGTATTAATGGTAAATCGAGTTCATGTGTGATTAGGCCCTAATTAACTATGAATTAATGATAAATGCATATAATGATCTTGTCATGGATTAAAAGGATAAAAATAGTAGCTTTGATGTAAAAGAGGATTAATAAAATTAATTGATGGTTAATGGTGCCTTTAAATCCGAGAATAGGATTATATGTTGTTAAGATAACCTTAATGTTGAAGAATAGATAAGATAATAAGGGTTTATGAGTTAGGGTTTGAAATGGTAAAAGATTAAGGAAAACCCTTATTGTAATGGAAACCCTAAAAGTGAATTAGAAACCCTAGGAAGAAAGATAGGTTTAATAGATCTTGATGACATGAGTAATAAAAAGGGAATTACATGATTATTTTAGGATCTTGTTGATAATGCTTATTTGCTTGGATCTGTTGATTGTCTTGATTGTATATACATGAAGTATATGTTGAATAATCTGCATGACTCATCAAATCAGGTATGTGGTTACGCTTATGAATAATCGCTCTAGTTTCACGGTGATTCCTGAAGTTTTAATCGGTTGCTTGAAAATAACTATTGGATGTTTATTTATTTCATGCAACTATAAAGTGACTATGATTATCACTATAAATGTGCGTATATAACTGACTAGATCCGAGTCCACCTCTATTGCTTTGAAAAGGCTAATAAAAAAGGGGTAATCCTAGAGCAAGGTCTAGGTTACCGAGAGTTAGAAACTGGGTTACCCACATGTAGTTCCATGAGACTCATTAGCCTGCCATGAGTTAGGGAGTGGGCTACTTAGGAGTAGTGCCATGCGACTCAACCCTAGAAATTGGTTCACTTATAGGTGGATCATGAGGGGTTTGATGGGGACAACTTAGAGGATAGGGTACTCTTGGATCGCGGAGTTATATCTAAAATGTAATCTGGGCTGCTAAATGATTAATTGAATGATTACATTGTTAATGTATTTACATAATTATTGTTTCCCCCACATACCAGCTTCGGCTGACCGACGTTTTGTTTGTCGGCGTTTTAGGTACAAGCCAAAAGGAAAAATAGTAAATCATCATACTGTGAATTATATGAAGTAAAATACAAGGATGATTAGTTAGTGTAGAATCCTTAAGTGGATAGAAGTGTATAGATCCAAGTTTTCAAAAAGGTATGCAAAAATTTATTTTCTTACAACTTTTCAGTATAGTATGTTAAAATTTGATAATTATTCTTGGTTAATTTCCAAACCTTTGATTCAGAAGTTATGGGTGTGGCTTCGACCTCTCGGTCTCCCTTAATTGGGGGTTATTGGGAGGTGGGGTCGTAACATTTGGTATCAGAGCCAGGTTCCCCACTTAAGAATTAATAATTATTAAATTTTACAAACTCCATAGAACCCAAGGGAGTTATTAGAGGATTATCCGAAAGATAGAGGTGTCTAGAAAAGGATCATTATCGAGGGCTGGCAATATTTTCCTCTGCACCGCTAGTTAGAATACGAGGACTCCCAGATCCGTGTGACTGCCTGGCCAAAGTCTTAGGGTATGAATCGAAATAAGATACCTTTAGGACTTCTCATCTTATTCATCCCTTCTCATCACGAAAATTCTGATAAGGACCTAAAGGATTAGGGTTTTCTTTCTTCTCCTCACCCTCTTGAGGTATGGGTAAGGTTAATAAGGTTTAAGGGATCCTCCACCAAATTAAATGAAAAGCATGTAAATAAGATGTCATGGACATAAGCTTAATCGATTAAGCACAAATTAAAGAATAGATACATGCTTAGGTCGTATGACATAAGTTGTCATGTCCTCAGAAGAGATCTGAGGCTAGACCTTCTTGTCAGGAGGATAAGTTAGTCTTGGAGATAGATATCTCCATTGCAAGTAGATACCTAGCACATCCTCTGAGGATGATGCTAACTCTAACCCTATGTGAAGGTTAGAGAGAGATGAGTTAGACCAGGTGATTGTAAGGACATGCCTTTGGGATTCCATATGATCCATGGGTGACCTAGCACCTTTGGCAGACCAATCCTGGGAAGGGTCATGCATGTTACGGTAAAGGATAGCTCCTTAGATGATGATGTTAGTGAAGGACCTTAGAAACCCTATGGGCTTGTGCAAGTAGGGTATAACTGGCATCTAGGGCACGTCATAGTGCTGACAGTAGGATGAAACCCTGGATAAGGAATCATGATGGAGCATAAAGGGTTATGGATGATCTTGAGCAAACATAAGTTCGAACGTAGGCTTCACCCATGCAAAGGATGCTTTTGAGGTTGACCCTTCATGAAGAAAGGACCTCTAATGGTGAGGTTGGTTGAATGGTTAGCTCTAGAAAGAGAGAGAAGGAAACCCAACAAGAAGGTTGGAAGCCTAAGACCCCGAGACATGGGGAACAATGGATGATAGTTGATGATATATTGGTTGCCTTTAAAGGAACCAAACCCTAGAGAGAGAAGATGAATATTCTACCTAAATGCCTACGGTATAGGGGTTTGCCTTCTGAGGTAGGAAGAATAGTTTCTGAGACCTAGAAAGGTTTAGTAACAGGTTATGAGGCCTTGTACCTTGTTGGTTGTCCCTAAGGAGGACTCAACTCTAAGTGTTTCTCGAGTTGAAGGATGACAAGGAGTGCATGTCATGCCTTTTGCACGCTTGGTTCATAGTTAAGAGATAGAGCATGCAGTTGGACACCTAAAAGTGAACCTAGGGTCCCTAGGACTAAGAGGGGAAGTGGTATACCTAATGCTCTTGACGAAAATTAAGTTGCTATAGTTTCGAGCATGGTAGTCCTTGTGTATAGAGGGAAAAGGGAAGCCCCTTAAGTTTAAGGTATGTTTGATGAACCCCTCACAACTAGGTTGATGATAAAGGAAAGTGTGATCTTGATCCAACATTGAGGAAAGAGGATAAGTATGACCTAGCATGGTACAGTAGGTGATCTGCTTGTGCCCGAATAGCTTACTAGGGTTAAGTAGGCTCATGTGGATGTAAACCCTAGACTTAAGAGCTTTTGTGACCTTGTTGTCAAGAGATAGTTTTCCTCCCATCCTGGGAGAGGGACCCCTTTGGTAGGGTGTATATCAGTTTTGTTGGTTTAAGGTAACCTAAAGAGGTCTCATAGGATCTTGAGAAGCTAAGTGAAAAGTACATGGTATGAGAATGAACCTGTAGACCCATAGATATCCATCTCTAATTGCATATGAATGTGTTACCATGGAGGTAACCGGTATGGGGCTTGACCAAGGTAGGCAAGTTGCCATGATCCCTATGAAAGGAAGAAAGCCAGCCCATGAATGCATGAAGAGAGATGATGAAGACTTGGGTAAGGTTCTAAGTGAACATGTACTATAATGGAGAATCCTAAGTCTATCCTAGGGTCAGGTAGGGATAAGACCGACGAAAGTAGGAGTTGCCTAATTTCCCAATTGCACATGACCATAGGGTCGGGAGGTAACAACTATCATTGTCTGAGGGCCATGGGTTAGGAGATTGATCACCTTCATGAACTCATGGGACCCAAAGGGCAGATGAGTAGGGAACTCCCTTGATGCATGAGGGAAGAGGGATGACCCCAAAAGAGCCGGTACCCTATAGACCTAGAGGAGATGACCAAGGATATAAACCTCAGTAGGTTCAAGACTAGTTTGATATCATGATGATTGAGATGTAGAGACTTAAGTTGCATGTTTCAACTTAGATTTGAAGGTGTACTGACAAGGTGGGATGTATTATCTCTACTCGTGGAATAGGAAGAACTTTGTATTTGGAGGGCTGCCAAATGCTTATTTCCTCTTGTTATGGGAGTGAGAGATAGGACAGTATGCATGCCATACACTAAGGATAAGAGATGATGTGAGTAGGAATGTTGCTATGAGGTATGAGGACAGATAAGATAACATACCCTAGTAAAGTGAATGATACATGGATGGTTTACAAACACTAAGAGGAACGAGGTCGTCACCTTATGAAGATGTTTTTATCTAGAGATATGAGTCATACAAGGTTGAGTTTGATCACCAAAAAGATGAGCTCAAAGTGTTTTCAATGAAGATAGACTACATGGAAGTGTATGTCTTCAATTGTAACTAATACCTAGGGATGTGAAGTGGTAAGGGATGCTCTAGTTGATATATATATAGCTAACCCTAAGTTTGGAAAGGAGGTATGTTTGGCGAATACTCCAATGTAATAAGATATGTTGAACAAGTTAATGGTTGTTTGGTTAGCCAGTCTAGGCCTTGATGCAATGAAAGGATGGTGGTAGAACCTCAGATGCACTTCTTTGGAAAAGAAGGTGATGAAACCCCGACTAAAGTGGTTTAGTGTTTCGTAGGAATCGATCTCAAGGAATCATGATATACAGGAAATCATGATTGAAGATCACCATACACCGTGGTTCTACCAAGATATTAAATGGCAATAACACTTTGGATGCATAAGATGAAGTTGCATGTGGTATATGGCTGTGCAAGCTAGGAGGTAAAGGACGAACCCCAGTAACCTAGTGTATCGATATAGAGAACAAAAGAGTCCCTGAGAGGGAATGGGAGTTCATCATTATGGATGTTGTGATAGGTCTCCCCTAGACCAAGGAAGGTCGAGATGCAATATGGGATATGGTAGATCGCCTTACCTAGATAACATGAGAAAGAAAGAGTTATGTCAAGGGACAGATCTGGTTGAACTACCCATGAGAAAGATGGTTCAACTAAACCATGAAGCGAGTCCAAAGGTTTTTGAGTTTGACCTAAAGGTTTCCTTTTAAAAGGTGGAAGTAGGTACATGGAGAACTCCATGTTAGTACACTTTATCACCCTAACTAATGGTTAGTATGATCCAGACTAAAGGGGCTGATTAGAACATATGTGCTCATTCAGAGTGATGGCTAGAGACAGTTCTTTTTCTATAAAAGATGTAATGATGACCACCATAGCCAGTATTGGGATTTAAAGAAGCTCTATAAGGGAGGTTGTGTCGGTCACCACTTCAGTAAGGTGATGTTGGTGAAAGGACCACAGTGTGTGTAGATGAAGTCACTTTGATCGTGCAATGGCTGAAAGGAGCCTAGAGACGACAAGATTCGTGAGAGGATGCAAAGTAGTCTGACATACAGTTCACTGTGGGAAATATGTGACATGAAAAATCCGACCCCTCTGAGCTGCAGCTAAGGAAGCTGGGTCCCTGATACATGGGTCCACTTGAGATGGATTGGTGGAGGAGGTTATGGTTGACTTTACCTCTCAGGATGAAGTAATGTGTGATGAGTTCCAGGTGTCCAATTTAGAGCACTATGTGAGGTACCCCGACCATGTGTTGAGCAATGAACCTAGTGAGCCCCAAGGGAGGCTAAAATGGCCTGAGTCCACCTGTGCAGTTTATAGACGCCAGGATGAAAGAAATCAGAGAAAAGAATATGTGATGATAAAGGTTCTTTGAAAATTCCATGAGTACGGTAGATAGGGGCCAATAGTGGACATGGAAAAGTCTTATCCTAAATTGTTTGTTTGCTTGATGAGAATTTTGAGGACAAAATTCCTATAAGAGGGGAAGGATGTTACAACCCCAATTTTTGGGTTCAATTGGTGAGAAATGTAATTTCTCATATTAAAGATAATTGAACAAATAATGATATAATTGGTTTTGAAGACATGGATTTTGTTTACAATAGCCTTGATGATTGTTTTGTGGGCTTTATTGGCTATTGGGCCCAAATAACAAGAAAATTCAATTAGTAAATGAATAATTGAATATTTGAGAAAAGAAAAATGTGGAAACCTCTAGAAGGCAAATTCAAAGAGGGATTTCATGCCTCTTGGGTTCCTCGGGTTCCAAGGAGTCCAAAGTTGCAAAGAAAGGGCAATAAGAAAAGAAAAGATGAATTAAGTATTTCTTTATTAAGAAGGAAATTGAAAATAATGATAAAATGTGGAAAATGAGTGGAAAGAGGCATAAAAGAGATTTCTTGGTGAAATTTCGTATCCATGAGGTTTCTAATAATAAGGAATGCCAATGAGGAAAATAAAAGATAAATAAAGAGAAATCATCAAAAAGAATTATTTTAATAAGAAATAAACAAGATAATGTGAAATAATGCATATAGATGCATCTAGAAGGATAATAAGTATCCTTAAAAAGTAATTTCGAAATAATATAGTTTCTTGGGGTACAAGGAGCCCCAATGAAGGAAGAGGAAAGAGAAAATACCAAAATTTGCAAAATAAAAGATAATATGATACTTTATTAATGTTTTTGGTGGCATTATGAAAAAGGAAGTAATTTCTATTAAAAGAAAATAGAAATTCGTTCTAATGGATTAAAGAGCAAGAATAAAGAGGATAAGAAAGAGGAATTTCGAATTCCTAAATATCCATGCAACAAGGAATATCAAGGAAATAAAAGTTATGAAGAGAGAGAGAGATGGTTGCTTCACAACCAAGGAAAAGTGTATTTCCTTTCGAGTTGGGACTTGACTCCTCATGAGGCATGCCTTAGGGCTTCATACTCCACCCTATATAAAAGGGTAAAACCCTGGTCGAGGTCCAGGGATAAATCCCACGCAATGCAACCTCTTCTCCTTCTTCTTCCCATGCAAAACCCTAGTATAGGAAAACAACATAACCCTGGGGCAGAAAGGAGCCCATGTGGAGTTTCATCGGGAGCTAGAGATGCCTCGAAGTCAGAACGGGGTCAAGTTAGCAGAACCATGTCCTATACATCACGACATAGCAGCAGTATGGCTGCACTTGCGGCTGCAAGTTGCAGGCCTGTTCGGCCCAGCCTAACCACCATGATCATGGTCTGGTGGTGCCCCAAGCACGGATGAGGGAGGCGGAGGTAAGGGTATGGTCGGCGGCAACTCTGGAGCCCTCAGACAGGAGGGGCGGACCCCCGAAGTTCCGCAAAAGTGACCTAATCGGCGGACGGTGCGATGTTGCCCAAGGAAGAAGATGATTAGACACAAATGACGTTTCTGCCCCTCTGCATGGTGAAGGGATGGTCACTTAAGAGGGGGTATAATCGTAACTCAGTTATATTTTCACAGAGCAACGTTGCATGGGAAAGGGGCTGCGTGTCAGCTTCTGATTGGTCCATAAAGGTAACTTTTACAAAATTCATAACTCCTTAATAGTAGCTCGGATAAATACAAATAATATATGTATTTCGATCAGGAGAACGAGAGGAATCCAATAAAAATTATATTAAAGATTGATTCCGTCCCCAATTGCAAATGTAATATAAGTTGATGAAAAGTGCATTAAAGTTAAGTTAAAAACTCTATTTGTGATTAAAGGCTGAATCTAGTATGCTTAATGGGTTAATTTAAGTATTAATAACTTCTTGAATGATAATGTTAGATTCGAACCTGATCTAGATGTGGAATTGCATGATTTAGGGTTTTTACCCCATATGATAATGATTAAGTATGTAAAAACCCTAATATAGGGGCAAAGAGGATAAGATCATAGTTAATTTGAAAAAAATGTGAAAATATGTTGTTACATGATGGTTTTAATCTATTTCGAGCTTTAAAGTTCCTAATCATGGATAAAACCCTAAAAGTAGTAATTAGGGTTTTCTCATGAATAAAAGGTAGTATTAATGGTAAATCGAGTTCATGTGTGATTAGGCCCTAATTAACTATGAATTAATGATAAATGCATATAATGATCTTGTCATGGATTAAAAGGATAAAAACAGTAGCTTTGATGTAAAAGAGGATTAATAAAATTAATTGATGGTTAATGGTGCCTTTAAATTCGAGAATAGGATTATATGTTGTTAAGATAACCTTAATGTTGAAGAATAGATAAGATAATAAGGGTTTATGAGTTAGGGTTTGAAATAGTAAAATATGAAGGAAAACCTTAATTGTAGTGGAAACCCTAAAAGTGAATTAGAAACCCTAGGAAGCAAGATATGTTTAATAGATCTTGATGACATGAGTAATAAAAAGGGAATTACATGATTATTTCAAGATCTTGTTGATAATGCTTATTTGCTTGGATCTGTTGATTGGCTTGATTGTATATACATGAAGTATATGTTGAATAATCTGCATGACTCATCAAATCAGGTATGTGGTTACGCTTATGAATAATCTCTCTAGTTTCACGGCGATTCCCGAAGTTTTAATCAGTTTCTTGAAAATAACTGTTGGATGTTTATTTATTTCATGCAACTATAAAGTGACTATGATTATGACTATAAATGTGCGTATATAACTGACTAGATCCGGGTCCACCTGTATTGCTTTGAAAAGGCTAAGAAAAAAAGGGTTAATCCTAGAGCAAGGTCTGGGTTACCGAGAGTTAGAAACTGGGCTACCCACATGTAGTTCCATGAGACTCATTAGCCTGCCATGAGTTAGGGAGTGAGCTACTTACGAGTAGTGCCATGCGACTCAACCCTAGAAATTGGTTCACTTATAGGTGGATCATGAGGGGTTTAATGGGGACAACTTAGAGGATGGGGTACTCTTAGATCGTGGAGTTATATATAAAATGTAATCTGGGTTGTTAAATGATTAATTGAATGATTACATTGTTAACGTATTTACATAATTATTATTTCCCCCACATACCAGCTTCGGCTGACCGACGTTTTGTTTGTCGGTGTTTTAGGTACAAGCCAAAAGGGCAAACAGTAAATCGTCATACTGTGAATTACATGAAGTAAAATACAAGGAGGATTAGTTAGAGTAGAATCCTTAAGTGGATAGAAGTGTAGAGATCCAAGTTTTCAAAAAGGTATGCAAAAATTTATTTTCTTACAGCTTTTCAGTATAGTATGTTAAAATTTGATAATTATTTTTGGTTAATTGTCGAACCTTTGATCTGGAAGTTATGGGTGTGGCTTCGACCTCTCAGTCTCCTTTAATTGGGGGTTATCGGATGGTGGGGTTGTAACAGATAAGGTGCCAAAGGATCACCTTACCTAACTCCATTACTAGGATTGCCTTGCCTAACTCCATTATAAAGCCTAAAAAGGCTCACAGGTTCACCATTAATCAAGATTTCATAAGTAGTAGTTGAGAAAACTTCCTAAATCCAAATCTTCTGAAAAGCAAGAAAACTCATGAGATCTACTATACAAAAAAGGCCTCCCAAGAAATAGAGTGATATGCCTTAGAAATGTTCGTTTTAATGCACATTCTATGTTTCCCATTTGTCAATATTGAGATTCTTGACAAACTCCTCAATCTCAAAGGAAGTAACC
Source organism: Alisma plantago-aquatica (assembly GCA_963693085.1). Classification (NCBI taxonomy): domain Eukaryota; kingdom Viridiplantae; phylum Streptophyta; class Magnoliopsida; order Alismatales; family Alismataceae; genus Alisma; species Alisma plantago-aquatica. The sequence continues at coordinate 347,097,786 of OY856414.1, forward strand.
AACTTGTCCAAGAAAGCCTATGGATGTCATCCATTTGGACAAAATTGAGATTATCCAATAGGGAATTATTACCAGTATGACCATTTTTAAATAAATTCATATAGAAGTTCTAGATTTAATCCTTAATATCATTAGCATTTGTATTCAGAATCCCATCCAGATCAAGAACTTTGATGTGAATGATATATCTTCTGAATTTAAGCGAGGAAAAAAAAATTAGTATTAGAATCTCCCTCCTTACGCCACGAAACTCTCGACTTCTACCTTAGAAAAGGCTCTTCTGCCCTGAGAGCATCATGAGAAATCTTCCTACATTTGACAACTCCATTCCCCAAATCAATGCTATTTAGATTTGCATCCAAGTGAAGCCTCATAAGCTAAGCTTTCAGCAACATGGACATTATCATGTATATTACCAACATTGTCCTTATTCCATTTGATTAGCTTACCCCTCAGATTCCTCATCTTATAATAAACAATGTATAAAGGAAAATCATTTCTACTTGAAACCCAACCTTCCTTCACAATGCTTAGGAAATCCCTTCTCTCAGCCCACACATTAAAAAATTTGAAAGGTGAGTTGATTTTCTTCCTTTCCCCAACTGACAACCTCAAGATTTTGTGGTCACTGATAACATTAGTGACAAGAAACCCAACAAGTTGGAAAAGGTTTACATGAAATTGTTGTTGTATAAGGTTCTATCAATCCGAGAAGTGATAAATCTGTCACCATATTGATGGCTATCCCAAGACACACCAGGATCATTTAAACTAAGATTGAATATGCCACAATTGACAAGTAAGTTGTTGAATTCCTCCATCGATTTTTTTGTAGGAGGATCCTTCCCTATTTTCTCACTGTCTAGCCTGATAGCATTAATATCACCCATCATCACCCGAGGTAGTCTCATACTAGGTTGAATCTATTGAATCTTATTCCACAACTTACTTCTATCATTGTCTTCATTATGTCCATAGACAACCATGAGAAGAAAAACTTGGTTGTCAATGCTAACATTAACATGGATACATTGATCGATTTCTTCAATCTTCCTTATGAGACAACAATCCTCCTTCCATTGGATAACTACTCTTCCCAAAACATGAGACGAATGATTAGAAATCCACATATAATTAGGAAAATATCTATTCAAGATTCTATTTACTGTACTCTCTTTGACTCTAGTTTTATTCAGAAAATAATATGAGGATTCATCTTATTAATTTCCTTTCGGACTTTAATGGCGTTGTTATTTAGACTCTAACATTCTAAGAAAAAATATTGAGTTCAAGACTATCCATTAGAGGAATTTTCATCCAGTACTTCACTGGGCACCTTGAATTCTTCTGAGATTACCTCATCCTCTTGATTCTTGAACATGTTGTTGAACAAACTTGGACTAGGAGACTCATAAGTAGGGCTTGAATTCCTACTCTTTGCTTTCTTTGATTTCTTTGGTATGTGAAAGCCATCTAAATTTTGAATTGATTTAGCAGATCTCAAAAAATCAATAGAGTTAGGAGCTATGATAAGATCAATCACCTTCGATCCACCTGAGTCTTCTAGATCAACAATGTCATATTCAAAGCTATCACTGGTACTGTGAAATATTTCTTTCTCAGAGTTTTCTGAGGAATCCTCCAATTCACTTCTCATCTTAGAGCTAACAAGTGGCATAGTTTCAACTACCTTGTTAGCCACAGTTGAGCTACTTCCATTTCTCTTAGATGTATCATTGATATCATCCTTATTACCCTCAATGACAACATTAGTTCCTTAAGTATTTGGAATTGTCTTCTCAGGAACCCAAACTTTCTACTTTTGCTTCTGAAGTCCAGTCTCTTGACACTCATAACCAAACAAGTTACAGGTAGAACACGACTTTGACTTCCATTCATATACAAATATAATTTTCTTTGGATCACCATTTTCACTAGAAACCTCCAAACTTTCTGGAAACTCAGAGTTCGCATCAACAAGGACTTGTATTCTGGCAAACTCCAGTCTCTTGAAATTGTGGGTAGCTCAATTTGTTCTCAGTGGGTTGCCTAGAAATGATCCTATCCCATCAAACCTCTTCTTCTCCCACAACTCCAATAGTAGGTCGTGTATCTAAATCCATATTGGAACCTTTGTGAATTTGAACTTCACCAGTTGCTGACCTAGTTTCCGCTTCATCAAGATTAAGGGTTTCTTTCTAACAATGCACACTGCTCCTTCCAAACTAACTCCAAGTCTGAATGACCTGAGAATCTTATTAAGAAGAAACCTTGACCATGGTTGAGGACTTCACTAGAACCGATGAGAATCTAGATCTGCTTCAAGTAGCGCCTCCAATTTAGATAAGTGCGGCCTAAATACAACAACATATCCCGCTAGGTAGGAGTTCCATTTTTCTGCATTTCTCACTACCTCTTTGCTTGGATAAATCGAAGTCTACCCCTTCAACTAATGCTAACCTTCTCCAGAGATGTATTACCCTGAGGGATCTTCTTGAACAAGTCTTTCCACGTACTTGATTGCACCTAGGATGGTTGCTCTTCGCCCTTTCCATTTCCCGTGACAGTCTCACCCCCAGTCACCACAGACATCATGAGACCTAAAAGGTATTACCTTTATTTATTTACCATGAAAGATTCTTAAAGTTACCATGAAGGATTTAGTTAGATAGTTTTATTTCATATTATAAACATTAGAAATCCATATCATATAACTTCTTTGTGGAGAGTTTACCTTTTATTTTGTTAACAAACTCTTTTTCATTAAGCGAAGTTTATAGTTATTTCTGGTTAGTTGCTAAACCTTGATCATGTAAATATGATAATGGCCATTGCCCTATTGGTCCACCTGAATAGGGGATTATATGGGGAGGGGTTTGTTACAACATCTGTTCTGCATTATGGAGCATCTTCTTTTATCATTATACATGTGTGTGCTTTCACGTATCCTACTTGCATAGATTGCTACTTCATCAATTTATTTATTAATCTTGTCATTCAGATTTAATTGAATTTGTACAGATAAAGCCATATGATGGTGTGAAGATGATCTAATTGTAAACCAGGTTGATTATATAAAGTCTTACATGCTTTTACCATTTTCTATTATTGATTCTTGCTTCAGGAATTGTTTTTGAAGGAAATCACCTTAATGAAGTCAAAAGGAAATTCTCAAGGACTTGGGAATATTTGTTGATCTTGTGGTTGAACTTATTTCCCATACATTCTCATACTAATGTACGATAAGAAAAGATTGAGCATTATATGCTAAATGTAGCAATACTCATGCATATGTCATGCTTTATTGTATGATCAGAATTATGTATAAAAGCTTACAAAAACGTTGTGTTGTTCTTTGTGGTGTATATCATGTTTTTCTTCAAATATGGTGTCTGCATAAACCTGAATTTGCAACTATATACCAGGTTTAGTTTGATTGTTGTTGTCAGATATAATTCAAAGTTATCTTGTTTGAATTTGTGAATCTTTTGTACATGATGTATGTATAGAGGACATAAATTATCTTGGTGGAATTACAAGTTTTATAGTGGACAAATTGGTATTACATGTGCATTATAATGTTTGGTGCTGCAACGTTTTAGTTGATATAAATCATGAGCAGGTGGTTGAAAAGTACACCTCATGCTTAGCTGGTGATTTTTTTTATCACAATTGTGTGGATAGAATTTTGATAGAAGTTGATATCTAACTGTATAACGAACCACAAGGTGTTAATTTGGGGTATTGAATGAAAGTTTTCTGTTGGCTTTCACCCCAATCACTCACGTTTGGGTATCCATATCCATCAAGAAAACCAATTATGTACAGCAACAGGGTCAGTCAAAATTGACACAAGAGTATGTCACATATTTGGGGTAGTTGGTGGAAGCTGCTATTGCTCTAAATTAGACATCAGTTGTCTAGACAGTGGCAGATCTAGGAATACAAAGTTGGGGGGCCAAAATTTTGACAAAAAATTTCTTAATGTAAAAAATTAATAGCACATATAGAACTAGTGAGTAGAACCTGAGCCATATAAGTCTATTACAGACACTCAACCAATACACCAATTCTATTTCATGATTTAAATGATCATCTTTGTATAGATCAAATACTCATGTGTACACAATGCGATAAAATGAAAACTTGGGTACAACATGATTCGGATTCGGGCCACATCAGTGTTGCAACATGCATCCGGTCAATGCACCACTTTCAATTTTTACTTGGTAGTCGTCCTATTTTATATATATATATATATATATATATATATATATATTCACTACCCGCATGGGTAACTAACTTTAGTTACCCGTGGATCTATTTTGTAATAGAAAGGTATTTGTTTGTAATGAGATCGATATAGTTTGTAATGAGATGACCAAATTTTTAATACAAACACTCATTTTGTATTACACGTCAGATTATAGTAAACATGATATTTATGACAGCAGTTTACGTTGTAATACAAAACGAGTGTTTTTTTTATAAATTTGGTCATCTCATTACAAATAATGTCTAGTGTATTCGGAGTTGAATACACTGAAGTAATTTTTCATGATGCAATATTTTTTTTTTAAATTTAATCCGTTGATCTTCTTAAACATCTTGTGAATAGCTCATACGCAAAATTTGAGCACATTTGAACATTTATATGTCATGTTATAAAGACCGCAAAAATTATACATTTCAAATTAGTTTCACACGTCGATTTTGTTGCCCTTGGATGAGTGACTTACACTCATCCAAATGGGCTCAAAATTTGTATGTAGCCTAGTTATAGTATGACGGTGAAGAACAATGGTTTACATTTTACAAAAAATAATCTTGTTATGAAAACACGCTTGAGTGTATTCGTGCGATCTGTACTCGAGTGTATTCTAGCCTGACTCTCTCTCTCTCTCTCTCTCTCTCTATATATATATATATATATATATATATATATATATATCTATATATATATATATATATATATATATATATATATAAGTGTCAATTCATGTCTATATTTGTACTAGTGGGTCAAACCTTAAAGCCTGGTAATTGGATATTTCTTAATCTGTATTTCAGGCTATATCTATGTGGAGTGATTTGGAGGATCATACTAGAACCTTGGGAGGCGATATATCTAGAAAAACAAGTCATTCTCCACCTTAGGTAACTACATTTTAATGGAGTTCAATATATGCAAAGGAAAGAAACGTATATAACCCCGTTAGTTCAACATGCCCACTAAAAACATTCTAGATGACTCCACAATTGTGAAGTAAATACCATTGTAGGTGAATGCCATGTTTCCATGTATATGTTGCACGGATCATCAATTAGCTAATTGCTCAAACTGCCGGTGACACCACCTGGCCATCCCAGTCCACATGTGCTTTGACGTAACTACTCTTATCAAGATACTAGGACACAGGAGCGGCCGTTACTTTTAGTATCTTTGCTGCAGTAGAGTCACTTGTTTGCTCTTCAGCTGACCTAGCAATCAAGATTCTCTCCCTCTGGAGTGCACCCATGCCAAACATAGACTCCTCGTAGAGACCGGCTCCAAGCAAGGACGACCGTGTTGACTCTGACTCTGGAAGCGGTACATGAATCTTTTTAATGGAATCGGTAACGCTATCCCAGATACAGAGGTCGGCGTGACATGGTCTCGAGCAGTAAGTGCCATAGTTATTGTGAGTGAAGCACACGAATTGGGGATTAGCATCGGTCCCGTCATTCATGGGAAGGAAGGGCCCATTCGAACACAGTCTACCGCAATACTTGAATCTGTGGGTCCAGCTCGTAGACCAGCTCATAGACCACCGATAGTCACCATCGTGGACGCCATATCTGTCCAACCTCCATATCTCCAAAGAATCATACCGGAACACAATGACACAGACGCCACTGGATACGTCACTAGTATCCTGCCGGTGTCTCGCTGATAAGAACATCTTGATTCTGCTATATCCGCGTTGTTGGAATTCCCCTAGTTTGATTGTTCTGTAGTCGATGTTGTCGTCGGTAGACGACTTGGAATCAGAGTCCTTGATGTCTACGGCAAGTATGGTACCCTTATCCTGCGACAGCCAGTGGTGCGCGCCATGAGCAAACACTGGCCGCGAATAGAATCCGATCTTACAAGGAGGTCTCTTCTTCTTCGCTCTTCTCCAGCGCGCATTGGTGCCAAACGTATAGACCTCACACCAGGAATTGCTTCCCCGGCAAAGTCTGTGCTCCACCATCCGCACAAGATGATAGCGCTTGCTTCTGGTGCTGTAACCTAAGGAAACCGAGGTTGCTTGGCTATATTCCGTACACACGCCGTCAGGCAACCGCTTGGTCTGAGGAGGGATGGATAAGATTTGCCTCGACGGGAAGTGAACTACGCACACCATTACATCTGAATACATCAAGTTGAGCCCCTGACACGGTGCAGACGCCATGTCCCATCTACGGTTATACGGGTAAAAGGCATGGGATGTCTGCTTGGTCTCCATGACGAACCATGGTACTGGTACCAACCCCCACGGCCACAGGGGCTCATTGACGTGAATACTTTTGTCTTGCGTGTACATAGTCAGACGGCCCTTGGGAGTCGTCTGAGGTTGAGAGGAAGTCCCAGCTTCGGCCGTAACAGAATCATGGAGACGCCTTTCACGGTCTTTTTGAGTCGGCCGGATCGCGATTTCGACATGCGCTGAAACAAAAACAAGGAGGCGATGTTGCCTTTCATGGTGGTATTTGTCGGCGCTGGATGTGGCCGGATACACCCACGATAGAAAGTCGTCGCTGTCCAGGAAATCTCGCCATGCCGTGCAAACGCTTCGACACCGGAGGATTGATTCCATGGGAAGCCTCCTCAGCATCTCGGCCTCAACGTCTGTCACCGCCACCTTATTTGCTTCTTTTCTCCTGTTTCTTGTCCAAATAATTCTCCTTCGCTTCTTTCTCTCATCATCCTGATTTTGATTATCTTCCTCCCGCTTCTTTCTCTCATCCTGATTTTCCTCATCTTCCTCCCGCTTGTTTCTCTCATCCTGATTTTCCTCATCTTCCTCCCGCTTCTTTCTCTCATCCTGATTTTCCTCATCTTCCTGCCGCTTCTTTCTCTCATCCTGATTTTGTTGATCTTCCTCCCGGAGGGTTGCTGCTGCAAATTGCTCCATCAAAGAATCACGAAGGAGACGAGAGTTAGGGAGCGACAACTATGGCTTCTACCACTGTCACACGGCGTCCTCAAGACGAGAGTTAGGGAGCGTCAACGATTGGTTTCTGCCTGGCCGTCGTTGCGCCATACAAAATTTTCACCGCTGTCTACCCTCCTAAACTTCATACAAGAGTTATGAACGAAGCAATTTTGGGATTCTATTTATCATGCTCCCTCCGCAAAGTATTAACCCCGCAAGGGCCGCAACCTACGTTTATCTGACCAATCCAGTTGTGCCGTTACGAGAAGCTTCAAGAGAGAAAGACATACAGTCGGGTCGGGACTTCTAGGATTTGAGAGAGGAATAATACCGACAATTGGACCGGGTTATATATATTTGGTTTTGTTAAATTGTTGATCTAACTGATTTGCATGCCAGCTTCTCTTTTTGAAATAAAATGCAATTCTTAATGATAAAAACAGAGAAAGTGACTATTACTTGTATAATAGTATAAACAAAGCTAGGTGAATTATACGAAAAGTAAAATTGTACAGAACTATAAAAAAAATGGGAGAGAGTGCGAGACAGACAAAAAGAAAACAAATTGATCAAATCAGCTTACACTTGACCCTCAATAGAATTCATTCCTATAAGTCCAAAGGCAATCCTTTTGTGTACCTATTCCATATCGGTATATTATTAGTTTGCTCTTAGCAAATGGCCCTTGATAGTTGACCCTTGTCTTTAGGAAAGTGAGAAACCTAAATATGAATGTGGTGACATCCATTTACATGTTTCTCCACTCAAAGTTGTATTGTAGGTACCGTACGAAACCACACAATGTATTCTAATCATGTGCCTTTAGAAGAAACCTTTCGCATAGCATATCCAAACCCCTAAGCAATTCTTGAGATAGATGCATCTATCAACTACAAACACAAGTATGAATCATGTCATAACTTCATGAGTAGCGTTGTCAAAAATTGTCCAAACTGAGTGAATTTGAATTCGTTCGACTTGCAAAAAAACTTGGCCCGGGTTTTAACTTTTATGTTATAGATTAGTTCTTGATTTAAAATTTGACGTCTAAATTTAGCCAGGTAGGGTCTTGGTTTAAAATTTGACATTATAAACTAGACCTAACTCTTTCACACCCGAGATAATTTAAAGCAACCACGTGCATTGTACTCATACATACATCAATACCACATGGTGGCTTGTGGGGACTCACAGTGATTACCCAATGGACTTTTGATATTTTATATTATTGCTATATTTTTCTCCAATAAAAGCAAAATAGATATAATACTGAGTCATATTATGATCTAAGAAAATCACTTAGGCGTAACAATAATGTCTTCTATTTTACACTATGAATTTTACAGAAAACCAATTAGGCATAACAATAACCAGTGGAGATTAATCCGCAAGGACATCATATATATTTATAACATACACATATGAAAGTAAAACAATAATAGTATTAATTTAAAATAGAGAAAGTGCACCATACATAAAAAATGTTGTCCTGATTTTGCAAATACTTTATGTACATCACGCTACCAGTAAGTAAAAATAAAAGTCCTATATGACCTTTATTATTAAGTAAGTCAATCTTTTCTACATGAAATACCTACCACTCTAAAATCAATATAAACTCATTACAAAATCAAATTCACTAAAAAAATCTTAGTTTCTTGTGTAGGGTACCAGGAAAGACACCATTTTAGTAGCCTCGTATGTACGATATCGCAAAACATGGATCACAGTCACATGAAAAAAATCTTAGATTAAAATGTAAATTAAGTAGAACAACAACCCCATGAAATTGACAACTTAATCATATTAAAAAAACACAAAATATGATTTAATGGGTGCGCCTATGTTATGTGAAAGACTAAAAACTAACAAACCACATACATTTCGCAACCACTAACCCAAACTGTATATCTACCAACATTATGTAGAACTACAAGAATAGAACATGCATGTTTCTTTGGGGTCAAAAACAAATACTATTTGTCTTAAAAACCTTATCAATCTTGACCTTATCACGATATCACTGGCGACATAATTGATATGAATGTCCAAGAGATACACGCTAACACAAATTTTTATCGGTAATAATTATAGATACCTATAACCGATTATGTTATCCTAACATTTCCGCATCAATACTTGGAGGACTTTGTTACTGACAACCAATAAATGTGTGTCAAACAAATCAACTCATAAGAATCATGTAAAACAATATTCATGGAGTCGATGGAAATCTTCACTATGGAAACATGACTTGAGGTCCCAATATTTGTTCATTCATATAATCTTTGGACAAAATGTCAATTTCACAACAAAGATCTAATATATTCTAAATCAATACCACTCTAAGTTGGCCATGTTGTCAGTTATGACATTGGAGCTTATGAATAAAGTTATAACCCAAATAAAGAGAGGACCTTTGGTGGTTAATTGGGAATAAATAAAAGAATCACCAATATCCTCAGTGTCATAGCACTTCACTAGCTAAAATGTTACTACCTTGTTTGGAATCCCAAGAGGTGAGTTACATATATGGTTTTTACAATCAAACATTAAAAAACGTCCTCACTCACTCTAGTGAAGTCCAACAAAGGTATGCTTTACATGAATTTGTTATGTATATCTCCTACATTCAAAGTGATCTCAATAAAGATTAGTGGTATGAGAAAAATAAATCAAATTTTCCTTTTTTAAAGAATGATGGATATTAACCTACAAAAGATTTTCATTTATTATTTACATGATACATTCATCATAAAATCATTGAAACCTAATATGATTTAATCACCGCTAATTTCCCCCAAGATGGGCAATATCAACCTTGGGTGTATGTGTGACCTTCCGAAAAAGATGACGACTTACATAGACCTTTAGTCATGGATCCATGTTATTATTTTGTTCTTCACAGTCATTCTATAATTTTCTACATTTTAAGCATATATATTATTATCTTATGATTTCTATTCATTGATCAAAAAATGAGACCCCCCCTCTTTATGGTCTTTTATTGAGTTATGACCGTAATGGGAAATTAACAACAATAAGGCTAGAATTATATGAGACACTAAGATAGTGATGACCTCATTTTTAGTGTTGACGAATTGATAATAATGAAGATAAGCATTCACTACTACATCTATATTACAGGACGTGGAAAATCATGAAATATTTCTAAAATACTAAAAAGAAAGGTTCATATGTTCTCAATGACATAAACACACATTATTTGTATATAATGGAAAGGTGGTACACACCTCTATGCACCCAATCAAGGATGACATTGCCTATACGTACATATAGCAATATGTCAAATCATATTAAATAGTATATGCTAACATTGCCAAAAACAGTAGAATCTCATAACAACCTCATATTGACATGAAAAATGATAGGTTGCATAGTTTGATTATATTTTCATATCAACAATGTCATATCAACAACCTTTTGATTATATTTTCATGTTCAAGGTGGCATATTTCATATTGGGGTTCTAGATAAGTAGAGATGCTCAAGTAAAATTCCATGAAATCATAAACTATTTTGAAGGGAATAACATTTTCTAGGCCCATAGATCCAAATTTTAGGTGAAATCATGGCCATCAAACTTTCCATATCTTATTACTTTTAAAATATCTATTTTCATACCCATGTTGGTCACATGCCATTAGTCATAATCAAAATAAGACTCCTCAATCACATAAAAACATATGCATAGTACCTTTTTCCCCATTTGTTCACCTCTTTATGCATCCATTGTATCAACTTTTCCAATCATTGAGTGATCATAGGTAGAAATTATTTAAAATCTGATTTTGGAGTTAGTTTGTGCAAAAATTGAGATTTATATAGGATACCACTTTCCAATTACCAAATTGTTTTATTTATTTCACTTCTGCAAAACAAGTCTCTTTTAACGAGGTTAGAAATAATTTTAGGCGACAATACATAACTAACACCTAGGTGGGCAATGCAGGAACCGCAATTTTCAACGTTAGTTCATTGCATTAACCTTTGTGGAATTGTTTGAGATTAAAAGTCATCTTGTCACTTTTCTATAATATCATCTTTCTATCCTCCAATCGACGGCATATATGCTATAAAATGATGTGTATAATACTTAACCAACATGAAATTTTGAAGATTTTTTTACATAGGAAGTTGCAGATGTTGCATGACAGCTAAAATAAAACTCAACAACCTACTAGCTGCAAAATGCACACATACAAAACTTCCACCTTGCACTTAAAAAATTCATCAACAAAAAAGTGACATTTATTATCTATGAATGTAACCATTTGTATGAAATCACATTGCAATGAATACCACAAAACATCCAAGTATTCATTTTATATTCAAATAATTTTTGCAACCAATTCTCACTTCACCTGCACCACAATTCCACAACAACATAGATTTGCAATAACTAAATACTGACACATTCTATCAGTTTGGAGTCTATCATGTAGACATTCATATATATATAGATATAAAAATTATACAAGGAAAACAAAATGTTGCATTGTTAACATATTATATATACTTACATCATATGATAAATACATTTTTGGTCCATGCAAAAAAATTTCTGAGCGCTTCATCTCCATACCAAAAACCTATAAATGTTCATTCTCTTTCAAGACATCATTGATCATTGTGCTAGAATGAAAGTCACTTTGCAACCTAGAATAATTCCAAGTGTAGATGTTTTTGCATACTTCAAGTAACTCATCTTCATGTTTTATAGCATGCCATGTTGTATTCTAATCTATGTTGTAAAGAAAGCCAATGAAGACACACTTTCTTCTTCTTCATTCAAATTGTTGTCGGAGTCAATTTTGACGAATGATAATTAGTCCGCTTTGAGGCCACTTCTAATGATTAAGATATGTAGTAAGAACAAAATAATGATATATATATATATTATAGAATCTTTCTTCTTAATTTGAGTAGTTAGAAAAACTAATTTGAGTTTTAGAATCATCTAGAGGTCCTCACTATAAGACATCCAAAAGCATCTGAGGAGTGGTTGGTCTTTGTTGGGTACAAATTTCCATATTATTATATCCTTTACTTTATAGAAGAAAATTGTCACAATATCTTTTCCTAATCGGCCATATCTTTTTGGCGATGAAAACTACTTGAAAGACATATCAGTTTATTGTTTACTAAATTAAAATGGTTTCAACAACTCTTCTCATTCGTGAAGACAATGATGATGTAAGATGGTTACTTTTTGCTTCTCATAAGGAAAAGAGTAAGGCTAAGAAGACAAAGGGAATTCCTAGACGATGGAGGACCAACCACTTACTTAGTAGTTATTTAATTACTTAAAGAAATTTCCTTATAATGGTTCTCAAACTCAAATAATTATAATTTACTTTTCTAATGAAAAAGAAGTTTTGTTTCTTCTAGAAACCATTCAACCACTTATTTTTCATTCATCATCATTGACTCTGATAATAAAGCCAAGAAAGCAGAAGATAGCAAGAATAAGAACAACTATATTCCCAACAAACCTGAGAAGAACAGATGCTCTAAGATAAAAGGTAGAGATAGGATACAAGAAGAACATTAAAATCAACTAATGATGTGATCGTTCCAAGTTGCAAAGTGAAATTTCCATTCTAGAACAATCTATAGTTGAGCTAAACATGCTTGAAAGACTATACAACTCTAATGGGTGCATAAAGAGGTTATCAAATGCTCAAACACTACCAAAACTGTAAAAGGTTGTCAAAGGTACATGTAAATCATGTCTGCATTAATTGAATTTCACTCATGTAAAGTAAATTATCCTTTATAATTGCATTAAATTACTTGTGGAACAATTGATGGATTAGTCAATAGCATAAGACTTAATGAAGCTATACACTATCTATTTAATATTAACCCCAACTATGCTGTTTTTTGGAAAATTAGTTCCAATTACACAAACTTGGATCAGGTCAAGGTGATGGTGGATCCAAAATGTAATTAATGTCCTCTAACCTTTTGACTTGTGTGTACATTGCTTTATAGTCTATCTTGTATGGTTGGTAAATTTATTCAACATCACGATACATTTCAACCATTTCCTTTAAATTATGTGTGGGGCCCGAATGTCTTGCATTCCTCATCCAATAACTTCATATTATCCTAAAGGTGATATGTTTATGTGGAAAATTGATTGCCTAATTAAAGAAGTGACATTGATATTGATTCTATATATTAATTTAATTTGTTATTAGTTGTGACCTACAAATTTAGCATATAACAATAAATAATGTAGATTTGTGTTGTCTACCTCCTTGGTTGAATAAACTTGCATCCTCCTTATTCACCCTTAGTACAATTAGTTTCTCACGCAAGAAATTATGCCCATGGGAAAAATGAATTGTGATCAACTACAATAATAATAATAATAGTAATAATAATAATAGTAATAATAATAATAATAATAATGGTAATAATAATGATAATGAGATAATAAACATAACAACATAATTTATATTAGCATACTAATTTTGACAATTCATCACTTAAACACGTGATAATTAGTGAGACGTCTAAAAAAAGATTCAAAATTTTTCATTATACACTAATACTTATGATACATTAAAGTTAGAATATAACACTAGATACTATTCCATCCCTCCTCTTGTGTACATGTTCCACAATGTGCTGAAATGTGAAGTCGTTCATGTATATACTTGTGTATTCTTCTAAGAAAATCAATTTTTGATTGATGCAATCTCTGTCTACTATTAATGATGATGCATAGATAAAAGTGATTTATCATTGTTTATTTTAGTTCTTACATAGTTAAATTGTCTTATAGTTGTGTTCATATCAATGTGATCAAGTTATGGTGTAGCCATTTCATTGGTACCGTCACAAACAATTTGTTTGGAATGACTCCTCGTTCACACGCATAATATGATTGATGTGAGTTGTTGTCTTTGAACTGGGAATTAGTGCATCATGGTATCTATCTGCACTCCAGTTGTATATAAAGGACTACACTGCCATAGATGTATCATGATATTTATTTGCTGAAAGATTTTTATATATAGATATGAAAGTATGCTTGTATATGGAATATTAAACTAAATATAATACAATTAATATTAAACTATAAATTATAAATCCCCCAAACATATTCAATTACAAGTATTAGTTTTCTAAAACTCATCCGCAAGATCTTTAAGGGGTAGGAACATGTGTAGTCATATGTACTTAATTGCATTTTATTTTATTTACTTAACTAATGATTTCATGTCTTTAAACTATTAATGGATAGGAAAGCAAAATATACATTAAAAGATATATTTCTCCATGAACATGTTTTCTTATTTGTTAACAAAAAAGTTAAAAAAAATCACACTTGCTCGAAGGGACATTAACATGAATAATGATGAATTAAAACACATGTCCTAAAAATGAATTCAACTAACTTAATAGTACTTGATTCTCTATAAGATATGAACATTAGGAATAGTACTTTCATTCTCAATAGGATACAAACACTATAAATGATACTTGCATTCTCAATAGAATACACATCAATAGTACTTAGCATCAGTAAATTGCAATTAGGTTTAGATTAAATGAAATAGTTAATGCAGTTGTCACAATAATTTTACCAGATAAAGCTGACATGGTGGCAGCGACAGAGGTAGCAGTTGCAAAAAGGAGTCAGTGACTATAGTTAACCTAGAATAAGCGACAAAGGACTCAAAGCAAATGCATAAAATAGGGGATGGCGAAGGCAATAATCTTGCGATGGAGGCATCTATGGTGGAGAAAGTAGCAAAGAACACATCAACCTCAGTGATAGTGGCAAAGATAGGTCATGCAATGAAACAAAATCTATGCACAATAATGGGGAAAATAAAACATTTAGCTCTTAGTAATGACAAGTGGAATAATGGAAGTTTTCAATATCAAAGTTTATGGAGATCAAAACCCAACTCTATCTAGATCAAAAGAAAGCCAAAATGGAAAATATCTATTCTTGTAACGACCCTGCCTCCCAGTAACCCCCATTTAAGGGAGACCAAGAGGTCAGAGCCATTATCCCAATTTCCGGATCAAAGGTTCGACAAATAATCAATAACAATTACCAAATTCTACCAACTAAACTGTAAGGATGTAAAAAATTAAACTTTGCATACCTTTTCAAAAACTTGGATATCTACTACTATCCACATCTGGAGTCTATTGTAACTAATCCTCCTTTGTACTTTAATTCATATTTAAATCCACATATGCCACTTTACTGTTTGTTCTTTTCACTTGTACCTAAAATGCCGAC
Source organism: Alisma plantago-aquatica (assembly GCA_963693085.1). Taxonomy (NCBI): domain Eukaryota; kingdom Viridiplantae; phylum Streptophyta; class Magnoliopsida; order Alismatales; family Alismataceae; genus Alisma; species Alisma plantago-aquatica. The sequence continues at coordinate 347,113,257 of OY856414.1, forward strand.
AAACAAAACGTTGGTCAGCATAAAGCTGGTGTGGCAACACATCCCATTATCACACAGATAACGAGGTGTTACGCGAAAACGTGCGGAAATCACCATAACCACAGCTAATAAAAAACACGGGATAATTAAAACTGATTGCGGAAAACTGATAAACTGTGAAACATATTACATTCCAGTCCATATCCTGCAAGAAAACATGTTATATACATATCCATACAAGCCTGGATACATGTCCACAGCTTAGCGCAACAACTATCCTCTCATAACCATGAGTTCATCACCTGTTATATACATAAAGGCCCACATTCGGCCAGCAGCAGGATATACAAACGATATCGGTCGTACATCGTAAAACAACGTCAAACACCGCCAAGGACCTGAGAGTACAGGGATGACTCTAGACTCTACTACAAAACATCCAGAACAGCAGCATCTCCAAAGCTTTCCTTCTACAGATCTTCTCGCTGCTCGGCCGCAACTCCGCGACCACCACCACGACAAGCTCGACCACCTAAAAAGGGTAAAAACCAGTGGAGTGAGACAATTGAACATTGTCCCAGCAGGAGGCATAACTCCGCGCCAAAACTACAAAACCTCAAATAAGATAAAGCTTATCTCAGCAGATTATTGATAAAGAATGTAACAAGAATAGTTATAAGTAACAAGCCATCCTGAGTCTTACCAGTGGTATAAAAAGGGCATATAACCACTATATTTCCCAATGGAACATGATTGACACGATAGATTATATGAGACTCACCACAAAAGAGTAATGCATAAACAACTACAATATAATTAAAGTTAACTACACAAACAAGGCCTCAACCAATGTTTCGTATTTGTCTTATCAATACATACTAAACGGCTGTATTACGTTTTATTATGCCCTGAGGAAATGAACCGTACCGTTTAAACCCAACCTTCAGCTGCGAAGCCCATAGCCGGTGCCATACAAGGTCAATGGAAGAGTCGGAATCCAAGACCTTCTCCGCCTTATGGTCACTACATGAGTATAACATAAGTAGGACCGCAGTCTCATGCTGAAGTGGTCATAAGACACAGGGTCAGCTCCTCAGGCTACCCTCTTCCTAGCCCGCCTCGGTACAAGTCACGACGCTAGAAACTGAGCCACATGTCTAAACACAGTGCTCTGAGCCATGAACGCATTCATGCTCATCATATCACACATCTGGAGCCATGGGCCATGTTCACCATGCTCATCACACATCCGAGTCTGCAACCGCAGCTGCACTCATTTCACCTCTCTATTTTAGGCTAGGAGCAACCTCGCATATTCAAAAATATGCGCTCCGGGTTGACCCGTAGGATAACCCGTTTCATCATCACCCTATCCTGACTGGTGATGAATCTATGGCCAGGGCAAACTACATGTTAGGTTTCACTGTGATTATTTAGTATCTTTTAGATGGATTGCAAGATTCAACCAAGTTGTATAACATGCAAGATATAACAGAAAGTAAACAACATAAACTCAACATTATGCATTTCCTACAATTTACATCACACTGATCCATCACAAGGACCTCACATCACATGTTATCACTTGGCCTCTTGCCAACCATCTAGATCCATCTCAAGGATCATCACACATCATGGGATCTCAATCCCTTATCACATAGTGCCATAGCCTCTCAAGGCTTTCATCATCATTATGAAATCATCATTCATAATACACCTGTCACCACAGTGTTCACATTAACCATTTCTCATAGCCTTTAATTGGGCTAAGCATCACCTGCATGGTTAGCATCATTCAATAACCATATGAATAATCAAGAGACTCATCATTATTAATATAAGGTGACAATTAGGGTTAAGTATATTGCCAGCACATAATGACAACAATAATCATATCCATGCCTCATATGTAAACACATTATTGAGTAACCCTAATGCATGTTCAAGATCACATTTATCATTAAAGGAATAGAGTAGTTACATTCATACGCATGTGCTTAGCCTTAAGAACATATATCTCATAATTGAGCAATGAGTCACCATAAAAGCATAGCTGATATGTCACTCTTCCATGACCAATCGTTCCCTCAAAAGAGATACTGAAAACCCTCACTAAAAGAACCTACTCGGGTAGAGTTCACCCTCACCCAAACCAGGGCGTGTAGCTCTAGCAAGTGGGCAGAGAACAACCCTGAAACGTGAGCAAGCGTGCACCCCTGTCGGGCGTGCAGCTCCAAGGTGTGCAAGGTCATCTCGGACGAGCCACTCAGGCGTGCAAGCTATCGGGCGAGCACTCATGTGCCGGGCGAGCAGGATAAAGCCGCGTGGGCAAAGCCTGTCGGGCGAGCCAAGGCATCGGGCGAGCAAAGGAGTGTTGAGCGAGCAGGGTTAGTAAACGTGCAAAGCAATGTGCCGGGTACTGAGCCGTGCAAGGCTTCACTATCGAGTGAGCCGAGTACTACGGGCGTGCAAGGGAAAGCTGGGCGAGCTACTCAAGCATGTAGGTATGTATCGGGCGACATGGTTACCAGGTGAGCAAGCTGGGTGTCGGGCGACACAACTAGTGCTGGGCGAGCCAAAGATGCCAGGCGACACCGGGGCGTGCAGGGTATGTAGCTGAGCAACCAAAAGCAGGGCGAGCAGTGCTACTGGGTGAGCAAAGTTCAACTGGGCGAGCAGCCTGTCGGGGAGAGCTGGCTTAGGGCGAGCAGGGTCAGGTTGGTATCGGGCATGCGAGCAGAACTCATGCGTGCAAGATAAAACTGAGAAGGGTAGTATCGGGCGAGCCGTGCAAGAGAGAACTAGGGCAAGGGCTGTCGGGCAGCACCTCCCCACACATCTCAACTAAGGTTCAAGCCATCTAAACGAGCTCACCATCTTTCCCAAGGTGAGAGGAGAGTCTTGCTCAAGCCACTAAGTCATGTGCTCACCTCAATCGGGTAGGAAAGAGGGGTGTTGCTCATGGCATTAGAGCTCAAGCTCACTCATCTAGACCAAGGGGAGAAAGGAGTGTTGCTCTCCTAAACCCTAGATTTCAAGGATCGACCAACATGCAAGATAGCTAAAGAACAACTCCAAACGTACAAGGGCAAGATTAAAGCAAAAATATATACAAAGAGAGGAGAGTAGTTAGGGTTTAGAGTCATGCAACCCGCCTTAATCTCCAAGGAAGAAGATGCACTTGAGCTCCAAGGGTTGTCGACCACCAAAGCTCCACCAAGAGGGGTGTGTCGACCTCCACTCCTTCAACTCCAAGGGTGTATCGGCCTCCAAGCTGCTCACACAAGGGTGTGTCGGCCACCTTAGCTCCTTCTTCAAGGGTGTGTCAGCCACCAAGCAAGGGGAAGAGGGGGTGTGTCGTGCACAAGGAGAAGAGGAACTAAAAGGGACCTCAAGCTAAGGAAGGGACAACCTATATAGATGAGGAAGGAGGAGAAACCAAGGTAAACCCTTGCTAGGTGTCGTCCACCCAAGGGACACATGTCCACCAACTCAAGCCACCTCTCTTGCAAGCCATAAGACACTTGTCCAAAATGAGCACCATGGGCGACACAAGCCCACTCTAGGCCGACACAAGCTCTACTTGGCCGACACAACGCCCAAGCAAGCCCAAACAAGGGACTCCAAGGCCCAAACAAGCTCAACAAAGGTCCAAAGAGCTCAAACAACAAGCCCAAGCCTTCCTCTCAACTCTAGAGGAAACAAAGAGAGAGAAGAACACCTCTCAAGGTGACAAACTTGCTCCCAAAACCCTAGACTTGGGTTAATTGCAAGTAGCACCCTCAACCCTCAACAAAGCACAACCAAACCCTAATCACCACTCAAAGGTGATTAGCAAGCCTCAAACCATCAAGGTTAAGCAAAGCAAATAGGGTAAGCCCTAAACGCAGGTCAGGGTCCTTACAATCTAACCCCCTTTAAGGGATTTTGTCCCCGAAATCCGAAGAGAAAAGCGAGGGATACTTCCTCCTCATCTCTTCCTCAAGCTCCCACGTGGTTTCCTCAACGCCACGATGCTGCCAAAGGACCTTCACAAGAACTAGGCCCTTCCTCTTCAACTTCTTGATCCTTTTGTCAAGAATCGCCACAGGACCTTCCTCATAGGTCACATCTGCATTAAGCTCAACCTCAACTGGCTGTATCACTGTACCTGAATCTGGATGACTTTTCTTTAACATACTGACATGGAACACTGGATGTAACCTGTGCAACTCAGGAGGCAACTCTACTTTGTAAGCTACCTTTCCAACATGTGCTAAGACTGGGTAAGGCCCCATATACCTAGGTGTCAACTTACCCTTCCTACCAAACCTTAGCACACCATTCCAAGGCAAAACCTTAAGATACACTTTGTCTCCTACCTGGAACTCCAACGGTCGTCGGCGATTGTCTGCATAAGACTTCTACCTGTCCTGTGCCACTTTCAACTGTTGCTGAATCACTTTGATCTTATCTGTCGTCTGCTGGACTAACTCAGGACCCAAAAGCTGATATTCACCTGATTCGTACCAACACAAAGGGGATCTGCACTTTCTTCCATACAGAGCTTCATAAGGAGCCACATCGATGCTTCGTTGATAGCTGTTGTTGTAGGCAAACTCTATCAAACTCAGGTGTACATCCCAGCTGCCTAGGAACTGCAAAACACAAGCTCGAAGGAGATCCTCCACAATCTGAATAGTCCTTTCAGACTGTCCATCTGTCTGTGGATGAAAGGCTGTACTGAACCTCAACTACGTTCCCAACACTCTGTGCAACTGTTCCCAAAAACGACTGGTAAACTGAGGACCTCTGTCAGAAACTATTGTTGCTGGCACACCATGCAAATGAACTATCTCATCCACATACACTCTAGTGAGCTTCTCAGCCGTATACGTTGTCTTCACAGGCAGAAAATGGACAGACTTCATCAATCTGTCCACTATCACCCAAATGGAATCATGATTCCTAGTTGTCTTGGGCAGACCAACTACGAAATCCATGGTTATATGATCCCATTTCCACTGCGGTATCGGCAAAGGTTGCAACGTACCTGCCGGCTTCTGATGTTCAGCCTTCACTTGCTGACACACCGCACATCTTGCCATGAACTCAGCTACGTCTTTCTTCAATCCGGGCCACCAATACAAGTCCTTCAGACTATGATACATCTTGGTGACACCTGGATGCATCGCATACATTGACGTGTGTGCTTCCTCAAGCACCAACTTCCTCAGATCATCAACATCTAGAACCACCATCCTGTCACGATGGCAAACTAGTCCATCCTTGGACTCATGAAACCCATCACGCTTGTCGCTGCCAAACTATAATCTGATCAACTGTACCACCTCATCTGTCTGCTCTGCATCCTTGATCTGCTGCCTCAACGTAGGCTTGACTTGCATTTGTGTGAAAAGACCAGATAACAAATAAACTTCCAACTGCACATTCATCTGTCATAGAGAAACAAACATATCCTGCCTATGGCAAACCAGGTAACTCAACTGTGCCTTCTTCGAAGAAAAAGAAGACTTTCTGCTAAGCGCATCAGCTACCACGTTCGCCTTACCAGGATGATACTTGATAGTGCAGTCGTAGTCGTTGATCAACTCCATCCATCGCCGCTGTCACATGTTCAACTCGTGTTGCGTAAAGATATACTTCAGGTTCTTATGATCTGTAAAGATCTGACACACTTCCCCATACAGATAGTGTCTCCAAATATTTAACGCATGAACTACTGCTGCTAGCTCCAAACCATGAGTCAGATAGTTCTCCTCATGCTTCTTGAGCTGTCACGAGGCAAAAGAAACCACATGATCTTCCTGCATCAACATGCAACCTAAACCTTTCTTGGAAGCATCACAGAAAACAACATAGCCTTTCCCAGGCTCTGGCAAGATCAACACTGGAGCACTAGTCAGCTTCTCCTTCAGACTCTGGAAAGCTTGCTGACATCGATCATCCCACACAAAAGGTACATCCTTCCTGGTCAACTTCGTCATCGGTAACGCGATCACACTGAAGTCCTTGATAAACCTCCGGTAGTATCCTGCTAGACCAAGGAAACTACGAACTTCTGTCGGCGTCTTCGGCTATTCCCAATCTGCAACAGATTCCACCTTCTTCGGATCTACCTTGACTCCTTCAGCGGATATCACATGGCCCAAGAAGGTCACTTCATCCAGCCAGAACTCACACTTACTGAACTTGGCATACAACTAATGTTGACGAAGAAGAGTCAACGCTCGACGAAGATGTTGCTCATGCTCAAGCCTATCCCGACTATAGATCAAGATGTCATCTATAAAGACTAAAACAAACTGATCTAAGAACGGATGGAACACTCTGTTCATCAGATCCATGAAAGCTACAGGTGCATTGGTTAACCCAAACGGCATAACCACAAACTCATAATGACCATACCTTGTCCTGAAAGCTAACTTCGGTATGTCATCCGCCTTTATCCTCAGCTGATGATATCTGGACCATAGATCGATCTTCGAGAACACTGTATCACTACACAACTGATCAAACAGATCATATATCCTCGGCAACGGGTACTTTTTCTTGATCGTGACCTTGTTCAACTGCCGGTAGTCTATACACAACCGCATCGAACCGTCCTTCTTCTTGACGAACAACACAGGCGCACCCCAAGGCAACGTACTGGGTTGGATAAAACCTTTATCTAGAAACTCCTGTAATTGCTTCTTCAACTCTGCCATCTCTGCTGGAGCCATTCTGTACAGTGTCTGCGCAACTGGCTGCATTCCTGGTACTAGATTGATCTCGAAATCAATTTCTCGGGGTGGGGGAACACCAGGAAACTCCTCAGGGAACACATGGGAAAACTCATGAACAACTGACACCTCCTCAAGGCTAGGACCTTTCGCCTTGGCATCTACTATGGTATCCACTACATGAGCTAGGAACGCCTCACATCCTTGTCGTAACAACTTATCTGCCACCATAGCTAATACCAGACATGTTGAAAGAATCTTCCTATCTCCCTGGAAGATCCACTTCTCTCCAGTAACATCAAACACTGCCTTCTTGGAACCACAATCCAAGACAACCTTATACCTCTCTAAGGTATCCATCCCAAGGATAAGATCGAACCCATGCATAGCAAGTGGTATGAGATCCACTTGAATGCGGTGTCCCAAGAAAGGCAAGACACAAGATGGACACTCTTCTCGAAGCAAAGAGGAACCATCAAGAGGGGTTTCTAACAACAAGCTATCCTTCTTACAGCTAACAGGTAAACGACAGTTCTCAAGCATACTATAGGCGATAAAAGAGTGCGTAGCACCTGGGTCAACCATAACAGATATAACGCAAGAAGAAGACATATCAGAATGAAATAACTCCATCTGACATGTCACTACTCGCGGGTTGACTACCGCCTCCGATTGATTCATAGCGTAGAATCAAGCTGTTGCTTGCTGTCCACGACCTCTGCTTCCCTGAGCAGACGATCCAGCCTGAGATGCTTGACCGCGTCCCCATCCTCTACTACCACTAGGCTGTGGTCTCTCAGACCCCTGAAGGTTCTGTCTCGGCTGCTGCGTCACTTCATCATCTTTGTAGGGACAACTTGACCTGATATGCCCTATCTGACCACAGGCATAGCATGTCCTAACATCATCTCGAGGCCTGGATGGCCCTATCACCGCCACAGAAGCCGAACTTGGTGCCTTAGAAGGTGAAGAAACATAACCTCTTCCTCTACTCATAGACCACTGAGACGGTCTACCAGAACCTCTCATCACTGCCGGTGCTGAAAACCTGGGCTTCTTGAAGCCACCAAACCTCTGACTCTGAAACTGAGAAGGTCTCTTCTTAGCCATAGACTCTCTCTTCACCCTTACAGATCGTTCGATCCTCCGAACATATTCCACAAACATAGCAAACCGTTCCCAGTTCTCCAACGCAGAAACTGGTGTCGTCAGCTCAACACTCAGACCCTTCTCGAAACGTCTGATCCGTTCCTCGTATGTCGTCGCCATGTGAGGACAAAACCTCAACAGATCCATAAACTTAGCTTCATACTCGGTGATGTTCATCGTTCCTTGTCGCAAACTCTCGAACTGACGGATCTTCTCATCCAGATACGTCTTGGGAAAGTATCTGGCGACGAACTCGCGTCGAAACACTTCCCAACAGATCACCTCACCAGGCTGCTTCTCTTCCTCGATGGTCCACCAGTGACCAGCACTACCTTTCATAAGGTAGACAACATGCTTTACTTTGTCTGCTTCGGGGATGTCGAGGATCCAGAAAGCCTTCTCAAGACTTGTCAGCCACAGATTTGCATCCGCTGGATCAGCCGTTCCAGCATATTCCGAAGCTCCGACTCGGCGAAGCCGCTCGAAGGTCTTCCCAATTCCCGATGCTTCTCCATGGGGAACCTGTGCTCGGGGAGGAGGCACTGGTAATCGATCAACCATGAGATTCATTGTAGCCATCATCTGCCCCATAAGCTGTTGGTAGGCAGGATGTTCAAGTATGGTTGGGTCAGGTTGGGGGACCTCAGGCACCCGATCTTCATGTGTCTGTCCATCTACTCCATCAACCGATGCAGCATCACTATACTCAGCAGAGTGTTCTTCATGGTTTCCAGACATCTTGACTTTTCTTCCGCTGAGGGCAGAAGATATTGTAAGAAAACCTGGACACACATAAGAACAGACTCAACCTAGTCCTAAATCCCTGTAGACTCAGCGAACCTAAAGCTCTGATACCAAAACTTGTGGCAACACATCCCATTATCACACAGATAACGAGGTGTTACACGAAAATGTGCGGAAATCACCATAACCACAGCTAATAAAAAACACGGGTTAATTAAAACTGATTGCGGAAAACTGATAAACTGTGAAACATATTACATTCCAGTCCATATCCTGCAAGAAAACATGTTATATACATATCCATACAAGCCTGGATACATGTCCACAGCTTAGCGCAACAGCTGTCCTGTCATAACCATGAGTTCATCACCTGTTATATACATATAGGCCCACATTCGGCCAACAGCAGGATATACAAACGATATCAGGCGTACATCGTAAAACAATGTCAAACACCTCCAAGGACCTGAGAGTACAGGGATGACTCTAGACTCTACTACAAAACATCCAGAACAGCAGCATCTCCAAAGCTTGCCTTCTACAGATCTTCTCGTTGCTCGGCCGCAACTCCACGACCACCACCACGACAAGATCGACCACCTAAAAAGGGTACAAACCAGTGGAGTGAGACAATTGAACATTGTCCCAGTGGGAGGCATAACTCCACGCCAAAACTACAAAACCTCAGATAAGATAAAGCTTATCTTAGCATATTATTGATAAAGAATGTAACAAGAACAGTTATAAGTAACAAGCCATCCTGAGTCTTACCAGCGGTATCAAAAGGGCATATAACCACTATATTTCCCAATGGAACATGATTGACAAGATAGATTATATGAGACTCACCACAAAAGAGTAATGCATAAACAACTACAATATAATTAAAGTTAACTACACAAACAAGGACTCAACCAATGTTTCGTATTTGTCTTATCAATACATACTAAACGGCTGTATTACGTTTTATTATGCCCTAAGGAAATGAATCGTACCGTTCAAATCCAACCTTTGGCTGCGAAGCCCATAGCCGGTGCCATATAAGGTCAATGGAAGAGCTGGAATCCAAGACCTTCTCCGCCTCATGGTCAGTACATGAGTATAACATAAGCAGGACCGCAGTCTCATGCTGAAGTGGTCATAAGCCACAGGGTCAGCTCCTCAGGCTACCCTCTGCCTAGCCCTCCTCGGTACAGGTCACGACACTAGAAACTGAGCCGCATGTCTAAACACCGTGCTCTGAGCCATGAACGCATTCATGCTCATCATATCACACATCTGGAGCCATGGGCCATGTTCACCATGCTCATCACACATCCGAGTCTGCAACCGCAGCTGCACTCGTTTCACCTCTATTTTAGGCTAGGAGCAACCTCACATATTCAAAAATATGTGCTCCGGGTTGACCCGCAGGATAACCTATTTCATCATCACCCTATCCTGACTGGTGATGAATCTATGGCCAGGGCAAACTACATGTTAGGTTTCACTGTGATTATTTAGTATCTTTTAGATGGATTGCAAGATTCAACCAAGTTGTATAACATGCAAGATATAACAGAAAGTAAACAACATAAACTCAACATTATGCATTTCCTACAATTTACATCACACTGATCCATCACAAGGACCTCACATCACATGTTATCACTTGGCCTCTTGCCAACCATCTAGATCCATCTCAAGGATCATCACACATCATGTGATCTCAATCCCTTATCACATAGTGCCATAGCCTCTCAAGGCTTTCATCATCATTATGAAATCATCATTCATAATACACCTGTCACCACAGCGTTCACATTAACCATTTCTCATAGCCTTTAATTGGGCTAAGCATCACCTGCATGGTTAGCATCATTCAATAACCATATGAATAATCAAGAGACTCATCATTATTAATATAAGATGACAATTAGGGTTAAGTATATTGCCAGCACATAATGACAACAATAATCATATCCATGCCTCATATGTAAACACATTATTGAGTAACCCTAATGCATGTTCAAGATCACATTTATCATTAAAGGAATAGAGTAGTTACATTCATACGCATGTGCTTAGCCTTAAGAACATATATCTCATAATTGAGCAATGAGTCACCATAAAAGCATAGCTGATACGTCACTCTTCCATGACCAATCATGCCCTCGTAAGAGATACTGAAAACCCTCACTAAAAGAACCTACTCGGGTAGAGTTCACCCTCACCCAAACCAGGGCGTGTAGCTCTAGCAAGCGGGAAGAGCACAACCCTGAAACGTGAGCAAGCGTGCACCCCTGTCGGGCGTGCAACTCCAAGGCGTGCAAGGTCATCTCGGATGAGCCACTCAGGCGTGCAAGCTATCGGGCGACCACTCATGTGTTGGGCGAGCAGGATAAAGCCGCGTGGGCAAAGCCTGTCGGGCGAGCCAAGGCATCGGGCGAGTAAAGGAGTGTTGAGCGAGAAGGGTTAGCAAACGTGCAAAGCAATGTGCCGGGTACTGAGCCGTGCACGACTTCACTATCGAGCGAGCAGATTACTACGGGCGTGCAAGGGAAAGCTGGGCGAGCTACTCAAGCATGTAGGTATGTATCGGGCGACATGGTTACCGGGTGAGCAAGCTGGGTGTCGGGCGACACAACTAGTGCCGGGGGAGCCAAAGATGTCGGGCGACACCGGGGCGTGCAAGGTATGTAGCTGAGCAACCAAAAGTAGGGAGAGCAGGGCTACTGGGTGAGCAAAGTTCAACTGGGCGAGCAGCCTGTCGGGCAGAGCTAGCTTAGGGCGAGCAGGGTCAGGTTGGTATCGGGCAAGCGAGAAGAACTCATGCGTGCAAGATAAAACTGAGCAGGGCAGTATCGGGCGAGCTGTGCAAGAGAGAGCTAGGGCAAGGGCTGTCAGGCAGCACCTCCCCACACATCTCAACTAAGGTTCAAGCCATCTAAACGAGCTCACCATCTTGCCCAAGGTGAGAGGAGAGTCTTGGTCAAGCCACTAAGTCATGTACTCACCTCAATCGGGTAGGAAAGAGGGGTGTTTCTCATGGCATTAGAGCTCAAGCTCACTCATCTAGACCAAGGGGATAATGGAGTGTTGCTCTCCTAAACCCTAGATCTCAAGGATCGGCCAACATGCAAGATAGCTAAAGAACAACTCCAAACTTACAAGGGCAAGATTAAAGCAAACATATATGCAAAGAGAGGAGAGTAGTTAGGGTTTCGAGTCATGCAACCCGCCTTAAGCTCCAAGGAAGAAGATGCACTTGAGCTTCAAGGGTTGTCGACCACCAAAGCTCCTCCAAGAGGGGTGTGTCGAACTCCACTCCTTCAACTCCAAGGGTGTATCGGCCTCCAAGCTGCTCACACAAGGGTGTGTCGGCCACCTTAGCTCCTTCTTCAAGGGTGTGTCGGCCACCAAGCAAGGGGAAGAGGGGGTTTGTCGTGCACAAGGAGAAGAGGAACTAAAAGGGACCTCAAGCTAAGGAAGGGACAACCTATATAGATGAGGAAGGAGGAGAAACCAAGGTGAACCCTTGCTAGGTGTCGTCCACCCAAGGGACACATGTCCACCAACTCAAGCCACCTCTCTTGCAAGACATAAGACAATTGTCCAAAATGAGCACCATGGGCGACATAAGCCCACTCTAGGCCGACACAAGCTCTACTTGGCCGACACAAAGCCCAAGCAAGCCCAAAAAAGGGACTCCAAGGCCCAAACAAGCTCAACAAAGGTCCAAAGAACTCAAACAACAAGCCCAAGCCTTCCTCTCAACTCTAGAGGAAACAAAGAGAGAGAAGAACACCTCTCAAGGTGACAAACTTGCTCCTAAAACCCTAGACTTGGGTTAATTGCAAGTAGCACTCTCAACCCTCAACAAAGCACAACCAAACCCTAATCACCACTCAAAGGTGATTAGCAAGCCTCAAACCATCAAGGTTAAGCAAAGCAAACAGGGTAAGCCCTAAACGCAGGTCAGGGTCCTTACAGCTGGTATGTGGGGGAAATAATAATCATGCAATTAATTGTAACAACATATTGAATTCAATTATGATTTAACAAACAACTTTACATTTTCCGCATCACTGCTCAATCCATACATACCCTAGCTTCTGCGTTGTCCCTACAGTGGACATGGATGCTACCTTCCTTATGGTAGATCCCCATTAAATCCCTCATGATCCCACCTAACAAGTGAATCAATTTCTAGGGTTGAGTCACATGGCACTACCCAGAGGTAGCCCACTCCTTAACTCATGGTGTGCTAAAGAGTCTCATGGCACTACACGTAGGTAGCCCAATTTCTAACTCTTGATAACTTGATGTCCTACTTAACAAGTAGGCCCTTTTCCAGGTTACCCTTTTCATCATTAGCAAAGCCACAAAGGAGGACCAGGATCTGAGCCAGTCATGCATACATACTTATGGTGATAGTCATAGTCACTTTATAGTTGCATGAAATAAAAATCATCCAAGCAGTTATTTTCAGGCAACCGATAAAACTTCAGGGAATCGTCATGAAACTAAAGTGATTAACCATAAGCGTAACCACATACCTATTTTGCAGATATTTGAAATAGAATCAACCAAGAAAGATAACCCAACCAAGTAAGCAAGTACAAGAATCCTGAAATACCATATAATCCCTTTTTATTAATATCTATCCAAACCATCTTGCTTATTAGGGTTTCTATTCTTTTTTTTAGGATTTCTACCTCTTTTTAGGGTTTCATATGTAATTAGGGTTTTGCCTCACTTTCAATACTCTAAACCCTAATTATACAAAAGTACTCATAAACCCTAAGTTTCTCTCCTAATAGGCTTAGGATCAGCATATTTCCATATATTTTGAATTAAAGATAATCATCTCTTCTTTTACCCTAAATTAGGGTTTCTAAATCCATTATCTTACATTCTTGGTTTAAAACATGTAATATCTCATCTAGAACAGGTTCGAATCTTTCTTTATCATCCAACATGTTATTATCACTCAAACTAACCCATTAAGCATCATAGATTCAATCATTAATCTCAATTAGGGCTTCTAACCTAATTTCAATGCACTTTTCATTAACTTAACATATTTTAGCAATTAGAAATGGAATCAGCCTTTAACATCATTTTTATTGAATTCCTCTCATTCTCCTGATAAATTTTCACATATAATATATGGCCATCCAAGTTACCAATTTTGAGTTAAACTTTTTGCAAGAGATTTATATTCTGACCAATCGCTAGGTGACACATCAGCATCTTACCCAATTATATTTAGGCGTCCGACTGGTTTATCGTTGAAAGGGCATCTTTGCCCTTTTTTGTTGTTCTCAATCTACAGGTGCTTGAGGGGCATATTCGTCTTTTGGCGAGTGCTCATATTCAACCCCCGATACTTCCCCCACCTCGACACAGTGCCATGGCTGGTCAACTTCAGTAGTTGACTTCTGCCACCGGCTTCCTCTTCCGTCCGTACAAGGTCGCTCGCCTTCGGCCTCCCCCGCTGAACCAATCTGAGATCTCAATTGGTGGAGTGGGGATCGGTGTTGGCTAGGAAGAGAAGCTCTGCCTGCCGTGCCTTCCTCGACGACAGAGATGAAGGGGCGGGGTAGCTAGCACAATTCCTAGCACAACTTGACCCGAGGCACTCGGCCGAAGCCACCAGCACAAACAACGACTTCGGAGGGGGTCCAAGACCCTGTATTTATAGGTCCTCTCTTGGATGACGAAAGCCATAGGTTCCTGGTTTGGGAAAAACACCAGTAGGCTATAGAATCTCATAAATCTTGGGGTAGACCAACTCGTACCGGTCTCCTGAGACTGTTGGACACGTTTCCCAAAACATTCATGCCTTGGATTATAAGATTTCCACTTGGGAAAGTTATCAACTACTAGTCTGCGGTTTCCTTTTCTAGTTCAAGGTGGGTAATGATCTCTGGATCGTCAGATCTTGATCCCACAGTCATAAGCTCGCGCGGAAATAACAAAGAGTCCAAGTCAGAATAAACTTTGTGACATTTAGAGATTTTCCATTCATTTTAGGGATTTTCAAAAATCCATATCTTTTAAACTGTACATCCAAATAATCCCAAATTTTGAGGAAAACCTATTAATGACTTTATCTACCTCTCTGACAAATTTGGGTTCATTATATAAAAGAAAACGTGCCTTTTCTTCAGGTGCAAGATATTACTCAATTATGAATATTTCTCACCTATTTTCTCCTTCCTTTGCTATTAAATTCTTATCTGGATTCCTTAGACCTCAAGGAACCTTAATGGCTCGAAATCCCATCTTGGGAATATTTCTTGAGCCTCTTTCCTTAATTGTTATCCTTTTTCTTATTTATTCCTTTATTCAAATAAATTACATTTCCTTTTATTTTATTTTGACTACTCTTTCTATTAGAAATCATATGTAAATGACATTCAAACAATTGTGGCCATTAATGCCATTTTCTAGATATTTCCAAGTATTTCTCATAAATACTTTTTCTTAATATCCATTATCATGTATCTTTTTCCATTTCTTGGATTTTTCTTCTTTTCTTCTCTTTTATATCCATTATTGGATTAATTAAATAATAGGAACCATGAAATTCCTATCAAAAGGGAGATTTACAAAGAAATCCCTTCTTTGAAGCAAAGCATGCAACCTTTTCAATTAAGTCCAAATTCATAAAATCAATACATTTCAATTATGAATACACATGCAAAATTGGGGTTGTAACATCCTTCCCCTCTTATAAGAATTTTGTCCTCAAAATTCCACCAAGCAAACAAACAATTCAGCATAAGACTTTTCCATGTCCATCATGGACCCCTATGTGGCTTTACCCTATCCATGGCACTTCCAAAGAACCTTTATCATCACATATTCTTTTCTCTGAGTCCTTTCACCTTGGACTCTATAATACCTCATAGGTGACTCAGGTCATTTCAGCCTCCCTTGGGGCTCACTAGGTTCATTGCTCAGCACATGGCCTGGGAACCTCACATAGTGCTCTAAATTGGACACCTGGAACTCATCGCCCATTATTTTATCATGAGTAAGGTCAAACTTAACCTTCTCCACCAATCCATTTCAAATGGGCCCAGCTGTCGGGGGCTTATCTGTCTCAGCTATATCTCAAAGGGGTCGATTTTTCATATCACATATTCTCCCATAGTGAACTATATGTCAGTCTACTTTGCATCAGCCTACGACTCATGTCGTCGCTGGGCTCCTTTCAGCCATTGCATGATCAATGTGACTTCATCTGCACCACTATGGTATTTTTCTGACCTTCGTGAGGTCCCTCCACCAACATCGTCTTAATGAAGTGGTGACCGACATAACCTCCCTTACAGAGCTTCTTTACAACCCGATACTGGCTATGGTGGTTATCATTACATCTTACCGAAGACAAAAATTGTCTCTAGATATGACCCTGAACGAGCACACATGCTCTCATCGGACCCTCTAGTCTGGATCATACTAACCATTAGTTAGGGGTGATAAGCGGTACTAACATCGAGTTCTTCATGTACCTACTTCCACCTTATGGATGTGAACCTTTAGGTCATACTCAAGAATTTTTGAACTTGCATCATGATGTAGTTGAACCATCTCTCTCATATGTAGTTCAACCGGATCTGTCCCTTGACAATACTCTTTCTTTCTCATGTCATATAGGTAAGGCGATCTACCATAACCCATATTGCATCTCGAACTTCATTGGTCTAGGGAAGACTTACAACATCCATAGTGATGAACTCCCATTCCCTCTCAGGGACTCTTTATCCTCTATGCCAATACACTAGGTTACTAGTGTTCATCCTTCACCTCTTGGCTTGCATGGAAAAATACCACATGCAACTTCATCTTAGGCATCCAAAGTACTACTGTCACTTATTATCTTGGTAGTACCATAGTGTATGGTGATCTTAAATCACAATCTCCCATATTGTCATGATTCCTTAAAATCAATTCATCTGAAACCCTAAACCACTCTAATCGGGGTTTCATCACCTTCCTTTTCAGAGAAGTGCATCTGAGGTTTTACAACCATCCTTTCATTGCATCAAGGACTAAGATGGATAACCAAACAACCACTAACTTAATCAACAGATTTCATTACATCTGAGTGTTAGCCAAACATATCTTTTTCTCAAACTTAGGGTTACCCTAACAACCTCTTCTAGCCTCTAGCCAAACTAGGCAGCTGCGTCTCAACCACTTCACATTCCTATGTGTAAGGTAATGTTGAAGACATACACCTCCATGTATTCACTTATCATCTCATATCAAACTCTAAGTATATCTTCATCAAGAAAACTATAAACTCATCCTCTTGGTTTTCGAACTCAACCTTGTATAACTTGCAAATTCCACATAGCTCATGCTAAAAAAACATCCTTATAAGATGACTACCTTATTTCTCTTGATGTTGTAAACTATCCACATATCGTTCACCCCATGACGGTATGTTATCATCTCTGTCCTCATACCTCATAGCAACGTTCCAACTCACTTCGTCTTTTATCCTCGGTGTATGGCACGCGTAATGTCCTATCTCTCACTCCCATAACAAGAGGAAAAAAACATTTGGTAGCCTTCCAAACACAAAGTTCTTCCTATTCCAAGAGTAGAGATGGTACATCCCACATTGCTAGTACACCTTAAAATCTAAGTTGAAATGTGCAACTTATGCCTCTACATCACAATCATCTTGATATCAAAGTTACTTCCATGTAGAACTGGTCTCAAACCTACTTGGGTCCACACACATTCCTTGGTCATCTCCTCTAGGTCTATAGGGTTTCGGCACTTTAGGGGTCATCCCTCTTCCCTTATGCATCCAGAGAGTGCCCTACTCATCTGCCCTTTGGGTCCCATGAGTTCATGAAGGTGATCAATCTCCTAACCCATAGCCCTCAGACAATGATAGTTGTTACCTCCCGACCCTATGGTCATGTGCAACTAGGGAATTAGGCAACTCCCACTTCCATCGGTCTTATCCCTACCTGACCCTAGGGCAGACTTATGATTCTATTATAGTACATGTCCAACTTAGAACCTTACCCAAGCCTTCATCATCTCTCTCTACATTCATGGGCTGACTTTCCTCCTTTCATAGGGGTCATGGCAACCTACCTACCTTGGTCAGGCCCCATACCGATTACCTCCATGGTAACACATCCACATGCACTTAGAGATGGTTATATGTGGGTCTATAAGTTCATTCTCATACCATGTACTTTTCACTTAGCTTCTTAATATCCTATGAGACCTCTTTAGGTTACCCTAAACCCAACAAAAGTTGATTCATACCCTACAAAAGGGTTCTCTCCCAGGATGGGAGGAAACTATCTCTTGATAGCAAAGGTCACAAACATCCTTACGTCTAGGGTTGACATCCACATGAGCATGCTTAACCCTTGCAAGATATTAAGGCACAAGCAGACCACCTACTAAACCATTATAGGTCACACTTGTTCTCATCCTCAACATTGGATCAAGATCATACCTTAAATGTAAGGGGTTTCCCTTTCCTCTCAACATAAGAAGTACCATGCTCGCATCCATAGAAACTCAACTCTCATCATGAGCATTAGGTATGCCACTTCCCCTCTTAGTCCTAGGAACCCTAGGTTCACTTTTGGGTGTCCAACTGCATGCTCAACCTCTTAACCACGTGTCAAGCATGTATAAGGCATGACATACACTTCATGTCATCCTTCTACTCGAGCAACACTTCTGAGTTGATTCCTCCTCTAGGACAATCAACAAGGTACAAGGCCTCATAATCGGTTACTAAACCTCTTTAGGGTCTAAGAAACTCTTCTTCCTAACCCTAGAGGGTGAACATCTATACCATAGGCACATAGGCACCAGAAGCCCCATCCTATCTCTAGGGTTTGGTTCCTCTAATGGCAACCAAGATATTACCAGCCTCCAGGGACCAAACATGAGGCAACCACTATCGTCCACTTAGGTCGCATCATCCTCAAATCCCCCCTTTTCCTCATATCTCAGAGTCTAGGCTTCCAACCTTCTTGTATGGGTCCTGCTCTCTCTCTCTCTCTCTAGAGCTAACCCTACAAACAACCTTACTACCCGAGGCCGTCTCTCCATTAAGGTGGGTCAAGCTTACAAGCATACCCCTACATGGTGCAGCCTATGTTCAAGCTTATGTTTTCTCAAGGTTATCCATAGCTCTTTATACTTATCTCATAAGCTATCCTAGCCAGGGTGTCAGCCTACTTCTCACGCTATTGATGTATTCTGGGTGCTTACTATGCCATGCTCATATAAGCTCATGGGGTTTCTATAGGTTCTTCTCTAACCTCATCAAAGAAGGTGCTATCCTTCACTCTAACATGCACGACCCTTCCCAGGGTTGGGTCGCCAAAGGTTCTAGGTCATCCAACTTCTCATGGCTCATATGGCATCCAAGGCATGTCCATCCAAACACCTGGTCTACCATGACATCTAACTCATCATGCCATCTCTCCCTCTAACCCCCATTTAGGGTTAGGGTTAGCATCATCCTCAAAGGATGTGCCAAGTCTTTTCTTATAATGGAGATCTCTACCTCCAAGACTAACTCTCTTTACTTATCCTCCTGACAAGAAGATATAGCCTCAGGTCTCTCCTGAGGGCATGACAACTTATGTCATACAACCTAAGCATGTATCTATTCTTTTACGCTTAATCTATTAAGCTTATGTCCATGACATCTTATTTACATACTTTTTATTAATTTGGTGGAGAATTCCTTAAACCTTATCAACCTTACCCATACCTCAAGAGGGTGTGGAAAAGAGAGAAAACCCTAATCCTTAACAGAATTTGAGTTGAGAAGGGATGAACAAGATGAGAGAGTCCTAAAGGTATCTTATTTTGAGTCCAATACTGAGACATTGGCCAGGCAGTCACACTAATCTGGGAGTCCTCATATTCCGACTAGCGGTGTGGAGGAAAATCTTGCCAGCGCCCAGACGTGATCCTTTCCTAGACACCTCTGTCTTTTGGAAATTCCTTTAATAACTCCCTTGGGTTCTACAAAGTTTGTAAAATTTAATAATTATTAAAGATTAAATGAGGAACCTACACTCTGATACCAAATGTAACGACCTTGCCTCCCATTAACCCCCATTTAAGGGAGACCAAGAGGTCAGAGTCGTTATCCTAATTTCTAGATCAAAGGTTTGACAAATAATCAATAACAATTATCAAATTCTACCAACTAAACTGAAAGGCTGTAAAAAAATTAAACTTTGCAAACCTTTTCATAAACTTGGATATCTACTTATATCCACATCTGGAGTCTATTCTAACTAATCCTCCTTTGTACTTTAATTCATATTTAAATCCACATATGCTACTTTATTATTTGTTCTTTTCACTTGTACCTAAAATGCTGACAAACAAAACGTCGGTCAACATAAAGTTGGTATGTGGGGGAAAAAATAATCGTGCAAATAACTATAACACCATATTGCATTCAATTATGATTTAACAAACAACTTTACATTTTCTGCATCATTGTTCAATCCATACATACCCTAGCCTCTGCGTTGTCCCTGCAGTGGACATGGATGCTACCTTCCTTATGGTAGATCCCCATTAAACCCCTCCTGATCCCACCTAACAGGTGAATCAATTTCTAGGGTTGAGTCACATGGCACTACCCATAGGTAGCCCACTCCTTAACTCATGGTGTGCTAAAGAGTCTCATGGCACTACATGTAGGTAGCCCAATTTCTAACTCTTGATAACCTGATGTCCTACTTGACAAGTAGGCCCTTTTCCAGGTTACCCTTTTCATCATTAGCAAAGACACAGAGGAGGACCAGGATCTGAGCCAGTCATGCATACATACTTATGGTGATAGTCATAGTCACTTTATAGTTGCATGAAATAAAAATCATCCAAGTAGTTATTTTCAGGCAACCAATAAAACTTCCAAGAATCGCCGTGAAACAAAAGGGATTAACCATAAGCATAACCACATACCTATTTTGAAGATCTTTGAGATATAGTCAACCAAGAAAGACAATCCAACCAACCAAGCAAGTACAAGAATCCTAAAATACCATATAATCCCTTTTTATTAAGATCTATCCAAACCATCTTTCTTATTAGGGTTTCTATTCTTTTTTTTAGGATTTCTACCTCTTTTTAGGGTTTCATATGCAATTAGGGTTTTACCTCACTTTCAATACTCTAAAACCTAATTATACAAATGTACTCATAAACCCTAAGTTTCTCTCCTAACAGGCTTAGGATCAACATATTTCCATATTTTTTGAATTAAACATAATCATCTCTTCTTTTACCCTAAATTAGGGTTTCTAAATCCATTATCTTACATTCTTGGTTTAAACCATGTAATATCTCATCTAGATAAGGTTTGAATCTTTCTTTATCATCCAACATTTTATTATCACTCAAACTAACCCATTAAGCATCATACATTCAATCATTAATCTCAATTAGGGTTTCTAACCTAATTTCAATGCACTTTTCATTAACTTAACATACTTTTGCAATTAGAAATGGAATCGGGCTTTAATATAATTTTTATTGGATTCCTCTCGTTCTCCTAATAAATTTTCACATATAATATATGGCCATCTGAGTTACCAATTTTGAGTTATGATTTTTGCAAGAGATTTATATTCTGACCAATCACTAGGTGACACGTCAACATCTTACCCAATTATATTTAGGCGGTTGACTGGTTTATCGCTGAAAGGGCATCTTTGCCCTTTTTCGTTGTTCTCGATCTATAGGTTCTTGAGGGGCAGATTTGTATTTTGGTGAGCGCTCATCTTCAACCCCCGATCCTTCCCCCACCTCGACACAGTGCCATGGCTAGTCAACTTCAGTAGTTGACTTCCGCCCACTGGCTTCCTCTTCCGTCCGCACAAGGTCACTCGCCTTTGGCCTCCCCCGCTGAACCGATATGGGATCTGAATTGGTGGAGTGGGGATCGGTGTTGGCTAGGCGGAGAATCTCTTCCTGCCGTGCCTTCCTCGTCGACAGAGATGAAGGGGTGGGGTAGCTAGCACAATTCCTAGCGCAGCTTGACCCGAGGCACTCGGCCGAAGCCACCAGCACAAACAACGACTTCAGAGGGGGTCCAAGACCCTGTATTTATAGGTCCTCTCTTAGTTGCCAAAATCCATAGGTTCTTGGTTTGGGAAAAACACCAGTAGGCTACGAAATCTCACAAATCTTGGGGTA
This sequence comes from Alisma plantago-aquatica, assembly GCA_963693085.1. Taxonomy (NCBI): domain Eukaryota; kingdom Viridiplantae; phylum Streptophyta; class Magnoliopsida; order Alismatales; family Alismataceae; genus Alisma; species Alisma plantago-aquatica. Next base: position 347,135,063 of record OY856414.1, read on the forward strand.
GACCAACTTGTGCCAGTCTCCTGAGACTGTTGGACACATTTCCCAAAACATTCATACCTTGGATTACAAGATTTCCACTTGGGAAAGTTATCAACTACTAGTCAGCGGTTTCCTTTTCCAGTTCAAGGTGGAAGACGATCTCTAGATCATCAAATATCGATCCCACGGTCATAAGCTCGTGCGGCAATAACAAAGAGTCCAAGTCAGGATAAACTTTGTGACATTTAGATATTATCCATTCATTTTAGGGATTTTCAAAAATCCATATCTCTGAAACTATACATCCAAATAATCCCAAATTTTGAGGAAAATGTATTAATGACTTTATCTACCTCTCTACAAAAATTGGGTTCATTATCTAAAAGAAAACGTGCTTTTTATTTAGGTGCAAGATATTACTCAATTATGAATATTTCTCACCTATTTTCTCTTTCCTTTTCTATTAATTTTTTATCTGGATTCCTTAGACCTCAAGGAACCTTAATGGCTCGAAATACCATCTTGGGAATATTTCTTTAGCCTCTTTCCTTATCTTTTATCCTTTTTCTTATTTATTCCTTTATTCAAATAAATTACTTTTCCTTTTCTTTTATTTTGACTACTCTTTCTATTAGAAATCATATGTAAATGACATTCAAACAATTATGGCCATTAATGCCATTTTATAGATGTTTCCAAGTATTTCTCATAAATACTTTTGCTTAATATCCATTATCATGTATCTTTTTCCATTTCTTGGACTTTTCTTCTTTTCTTCTCTTTTATATCCATTATTGGATTAATTAAATAATAGGAACCATGAAATTCCTATCAAATGGGAGATTTGCAAATAAATCCCTTCTTTGAAGCAAAGCATGCAACCTTTTCAATTAAGTCCAAATTCATAAAATCAATACATTTCAATTATGAAAACACATGCAAAATTGGGGTTGTAACAATTCTGGTATAGATTACATAACCATTTTGTGATAGTTATGGATTAAAAATCACAAGATCAAATATTCAAACTGATATTTTTAAAAATAAACCACCATCTTATATGCTGTACTTAAGTGATTTCCAAGTCACATATTAGACGACAATTTAAGTTCTAAAGCCATATTCATAACCTACATTGGCATTTTTCATGTGAGAAACTTTTTGTCATAAAAGGCATAACCAAAGATGTTTCTTGGTGTAGTGTTTACTGTTGTTTTAGTGAGAACCCAACTTCCTTTGCAACCAAAAACATGTTCAAGAAGATAAAAAGGGATTAGGAAACAACAAGTAGAAATATCGATATCGAGTTCACTCTTCTATCTTGTTCATTACAAGATGTAATTCCTATTTGGCTAAATTCTAATTCAAACTACTTTGGAATCTACCGCACATGTATGTAACTAGAATAGGAAATAAAAATAATAATAAGACTCTTTTCCATAAGTAATGGTCCCAAGGTAATTACATATTTAATTGAGAATGGAAGGTGGCCTAACTATGTGTTCAACTACCTTGAGGACCCTACATAATTTCATGTTCTCTGGTATACCACAACCACATATCCCAAGATCTTCAAAGGTGGTTTCGATACTTTAACCCAAACCCTAGTCATCCTTCCATAGAAGCATTGACCTTTAACCTATTAAAGCACCCCCATACCAAGGTTGCACCTTTATTCCTTTCAAAATCTCAAGAAAAGAATGGCATCCTTTTCTCACCCCTCTCATTGGGATGTTTTTGAATGGTTAAAAGATAGTTTGCATGTAGACACAATTTCTACTATTGTTCTCAAGTAGTCACGAAGGATGGCACACCTTCTTATTAATTTGTACATCTTTTAACACAACGATCCTAGTTTTTAATGATGATTTTTATTCTTTCACCAAAAATAAGATCCATCTTGTTAAACATCACATCTTGAACTAGATCCAATTTTGGTCTATGATCACTCATTTCAGATGGATTATTACAAGATGTGTCTTTGTCTAGTCCATTAACATTTAATGTGTTTTCATTACAATAATAGGACCATTGTAACAAATAATCAAATCAATTAGTCAGAACAAGGGATGATGCATTGATAAAAATTTATAATCAACAAAGTGAGTTATTTCCTTCAAAATATCTAATAAAAACAAACTATTCATGCATATTACACAAGATACTATGATAATATAAAATGGAGAGTAGTACATCTGTAACAACCTACACTTTTGAGTGTCTGAAAGACCTTAAAGTCACGAATCATTACTCATAATTTCCAAGATTAGATTCAAGAAATAATACAAAATAGTAAACAATTTCCATTAATGAACAAATAGTTACATGGTTGCATAAAAAGCTCCTCTAAGGAGTTACATATATTTTAGAAAGAGTTAACATGTACATGTATGATGATATACCATTATATATAAACCTTCATGAATAACTTTAGTGTCTTAAACATCTATATATGTAACATCATGTCCATAAATCAAGTATACCTGATACCTAAAATGCCGACAAACAAATACGCGATCAATATATTTCTATATTGGTACGTGGGTTTAAACAATAATCACAAGTACATATATCAACAAACATCTTTATCTTTCATATAAGAACATAAACTTGTTTTCATATTCTAACCCATATCTAGTCTACTACCTCAAGTGTAATCACTATCCCTCCGGGGCTCGTGTGCATTACCCTTAAGATCAGTCTAACCCAGGGTTTAGAATATTGTTATTTACTTTACATGATACTCATAGGAACTTTATAGTTTGTAAGAAGTAAATAAACAAGAAAGAAAATTATCATTCATTCAATCTCATCGAGAAACCTCAGCAAACTCAGAATCTGATACATGTATTCATAAGCGTAACCACGGACCTGATGCCATTGCAGAAAATATGTAGAATATATCACATGTACTTTAAGAGTGCATCCGAACATCCAAGGAACAAAGTATTCAATCTAGAATTTACATACTACATATGTGTCACCATGTATTCACATTAAATTAAATAGATTTGGATGCACTGCTAACCTAGGGTTTAGGGTTATTTCATGTTTGGACTAGGGATTAGGGTTACAAACCCTAATTCTATCACATTGTGGTTTCTATGATTACAACCTTTAGTTATGCATATTAGGTGTAATCCTAATCATCAACTTAGTCATATTAGATTACTCAGGATACCTAGATCACATTATCAACATTAGATCATAGTAAGATGTCGATATTGGTTTTAAAACCCGAATTCTACACAAATAAGATTACTAATCTGGAATCGTCCATTATTCATCATTATCAAGGATTTACTCATTATACATGTCTAGATCAGGTATTAGCTTAACATGAATGAATCTATACAATTAAGCATTATATTAAGATAAATCTAGGTTTTCCTTTACATTAAACACATCTAAACATGTATTGCATATACTTTTGGAATAGGAAGCCTATTTAGAATCTAATTATATTTTTATTGGATTCCTCTCATTTTTATGAGAAATTTGATATATAACAATACTATATTTGGACATTCCTCACATTTACTATGAATTACACAAAATTAGGATATTTACCTTAAACACAGGACACGTGGCATCATGCCATTAGTAAAAGCCAGTGCCAACTAGATAAGTCAGGGGCGTGGTTCAAACCTTAATTCCTCCTTGGACCAGCCATCAGGGTTCGGTTCACTAGTTTTGAACCGTCAGGTCAGTGGACCAGCCCATCTCCTTCTCCTCACGCGATCTACATATTGCACTCCCACGCGCACGTCGCTACCGAAGGCGCCACAATGGCGTACAACCCCTCACCATTGCACACTATAGTCACTACGGCTTCACCATCATTTCCACATCAACCACTACTCCCTCCGCCTTCCTTTTCTGCCCACCATTGCCACATACGTGGGGCTTCTCCTCATGTAAGGTGTGATGCCGCTGGTCACCTTAACTCAATGGTCATCATTTTTCCAGTATCAAGGCAGGGCACCCCCATATCGGTGCAAGGCTCGGGAGCCCCTCGTGTGCCTCCGCCGAAGTTGGCAGGTCACAGGGTAGATCCCATGTGATTGGGGTGGGGAGGAGCCATGGTTAGATCTATAGCCATGGAGAAGGTCACAAGTCCAATCACGGGGGGTTATGTTGACGCCCCTAGAACCAAAAGCCTCATGTGTGGTTCTTCATTCTTTGCCCAATAAGGTATCATGTATCAATGTGCTTCCATCAGCTTTTCTTCGATGAAGCTTAAGCACGACTCCACCCCTCTTCTGGAAGGGATGCCACCCTAACCTGATGCCCCCCCTTTAGTGGCGCACCTACTCAAAGGCATGTCTGCAGCAAGTCCACTGGCATTCTCGGTTGGCTCCCGCCTTGGCATTCCTGAACAAAGCCCTATCCTATTGGCTCATCCATGGCGGTATAGGGTTGAGGCCATGGTGGTCTCAGGTCTCCTTGAGGCTGATGGAGAATGGTGCAACCCTTGGGGAGGGTCCATGTATATACTTCTCTAGGAAGAAACCCTAGGGATCATTGTAAGCAAGAAGGGATGGAAGAGATGGAACGACCGTGAGAGAAAACGTATTCCCTATCCATGCACGTATACCGTGCTCCTTCGATGGAAGGTGTCCTAGTCATAATCAACCACCGACCAATTTCCTCCTTTCCATAATATTTCCACTTTCTTCTTTTATCCTCCCTCTAGGATCCCATTTCCTTTCCTTTCTCTCTTGGCATACAAGCAAGATGTCCATATGCTAAGCACTTTTCTATTATTGGACAAAAGATAAATCCTAAGACCAAGCACATGTTCTCCATCACCTGGCTTCCAAGCAAAAGGTGGATAATCCTTTAATTAATTATCTAAGCCATATATTATCCGGGATATCTATTATTATCACAAACATCCTCAATGTCCAAAACATATCTCAGGGAGCCATATGTAAACCTTGATTAACCCAATTGGGCCGAGATGCATCCCTAAGGCCCATGAATTACACCCTGGCCTTCCAAAGGTTTCATGAGATTAATTACATTCCATATTAATTACTATACTGGAGGCTTTAGTAACTATTACACCTTACATTAGCCTCATATGAACACATATGCTCAAAAGCACATTATTTCCTTAAGTTGATCATTTAATCTCATTCTAGGTTTTGGAATTATCAACCAAGATCCCTTAATATACTTCATTGGTATTTGTTACCTACTTTCATTTAGGCTTGAAATCCATGAATTTTAGGGATGTAAAATTCACCCCTCCTTAAAAGGAATTTTGTCCTCCAAATTCAAGCCTACCAAGCATAGGTGAATGATAACTCATCTTATTTTCCAAACTTAGGGTTAACACCCCACTTAGATATCTTTAACAACTTGTCTTTAGTATATAAATTTTTATTTTATTACTAAGATTGGCACCATAATTGCAATTCAATTATATCTGCATCTTTAGTATTCATGCCTCATCATCTCTTGATAATTCATTCTTATTGGTGATTTCGTTATTACTTGGTGATTTCTCTTTTCACCTAGGTTTCCAATCTATGATTTATTATTTTCACACAAGGGTGAGGTTACACCTCTAACCGTAGATCGTGTCATCAAATTTTCAACTTAGGATATTCATTCTCATGTCCCAATTTTAAGCATAATACATGTCTATCCAATCTCTCTCCCTCATAATGAGATGGAATAAGCATTTGGCTGCAGTCTAAATACAAATTTCATCCCATTCCAAGAGCAGAGATGGTGTATCCACACACTGTCTTAAAATTTCACATTTTAGGTTGAATCATTCTCAACATGACTCTAAACCATACATGTTTTTAATTCCACAATATTCTTATATTTCATAAAGAAATAACTACTCAATTCTAACCTATCCAAGCCTCTGTGTTGTCCCTGCAGTGGACATGGATACTACCTCTTGCATATCATAGATCCTCAATAGCTCTTATGGTCCTACCCTAATGGTAGACTAAGACCTAGAGCCATATAGTCAGATGATTCTACCCCAAAGGTAGATCAAACATCGACTCATGATACCCTAATGATCCTACCACGAGGGTAGACCAATACCTAGGTCATAGCATATACTCAAAGCTATAGAGGAGGACTAGGATCTAAGCTAGATATGCACATATTCTTAAATTTGTAACAACTCTTTTCATTGTTACATGACTTCTTGTTATATTTTACATTTACACCTCATGTGTTATGAGCCTTAGCCACTTCCTTGAGGTCTCTAGGGGTACATGTACTTTTGGAGTGATCTCATCCGTATGACTCTAGGGAGTGCCCCTCACATTCACCCATTGGCCACATGAACATCATGAAGGTAGCTAATCTCCTGAGACATGGGCCTTGGACAAACATAGTTGTTACCTCCTTACCAGATAGTCTTGTGCATTCAGGGAACAATCAACTCCTAATCCCATCGGTCCATGTACCTTTAGTACTCCCTACTTGGTCCTAGGATTGACTTCAGACTTTACCCTTCCCATGGGTTTCTTTTGAGATGTCACATCTTTTAAGCACATTATTCTCTTATTTAATTCTTTAACCCGAATTGCCTTCACCTTTATCATTTGAGTAGACATTATGCAGTGCAGTCCCATCATTGGGCTCGGGGTACCTTCCCTCCCGAGATTGGTGCCATGACGGTCTTCCCTCCTGGGCTTGACCTTCTGGGATCTTCCCCTCCAGGGGATTGATCCTAAACAATTGCATTGTGGACTTGGGCCACCTTCCCTCCTGGGCTTGGTGCCTTTCTGGTCTTCCCTCTTGGGCTTGACCATCTCATGACCTTCCCTCTTGGGATTGGTGCCTTTCTGGTCTTCCCTCTTGGCCTTGACCATCTCATGACCTTCCCTCCTAGGCTTGGACATCCACTCAGGCCACCTTCCCTCCTGGGCTTGGTGCCTTAACGGTCTTCCCTCCTAGGCTTGACCATTTCATGACCTTCCCTCCTGGGCTTGGTCGTCTACTCAAGCCACCTTCCCTCCTGGGCTTGGTTCCTTATTTGTGACACTCCGCCATCACATAGACAATGAGATGACACATGAAAATGTGTGGAACCATATATTACCGAAAACACAAGTTAATTAAAACAATTTGTGGAAACATACATACATAACATTTGCAACCAGGCCCTTCAAGAAGTTCAGGTCATATATAGATATATTCAAGATCACCTGCCAGATATGTTCACATCATAAATCCACCCACTGTCGCAACAACACATATTAGTTCATCACCTGTTTATACGTACATAACAGGCCACGTACGGCCAGCAACAGGATATACAAAAATTACAACAACTAAACATCGTGAAACATTGTCAAACACCTCTGAGGACCTGAGAGTACATGGATGACTCTAGGAATCTACTACAAAACCACCCAAACAACAGCATGTCCATCTCTTGCCTTCTACTACACTTCTTGCTGCTCGACCGCAACCTCACGACCACCACCACGTCTAGAGCGATCACCTAAAAAGGGTGTAAACCAACAGGGTGAGACACACAGTCCCAGCGAGAAACATAACTCCCCACCACAACTATAAAACCTCAAAGGTTTAAAGTAGATAACAACAAATAACTGATAAAAGCATATAACAAGAGCAACATACTGAACAAAGCTATTATTACCATCAAGCTTACCAAGATATCCGGGAGGCATATTACCAAGTATTTCTTTATGGAACATGATTGACAAGATAAGCTTTATAAGAACTTATCACAAGATATAAGGATCGTACATGTATCTGCAAGGTATAACTAGATCATCTATGTAAGCAAGGCCTCAATCAATGTTCCACATTTTGCTATAAGCAGGATGTATTTATTCAGCCAGATTACGTTTTATTATGCCCTGAGGAAGTGAGCCTTCCCTGCTCAAGTCCAACCATTGGTTGCGAAGCCCAATCCGGTGCCATACAAGGTCTAAGGAGATCCAGAATCCATGACCTCACCTTCTCGTGGTCATTACACGAATCATCAAGCAAGACTGCAGTCTTATGCTTATAGGCATCAGCCTCTGAGTTAGCTCCGCAAGCTACCCATATTTCTAACTCACCTCATCATAGATGCTAGTACATACATCTGAGCTATGAACATATCATGCTCATAATCACATATCCTGAGCCATGGGTATGTTCACCATGCTCCATACATCCCGAGTCTGCAACCAAAGTTGCACTCAACCCTCCTATTTTATGCTAGGGGAAACCTCACATATTCAACAATATGTGCTCCAGGTAATCCCGCAGGATAAACCTGTTTCACCATCACCAAATACTGACGGTAATGGATCTATGGCCAGGGCAAACTACATGATATGTTCATCTATCATTTATTAGTATATTTTAGGCCAATTGTTGAGGAAAAACAAGGTATAAACATAGCCTTATAGAATTACATCATTATTGCCATTAACATACTGTCTTGGGACCTCAATCCCTCATTATATCAACCATTGCCTCTTAAGGCATCACAATCATGCATTAGCATCCTGGGAACGCATCCCTTATTTCATCATCAGAGGATAACACCTCAACTAGGCACTCAGCCTTATATCAGGTCCTCAGACATATCAACTTGTTACTTTATTAACAAGGATTATCATCACATTGTGCTAATCAAAGCACACATATATCTCATAGTTCTTACCAGGCTATGAATCCACATGAAATACCTGCATGGTTAGTATATACATATTCATAAAGATTACTGAAGCCATCATGGATTAACAGAATGATCATGCTATCAAGTATAAAGAAGCATCCATGAGTATATCACACAAGCTTTATCATTCATAGTATTATTATCAATCATGGGCATATGTTATGCCTTATACTTGTGACCATATTCTTGTGTTATATCAACATGTGAAGCAACGTCATAAGTGTGGCAACACATCCCACTATCACATAGACAGCGAGGTGTTACACAAAAATGTGCGGAAAACACCATAACCAAAGATTATCAAAATAAGATATATTTCCACATAACATGAGGAACATATAAGTAACTGCATGTATAACAAGGTTGACTACGCAAGCAAGGCCTCAACCAATGTTCCATGTTTTTCCTTAAGCAATAAATACTATACAGCTGGATTACGTATTATTATGCCCTGAGGAAGTGAACCGTACTGTTCAAATCCAACAGACGGTTGCGAAACCCGGAGCCGGTTCCATACAAGGTCACATGGAAGAGCCGGACACCACAACCTCCCACCTCATGGTCAGTGCACGAGTAAAACACAAGCAGGACTGCAGTCTCATGCTGAAGTGGTCTTAGCCACAGGGTCAGGCTACCCTCTTCCTAGCCCACCTCAGTATAGGTATCGACGCTAGTGAAACTGAGCCACATGCCTGTTCAGCGTGCTCTGAGCCATGAACGCATTCATGCTTCACATATCACATATCCTGAGCCATGGGCTTGTTCACCATGCTCTTCACATACTTGGGCTACGGGCCTGAATCCGCACCCTGGAGTCTACAATCGAAGTTGCACTCTGTGGTGACCCTGACTTCTAGGAGTTGATACCTAATATACTATTTGAGGTCGATAAATATTACTAGTTGGTTAATCCCAAGTCGAGGTAACTTCTATTGAACTTTGGATTCTCTTGACCCACAAGTATGACTGTAATGACAATAGAGGATCACTAATCATTTTCCAAGACCATTTATGTACATGGAGATGATTCACACTAGTTAGTAGTTAACATTGAGGACATATGAAGTGAAGTATCTAAATGAAGTATTGTATGGATTAATATGATTGAATGGTTGAATAAAGAACAATGGGATGCATCATAACCTTTTGAAGTGGATTGAACTTGTTTGACCAATTAATGGATCTTTGTGCCTCAAACTTTGGTATAAGCCACTTTAGGATATCGTGAGAACATGTCTAAATTTATAGGATGTTTTGATCTTGTTGTAAGGTGATAATTGTTCGAAGTTGAGGACATTCATAAAATAAAAGTGGTAGGACTTTGTTCTTTTGGTTATTGAGTTAGTACCCGTGACAAATTGATATTACACTGAACTACCCTTTCTTGGGTATGGCTTTAGCATGGAATGCATGGTCAATATCTCACGCTTAGTTGAGAAGCGAGGGCCAGCTCCGAACTTTGTGGATCACGAGATTGACCAGGCCTATATTGTGCCTTCTTGAGCACATAACCCGGATACTGGTGATCAAAGAGCGATCACGGTGGCGGTGTGAGGTTGTCTCGTCGAAACTGCCCTGCATGGAGAACCGACGGAGAAGACGCCACCATGACCAGGCTGAGAGGAGGCTGCGATCTCCACTGATCCCTCCCCGTCCACCCCTACATGGAGGCACCCAACCCAAGAGCACTCTCCGGATCTGGACCATACAGAGATAGCTAAGAGCAAGCAGAAGGCCTTGCTCGAGCCTTAAGGAAGCACTAACGGAGGCAAAGGTTCCCCAACGCTTCCTTTTACGGCGCTGCATCCAAAGGGCATCGTGGCTGCAGAGGTTGCCAAAGAACCCTCCACCATCAACTCCATCCGCCAGATCTCAATCAGGGGGTCTTCTCACTCACGAGCTCATCGGAGGAGATGACAATCGTTGAGTTCCCATCCTGGCCTGGTCCAGGCTTTCACGACAGTGACAATAGGGGTCAGCGAGCTGACCACCCTGCGGATCTAGGGCCTTTACCACTTAGGCGGGTGACCAAGGTCCTCACGTCAGAGCTAGGGAATGTGAGCGAGGCTCGCCGGAGTCTGCAGCGGTGGCAACACTCATACAACATCAGGGACAGGGGTCGGGCACCTGTTCCCCCTGATCGGGGTGTAGTAAGCAAGGAGCAGCCGTCAACGACTCTAGTACCTCCATGAGTCTCTGGACTTTTCTGAACCGAAGATAAAGGATGCCAGTACCAGATCGTTCATGGGAGTCCGTCGCCGCGGCAGCACTCGCGTAGGGCGAGTAGGGCGTAGGGGAATCTGATCCCGAACACGTTGGGCAAGACGAGACAGAGAGCCGACGGCTCAGATAGGCAAGCCGCTAAACCAGCAAGAAAAATTGGACACTCAACCCTGAACCGGACGGCTCATCCAAGCCAAGAAGGCAAGAGTTGCGCCCACCATGGTGGCCACATGGCAGCGCACAATTGGCCAATTAGGTAATTTATCTCACAATATGCTCTGATCTTATATAATTCATAATAATTAGCTCGTATGTCAGAAAAAGGCAAATAAAATACCAAAATTCTTAGAAAATTCCATAGAACAAGATGGAACTATAATATCAGGCTTTTGATGCATTAATCTCAGTGATATCTTGTTAGTTGTGAAATTCTCATTTGATGGATAATAAATATCAAAAAATGGTCTAAAATTATGAGAACATGTCAGTAGACTCATAATAATGTTTATAATGGATATGATGTTAGATATGGTCATGATGATGCACGAAAGTATATAATTTTATTAATATGGATAATTAGGGCTAATAACACTAAAGATAATGCAATTAATGCATACATGCTCAATAAATGATGAGATTTACAGGAAACCCTCATATCTGTAACTGGAATATAATATATAAATCTTAGATCAGTTATATGCATAGAATTCATATTATATGAAGATAACCCTTAATGCATGGGTTGTAACCCTAAATTGAATAATATATATAAACTAGGGTTATTATGTGTACCAAAAAGGATATGGAACCTAATATTCAGATAATGAATCATAATCTGGAAAATGACATCAGTAAGATAAATATAAGACAATAATGCAAGTAAACGTTGGAATATCCTAATGAGATAATATAAACCCTAATGAACACGACTAGGGTTAAGATGATCAGAATCTGATGCTAGTATATGATTTTCTTATTAATCAGGTGATGACTAGAGATTTAGATGATCCAGAATATAAATAGGATCTCTGAATTCAGGTACGTGGGTTTATTTAATTATATGACTATGGTTTTCTTGCTTGCAATCATGATATGTATGTATGCTCTCTTCTATTTGAAAATATTGGATGTAGTATTGCTATGCAGTAACCGTTGTTTTGTCACTTGAAAACATAAATATATGAGTAGATGTTTTGTAGTTATTTAAGGTGTTCATTATCCCCCTTACGAGGGAATGGATTAATGTTGGCTAGTACACCTCCCTAGAGCACACGGTGTACAGGGAGTCTCCCTAGAGTACTTGGTACACGGGGATGGGACCATATTTATGTTTTGGTACTAGTCCACCTTGATAATGCAATTCATCTAGGAAAATGACTTAAATTGGCATATTTCGCTTAATAAAGAAGTGTTTTCTATGATTTTCTTTTCTTCTGCAAATCTTTTTCAAAAATTATGAAAGCCATAAATATATGTATCTTTCTGCCCATGTACACAACACCTTGTGTGTTGATTTGTTGTTTCACATATGTTTTAGGTTCAGAGCTAGCATGGGAGAAAAAGTACAGGATGTGAGCAGTTGTCCAGGTTGTACCTATTGTGTAGATCCTAGTTTAGCATACATGTTCTTAGACTGTAGAACTTTCATTCAATATGTAATTGTAAACTATTGTTTAATAAATTCATGTTGTATAAATTTACAAGTTGAATGTTGAGAATGTTATGGTTGTATGTTCATGTATGCGTATTATGCTTTCGCATCGCTTTCTGATATGATTGGATGATGTTTTCGGATTATGAGCTCTCATTCCCAATAGGGTTTTGGAGAAATCAAAATCCGGGGACGTCACAGTTGGTATCAGAGCATGAACACTAGCTACACCTGACAATTGCTCACCATGAAACATTAAACCTAAATCTTACCTCTCACTTTAAACCTTAGAAACTTAGTAAGTTGTTCTATAGGAATAAGGTTTGACCTAGCCTCTAGGTTAGAACCTAGATGTTCGAGAACTAGGTTTATACAAGTGTGAGAAACCCTTTCCATATAGAGCTCATATGTATTGGGTAGCTACACTAGTCTACATCTCGTTCTCACCATTTCACTAGGTTACATGACACAAGACTATCTACTGTGTGTGGGACACTTGGTTTTGCTGATTTGGTTTTGTTTTCCAATCGGCTCGAGCCTCGAGTGTTTTCTCTGACGTCTTCTTTTTCCGAGAAAAACTATATAATATTTTATTACCTATATGTAAATATAAAAATGTGTCCCTCACACTGGAGAGTAGTTAGTGTTCATGTAATCTAAGTGATAGGGAGTGACATCAGTCTAGAAGAGAGAGTAGTCTAGATTAGATGTCTAGAGCCTTATCAAGATATGTGATACATAGAGCAAATGATAGAATGACAGTTGAAATAAGCATGTGAAATCTTATCTAAGTTTGATCTCTGATGGTATAAGTTTTCTTATATAGGTTTAAGTTGTATATTAGTTGAATCCAATTTTGGAGAATTCAAGAAAAGTCTTGATGATGAAAGTACATTCCCTTTTCCTACTTAAGATAAGCTAAGTTAAGATAGAGATGAGTGTGCATGGGCCTCAAGCTCTTATACAAGGAGGATGTCTAGTGGTAGGATGAGATATGTGGTGAACTCTAGAAAGAGTAAGACCCACAGGGACAAGGTCATAGGACCTAGCCTCCAATATATGAGATATGTGTTAAAAAAAAATTTATCCTACACTAGATTATTCTTGAGTGTTGAGTTGAGTCCTTACGCATGATTCAAATCTATATGTGAGAATTGGGTAAAACAAAAGGATGGGTAGATAACCCATATGATAAAGTCAATCCTTTGGCTGAGTTACGTCCTCGCTGGAGTGACATATTTTGTAAATCTCATCATTAGTTGCAAGTGAGGTAATATATGAACTCTAGTTATGAGAGTATGATGCTTTGTGCAAAAGATACTCAAAAATACAATTCTTCCTTCTTCTCTTTCTTAATATATGATGATAGAAACCTCACTTGAGCTATATGGATGATTTATATATGAGGAGTCACTCGTATAAGCTTGACCTATTCTATATTCCCCCCTATATCATACATGTCCAAAGATTGAAATCATGATAAGTTTGACTTTAAAATATTCTCTTCCACTTCATATGAAATACAAAAGATATGATGCTGAGATCATGGGATAAACTTAGTATATTCTTTTTTTCCCTTACATAGTACATGCACGGCATAAAAATTTGAACTCATGAACTTGATATAAAGATATTTTTGGATCATAGAATATGTGATCAGAAATATTGTTCGTAACTTTGATCCTTCTCAATGTATGCTTCTAAGTTGAGTATGAATATCACATCATAGGGTGAAACCCTAATGGTCAAGTATGTTACGTAAGCCCTTCTTATGTAGAAAAATCCTAATATCAAGGATGAAGATAAATCTCCTCTAATGCTGAAATCATTGTAAGATGTTGATCATAAGACATATTAATGATGTTAGATTTGAAAAATCTGAATATCATGGCATATAAACGAATTCCTCCTGAACATTAAAAGTATGAACAAAACATGTACCCTTAGAGGTTATGTAACCCTAAGATATTATAATGTCAAGTTATGACTAAGCCATTATATGATGCTTCAACTCTTAAAAAAAAGGGGTGTTATACTTCAACATATATAAGGTGGGGTGGGTACACCCTATATGATAAAGGACCTATTATTTCCGCTTGGGATACATATGGAAATATGGGAACTTTGGTACCTAGAAGTGGTGACCTTTTTGAAGATTGATTATTTGATATATACTTGAGTACGATTATTTGAATTTCGAGGACGAAATTCCATTTAAGGTGGGGTGAATGTGGTGACCCTGACTTCTAGGAGTTGATACCTAATATACTATTTGAGGTCGATAAATATTACTAGTTGGTTAATCCCAAGTCGAGGTAACTTCTATTGAACTTTGGATTCTTTTGACCCACAAGTATGACTGTAATGACAATAGAGGATCACTAATCATTTTCCAAGACCATTTATGTACATGGAGATGATTCACACTAGTTAGTAGTTAACATTGAGGACATATGAAGTGAAGTATCTAAATGAAGTATTGTATGGATTAATATGATTGACTGGTTGAATAAAGAACAATGGGATGCATCATAACCTTTTGAAGTGGATTGAACTTGTTTGACCAATTAATGGATCTTTGTGCCTCAAACTTTGGTATAAGCCACTTTAGGATATCGTGAGCACAAGTCTAAAATTATAGGATGTTTTGATCTTGTTGTAAGGTGATAATTGTTCGAAGTTGAGGACATTCATAAAATAAAAGTGGTAGGACTTTGTTCTTTTGGTTATTGAGTTAGTACGCGTGACAAATTGATATTACACTGAACTACCCTTTCTTGGGTATGGCTTTAGCATGGAATGCATGGTCAATATCTCACGCTTAGTTGAGAAGCGAGGGCCAGCTCCGAACTTTGTGGATCACGAGATTGACCAGGCCTATATTGTGCCTTCTTGAGCACATAACCCGGATACTGGTGATCAAAGAGCGATCACGGTGGCGGTGTGAGGTTGTCTCATCGAAACTGCCCTGCATGGAGAACCGACGGAGAAGACGCCACCATGACCAGGCTGAGAGGAGGCTGCGATCTCCACTGATCCCTCCCCATCCACCCCCTACATGGAGGCACCCAACCCAAGAGCACTCTCCGGATCTGGACCATACAGAGATAGCTGAGAGCAAGCAGAAGGCCTTGCTCGAGCCTTGAGGAAGCACTAACGGCGGCAAAGGTTCCCCAATGCTTCCTTTTGCGGCACTGCATCCAGAGGGCATCGTGGCTGCAGAGGTTGCCAAAGAACCCTCCACCATCAACTCCATCCGCCAGATCTCAATCATGGGGTCTTCTCACTCACGAGCTCATCGGAGGAGATGACGATCGTTGAGTTCCCATCCTGGCCTGGTCCAGGCTTTCACGACGGTGACAATAGGGGTCAGCGAGCTGACCACCCTGCGGATCTAGGGCCTTTACCACTTAGGCGGGTGACCAAGGTCCTCACGTCGGAGCTAGGGAATGTGAGCGAGGCTCGCCGGAGTCTGCAGCGGTGGCGACACTCATACAACATCAGGGACAGGGGTCGGGCACCTGTTCCCCCTGATCGGGGTGTAGTAAGCAAGGAGCAGCCGTCAACGACTCTAGTACCTCCATGAGTCTCTGGACTTTTCTGAACTGAAGATAAAGGATGCCAGTACCAGATTGTTCACCGGAGTCCATTGCCGCGGCAGCACTCGCGTAGGGCGAGTAGGGCGTAGGGGAATCTGATCCTGAACACGTTGGGCAAGACGAGACAGAGAGCCGGCGGCTCAGATAGGCAAGCCGCTAAACCAGCAAGAAAAATTGGACACTCAACCCTGAACCGGACGGCTCATCCAAGCCAAGAAGGCAAGAGTTGCGCCCACCATGGTGGCCACGTGGCAGCGCACAATTGCCCAATTAGGTAATTTATCTCACAATATGCTCTGATCTTATATAATTCATAATAATTAGCTCGTATGTCAGAAAAAGGCAAATAAAATACCAAAATTCTCAAAAAATTCCATAGAATAAGATGGAACTATAATATCAGGCTTTTGATGCATTAATCTCAGTGATATCTTGTTCGTTGTGAAATTATCATTTGATGGATAATAAATATCAAACAATGGTCTAAAATTATGAGAACATGTCAGTAGAATCATAATAATGTTTATAATGGATATGATGTCAGATATGGTCATGATGATGCACGAAAGTATATAATTTTATTAATATGGATAATTAGGGCTAATAACACTAAAGATAATGCAATTAATGCATACATGCTCAATAAATGATGAGATTTACCGAAAACCCTCATATCTGTAACTGGAATATAATATATAAATCTTAGATCAATTATATGCATAGAATTCATGTTATATGAAGATAACCCTTAATGCATGGGTTGTAACCCTAAATTGAATAATATATATAAACTAGGGTTATTATGTGCACCAAAAAGGATATGGAACCTAATATTCAGATAATGAATCATAATCTGGAAAATGACATCAGTAAGATAAATATAAGACAATAATGCAAGTAAACGTTGGAATATCCTAATGAGATAATATAAACCCTAATGAACACGACTAGGGTTAAGATGATCAGAATCTGATGCTAGTATATGATTTTCTTATTAATCAGGTGATGACCAGAGATTTAGATGATCCAGAATATAAATAGGAACTCTGAATTCAGGTATGTGGGTTTATTTAATTATATGACTATGGTTTTCTTGCTTGCAATCATGATATGTATGTATGCTCTCTTCTATTTGCAAATATTGGATGTAGTATTGCTATGCAGTAACCGTTGTTTTGTCACTTGAAAACATAAATATATGAGTAGATGTTTTGTAGTTATTTAAGGTGTTCATTATCCCCCTTACGAGGGAATGGATTAATGTTGGCTAGTACACCTCCCTAGAGCACACGGTGTACAGGGAGTCTCCCTAGAGTACTTGGTACACGGGGATGGGCCCATATTTATGTTTTGGTACTAGTCCACCTTGATAATGCAATTCATCTAGGAAAATGACTTAAATTGGCGTATTTCGCTTAATAAAGAAGTGTTTTCTATGATTTTCTTTCCTTCTGCAAATGTTTTTCAAAAATTATGAAAGCCATAAATATATGTATCTTTCTGCCCATGTACACAACACCTTGTGTGTTGGTTTGTTGTTTCACATATGTTTTAGGTTCAGAGCTAGCATGGGAGAAAAAGTACAGGATGTGAGCAGTTGTCCAGGTTGTACCTATTGTGTAGATCCTAGTTTAGCATACATGTTCTTAGACTGTAGAACTTTCATTCAATATGTAATTGTAAACTATTGTGTAATAAATTCATGTTGTATAAGTTTACAAGTTGAATGTTGAGAATGTTATGGTTGTATGTTCATGTATGCGTATTATGCTTCCGCATCGCTTTCTGATATGATTGGATGATGTTTTCGGATTATGAGCTCTCATTCCCAATAGGGTTTTGGAGAAATCAAAATCCGGGGACGTCACACACTCTTACCTCCTCACTTTAGGCTAGTAGAAACCTCACATATTCAACAATATGCGCTCCGAGTTAACCCGTAGGATAACCCATTTCACCATCACCAGCTCCTGACGATGATGGATATTTGGCCAGGGAAACTACACGATATATTCCATTGTGATTAATTAATATCTTTTATATGGATTGCAAGATTCAACCAAGTTATATAACATGTAACTATAACGGAAATAAACAACATAAAACTCAATGCTATGCTTTTATTGTAATCACATCATCCTGATCCATCACAACGATCCAGCAATACATGTTATCAATTGGCCTCTTGCCAATCATCCAGATCCATCTCAAGGATCATTACATACCATGGGATCTCAATCCCTCATCATATAGTACCATTGCCTCTTCAAGGCTTACATCATCATCATGGGATAGTAATCCCCAATATATTAGTCATGTACATCATACATATTATTTCAACATCAAGAGTAACAGTCACATCAGAGTTACTACACATGTACATATACCTCATAGCCCTTTTTAGCTGGCTAACCATCACCTGCATGATTAGTAACAACAATCATAGGCTTCAATAGTAGGACCATGCTATCAGTATAAGGTGACATTTGATGATTATATACTATCTTAATCGAACATCAACTTATCATTATATGCATAAGGTACATCACTAAGCAACCCACATTACATGCTTATTATTCTCCTTAGCATTCTACAGAGAATTATGATGAGCAAGTTCATGTATATAGCTATGCTAAGTTGAAAGGACAAAGTTTACCATAGTAAATACCATTAAGCATGCACAAAGTCACCATCACATTATTCAAGAACATATCCAACAAGTATGTTTTCCATGATAAGAAGAACCCTCACTAAAACGTCACAAACACTCACTAAAAGGCTATATTGGGCATGGCTCACTCCATCGGCCAACTCATAACGGCCGACACAAGAAGGCAACCTGCAACGCTGTGTTACCACCAAGGCAACCAAGCGTGCAACTAAGCAACGCCGCGTCAGGTGTCGCACACTAGGTCTATCGGGCAACGGCCAAGGGCCTGCCGTGCAGCTAAGCATGACGGGCGACAGGGTGTCACGCATCGCCCGTAAGGGCTATTGGCCGACACACCCAGACTTAGGGCGACGCCCATCACAGAGACCATTAGCAACGCACAACGACACCAACCCACAACTACAACAGATGCATGTCGAGCAAGGTACTCTACACGGGGTATCGTCCAGAGGTGCAACACAAGCTACCATCAAAGGACCTGTCGTCCAGCTCACCAAAATAGGGCCTAACAACCATCACAGGGCAAGGTGATGGTGTGACGCCCGCCACAGAGACCGGGTATCATCCACCACCAGCACTTCATGTGTCGCTCAAAGGTCTAGGTCAAGAGGGTTGTCGGGCAGCACCTCCCCACACTCATAACAACCATGGTATCACTCACAAGATCATCGTCATCCTCAAGCACAAGGGCACCCAAAATCCTAATGGGTCAATAAGATGGCTCACCTCCATTGACTAAGAAAGAGGGGTCTTGCACATCAACTATCCCCAAGCGACAACACAAGGAAAAACCCTAGAAAGAGTCACCACCATCACCAAGCTCACCCTTCTAGTCCATGGTGAGAGGAGAGTGTTTCTCAAGCAACTAGAACACAAGCTCACCTCTCAACTAAAACGAGAGAGGGGTGTTGCCCATGATACTAGAAGCTCAAACTCACTCCTCTAGACCAAAGAGAGAAAGGAGTATTTCTCACCAAGAAACCCTAAACCCTAGGTTCGACCAACATGGATACTTAAGCAAGATACTAATCTAACAACATATAAACAAGAGCATAGAAGGTTATAGTGAAGTTAGGGTTAGGAGTTATGTAACCCGCCTTAAGCAGCTCCAAGCACCACCAAGCAAGGAAGAAGGAGACTCCAAGGATATCGGCCACCAACTTGCAAAGGAGAAGGGTATCATGCACCAAGGTGGAGAAGAAACTAAAGAACCAAAGGAACTCTTAATAAGGGAAAGGAAATTCCTATATAGAAAGGAAGGGAGGAGAAAACAAGGTAGATCCAAGCAAGGTTTCGTCCACCTAGGGACACTCCTAGTGCATGAGCCAAGCCCTAAACACATGTCCAAGGTCATTGCCCCATGCAAGCATCAAGCACCAAGTGTCCACTAGTGGTGACACAAACGAGGTCAAAGCTTTGTCAAAGGTCATGGGCGACACACCTCATGGGAGACACACCCCATGGGCGACACACTCCCTTCTTGGCTGATACAAGGTGCAACCAAACCAAAGCAAGGCACCTCAAGGCCCAAAAAGCTCAACCAAGCCCAATAGAACTCCAAGCAATGAGCCCAAGCCTTCCTCTCTACACTAGAGGAAGCAAAGAGAGAGAGGAACACCTCACAAGGTGGCAAACTTGCCCACAAACCATAGACTTGGGTTATTTGCAAGTAGCACCTTCAACTCTCAACAAAGCACAACCAAACCCTAATCACCACCAAAGGTGATTAGCAAGCAACAAAGCACCAAGGTTAAGAAAAAAAAAGGGTAAACCCTAAACGAAGGTCAGGGTCGTTACAAGCTAACCCCCTTCAAGGGATTTCATCCCTGAAATCCGAAGAGAAAAGCGAGGGATATTTCCTCCTCATCTCTTCCTCAAGCTCACACGTGGCTTCCTCAATGCCACGATGATGCCAAAGAACCTTCACAAGAACCAGGTCCTTCCTCTTCAGCTTCTTAACCCTTCTGTCAAGGATCACCACATGACCTTCCTCATAGGTCACATCTTCATCAAGCTCAACTTCGACTGGTTGTATCATTGTTCCCAAATCTGGATGGCTTTTCTTCAGCATACTGACATGGAACACTGGATGTAACCTATGCAACTCTGGAGGCAACTCCAACTCGTAAGCTACCTTGCCAACACGTGCTATAACTGGGTAAGGCCCCATATACCTGGGTGCTAACTTACCCTTCCGACCAAACCTTAGCACACCTTTCCACGGCGAGACTGTAAGATACACTTTGTCTCCTACCTGGAACTCCAAAGGTCATCGACGATTGTCTGCATAAGACTTCTGCCTGTCTTGTGCTACTTTCAACTGTTGCTGTATCACTTTGATCTTTTTTGTTGTCTGCTGAACTAACTCAGGACCCAAAAGCTGATATTCGCCAGACTCATACCAACACAGAGGAGATCTGCACTTCCTGCCATACAAGGCCTCATAAGGAGCCATGTCAATGCTCCACTGATAACTATTGTTGTAGGCAAACTCTATCAAACTGAGATGTACATCCCAACTACCTAGGAACTGCAAAACACAAGCTCGAAGGAGATCCTCAAAAGTCTGAATAGTCCTCTCAGACTGTCCATCTGTCTGTGGGTGGAAGGCAGTACTGATCCTCAACTACGTTCCCAACACTTTGTGCAACTGTTCCCAGAAACGACTCGTGAACTGCGGACCTCTGTCGGAAACTATCGTTACTGGCACACCATGTAACCGTACTATCTCATCCACATATACTTGAGCGAGCTTTTCGGCTGTATATGTTGTCTTTACTGGTAGGAAATGAGCAGACTTCGTCAATCTGTCCACTATCACCCAAATGGAATCATGATTCCTAGTTGTCTTGGGTAGACCAACTATGAAATCCATGGTTATATGATCCCATTTCCACTGCGGTATCGGTAAAGGTTGCAACGTACCTGCCGGCTTTTGATGCTCAGCCTTCACTTGCTGACATACCACACATCTAGTCACGAACTCAGCTACATCTTTCTTCAAGCCGGGCCACCAATACAAGTCCTTCAGACTATGATACATCTTAGTGACACCTGGATGCATAGCATACATCGACATGTGTGCTTCCTTGAGCACTAACTTCCTCAGATCGTCAGCATCTGGAACCACCATCCTATCACGATAGAAGACTAGACCATCCTGAGACTCATGGAACCCATCACGCTTTTCACTGCCGAACTCTGATCTGATCAACTGTACCACATCATCTGTTTGTTGTGCATCTTTGATCTATTGTCTCAGCGTAGGCTTGACTTGCATCTATGCTAAAAGTCTAGCTAGCAAGGAAACTTCCATCTGTACATTCATCTGCCACAAGGAAACAAACATATCCCGTCTATAGCATACCAGGGAACTTAACTGTGCCTTCTTCTTTGTAGAAAGAGAAGAAGACTTTCAACTAAGTGCATCAACTACCACATTCTCCTTACCAGGATAATACTTGATAGTGCAATCATAATCATTGATTAACTCCATCCATCGACGTTGTCGCATGTTCAACTCATGCTATGAAAAGATGTACTTCAGATTCTTATGATCAGTAAAGATCTAACACACTTCCCCATACAGATAGTGTCTCCAAATCTTTAAGGCATGAACCACTTCTACCAACTCTAGGTCATGAGTCGGATAGTTCTCCTCGTGTTTCTTAAGTTGTCATGAAGCAAAAGAAACCACATGATCTTCCTGCATTAGAACACAACCTAAACCTTTCTTGGAAGCATCACAGAATACAACGTAGCCCTTTCCAGGCTCTGGCACCACTAACACTGGCGCACTAGTCAGCTTCTCCTTCAACCTTTGGAAGGCTTGCTGGCAATGATCATCCCAAACAAAAGGTACATCCTTTCTAGTCAACTTCATCATCGGCAACACAATTGCACTGAAGCCCTTGATAAATCTCTGGTAGTAACCTACTAAACCCAGGAAACTACGAACTTCAGTCGGCATCTTCGGCTGTTCCCATTCTACAACGGACTCCACCTTCTTTGGATCTACTTTGACTCCTTCAACAGATATCACATGACCTAGGAAAGCCACTTCTTCCAACCAGAACTCACAGTTACTGAACTTGGCATACAACTGATGTTAACGAAGAAGAGTCAATGCTAGATGAAGATGTCACTCATGCTCTTGCTTGTCCTAACTATAGATCAAGATGTCATCTATGAAGGCTACGACAAACTGATCTAAGAATGAACGGAACACTCTGTTCATCAGGTCCATGAAAGCAGCAGGCGCATTAGTTAGCCCAAACAGCATAACCACGAACTCGAAGTGACCATACCTCGTTCTAAAAGCTGACTTTGGTATGTCATCCACCTTAATCCTCAACTGATGGTAATCAGACCGTAGATCGATCTTCAAAAACATTGTAGCACCACGCAACTGATCGAACAGATCATCTATCCTCGGCAACGGGTACTTGTTCTTGATCGTGACTTTGTTCAACTGTCGGTAGTCTATACACAACCGCATCGATCCATCCTTTTTCTTGACGAACAACACTGGAGCACCCCAAGGCGACGTACTCGGTCAGATGAAACCTTTCTCCAACAACTCTTGCAACTGCTTCTTAAGCTTTGCCATCTCTACTGGAGCCATCCTACATGGTGTCTATGCAATTGGCTGCGTACCTGGGACCAGATTGATCTCGAAATCAATCTCCCGAAGTGGAGGAACACCATGAAACTCATTAGGAAACACATCAGAAAACTCTCAGACAACTGACACCTCCTCGAGACTAGGACCTTTTTCCTTGGTAGCCACAACGGTATCCACAACGTGAGCTAAGAACGCCTCACATCCTTGTCGTAGCAACTTCTCTACCACCATAGTTGATACTAAACACGTCGGAAGAATCTTCCTATCACCTTGGAAGATCCACTTCTCTCGAGAATCATCAAACACAGCCTGTTTGGAACCACAGTCCAAAACCACCTTATACTTCTCTAAGGTATCCATCCCAAGGATAACATCAAAACCATGCATATCAAGTGGTATGAGATCCACTTGGATGCAATGTCCCGAAAAAGACAAGACACAAGATGGACACTCTTCTCGAAGCAACGAGGAACCATTAAGAGGGGTTTCTAACAACAAGCTATCCTTCTTACGACTGACAGGTAAACGACAGTTTTCAAGCATACTATAGGCGATAAAAGAGTGTGTATCACCCAGGTCAACCAGAACAGATATAAGAAGAAGACATATCAGAATGAAATAACTCCATCTGACATGTCACCACTCGCAGGTTGACTATCTCCTCTAGCTGATTCATAGCATAGAATCGAGCCATTGCTTGCTGTTCACGTCCTCTTCTTCCTTGAGTAGATGATCCTGCTTGCGATGCTTGGCCGCGTCCTCGCCCTCTGCTACTACTGGGCTGCTGTCTATCTCATCCTTGTTGATTTAGTCTTGGCTGCTATGTTACTTCAACGTCTCTATTTGGGCAATTCATCCTAAAATGCCCGGTCTGACCACACAGATTGCATACCCTATCATCGAACTGTGGCCTAAATGGCCCTATCACTGCCACTGAAGCTGTACTATGTGCCTTAGACGGCGAAGAAACATAGCCTCTTCCCTTACTTGGAGACCACTGCGATGATACACCAGAACCTCTCATTACTGGAGGCGATGAAAACTTGGGCTTCTTGAAGCCACCAAACCTTTGTCCCTGGAACTGAGCAGGCCTCTTCTTAGACATGGATTCTCTTTTCTCCCTTATTAATCATTCGATCCTCCGGATGGATTCTACAAACATAGAAAACCGCTCTCTGTTCTCCAACACAGAAACAGGTGTTGTGAACTCAGAATTTAGACCCTTCTCGAAATGTCTGATCCGCTCCTCATCCGTCGCTGCCATATGAGGACAAAACCTCAGCAGGTCCATGAACTTGGCCTCATACTCGGTGATGTTCATCGTTCCTTGTCGCAGGCGCTCGAACTGACTGATCTTCTCATCTAGATAAGTCTTCAGAAAGTATCTACTGACGAACTCACACTGGAAAACTTCCCAACAGATCACCTCACCAGGCTGCTTCTCTTCCTCGATGGTTCACCAGTGACCAGCACTACCTTTCAGAAGGTAGACAACGTGCTTTACTTTGTCCGCTTCGGGGATGTCAAGGATCTAGAAAGCCTTCTCAAGACTTGTCAGCCACAGATCTGCATTCACTAGATCAGCCGTTCTAGCATAATCCGAAGCTCCTACTCGGCAAAGCCACTCGAAGGTCTTCCCAATACCTGATGCTTCTCCATGGGGAGCTTGTGCTCTTGGTGGAGGCACCGGCAATCTTTCTACCATGAGATTTATCATAGCCATCATCTTCCCCATAAGCTGTTGATAGGTAGGATGTTCAAGAATGGATGGGTTAGGTTGGGGGACCTCAGGCACCCGATCTTCATGTGTCTGACCCTCAGCTCCATCAACTGATGCAACATCGCTATACTCAAGAGCATGTTCTTCATGGTTTCCAGACATCATGACTTTTCTTCTACTGAGGGCAGAAGATGATCATAAGAAAACCTGGACAACTCACAAGAACAGACTCAACCTAGTCCTAAATCCCTGTAGACTCAGCGAACCTAGAGCTCTAATACCAAAAACTTGTGGCAACACATCCCACTATCACATAGACAACGAGGTGTTACGCGAACATGTGCGGAAAATACCATAACCACAGATTATCAAAATAAGATATATTGCCACATAACATGAGGAACATATAAGTAACTGCATGTATAACAAGGTTAACTACGCAAGCAAGGCCTCAACCAATGTTCCGTGTTTTTCCTTAAGCAATAAATATTATACAGCTGGATTACAAATTATTATGCCCTAAGGAAGTGAACCGTACCGTTCAAATCCAACCGAAGGTTGCGAAACCCGGAGCCGGTGCCATACAAGGTCACATGGAAGAGCCGGACTCCATGACCTCCCACCTCATGGTCAGTGCACGAGTAAAACATAAGCAGGACCTCAGTCTCATACTGAAGTGGTCTTAGCCACAGGGTCAGGCTACCCTCTACCTAGCCCGCCTCGGTATAGGTATCGGCGCTAGTGAAGCTGAGCCACGAACCTGTTCACCGTGCTCTGAGACATGAACACATTCATGCTTCACATATCACATATCCTGAGCCATGGGCCTATTCACCATGCTCTTCACATACTTGGGCTACGGGCCAGAATCCGCACCCTGGAGTCTACAACCGAAGTTGCACTCTTACCTCCTCACTTTAGGCCAAGAGAAACCTCACATATTCAATAATATGTGCTCTGGGTTAACCCATAGGAGAACCCGTTTCACCATCACCAGCTCCTGACGATGATGGATCTATGGCCAGGGCAACTACATGATATATTCCACTGTGATTAATTAATATCTTTTATATGGATTGCAAGATTCAACCAAGTTATATAACATGTAACTATAAAGGAAATAAACAACATAAAACTCAATGTTATGCTTTTATTGTAATCACATCATCCTGATCCATCACAAGGATCCAGCAATACATGTTATCACTTGGCCTCTTGCCAATCATCCAGATCCATCTCAAGGATCATTACATACCATGGGATCTCAATCCCTCATCATATAGTGCCACTGCCTCTTCAAGGCTTACATCATCATCATGAAATAGCAATCCCCAATATATTAGTCATGTACATCATACAGATTATTTCAACATCAAGAGTAACAATCACAGCAGAGTTACTACACATATACATATACCTCATAGCCCTTTTTCGCTGGCTAAGCATCACCTTCATGATTAGTAACAACAATCATAGGCGTCAATAGTAGGACCATGCTATTAGTATAAGGTGACATTTGATGATTATATACTATCTTAATCGAACATCAACTTATGATTATATGGATAAGGTACATCACTAAGAAACCCACATTACATGCTTATTATTCTCCTTAGCATTCTACAGAGAATTATGATGAGCAAGTTCATGTATATAGCTATGCTAAGTTGAAAGGACAAACGTTACCATAGTAAATACCATTAATCATGCACAAAGTCACCATCGCATTATTCAAGAACATATCCAACAAGTATGTTTTCCATGATAAGCAGAACCCTCACTAAAACATCACAAACCCTCACTAAAAGGCAGTATCGGGCATGGCTCACTCCATCAGCCAACTCATAACGGCCGACATAAGAAGGCAACCTGCAACACTGTGTTACCACCAAGGCAACCAAGCGTGCAACTAAGCAACGCCGCGTCAGGTGTCGCGCACTAGGTCTATCGGGCAACGGCTAAGGGCCTGCCGTGCAGCTAAGCATGACAGGCGATAGGGTGTCACGCATCGCCCGCAAGGGCTATCGGCCGACACACCCAGACTTAGGGTGACACCCGCCACAAAGACCATTAGCAACGCACAACGACACCAACCCACAACTACAACAGATGCATGTCGAGCAAGGTACTCTACACGGGGTATTGTCCAGAGGTGCAACACAAGCTACCATCAAAGGACCTGTCGTCCAGCTCACCAAAACTAGGGCCTAACGACCGTCACAGGGCAAGGTGATGGTGTGACGCCCGCCACAGAGACTGGGTATCGTCCACCACCAGCACTTCATGTGTTGCTCAAAGGTCTAGGTCAAGAGGGCTGCCGGGCAGCACCTCCCCACACTTATAATGACCAAGGTATCACTCACAAGATCATCATCATCCTCAAGCACAAGGGCACCCAAAATCCTAATGGGTCAAGAAGATGGCTCACCTCCATCGATTAAGAAAGAGGGGTCTTGCACATCAACTATCCCCAAGCGACAACACAAGGGAAAACCCTAGAAAGAGTCACCACCATCACCAAGCTCACCCTTCTAGTCCATGGTGAGAGGAGAGTGTTACTCAAGCAACTAGAACACAAGCTCACCTCTCAACTAAAATGAGAGAGGGGTGTTGCCCATGCTACTAGAAGCTCAAACTCACTCCTCTAGACCAAAGAGAGAAAGGAGTATTTCTCACCAAGAAACCCTAAACCCTAGGTTAGGCCAACATGGATAATCAAGCAAGATACTAATCTAACAACATATAAACAAGAGCATAGAAGGAGATAGTGAAGTTAGGGTTAGGAGTTATGTAACCCGCCTTAAGCAGCTCCAAGCTCGTAGCTCCAAGAACCACCAAGCAAGGAAGAAGGAGACTCCAAGGATATCGGCCACAAACTTGCAAAGGAGAAGGGTATCGTGCACCAAGGTGGAGAAGAAACTAAATAACCAAAGGAACTCTTAACAAGGGAAAGGAAACGCCTATATAGAAAGGAAGGGAGGAGAAAACAAGGTAGAGCCAAGCAAGGTGTCTTCCACCTAGGGACACTTGTCCTAGTGCACAAGCCAAGCCCTAAACACATGTCCAAGGTCATTGCCCCATGCAAGCATCAAGCACCAAGTGTACACTAGTGGTGACACAAACGAGGTCAAAGCTTTGTCAAAGGTCATGGGCGACACACCTCATGGGTGACACACCCCATGGGCGACACACTCCCTTCTTGGCCGATACAAGGTGCAACCAAACCAAAGCAAGGCACCTCAAGGCCCAAAAAGCTCAACCAAGCCCAATAGAACTCCAAGCAACGATCCCAAGCCTTCCTCTCTACACTAGAGGAAGCAAAGAGAGAGAGGAACACCTCACAAGGTGGCAAACTTTCCCATAAACCCTAGACTTGGGTTATTTGCAAGTAGCACCTTCAACTCTCAACAAAGCAAAACCAAACCCTAATCACCACCAAAGGTGATTAGCAAGCAACAAAGCACCAAGGTTAAGAAAAACAAACATGGTAAAACCTAAACGAAGGTCAGGGTCCTTACAAGCTAACCCCCTTCAAGGGATTTCATCCCCAAAATCTGAAGGGAAAAGCGAGGGATACTTCCTCCTCATCTCTTCCTCAAGCTCCCACGTGGCTTCCTGGTTCACAACCTATCATTACATCTCATCATTATATTTGCAGGATGAAGGTGATTAAATCATATCACTTGTGTTATCATTATTAAAAGAGAACCATCAACTATATACATTCTGGGTTATCTGAACCCTCACCAAAACTCCTGCAACCCTCACTACAGATATGGCGAGCAGCGCCAACCCTCACCAAAGGGTGTACTTGCTAGGGTTCAAAACCCTAAAGCAACTCACCACCATATCAACCAAACATTGCACATCCTCTAAAATGCATCAAGGTTCCACTAACACTCATGGTGTCGGGAAGCCATCCACGAGGTCATAACGTGCAACACTACCATGGCTATCGGCCAAGGGTCTAACATGCACCACGCTAGGGTTAGGGTTAGGTTCCACTATCGGGCTAACCTTCAACATGAGCCATATCAGCCAAAGGGGTGTCACCCAAGGCACCCCTATCGTGCAACTTCTAGCATCATCCGAGGGTTAACCCTATCAGCTAGGGTAACCATGATGCCCAACAAAGGTGTCGCGCATAGCCAACACCATGACGATCTGCATACTAGGTTTTGCATGTCGGGCATGAAACCATATTGTCCAAGCTTATCAAGGATAACGACCAAGACCACCTAAAGACAAGGGAGTGCTTCGAGCACCCTCTCTACATGGTGTATCATCCAAGACTTAACCTTAAGGAGGGTATGAGGCAACATCTCATCAAGGGTATATCGCCCATCTATCAACTCCACCAAGGGCATCGTCCAAGGGACCATGACGGGCACCAGCTAAGCTTCAACTGGGCATATTGGCCAGGGATACAAGGATCACCCAAGCAAGCTTATCTACCAAGGATTACACATCAAGGACATATCGTGCATTAAGGGTAGACCACTCATGTCGCCTAGAGAAACACTATTGCCCAAGCTTGGGTTGAGGCTTCATATCGACCAAGATGCCCATCCAAGGGTTTAGCAACCATGTCGCCCTAACCCTAACTCTAGGGTGGATAAGGGATATCGGGCACCAAGGTAAAACTATCTCAACAAGTTGCATCGTATAGGGCACTCAAAAAAGCATAATGCCCAAGCACACATGGGTATTGGCCAAAGGTACAACCCAAGACAAGAAGGTTATCGAGCAGCACTATCCCCAAAGTCATATCGTGCAAGACACAACCCAACAAGGTCATCTTCATCCTCAAGAACAAGGACACCAAACCCTAGTTGATCAAGAAGGGCGGCTCACTTCTCAACAACCAAGAGAGAGGGGTGTTGCACAACCTCTTTCACAAATCAGGCAACCACAAGGATCCAACCCCAACATAGGTCATCAAAAGCTCACCTCTCAAATCCATGGTGAGAGGAGGGTGTTGCCCAAGCAACTAGAATATAAGCTCACCTCTCAACTTAAATGCAAGAGGGGTATTGGCCACATTACTAGAGCTCAAACTCACTTCTCTAGACCAAGGGGAGAAATGAGTGTTTCTACCAAAGAAAACCCCAACTATGGTTCGGACAAATAGGTGTAAAGGCATATAACCCATCATCAACAACAACAACATCATGCTCATAATATCCATAAGATCAACAACATGTTCTAGAGCAACAAACATACATGCATGTCCGATCATCATCATATATGAAACATGCAACATAGAGAAATTAGTATAGCTAGGGTTAGAAGTTATGTAACCCGCCTTAAGCAAACTCCTCAAGCTCCAAATCTCCAAGCTTCTAGCTCCGAGCTCCAAGCACACTACTTCGACCACCTCAAGAAAAGGAACAAGAAGCATAACCACCATGGCCGAAGAGTAAGCAAGATGGAGAAGAAGATGCTAGGGAGAGAGGGAAGATGCTTACCAAAGGACAAGACCCACCTAGGGTTTGGCCACCAAGATAAAGGAAGAATAAGGGATCACCCCCAAGGGAGAAGGATCGGCCACCAACTTACTCCAAAGGGTAGGTGTATCGTGCACCAAGGAAGAGAGGAGAAACAAAGAGCTATAGGGTTCCTAAGGAAGAGAAAGGCAGGGCATATATAGATGGGGGTCAAGGTCAGACCAAGGCAAGGTGTCACCTTACCAAGGGACACTTGTCCACACGTTTTACCACCTTGCAAAACTCATGCACATGCCATGCCACTACTCTCCCAAGGGTCAGCCACTTGTCCAAGCTAGGGTGACACAACCAAGGAAAGAAGGTCAACAAAGGTCAAAGGCCGACACACTCCATCCATGGACGATACACCCCTCATGGGCGACACAAAGCACCCTTGCCTGATACAGGGCTCAACCAAGCAAGGCAAGGCCTAAACAAGGGAGAACAAGGCCCAAAAGAGCTCAACCAAGCCCAAGACAACTCAAGGAACGAGCCCAAACCTTCCTCTCAATCCTAGAGGAAGCAAAGAGAGCGAAAGACATTTCTCTAGGCGACCAACTTGCTGTCCAACCCTATCTTAGGTTATTTTGCTAGTAGCACCTCCAGCACTGAACTAAGCACAAGCAAACCCTAATCATCACTAAAGATGATTAGCAAGCAACCAAGCCCAAGACAACTCAAGGAACGAGCCCAAACCTTCCTCTCAATCCTAGAGGAAGCAAAGAGAGCGAAAGACATCTCTCTAGGTGACCAACTTTCTCTCCAACCCTATCTTAGGTTATTTTGCTAGTAGCACCTCCAGCACTCAACTAAGCACAAGCAAACCCTAATCATCACTAAAGATGATAGTTTGGGCCCACGTACATGTATGATGCATCCCACTAATTGTTGTATGAGTAGATAATAGAATAATAGAGCTTTCCCCGATTTTTGGTAATACAATTCCTTTTTTAGTGATCATTAATGTGTTAATTACCCTAAGTAGCTAATAATGTAAAACACATGTTTTCCTAATTCATATCCAAAATATAATTCGATAATTGAATTCCTCATGGTCGATTTAGCCTACCTATAAAATTTGGTTGGATTTGGATAAACCTTGATGCTCCAAATGATATTAGGAAGCAAGTGGGAGATAATGATGATTTATGATTAATCCTTTAATAACGTATAGATAATGATCCTAGTTTATCCCAAAGTTCAGGATTTTTAGCCTTGCCCAGCCTGTCACACGATGCTTAAGAGGATTGGGCTCTTAGTGAGCCGTTGGATGATGATCGGAGGGTAAGGCATTCGTCCCCTACCTCGCGCAAAGTCCTCACAGGGAAGGGAATAGAATCCTGGCCCCGATGGCCTACGATAACCCAACCCTCCCTCAACGATTTCCCATTATCTCGACGCCAATGAAATCAGGAGATCACTGCGATCCTATCGAGCCCTAACTCACTCCATATAAGCGCCTAATGCAAAATTTCCCAATTCACTCTCCTTCTTCAGTCCACGGCGCCGCCATCCCCATGCCAAGAAGGTTCATCGGACCAAGGTCTAGCTACCCAGAAAGCAAGGACGGCTATCGAGTAAGCTTACTCCACCTTCAATTTGGACCGAGCCTAGCCGAGGAACCGCCATAGATTCGATCTACCTCGGCGGAACTGACGAGCTCGAGCGGGAGGATCAGTGCCTCCCAGTTCGATTCTTCTTCAGGTAACATCGTCATGCCCTGTTCTACGATTTCCTCATCTCGTTAGGTCGTGCAAACCACCACAGTGGTGTACCCTTGAAACCAGATTTCTGCTGTACAACTCCATCTCTGGCCAGGCTTCTCGACCATGCTCATGCCACGGGAACCCCTTCACTATCCTCTACAGATTAATCTAAAGCTTTTCATGCCTCAGTTATTCTGTTCTGTTATTGTTTGATCGGAGCCCTTTGTCGAGTTGGGTCCCCTGTTCTGGCCATGGCAGTAGTAACAGTGGGGGAACTGGTTCCCGTTTGGTTTTGGTTTTCCTTGTATCGACTTCGGCCATCCCACTTGTTTCCTTTTTCCAGATATAGAACACTCATTATTGTTGTAGATAATGGCCTCGGTCTCTGTTGTACCTCTTGTGCCATGTCTGCGACATGGAGTTGGAGCAGATGAACAGCTCAGCGCCTCACCCAAGGCTCAATGGGTTTGCCTCAGTTCAAGGAATGATCCTCAATTCTCCTTTTCTTCCCAGACATCGAGTCTTCCAAGTTCTGATTGGAGTTTGGAACTCCATGGAGGTTCTTCGCGCACCATGGATAAACGAACAAGAAACCAGACACTGAAACTACTTGCAGACCCTCACAATTTCAATATCAGTGTCACGCTACCATGGGTAATTGTGTCTTTTATCCAGGTTATCTTGATATAAATTGCATATTATATATTAGTGAGCATTTGACTGCTGTGTCCTGTCACGCCTGTTGTCTTAGATTTATAAAGTGAGGGCAAAGTCATCTTTCGAACCCTGATTTCTGGATTTTTCCAAAAATGTCTTAAATGATTTTCCTCGCCTCTGATTGGTCGGAATATATCTGATCTTGACAAATTCATAGAAAATGCGATAGGTGTCAGATGACAACGACCCATATATGGATTTTGCTCAGTTTTTCGAGATCTAGATGATGGATAAGGTTCCAATTTCTGTTTTGTCTTGCTTTTCACGAAACATCAGACTTAGTGTAATTAGGATTTAACAAGCCACTAAACTCTAGAAATGAAGTTATGGATTATCCATTAATGAATGATTATTGAATTAACATGGTGATTAGGGTTCCATCAACCCAAAGAAAACAACTAAGATCTCTCCTATGAGAGAGGTAAGCGGATTCATGCACTTTGAGTATTTAATATAAATTTTCAATCGCTTTGTGTTTATTAAATCATGATGATCAAGTTAAACTATGTGCGTAACCATGTAATTCAATTGGGGTACTTCTTTCTATAATGTTATTATATGATTCTTATGGTTTCAAGTTCTATCTCCAAGAATTCATGTTATGATTATGGAAATCCAATTAAATTTAATTATGTCAAGTTAATGACAAATCATGTAATAGGTTGTATTATGTTGTTCTCATCATGATAATGTTGATCCTACGTGCCTTATGAGCACCATTGGTGCAATTAATATCGAGGATACTATAATCAACCACCAATATTTAGTTATGTGAATCCAAATCTATTGTTCAATTAGTATCATGTTTTTGTTTTTGTTTTCCCAATTATTATTTTGTCACAATAATACTCAATGCCGCTTACTCTAATGTTCTTTTATTGCATGCATGGTTGGGGGTGCGATGCCCGCAGGTACAAGGCAACTTCCAGAATAAATCCCTATGAAGGTCAACTGAAGGAATAGATTGAGGTTGATAAGATACTCACATGGTGGGGTGCCATCTGCGATAGGAGATCCTAAAGAGTATAGATAATCTCATGTATGTCTTCAATAATGTCTAATCATGTATGTCTTAGTTAGTTTCAGTTCAAGAACTCACTTATGAACAATGTGTACATTAAGTTTAATATCTATGCATGGTTATTGTTTACTTTATTTGTAATGTCTATCGTTGTTGTGGCATCCCTTTGAGCTATAGTAACCCATGTTATGGAAAACATGGGTATTGCTTCCGTTGACACATGTATGCTTAAGAGGGTGTTACAAAATGGTATCAGAGAAAATAAGTAGATGGCCACCATGTAGAAATCACATCCACATGTTCTAAGTCATATGTATATAATATTAAGTTCAAGGTATGGGAAACCAAAGTAGGGTCTAGTCAGAAGACACAAGTTAGATAAGGGTTAGGGTTATGTGCCTAGATGTTTTAGATTTTATGTTAACTTTGAAATTGTACATATCATGCTCTCTCTTCTTCCCACGTGTTTGTGGTATGGAACACAGGCTCATGGGGTTTTGTAGAGAGAATGTTATGTGCAAAATCGTACGTGTCCCTCCTCTCAAGTGCATGTGGTATGGGACATGTGCATGAGGGAGGTGTTGAGATAAGAGTTGACATTAAAGTTTGAGACATATAACCATCGAAACATAATTAATTACATAAGAAGACCAAATATGCATACAAGGGGTAGATAATTTGACAGGGATCTGAAAGAAAAATGATGCAATGCTATTAACCAATGTTCTCTTCTATGTTATGATTATGTGCTCAGATTGAACATCATGTGTTATTTCTATGCTTATGAATTATGAAATTATGAAAAATCATGTCTACGTATAAGAAATCATGTTAAGTTGATAATTGTCCTCTCCATCATGTTACGTGAGCCTTAATCGGCCTTATGTGAGCCTTAATCGGCCTTATGTGAGCCTTCATTGGCCTTATGTGAGCCTTAATTGGCCTTATGAGCTCTGTGGGAGCATTATGTGAGCCTTAATCGGCCTTATGTGAGCCTTAATTGGCCTTATGAGCTATGTGGGAGCATTATGTGAGCCTTAATCGGCCTTATGTGAGCCTTAATTGGCCTTATGAGCTCTGTGGGAGCATTATGTGAGCCTTAATCGGCCTTATGTGAGCCTTAACCGGCCTTATGAGCACTGTGGGTGCAATCCAGGAGAGTGACTATATCAACTCAAGTAAAATTCATGTCTAATATGAATTCATGTCAAGTTAATTAAGTTCTCATGTAATTATGTTAACTATGAGTAAGTCATGTCTTAAGTATGTTAATGAGACTATAAGATAATATTAGAGTTTTTACATGCACAAACTAAGTGAAACCCTAAGGTGGGTAGTACCTCATTCATCATCATCATCTAAGCCTCAATCCCAACTATGTTGGGGTCGGCTACATGGATCCTTCGTTTCCATTCAGCTCTATCATGGGCCATATTCTGATTGAGATGTAGAGATTCAAAACCTCTCTTTATAAGCTCATCCCATGTTAATTTAGGCCTTCCTCTTCTTCTATTTATAGTGTTTGGCTCAATATCATTGCTTCGTATAGGCGCACTAGTAGGTCTGCGTTGCACATGTCCGTACCATCTGAGTTGGCCCTCACGCAACTTGTCCTCAATGCTCGCCACCCCCACTTTATTCCTGATATAGTCATTTCTCAATTGATCTTTTCTTGTCTTCCCATACATCCATCTCAGGATACGCATTTCAGCCACGTTCATCTTGTTGAGACCTTGTTTCTTCACCGCCCAACATTCACTCCCATAGAGCATGGCTGGTCGTATAGCTGTTCTATAAAACTTACTTTTTAACCTGAGAGGGATCTTCTGATCGCATAAAACTCCAGTTGCACTCCTCCATTTCAACCATCCTACAGTGATCCGGTGACAAACATCATTTTGGACATCCCCGTCTATTTGAATAATAGAACCTAAGTAACGAAATTTGTCACATTTTGGTATATCTACTCCATCCAACTTGGCTCCATCATTCACACTACGAGATTGGCTGAAATTGCAATGCATATACTCAATTTTGCTCCTGCTAATCATCAATCCATTTGATTCCAATGCCTTTCTCCAACATTCAACTTTATCATTCAATCCATCTTTTATTTCGTCAATCAAAACAATATCATCAGCAAATAACATACACCAAGGAATATCATCCTGAACATTCTTTGTTAACTCATCCATAATGAGAACGAATAGATATGGGCTGAGTGTGGATCCTTTGTGTACCCCAACTGTAATAGGAAAAGTTGGTTTCTCTCCTCCAGGAGTCTTGACACTTGCAGTAGAGCTATCATACATGTCTTTGATCAAGTCAATGTATTGGATAGGCACACCCTTTTTCTTTAAAACCATCCATAACACTTCTCTGGGTACTCGATCATAAGCCTTCTCTAGATCAATAAACACCATATGAAAATCTCTTTTTCTTTGTCTATACTTCTACATAAGCCTCCTCATCAGAAAAATAACATCTTTTGTTGATCTTCCAGGCATGAAACCAAATTGGTTGTTTGATACCTGCGTTATAGATCTTAACCTCTGCTCAATAATCCTCTCCCAAAGCTTCATCGCGTGACTCATCATCTTGATACCTCTATAGTTTGTACAACTCTGAATGTCACCTTTGTTCTTGTAGATTGGGACTATAATACTATTTCTCCACTCATCCGACATCTTCTTGGTCTTCATGATCTTGTTAAAGAAATTTGTTAACCATGTAACTCCCTCATCCCCCATACTCTTCCATACATCAATGGGAATATTGTCTGGTCCGCATGCCTTTCTCATTTTCATCTTTTTCAAAGCATTCTTGACCTCAAATGGTGAAACTCATAGTGTGTAAATGATATCTCTTGTATTCATGTCACACGAGTCGCTAACATTATATGTAGTATCTCCATTGAAAAGCTTATGGAAGTAATTTCTCCACTGGTTTTTGATATCATCGTCCTTCACCAATACTCTACCATCTTCATTCTTTATGCATTTTACTTGACTCAAGTCTCTTCCTTTCCTTCCTCTTATACGAGCCATTTTATATATAATCTTTTTCCCCTTATCTAGTGTCCAACTTCTTATACATGTCATCAAAGTATCTAGACCTTGCCTCCCGAACCACCTTTTTAGCTTCTTTCTTTGCTTGTTTGTATCTTTGGAATGTTGCATCATCTCCAGATTTGGGCAAGCTCCTATAGATCTCCCTTTTCAATTTAATAGCCTTTTGTACTTCATCATTCCACCACCAAGTCTCCTTCTGTGGAGGTCCACAACCTTTAGACTCCCCCAAAACCTCTTTGGAAATTTTTGTTATGCAGGAGCTCATGTTATGCCACATAGTGTTAACATCAGACTCCAAGTTCCAAGTTACCTCCTTGGTGACAAGTTGGGTAGTACCTCATTATGATATGAAAATTTCGGGGACGAAATTTCTATAAGGTGGATAGGTTGTAACGACCCTCAAAATTCAGTCCCAAATTTTTGATGTTTAATAAAGGTGAAACCCTAGGTTGAATGAATTTTCTTACATTTGTTCATTTAAGTGGAGACCATGCTTAAGTAGTATGTCAGAATGAGTTTAGACTACATCAAGATACTATGTGAACATTTAGTTTGATTCATCAACACTTATACACATCAATGTCAATTAACACACAAAACCTAACCCTAATTATGCAATGGTGACAAGTTGGGATTGAATGATAGTTTGGGCCCACATACATTTATGATGCATCCCACTAATTGTTGTATGAGTAGATAATAGAATAATAGAGCTTTCCCCGATTTTTGGTAATACAATTCCTTTTTTTAGTGATCATTAATGTGTTAATTACCCTAAGTAGCTAATAATGTAAAACACATTTTTTCCTAATTCATATCCAAAATATAATTAGATAATTGAATTCCTCATGGTCGATTTAGCCTACCTATAAAATTTGGTTGGATTTAGATAACCCTTGATGCTCCAAATGATATTAGGAAGCAAGTGGGAGATAATGATGATTTATGATTAATCCTTTAATAACGTACAGATAATGATCCTAGTTTATCCCAAAGTTCAGGATATTTAGCCTTGACCGGCCTGTCACACGATGCTTAAGAGGATTGGGCTCTTAGTGAGCCGTTGGATGACGATCGGAGGGTAAGGCATTTGTCCCCTACCTCGCGCAAAGTCCGCGCAGGGAAGGGAACAGAATCCCGACCCCGATGGCCTATGATAACCCAACCCTCCCTCAATGATTTCCTATTATCTCGACGCCAATGAAATCAGGAGATCACTGCAATCCTATCGAACCCTAACTCACTCCATGTAAGTGCCTAATGAAAAATTGCCTGATTCACTCTCCTTCTTCAGTCTACAGCGCCGCCATCCCCATGCCAAGAAGGTTCATTAGACCAAGGTCTAGCTACCCAGAAAGCAAGGACGGCTATCGAGTAAGCTTACTCCACCTTCAATTTGGACCGAGCCTAGCCGAGGAACCTCCATAGATTCGATCTACCTCGGCGGCACCGACGAGCTCGAGTGGGAGGATCAGTGCCTCCCAGTTCGATTCTTCTTCAGGTAACCATCGCCATGCCCTGTTTTACGATTTCCTCATCTCGTTAGGTCGTGCAAACCACCACAGTGGTGTACCCTTAAAACCAGATTTCTACTATACAACTCCATCTCCGGCCAGGCTTCTCGGCCATGCTCATACCATAGGAACCCCTTCACTATCCTCTACAGATCAATCCAAAGCTTTTCATGCCCTCAATTATTATGTTCTGTTATTGTTTGATCAAAGCCCTTTGTCTAGTTGGGTCCCCTGTTCTGGCCATGGCGGTAGTAACAGTGGGGGAACTGGTTCCCGTTTGGTTTTGGTTTTCCTTGTATCGACTTCGGCCATCCCACTTGTTTCCTTTTTCCAGATACAGAACACTCGTTATTGTTGTAGATAATGGCCTCGGTCTCTCCTGTACCTCTTGTGCCATGTCTGCGGCATGGAGTTGGAGCAGATGAACAACTCAGTGCCTCACCCAAGGCTCAATGGGTTCGCCTCAGTTCAAGGAATGATCCTCAATTCTCCTTTTCTTCCCAGACATCGAGTCTTCCAAGTTCTGATTGGAGTTTGGAACTCCATGGAGGTTCTTCGTGCACCATGGATAAACGAACAAGAAACTAGACACTGAAACTACTTGCAGACCCTCACGATTTCAATATCAGTGTCACGCTACCATGGGTAATTGTGCCTTTTATCCAGGTTATCTTGATATAAATCGCATATTCATATTGGTGAGCATTTGACTGTTGTGTCCTGTCACACCTGTTGTCTTAGATTTATAAAGTGAGGGCAAAGTCGTCTTTCTAACCCTGATTTCCGGATTTTCCCAGAAATGTCTTAAATGATTTTCCTCACCTATGATTGGTCAGAATATATCTGATCTTGACAAATTCATAGAAAATGCTACAGATGTCAGATGACAGCGACCCATATATGGATTTTGCTCAGTTTTTTGAGATCTAGATGATGGATAAGGTTCCAATTCCTGTTTTGTCTTGATTTTCACGAAACATCAGACTTAGTGTAATTAGGATTTAACAAGCCATTAAACTCTAGAAATGAAGTTATGGATTATCCATTAATGAATGATTATTGAATTAATAGGGTGATTAGGGTGATTAATGAATGATTATTGAATTAATAGGGTGATTATTTTGTCACAATAATACTCCATGCCACTTACTCTAACGTTCTTTTATTGCATGCATGGCTAGGGGAGCGATGCTCACAGGTACAAGGCAACTTCCAGAATAAATCCCTATGAAGGTCAACTGAAGGAATAGATTGAGGTTGATAAGATACTCACATGGTGGGGTTCCATCTGCGATAGGAGATCCTAAAGAGTATAGATAATCTCATGTATGTCTTCAATAATGTCTAATCATGTATGTCTTAGTTAGTTTCAGTTCAAGAACTCACTTATGAACAATGTGTACATTAAGTTTAATATCTATGCATGGTTATTGTTTACTTTATTTGCAATGTCTATCGTTGTTGTGGCATCCCTTTGAGCTATAGTAACCCATGTTATGGAAAACATGGGTATTGCTTCCGTTGACACATGTATGCTTAAGGAGGTGTTACATTAGGGTTCCTGCTTCTTCTTCTGTGTTTACCTAAAAACATTGGATTACACGGGGGTGATACAATTGTAAATTGCCCCAGCCGGAGATATAACTCTCCGCCAAAACATTGTTATAGCAGTTTACTATAATTAAAATTAAACAGGAGTTCTTATAAATTAACAGTAGCATTAATCATTGAATAAACATAGTAAAGTAGTATCTTTTCCTAAGGAGAGCATTGTATCTACTCATGGTAGATTCATATTTCACATGTCTACTTGCATTGATTGTAAAGAGATATGAATAAAATTTATCAACTAGGGATGCACAAAAGAAATATAACATCAGCCAATGAATTTCCGTATTCAATCCTTAAGCAAACATGCTATACGGTTGATTACATTTTATAATCACATTTATGCCCTGAGGAGAAGAGGTATACTGCTCATACTCCAACCAACCATTGTGAAGTCAAAATCGGTACCATACAAGGTCAAAGGTAGATTCGGCTACCAAGAACTCCCATATCTCAGTCAGCGCGAGATTACATGAAGGACATCTTGTGTCTCTACTATATATAGCTTTCCAGGGTATACTGGCAACTTCGCTATTAGAGTTACAGTGGCGTGTTGTACTCTCTTCACGATCGTGATATTTCATGTTTATCTCCATCAATCCGGCATTAACATTATTGGGAGATGTGTACTGCATCTGTCCCAATCATCGGGGGATTAGTGATACATCCATCCCGGTACAAGTAATGAAGGATTGAGAGGTTTGTTGTTTACCTTTCATCAATTCCCTCACTAGGACGTCAGGATATTTTCGCCCATTACCCCCACATATTCAAAATATGCATTTCGGGTTTTGTCGCGGAGCACCCGTTTCACCATCACCTATTGCTGACGATGATGGATCTATGGTCAGGGATCTACATGATATGATTTCACTTAATTAATTAAATACATTAGCATATTCTTTTATCATCAATCAAGTTCTCAAACATAACTTATTCAGACAAATGCTATAAGGAAACACGTACTATTTTCACTAATCACTTTCTCAGTCCTTATAGGACATTGGGATCTCAGTCCCTCATTTCATTTCTTTTAGAAGTTCACATCCCTCAACTACATCATTATCATACTTATCAACTATGGGTATTCATACCCTCAATTCTTCACTATCATTGTTACCGCTTGTTAGGTAACCATTACCCCCAGGTCCTCAGACCGAGGTATGCATAATACTTATTATACAAGTATCTCACATGGCTCTCAAAGCCTATTAAATCTTTTTCCACCTTTCACTAGGAAACAACTTGCTTGTGGAACTCATAAGGTTCATGCACATTTCGTTACTTTTACTAAGCAACAACAACATTAGGCACATAAGGCCATACAACATGTTTATTATATGAAAGTCATAGCTCATATCTGGCTATGTTCATCATCTCATGATGTCTACATGATTAATAGACATGATAACAGTCATGTAAGTCATTTGTCACATCATATAAAACATTAATAACACCACCATCCTTTATCAGGATTAGGGTTATCTATCAATTAGGGCTTTTCATTCCCTTTACCCAAAAATAGGGTTAGTGCTTCCCATCTTACATTAATTAGGACTTCATGATCACATTTTTAGTTCAACTCTAATATGTTGCTCCATTCTTCTAGGAGCATTCAAAGATATTATAAGTATTTTCTTATGATCACCATTCTCATCATATATCATTAATGATCATCAATTCAAGGTATGAGTTCATTTCTCATCATTGTCATGGTATGATTACATCATGGTCATTGATTTGGCTTAACCCCATTCTCAAAGTATATTAGTCAACATTTATCAAAAGTACATTGAGTTATTACAATATTATTGTAAAAATTGCATATCACACATTCTATGTGTTTCTTATCCAAGGATATTGGATTAGAGGCTCATCGTGGTGTGTCTGCCCTGAAATGCTGAATATGATATCTATCATGTCTTGATGTATCACTTCCTTTTTATTTCCATCTTGCTTAAGTCAATCAACTAACCTTGTATTAAGGTATTTCCCTCTTAATACTTTATCTTCTAACTTATCACTTTCATCATATGGTGCCTAGGTTACACATTAGAATTGTCCAACTATCTTTAATGATATGGACTTGTCCAATTGTTAAGCAATGTTGAATATAAGATAAACTATTATCAACTATCTTAGTTATGTCAACTCTTAGAATGTATTTCACACAATTATATAATATTTCATTCTTCACTTCTAAGAGTTTCATACCCTCATCATTGTAAGATGTATAGGATTGTTACACATACATGAAATTAGATATATAATGTTCTGGGTATCATCTTGTCTTTTAGACTCTTATTCATTAGGGTATCAACACTATCATTCATATAATTCATCAACTTTACCCTCCATGGTTATAACATCCTCATCTTACTTGATTGTAATAACCACATCCTACTTTAGTGTATTGGCCATTATACCATGACTATGATTGCACATATCATTATATGGCATCATCCTAGATTTAAGTCTCTCTTCACATCATTCTTCGGGGTTTCCATAATATTACTCTTAATTAGGGTTTCACATAACATTACCCTAGATTATAGTTTCTCATAACATTAATCTTACTTAAGGATTCTCATAACATTACCCTCAATCGGTATTTATCATGGATTCATCCTCAATTAGGGTTACACTTGAAATCATTCTTAATTAGGGTTTATATTCAATAACCCACGATTAGGGTTTACTATTCACATCACATCACCCTAGATTAGGGTTTCACTATTTACATCACATCACCCTAGATTAGGGTTTACTATTCACCCCAAGTAGGAGAGAACATCAAATACCCTGAATTAGGGTTTCTCATGTCATCACTATGAATTAAGATCATACCATCATTATGTATTAGGATTTCACCTATCAATGCCCTCAATTAGGGTTATGATTCATTAACCTTCATAATTAGGGTTTCATGATCTCACTATGAAGGATCATACCCTAATTAGACATTCATTCATATTGAAAGTCCACTACATGATTATCATTCATGTAGGAAGTCTTCTCTTTCATCTTCTACAAGATGATGTTTGCTTCAGCTTTGATTAGGCTAAGTCAACTCAACTTAAAAGAAGAATTGACATCATGGGTTATTGCATCATCACCATGATCATTATTACTTTATTATTTAAAGGGTACTAATCACCCTATCTTATTAGGATACAACACTATAATCATCATTGATTACATCATGTATTAGTCAAATTGATCAACTTATCCTTTGACCACTTTAAGTACTCATGCGGTTTTGGTTGATTATCCACCAAACGGTCTTGGGTACATAGACCCCAAACGGTATTGCACAAAAACATCCAAATGTTCTAAGACCGTTTAGAC
Organism: Alisma plantago-aquatica; assembly: GCA_963693085.1. Taxonomy (NCBI): domain Eukaryota; kingdom Viridiplantae; phylum Streptophyta; class Magnoliopsida; order Alismatales; family Alismataceae; genus Alisma; species Alisma plantago-aquatica. Next base: position 347,178,681 of record OY856414.1, read on the forward strand.
CTCCAAACGGTCTTGCACAAACCACTGAGACCGTTTGCCAAAGCTGGGGTTGAAATCGTTTAGTAAAGTAGGTGGTGAAGACCGTTTGCCAAAGTTGACTTTTTGAAACCGCATGATCTCAACCAGTTTTGAAACCGCATGCACCGAAACGGTTTGGGATCGTTTGGTCCCAAACGGTCTTGAGATTGTTTGGTCCAAACCTCCTCAAAACCGCAAGGACCAAAAAGGGTCTCAACCACTCCAATTAAATTAGGGTTTCCAATGTTGGTTCCTTCAACCATTGAATACATGAAACCAATCATCAATTGGACCTATCACCATGCTTCAAATGAGTTAATTAGGTCATCCTTCAACTGATTTGACCCTCAATTAACCCTCAATTAGTCATCAATTAGGGTTTGAATCAATTAGGTTAGGGTTTGGAAACGTTGATCCTTCTATGTTGATTATTGTTGAACCAATTACTTTGAAACCATTGGATTACCATCCAAATTGGGCATGACCTGACCCCAAACGGTCTTGAGGTCGTTTGGATGACCTCCAAATGGTCTTGAGACCGTTTTCCCATGTCAACATCAAAATCCAAGTCAACCAATCAGAGTTTGGATCATTGGATTGATCACCAAATCAGCATTTGACTGCACTTCAACTTAGTACCTTTAGATCTTCAAACACCTAACCATGGTCAACCCTAGACCTCCAAACGGTCTTGGGTGACCCCCAAACGGTCTTGAGACCGTTTGGGTGTTCCCCAAATGGTTTTGAAACCGTTTGGGTCAATCAACCCAAAGCATCAACTCATTCAATTGCAAAATCAGCACTTAGTCGATTAGGGTTTATACCATATGTTTGAATCTTGAAATACCTACCATACTCAAACCTAGACCTCCAAACGGTCTTGGTTGACCTCCAAATGGTCTTGATACCATTTGGGTGATTCCCAAATGGTTTTGAAACCGTTTGGGTCAATCAACCCAAGTTTCAAACTCAATCACTTATGAAATCAGCACTCAACCCGATTAGGGTTTAGGTGATTGATGGCCCTTCAACTCATGAACCAATTGGATTTAATCAATAATAATTGATGGGTCATTAACCTATATCATTATGAAAAAATCCCCAAACGGTCAACATTGGTAAACATCACCAAACGGTCTTAAACCATTTGCTTCTATGTGGTTTAGTGAAACCTTTTCATTCCAAACGGTTTGAAACTATTTGCTCCCAAACGATTTGTGAAACCGTTTGGACATTTGATTGAAACTGTTTGATCTATATACTTGGGTAGGTGTGTGATTATGATGATTTAATCATAATCAAGATCTAGACCCACGAAACCTACTGTGATTTCCATGGAGATTGCATCAATCAACCAAATCAATAATTGTAAATAGAGAAATGATCATTATTTGATGGGGAATTGAATGCAATAACAAAATTAGGGTTTCAAGTTATAAAACCCACCTCCAATTGAGCTCCAAAGCTCCAAGATCACGCCAAAAATGGTGGATGAAGCTTTTGCAACTCCCCTTAGGCTCGTCCTCAAGCTTTTGGTTGAAAAGATTAGCTAGGGTTGAAGAGCAGATCGAAATAAGAAGGAATCCATAATTTATTTTTGATTTCCACCATGGAATCAAGGTGAAATGGATCAAGAACCTTACCAACATGTTGGGGGTCTTCCTACTGGTCCTCCCTATCTCCCTTGGTCGGTTTTCAAGCAAAGAGAAGAAGTGGGGTCGAAAAAGCCTTTGTTTGGGCTAGGAAAGGGTCTTTTATAAGATATTCAATGAGAGAGAAAATGTTTTATAAAAGTCTTTTAATTCCAAAATTATTGCCACCTTCTCCCCTTTGGTTTCTTGTATGCAAATTAATATCTATCCCCCACCGAGATCCCTTCCATTATACAAGAATAAAGGGAAAAGGAATTAAGCACCTTAACCCTTATAATATTAATATCCATTTTTGAGTGGGATTTATTTTTCTTATAATAATGGTGAGTAGGATTTCACCTTCTTAGGATATGCTCATGCATTTGCAAGGCTTAAGCTCGTCCACACACATCTGAATCCAACTATATTAATTTTGTTTGATGGTCCTTCAAATTATTTAATTTATTTTTGCATTAAATCGAATTAGGGTTTCAATTAGGCTTAAATCTTGATTATTTTAATATCAAGATTCTCTCTCCTCCAACTTAATTCAAATGAGGTGCCCCTCTCATTTTATTTGCTCTAAATGATGTCAATAAACATTAGGTACCTTATTGAAGTGTTAATTTGCATATTCAACCTTAGGTTTTGGGTAAATTGCACTTTACACCAAAACTAGGTTTTAATGAACAAACATTGTCCAACAAGCTCTATCTTGGTGTCCAAGCTTGTGGATACCATACCACTACATAATATTCATTCTTATGATGTCTCAACATCTTAGGAACATATTATTATGTAACATTTGCAAGTTATCCCCTTAACTTGGGTAAGTTGCACATTAGTCCAAAATAAGCAAACATTACTTCAACATTGTTCAAACAGTACCAAAATTGAAACATAAGTTCCTCATGAGCCCTAATTACTTTTCACAAGATAATATTAAGCATATAATCATCTTTCTTAATCAAAACACCTAGGGTTAAAGTATAACCCAGGTTAGGGATGTTACAAATTATAAACCCCTAACAAGGATTTCGTCCCCGAAATCCCAGATATAGGGAAACAAATATTATTCATGCATCATATCATCATGTCATCACATAACATAGCATTATTATGGACTCACCATAGAGTTTTGATCAATACAAAGTTATCCCACATGAGGTTTTCACATAATCTTTTATACAGGACACTTACTCCATAGTTCTTTATTATTGACTGTGGAGTAAATTATGTGTCAAGTAACACTTTCCTTATTACTTGTACTAACTATTTCATTAGTTGTATATTTTATTATCATAAGGAAAGGTTACTTATCAGTCAAGAACTTATCTCAAAGATATCTTCAATTGTTATGTTTATGAAAAACATAAACCCCTAACATGTGATGTTCATATTATTTTACATGTTTAATTTGATTTCATGGTTGACCATTCCATATAACTTACATAAATCATATGATATTTCTTTAGATACCAGGATTTCTTACCTTGGTACCTATTACATGTGTTAACAACACATTACATATTTATGTTCCTTCCATCTAGGGACATTACTTGTTACATATCTCTTTTCCTTAAAACCAAGGTCCAAGGCAAACTGATACTTTTCTAAGTATCCATCACATGAACATTTTTATCTTATGCACATCAAGTGTCCCTAGACCCACTTGATTGCCATGTCCCTGAAAGGAAAGAAAACAAGGATTCATACTCCTCATTTTAATTCATGTATTTTCAATTATTCATGAACCTTTTATTCTTTATCTCATCCTAGGTTCCTTTTCCTCAATATAGGAATTCATAAGGATGATTACATAACATAATTCTTTTTTTTTATTTAACATGTTTATGATCATCTCATGATCGCATCATATTTTCCCAATTCTTCATTATGGGAAAGGTCTTTATTATACTTACATATTTATTGGGCAGGGATCATTTCCCTTAGTCCCATTCTTATCTTATGAGGAATATACTTTTATTTCCTCATACAAACATGCTCATCTGAGGTTATCTTAGATTTCTCTTTCTCATACTTAGGACATGACACATTTATTTATTCCATATTTCTTATTTCATGATACTCATTAGATTGTATCAAAATTACTACTTGATCAGAGCAATAAAAAAGATTACAATCTAAGAGTTTCCATACTCACTTTATCATCAATAGTTGTATACCTGGATAGGGTATATAAATACTGAGATAAGGTAGTATGCACTTATTTACTGTCATATTCCCTCCTTTTCATATTATCACAAGCATAAGACTTAACATTACTGGATTTTATCCAGACATCTCTTCAATACCTCATCTTTTTCTCATAGAGGTAAGAACAACATAAATCATTTATAATGTTTATTATGAAAAATATAAGTCCTCATAGGACTAATCAAGGAAAGTTCAATCAATTACTTTCTTAATTTAATCCAAGAAATCATAAAAAGACATATAAGAATGACATTTATTTTGTCTAACCTGTCATGATTCGTGGATTATTCATTGCCTCAGGCTGACTCTGCCTTAGAGGTTGATTCACCATAACATTTCTGGTTGAACAATTTTTTGCTAGATGTCCTACATGTCTACATTGATAGCAAATCCTGGGTGCTAGATGTGGTTTAGAGGCTTCTTTTCCCTTTCTAGATAACCATTGCCTTGGTGCACTAGGCCCTGGTTGTACTGGTGGTACCAAAAACTTCTTCTTATTGGAACTACCAGGCCTCTGTTCCTGGATTTGGATAGGCCTTTTCTCAATTCTTCCTTTATATTCCTTTTCTGGGCAATTAGGTCTGATATGTCCAGGCTTCCTACACATATGGCAGATCCTAGTTTCAGATTGTATCCTATTTCTTCCATCATTATTCATTGCTCCAATAGGTTGAGGCTGAGCAGGTAACCTATTGGAGTTCAACACTTCATCATTAGAGGCTGGTATTGTGGGTTGCATTGCTAATGCACATTCTACTATATGTATCATAGTTGTCCTAAATTGCTCAAACATAGCAAGGAAAGCTGGGATCTCTATCATGGCTAGGTCAAACTAGGGATGTGTAGGTATATGTTCTTCTCTCCTCTGATCCCCTGCATCCCTTCTTAATGCAACATTGCTACTTTCTGCAGCAGACTCCTTATGTGACCCAGTCATCTTCAAGTTCTTCTCCTCCTATATGAGCAGAAGACACTATCAAATACACTAGAAGACACTAGAACAGACTCTACTACCTTAGTCCTATGTCTCTGTAGACTCAGCGAACCTAGAGCTCGGATACCACTAAATTGTGACATCCAACTTATAAAACACAAGATTAACTAGCGGAAGAGAATCATTTGCAGCGGATTACTGAAAAATCACTAAAAATTAAAACTTTTTGCAAAGGGATCCAAAAATAGGAAACTCTTACAATAAGAACCATAGTATAACATTTACATCCTGGTTCCAAAGTACAAGACCTTTACTATCTCTTCTTGAAGATTACATCTTCAGCTGCCCTATAATATTATATACACACAACATAAAACATCAAGGCATCAAGCCAAAATCTCAGATCGATTCATTTAAAACACCAACTACTGACTCTGAGGACCTGAGAGTACAGAGATGACACGTAGGACTACTATCTATACAAAACTTGGCAGCCAGTGCCTCCACCTGAGTCATCACTGCTGTCTTTGATACTGTTGTAGCCTTTCCCTTGCTATAGGGTTCCTGCTTCTTCTTCTGCGTTTAGCTAAAAATATTGGATCCCACGGGGGTGAGACGATTGTAAATTGCCCCAGCGGGAGATATAACTCTCCGCCAAAACATTGTTATAGCAGTTTACTATAATTAAAATTAAACATGAGTTCTTATAAATTAACAACAGCATTAATCATTGAATAAATAGAATAAAGTAGTATTTTTTCCTAAGGAGAGCATTGTATCTACTCATGGTAGATTCATATTTCACATATCTACTTGCATTGATTGTAAAGAGATATGAATAACATTTATCAACTAGGGATTCACAAAACAAATATAACATCAGCCAATGAATTTCTGTATTCAATCCTTAAGCAAACATGCTATACGGTTGATTACATTTTACAATCACATTTATGCCCTGAGGAGATGAGGTATACCGCTCATACTCCAACCGACCATTGCAAAGTCAAAATAGGTACCATACAAGGTCAAAGGTATAGCCGGCTACCAAGACCTCCCATATCTCGGTCAGCGTGAGATTACATGCATGACATCTTGTGTCTCTGCTATATATAGATTTCCAGGGTATACTAGCAACTTTTCTATTAGAGTTACAGTGGCGTGCTGTACTCTCTTCGCGATCGTGAGATTTCATGTTTATCTCCATCGATCCGACATTGGCATTATTGGGAGATGTGTACTGCATCTGTCCCAATCATCGGGGGATTCGTGATACATCCATCCTGGTACAAGTAATGAAGGATTGAGAGGTTTTTTGTTTACCTTTCATCAATTCCCTCACTAGGACGTCAGGATATATTCGCCCATTACCCCCACATATTCAAAATATGTGTTTCGGGTTTTGCCGCGGAGGACCCATTTCACCATCACCTATTGCTGACGATGATGGATCTATGGTCAGGGCTCTACATGATATGATTTCACTTTATTAATGAAATACATTAGCATATTCTTTTAGCATCAGTCAAGTTCTCAAACATAACTTATTCAGACAAATGCTATAAGGAAACATGTACTATTTTCACCAATCACTTTCTCAGTCCTTATAGGACATTGGGATCTCAGTCCCTCATTTCATTTCTTTTGGAAGTTCACATCCCTCAACTACATCATTATCATACTTATCAACTATGGGTATTCATACCCTCAATTCTTCACTATCATTGTTACCGCTTGTTAGGTAACCATTACCCCTAGGTCCTCAGACCAAGGTATGCATAATACTTGTTACACAAGTATCTCACATGGCTCTCAAAGCCTATTAAATGTTTTTCCACCTTTCACTAGGAAACAACTTGCTCGTGGAACTCATAAGGTTCATGCACATTTCGTTACTTTTACTAAGCAACAACAAAATTAGGCACATAAGGCCATACAACATGTTTATTATATGAAAGTCATAGCTCATATCTGGCTATGTTCATCATCTCACGATGTCTACATGATTAATAGACATGATAACAGTCATGTAAGTCATTTGTCACATCATATGAAACATTAGTAACACCACCATCCTTTATCAGGATTAGGGTTATCTATCAATTAGGGCTTTTCATTCCCTTTACCCAAAAATTAGGGTTAGTGTTTCCCATCTTACATTAATTAGGGCTTCATTCTCACATTATTAGTTCAACTCTAATATGTTGCTCCATTATTCTAGGAGCATTCAAAGGTATTATAAGTATTTGCTTATGATCACCATTCTCATCATATATCATTAATGATCAGCAATTCAAGGTATGAGTTCATTTCTCATCCTTGTCATGGTATGATAACATCATGGTCATTGATTTGGCTTAACCCCATTCTCAAATTATATTAGTCAACATTTATCAAAAGTACATTGAGTTATTACAATATTATTGTAAAAATTGCATATCACACATTCTATGTGTTTCTTATCCAAGGATATTGGATTAGAGGCTCATCAAGGTGTGTCTACCCTGAAATGCTGAATATGATTTCTATCATGTCTTGATGTATCACTTCCTTTTTATTTCCATCTTGCTTAAGTCAATCAACTAACCTTATATTAAGGTATTTCCCTCTTAATACTTTATCTTCTAACTTATCACTTTCATCATATGGTGCCTAGGTTACACATTAGAATTGTCCAACTATCTTTAATGATATGGAATTGTCCAAATGTTAAGCAATGTTGAATATAGGATAAACTATTATCAACTATCTTAGTTATGTCAACTCTTAGAATGTATTTCACTCAATTTTATAATATTGCATTCTTCACTTCTAAGAGTTTCATACCCTCATCATTGTAAGATGTATAGGATTGTTACACATACATGAAATTAGATATATAATGTTTTGGGCATCATCTTGTCTTTTAGACTCTTATTCATTAGGGTATCAACACTATCATTCATATAATTCATCAACTTTACCCTCCATGGTTATAACATCCTCATCTTACTTGATTGTAATAACCACATCCTACTCTAGTGTATTGGCCATTATACCATGACTATGATTGCACATATCATTATATGGCATCATCCAAGATTTAAGTCTCACTTCACATCATTCTTTGGGGTTTCCTTAATATTACTCTTAATTAGGGTTTCACATAACATTACCCTAGATTATAGTTTCTCATAACATTAATCTTACTTAAGGATTCTCATAACATTACCCTCAATTGGGATTTATCATGGATTCATCCTCAATTAGGGTTACACATGAAATCATTCTTAATTAGGGTTTATATTCAATAACCCACGATTTGGGTTTATGATTTCACCTATCAATGCCCTCAATTAGGGTTATGATTCATTAACCTATATAATTAGGGTTTCATGATCTCACTATGAAGGATATGATCTCACTATGAAGGATCATACCCTAATTAGACATTCATTCATATTGAAAGTCCACTACATGATTATCATTCATGTAGGAAGTCTTCTCTTTCATCTTCTACAAGATGATGTTTGCTTCAGCTTTGATTAGGCTAAGTCAACTCAACTTAAAAGAAGAATTTACATCATGGGTTATGTCATCATCACCATGATCACTATTAATTGATTATTTAAAGGGTACTAATCACCCTATCTTATTAGGATACAACACTATAATCATCATTGATTACATCATGTATTAGTCAAATTGATCAACTTGTCCTTTGACCACTTTATGTACTCATGCGGTTTTGGTTGATTATCCACCAAACGGTCTTGCGTACATAGACCCCAAACGGTCTTGCACAAAAACCTCCAAACGGTCTAAGACCGTTTAGACCTCCAAATGCTCTTGCACAAACCACTAAGACTGTTTGCCAAAGTTGGGGTTGAAACCGTTTAGTAAAGTAGGGGGTGAAGACCGTTTGCCAAAGTTGACTTTTTGAAACCGCATGAACTCAACCAGTTTTAAAACCGCATGCACCTAAACGGTTTGGGATCATTTGGTCTCAAATGGTCTTGAGACCGTTTGGTCACACCCTCAAAACCACAAGGACCAAAAAGGGTCTCAACCACTCCAATTAAATTAGGGTTTCCAATGTTGGTTCCTTCAACCATTGAATACATGTAACCAATCATCAATTGGACCTATCACCATGCTTCAAATGAGTTAATTAGGTCATCCTTCAACTGATTTGACCCTCAATTAACCCTCAATTAGTCATCAATTAGGGTTTGAATCAATTGGGTTAGGGTTTGGAAATGTTGATCCTTCTATGTTGATTATTGTTGAACCAATTACTTTGAAACCATTGGATTACCATCCAAATTGGGCATGACCTAACCCCAAACGGTCTTGAGGTCATTTGGATGACCTCCAAATGGTATTGAGACCATTTTACCATGTCAACATCAAAATCCAAGTCAACCAATTAGAGTTTGGATCATTGGATTGATCACCAAATCATCATTTGATTGCACTTCAACTTAGTACCTTCAGATCTTCAAACACCTAACCATGGTCAACCCTAGACCTCCAAACGGTCTTGGGTGACCCCCAAACGGTCTTGAGACCGTTTGGGTGATCCCAAAATGGTTTTGAAACCGTTTGGGTCAATCAACCCAAAGCATCAACTCATTCAATTGCTAAACCAGCACTTAGCCGATTAGGGTTTATACCATATGTTTGAATCTTCAAATACCTAACCATACTCAACCCTAGACCTCCAAATGGTCTTGGTTGACCTCCAAACGGTCTTGAGACCGTTTGGGTGATTCCCAAATGGTTTTGAAACCGTTTGGGTCAATCAACCCAAGTTTCAAACTCAATCACTTATGAAATCAGCACTCAACCTGATTAGGGTTTAGGTGATTGATGTCCCTTCAACTCATGAACCAATTGGAGTTAATCAATAATAATTGATGGGTCATTAACCTAGATCATTATGAACAAATCCCCAAATGGTCTACCCTGGTCAACATCATCAAACGGTCTTAAACCGTTTGCTTCTATGCAGTTTAGTGAAATCGTTTCATTCCAAACTGTTTGAAACTGTTTGCTCCCAAACGGTTTGTGAAACCGTTTGGACATTTGATTGAAACCGTTTGGTCTATATATTTGGGGAGGTGTGTGATTATTATGATTTCATCATCATCAAGCTCTAGACCCACGAAACCTGCTGTGATTTCCATGGAGATTGCATCAATCAACCAAATCAATAATTGTAAATAGAGAAATGATCATTATTTAATGGGGAATTGAATGCAATAACAAAATTAGGGTTTCAAGTTATAAAACCAACCTCCAATTGATCTCCAAAGCTCCAAGCTCATGGAAACAATGGTGGATGAAGTTTTTTCAACTCCCCTTGGGCTCGTCGTCAAGCTTTTGGTTGAAAACATTAGCTAGGGTTGAAGAGGAGATCGAAATAAGAAGGAATCCATAATTTATTTTCGATTTCCACCATGGAATCAAGGTGATATGGATCAAGAACCTTACCAACAGGTTTGGGGTCGTCCTCCTGGTCTTACCTAGATCCCTTGGTCGGTTTGCAAGCAAAGAGAAGAAGTGGGGTCGAAAAAACCTTTGTTTGGGCTAGGAAAGGGTCTTTTTATAAGATATTCAATGAGAGAGAAAATGTTTTATAAAAGTCTTTTAATTCCAAAATTATTGCCACCTTCTGCCCCTTGGTTTCTTGTATGCAAAGTCATATCTATCCCCAACCGAGATACCTTCCATTATCCAAGAATAAAGTGAAAAGAAATTAAGCACCTTAACCCTTATAATATTAATATCCATTTTCGAGTGGGATTTCTTTTTCTTATAATAATGGTGAGTGGAATTTCACCTTCTTAGGATATGTTCGTGCCTTTGCAAGACTTAAGCTCGTCCAAAAACATCTGAATCCAACCATATTAATTTTGGTTGAAGGTCCTTCAAATTATTTTATTTATTTTTGCATTAAATCGAATTAGGGTTTCAATTAGGCTTAAATCTTGATTATTTTAATATCAAGATTCTCTCTCCTCCAACTTAATTCAAATGATGCGCCCCTCTAATTTTCTTTGCTCTAAATGATGTCACGAAACATTAGGGACCTTATTGAAGTGTTAAATTTCATATTGAACATTATTTTTTGGGTAAATTGCACTTTACACCAAAACTAGGTTTTAATGCACAAACATTGTCCAACAAGCTCTATCTTGGTGTCCAAGCTTGTGGAAACCATACCACTACATCATATTCATTCTTATGATGTCTCAACATCTGAGGAACATATTATTATGTAACATTTGCAAGTTAGCCCCTTAACTTGGGTAATTTGCATATTAGTCCAAAATAAGCAAACATTACTTCAACATTGTTCAAACAGGACCAAAATTGAAACATAAGTTCCTCATGAGCCCTAATTACTTTTCACAAGATAATATTAAGCATATAATCATCTTTCTTAATCAAAACACCTAGGGTTAAAGTATAACCCAGGTCAGGGATGTTACATTATCACTCTGATCTTTTCTGTTGTCTGTTGTACCAACTCAGGACCCAAAAGTTGATTTTCACCAGTCTCAAACCAGCATAAAGGGGATCTGCACTTCCTTCCATATAGAGCCTCATAAGGAGCCATGTCAATGCTCCATTGATAACTATTGTTATAAGAGAACTCTATCAAACTGAGATGCATGTCCCAACTTCCTAGGAATTGCAAAACACAAGCTCGGAGAAGATCCTCCAAAGTATGAATAGTCCTTTCAGACTGTCCATCCGTCTGGGGTGGAAAGTGATATTGAACCTCAACTGCGTTCCCAACGCTTTGTGCAACTGTTCCCAGAAATGACTTGTGAACTGAGGACCTCTGTCGGAAACTATTGTTGCTGGTACACCGTGCAAACACACTATCTCGTCCACATACACCTGAGCAAGCTTATCTGCTGTATACATTGTTTTTACTGGTATGAAATGAGAAAATCTTGTCAACCTGTCCACTATTACCCAAATGGAATCATGATTCCTAGCTGTCTTTGGTAGACCAACTACGAAATCCATGGTTATATGATCCCATTTCCATTGTGGTATCGGCATGGGTTGCAACATACCTTCCGGCTTTTGATGCTCAGCTTTAACTTGCTGACATACTGCACACTTAACCACAAACTCAGCTACATCCTTCTTCAAGCCAGACTACCAATACATGTCCTTTAGATTATGATACATCTTGGTGACTCATGGATGCATATCATACATTAATGTGTGTTCTTCCTCGAGTACTAGCTTCCTTAGATTATCAACATCGGGGACCACCATCCTACCATGATAGCAAATTAGTCCATCCTCGGACTCATGGAACCCATCACACTTTTCACTACCAAGCTCTGACATGATCAGTTGCACTGCATCATCTGTCTACTGTGCATCTTTGATCTATTGTCTCAGTGTAGGCTTGACTTGCATTTGTGCCAACAGTCCTACCAACAAGGAAACTTCCAACTGCACATTCATCTGCCGCAAGGAGACAAACATATCGCGCCTATGGTATACCAAGGAACTCAACTGTGCCTTCTTTGTGGAGAGAGAAGAAGACTATCTACTAAGTGCATCAGCTACTACATTCGCCTTACCAGGGTGATACTCAATGGTGCAGTCATAATAATTGATTAGCTCCATCCAATGACGTTGTCGCATATTCAGCTCACTCTGCGAAAAGATATACTTCAAGTTCTTATGATCTATAAAGATCTGACACACTTCCCTGTAAAGATAGTGTCTCCAAATATTTAATGCATGGACCACCGCTGCCAACTCCAAATCATGTGTCAGATAGTTCTCCTCATGTTTCTTAAGTTGTCACGAAGCAAAAGAAACCACATGATCTTCCTGCATCAGCACACAACCTAAGCCTTTCTTGGAAGCATCACAGAAAACAACATAGCCCTTCCCAGGCTCTGGCAGCACTAGCACTGGAGCACTAGTTAGCTTCTCCTTCAAACTTTGGAAAGCTTGCTAACAACGATCATCCCAAACAAAAGGTACATCCTTCCTGGTCAGCTTTGTCATCAGAAACATGATTGCGCTGAAGTCCTTGATAAACCTCCGGTAGTATCGGGCCAAACCCAGAAAATGATGAACTTCTGTCGGCATCTTTGGTTGCTCCCAATCTGCAACTGACTCCACCTTTTTAGGGTCCACTGTGACTCCTTTTGTAGATATCACATGACCCAGGAATGTTACTTCCTTCAACCAAAACTCACATATGCTGAACTTGGCATACAACTGATGTTGGTGAAGAAGAGTCAACGCTTGTCGAAGATGTCACTCATGCTCATGACTATCCCGACTGTAGATCAAGATGTCTTCTATAAAGACTACAACAAACTGATCTAGGAACAGATGGAACACTCAGTTCATCAGGTCAATGAAAGAAGCAGGTGCATTGGTTAGCCTAAATGGCATAACCACAAACTCAAAATGACCATACCTCGTCCTAAATGCTGACTTTGGTATGTCGTCCACCTTAATCCGCAACTAATGATATCCAGACCATAGATTGGTCTTTGAGAACACTGTAGCACCATGCAACTGATCGAACAGATAATCTATCCTCGGAAATGGGTACTTATTCTTGATCGTAACTTTGTTCAACTGCCGTTAATCTATGCATAGCCGCATCGACCCATCCTTCTTCTTAACGAACAACACTGGAGCACCCTAAGGTGACGTGCTCGGTTAGATGAAACCTTTCTCCAACAACTCCTGTAACTGCTTCTTCAACTCTGCCATCTCTGTTGGAGCCATCCTATATGGTGTTTGTGCAACTGGTTGTGTTCCTGGTATCAGACTGATCTCAAAATCAATCTCTTGAGGTGGGGGAACACTGGGAAACTCATCAAGAAACACATCCGCGAACTCTCAGACAACCGTTACCTCCTTGAGGTTAGGACCTTTCGCCTTAGTATCCACAATGTGAGCTAAGAACACTCTACAACCTTGCCACAACAACTTTTCTGCCACCATTGCTGATACTAGACATGTCGGAAGAATCTTCCTATCTCCTTGGAAGATCCACTTCTCTCCATCTTCATCAAACACTGCTTGTTTGGAACCACAGTCCAACACAACCTTATACTTCTCTAAAGTATCCATCCCAAGGATCACATCGAATCCATGCATATCAAGTGGTATAAGATCCACTTGTATATTGTGTCCCGAAAAAGATGAGACACAAGATGGACACTCCTCTCGAAGCATCGAGGAACCATAAAGAGGGGTTTCTAACTACAGGCTATCTTTCTTACAACTAATAGGTAAAGGACAGCTATCAAGTAGACTATGTGCGATAAAAGAGTGTGTAGCACCCGGGTCAACCAAAATAGATATAAAGCAAGAAGAAGACAAATCAGAATGAAATAACTCCATCTGACCTGTCACCACTCGCGGGTTGACTATCACCTTCAGTTGACTTATAGCATAGAATCGAGTCATTGCTTGTTGTCCACGTCCTCTGCTTCCTTGAGCAGACGATCCCGCTCACGACGCTTGACTGCGTCCTCGCCCTCTACTAGTACTGGGCTGATGTCTGTCTGACCCTTGTTGATTCTGTCTCAGCTGTTGTGTTACCTCAACGTCTCTTCTTGGGCAATTTGACTTTAAATGCCCAGTCTGTCCACAGTGGTAACATGACCTGCCTTCTTTCTATGGTCTAGATGGCTTTGTTACTGCCACAGAAGTTGTATTATGCACCTTCGACGGTGAAGAAGCATGTCCTCTTCCCTTACTCGGAGACCACTGTGACGGTGCACTAGAACCTCTCATCATGGAAGGTGTTGAAAACCTTGACTTCTTGAAGCCACCAGATCTCTGTCCCTAGAACTGAGCAAGCCTTTTCCTGGTCATGGACTCCCTTTTCTCCTTAACAGATCGTTCAATCCTGCGGACGGACTCCACAAATGTGGCAAACCACTCGTGATTCTCTAAAGCAACAACAGGCATTGACAGTTCAGCACTCAAACCTTTCTCAAACTGTCTGATCCACTCATCATCTGTCACTGCCATGTGAGGATAAAACCTCAGCAAATCCATGAACTTGGCTTCATACTCAGTGATGCTCATCGTTCCTTGGCGTAGACGCTCAAACTGGTTGATCTTCTCATCTAGATACGTCTTCAGAAAGTATCTACTGACGAACTCTTGTCGGAAGATCTCCCAACCGATCTCCTCATCGGGTCACTTCTCCTCCTCGATGGCCCACTAGTGGCCAGCACTGCCTTTCATAAGGTAGACAGCGTGCTTGACTTTGTCTGCTTCAGGGATGTCAAGGATCCGGAAGGCCTTCTTAAGACATGTCAGCCACAGATCAGCATCCGCTGGATCAGCCGTTCCAGCATAATTCGAAGCTCTGACTCAGCGAAGCTGCTCAAAGGTCTTCCCGATACTCGATGCTTCACCATGGGGAGCCTGTGCTCTTGGCTAAGGCACTGGAAACCTTTCCACCATGCGATTCATCATAGCCATCATCTGCCCCATAAGCTATTGGTAGGCAGGGTTTTCAAGAATGGTTGGGTCAAGTTGGGGGACCTCAGACACTCGATCATCTTGTTCCTGACCTCCTACTCCATCAACTGATGCAGCATCACTGCTCTGGGCAACATGTTCTTCATGGTTTCCAGGCATCTTTAAGCTTTATCTTCTACTGAGGGCAGAAGGTTATTGTAAGAAAATCTGGGAAACTCACAAGAACAGATGCAAACCTAGTCCTAGATCCCTGTAGACTCAGTGAACCTAGAGCTCTGATACCAAAACCAACTGTGACACCCCACCATCACATAGATAATGAGATGACACACGAAAATGTGCGGAACCATATATTACCAAAAACACGGGTTAATTAAAACTGGTTTGTGGAAACATACGTACATAACATTTGCAACCAGGCCCTGCAAGAAGTTTAGGTCATATATAGATATATTCAAGATCACCTGCCAGATATGTTCACATCTTAAAGCCACCCACTGTCACAACAATGCATATTAGTTCATCAATTGTTTATACATACATAACATGCCACGTACGGCCAGCGGCAGGATACACAAAAATTACAACAGCTAAACATCATGAAACATCGTCAAACACCTCTGAGGACCTAAGAGTACAGGGATGAATCTAGGACTCTACTACAAAACCACCCAAACAACAACATGTCCATCTCTTGCCTTCTACTTCTCTTCTTACTGCTCAGCCGCAACCTCACGACCACCACCATGTCTAGAGCAATCACCTAAAAAGGGTGTAAACCAGTGGGGTGAGACACACAGTCCCAGTGAGAAACATAACTCCCCTCCGCAACTATAAAACCTCAAAGGTTTAAAGCATATAACAACAAATAACTGATAAAAGCGTATAACAAGAGCAGCATACTGAGCAAAGCTATTATTACCATCAAGCTTACCAAGATATCTGGGAGGCATATTGCCAAGTATTTTTTCATGGAACATGATTGACAAGATAAGCTTTATAAGAACTTATCACAAGATATAAGGATCGTACACGTATATAAAAGGTGTAACTAGATCATCTATGTAAGTAAGGCCTCAATCAATGTTCTGCGTTTTGCTCTAAGAAGGATGTATATATTTGGCTGGATTACATTTTATTATGCCCTGAGGAAGTGAGCCTTCCCTGCTCAAGTCCAACCATTGGCTGTGAAGCCCAATCCGGTGCCATACAAGGTCTAAAGAGATCCGGTCTCCATGACCTCACCTTCTCGTGGTCAGTACATGAATCATCAAGCAAGACCGTAGTCTTATGCTTATAGGCCTCAGCCTCTGAGTTAGCTCCACAAGCTACCCATATTTCTAGCTCACCTCATCATAGGTGCTAGTACATACATCTGAGCCATGAACACATCATGCTCATCATCACATATCCTGAGCCATGGGTATGTTCACCATGCTCCATACATCCCGAGTCTGCAACCACAGTTGCACTCAACCCTCCTATTTTAGGCTAGGGGAAACCTCGCATATTCAACAATATGCGCTCCAGGTAATCTCACAGGATAAACCTGTTTCATCATCACCAAATACTGACGGTAATGGATCTATGGCTAGGGAAAACTACATGATATGTTCATCTATCATTGATTAGTATATTTTAGGCCAATTGTTGAGGCAAAGCAAAGTATAAACATAGCCTTGTAGAATTACATCATTATTTCCATCAACATACTTTCTTGGGACCTCAATCCCTCATGATATCAACCATTGCCTCTCAAGGCATCACAATCATGCATTAGCATCCTGGGAATGCATCCCTTATCTCATCATCACAGGATAACACCTCATCTAGGCACTCAGCCTTATATCAGGTCCTCAGACCTATCAACTTGTTACTTTATTAACAAGGATTATCATCACATTGTGCTAATCAAAGCACATATATATAATTGCTTTTACCAGGCTATGAATCCACATGAAATACATGCATGGTTAGTATATACATATTCATAAAGATTACTGAAGCCATCATGGATTAATAGAATGATCATGCTATCAAGTATAAAGAAGCATCCATGAGTATATCACACAAGCTTTATCATTCATAGTATTATTATCAATCATGGGCATATGTTATGCCTTATACTTGTGACCATATGCATGTGTTATATCAACATGTGAAGCAACATCATAAGTTTCCAAGCTTCCTGGTTCACAACCTATCAGGATGCAAGGTGATTACATCATATCACTTGTGTTATCATTATTAAAAGAGAACCATCAACTATATACATTCCGGGTTATCAGAACCCTCACCAAAACTCCTGCAACCCTCACTACAGATATGGTGAGCAGCGCCAACCCTCACCAAAGGGTGTACCGGCTAGGGTTCCAAACCCTAAAGCAACTCACCACCATATCAACCAAACACTGCACATCCTCTAACATGCATCCAGGTTCCACTAACACTCATGGTGTTGGGCAGCCATCCATGAGGTCATAACGTGCAGCACTACCATGGCTATCGGCCAAGGGTCTAACGTGCACCACGCTAGGGTTAGGGTTAGGTTCCACTATCGGGCTAACCTTCAACATGAGCCATATCAGCCAAAGGGGTGTCACCCAAGGCGCCCCTATCGTGCAACCTTCTAGAATCATCTGAGGGTTAACCCTATCGGCCAGGGTAACCATGACGCCCAAGAAAGGTGTCACGCATAGCCAGCACCATGACGGTTAGCATCCTAGGTTTGGCATGTCGTGCATGAAACCATATTGTCCAAGCTTATCAAGGATAACGGCCAAGACCACCTAAAGACAAGGGAGTGCATCGAGCACCCTCTCTACATGGTGTATAATACAAGACTTAACCCTAAGGAGGGTATCAGGCAACATCTCATCAAGGGTATATCACCCATCTATCAACTCCACCAAGGGTATCGTCCAAGGGACCATGACGGGAACCAGCTAAGCTTCAACTAGGCATATCGGCCAGGGATACAAGGATCACCCAAGAAAGCTTATCTACCAAGGATTACACCTCAAGGACATATCCTCCATTAAGGGTAGACAACTCATGTCGCCTAGAGAAACACTAACACCCAAGCTTGGGTTGAGGCTTTATATCGACCAAGATGCCCATCCAAGGGTTTAGCAACCATGTCGCCCAAACCTAAACTCTAGGGTGGATAAGGGATATCGGGCACCAAGGTAAAACTATCTCAATAAGGTGTATCGTATAGGGCACTCAACAAAGAATAATGCCCAAGTACACATGGGTATCGGCCAAAGGTACAACCCAAGACAAGAAGGTTATCGGGCAGTACTATCCCCAAAGTCATATCATGCAAGATACAACCCAACAAGGTCATCTTCATCGTCAAGCACAAGGACACCAAACCCTAGTTGATCAATAAGGGTGGCTCACCTCTCAACAACTAAGAGAGAGGGGTGTTGCACAACCTCTTTCACAAATCGGGCAACTACAAGGATCCAACCCCAACATAGGTCATCAAAATCTCACCTCTCAAATCCATGGTGAGAGGAGGGTGTTTCCCAAGCAACTAGAATATAAGCTCACCTCTCAACTTAAATGAGAGAGGGGTATTTCCCACATTACTAGAGCTCAAACTCATTTCTCTAGACCAAGGAGAGAAAGGAGTGTTGCTACCAAAGAAAACCCCAACTATGGTTTGGCCAACTAGGTGTAAAGGCATATAACCCATCAACAACAACAACAACATCATGCTCATAATATCCATAAGATCAACAACATGTTCTAGAGAAAGAAACATACATGCATGGCCGATCATCATCATATATGAAACATGCAACATAGAGAAAGTAGTATAGCTAGGGTTAGAAGTTATGTAACCCACCTTAAGCAAACTCCTCAAGCTCCAAAGCTCCAAGCTTCTAGCTCCTAGCTCCTAGCTCCAAGCAAACTACTTCGGCCACCTCAAGAAAAGGAACAAGAAGCATAACCACCATGGTCGAAGAGTAAGCAATATGGAGAAGAAGATTCTAGGGAGAGAGGGAAGATGCTTACTAAAGGATAAGACCCACCTAGGGTTTGGCCACCAAGATAAAGGAAGAAGAAGGGATCACCCCCAAGGGAGAAGGATCGGCCACCAACTTGCTCCAAAGGGTAGGTGTATCGTACACCAAGGAAGAGAGGAGAAACAAAGAGCTAAAGGGTTCCTAAGGAAGAGAAAGGCAAGGCATATATAGATGGGGATCAAGGTTAGACCAAGGCAAGGTGTCACCTTACCAAGGGACACTTGTCCACACATTTTACCACCTTGCAAAACTCATGCACATGCCATGCCGCTACTCTCCCAAGGGTCAGCCACTTGTCCAAGCTAGGATGACACAACCAAGGAAAGAAGTTCAACAAAGGTCAAAGGCCGACACACTCCATCCCTGTCCGATACACCCCTCATGGGCGACACAAAGCACCCTTGCCCGATACAAGGCTCAACCAAGCAAGGCAAGGCCCAAACAAGGGAGAACAATGCCCAAAAGAGCTCAACTAAGCCCAAGACAACTCAAGGCACGAGCCCAAACCTTCCTCTCAACCCTAGAGGAAGCAAAGAGAGAGAAAGACATCTCTCTAGGTGACAAACTTGCTCTCCAACCCTATCTTAGGTTATTTTGCAAGTAGCACCTCCAGCACTCAACTAAGCACAAGCAAACCCTAATCATCACTAAAGATGATTAGCAAGAAACCAAGCACTAGGTTTAGGCAAAACGAACAGGGTAAGCCCAAAATGAAGGTCAGGGTCCTAACATTACTGGTCTTCCCAATCCTAGGCTTGACCAGTTGTGTTACTCAGAGATGGCATCCTTGGGTTCAAAGAAGGTAAGTTCTTTCATCTTTATATCTTTAACTCTTCACTCCTCTAGGTGAGGATAAAGGTTATATCAATACTTAAATACGTTTATACAGTTACCTTTTAAGGGAAAGTCCTAGCCTAGGGTGCCTTCTTGGCTCATAGGAGGGGGTTATGCTCTCTAGCCATAACCTAATCCCAAGATCTAAGGTTTTGCCTCCTTCATAGGTCATCTTCCCACTCTTGGGTTGACCCACCCCAAGTTGGCACACTAACCCTAAAGGTTTCATATATATCTTTTTTCTTTCATTAGGCATAACTTTTATCATTATAACATGCCAACCCATGTTTGCTCAATTTCTAGAATACCCCCTCATGGTTTCTATCCATTCAGTGAACTTGGGTCACCTTCCCCTCCAGGGGCTTGGCCACCATCACCAAACTTCTAGAGACAACATGAGGGGTTTGAGCCAGTTATATTCAAACTTTCATTTTCATATATATATAACTATTGGGTTCATATATTTCTTAAGACCTCTTAAACAAGTTTTGTGCTCCTCTTGCAAATGTACATGGGAGACTCAGCCACCTAAACCCATCCCTTTGTCTTTCTTATTCTTGATTTCAAGTTTCACATTGGTGGTGTTCCATATCACTACACCATGCTCATTATTTAATTTTAAGTATTAGGGTTAGGGTTAGGGAATATACTCTGCCTCTTAGAGTTCCCATATCCCTTGATCGAATAGAGTTTTCACACCCTAAACCAAGTCCTTCCTCCAAGAAAGGGCTTACCCATACATGTATCTTTCTAGTGTCTACCCTCTCTAGAGGGACCTGGACAAAATGTTACATATTTTCACATTTTACTTCTCTAATTAACAATTACTTTTCAAGGAATTTTAAGCAAAGGGATGAGAAGTAGACAAAACTGTGAGATGAGAAACCTAAAAGATACATTATGCTTTACTAATTTTCCCTTTAAAATTTCTAAGGTTGATTTGAAATTATAAACTATTAAGTATTTGTTGATGAATCTGTGCTCTTATACCAAATGCAACGACCTGCACTTTAGAGTGTCTAAAAGACCTTGAAGTCACAAATCAATTACTCATAAATTTCAAGATCAGATTCAAGAAGTAATACAAATTAGTACACAATTTCCATTAATGAACAAATAGTTACATGGTTGCATAAAAAGCTCCTCTAAGGAGTTACATAAATTTTAGAAAGAGTTAACATGTACATGTATGATGATATACCATTATATCTAAACCTTCATGAATAACTTTAGTGTCTTCTACATATTTATCTGTAACCTCATGTCCATGAATCAAGTATACCCGATACCTAACACACTGACAAATAAATATGTTGTCAGTATATTTCTATACTGGTACGTGGGTTCAAACAATAATCACAAGTACACATATCAGCAAACATTTTTATCTTGCATATAAGAACATAAACTTGTTTTCATATTCTAACCCATATCTGGTCTACTACCTCAGGTGTAATCACTGTCCCTATGGGGCTCGTGTGCATTACCCTTAAGATCAGTCTAACCCAGGGTTCGGAATATTATTATTTACTTTACATGATCTTCATAGGAACTTTATAATTTGTAAGAAGTAAATAAACAAGCAAGCAATTTATCATTCATATAATCTCATTGAGAAACCTCGACAAACTCAAAATTTGATACATGTATTCTTAAGTGTAACCACGTACCTTACCCATGTACTTTAAGAGTGCATCCAAACATCCAAGCAACAAAGTACTCAATCTAGAATGTACATACTACATATGTGTCACCATGTATTCGCATTACATTAAATAGATCTAGATTCACTCCTAAACTAGGGTTTGGGGCTATTTCATGTTTGGACTAGGGATTAGGGTTACAAACCCTAATTCCATCATATCATGGTTTCTATGATTACAACATTTAGTTATGCATATTAGGTGAAACCCTAATCCTCAACTTAGTCATATTAGATTACTCAGGATACCTAGATCACATTATCAACATTAGATCATAGTAAGATGTTGATATTAGTTTTAAAACCCTAATTCAACACATATAAGATTACTAATCTGGAATCTTCTATTATTCATCACTATCAAGGATTTACTCATTATACATGTTTATACCAGGTATTAGCTTAACATGAACGAATCTGTACAATTAAGCATCAGATTAAGGCAAATCTAGGTTTTCCTTTACATTAAACACATCTAAACATGTATTGCATATACTTTTGGAACAAGAAGCCTATTTAGACTTTTTTTTTATTCCTCTAATTTTTCTAAGCAATTTGATATATAATATCGCTATATTTCGACATTCCTAGCATTTACTATGAATTACACAAAATTAGGACATTTACCTTAAACACAGGCCACGTGGCATCACGTCATTGGTCAAAGCAAGTGCCAACTGGATAAGTCAGGGATGCGGTTCAAACCTTAATTCCTCCTTGGACTGGCCATCAGGGTTCGATTCACTAGTTTTGAACTTTCAGGTCAATGGACCAGCCCGTCTCCTTCTCCCTCACATGATCTGCAGATCGCACTCCCACGCGCACGGCGCTGCCAAATGCACCATGATGGCGTACAACCCCTCACCATTGCACACTACAGTCACTATGGCATCTCCATCATTTCCAACTCAATCACTTCTCCCCTGCCTTCCTTCTCTGCCCATCATTGCCACAGATGTGGGGCTTCTCCTCGTGTAAGGTGTGACGCCGCTGGTCCCCACATCTCAGTGGTCGTCATTCCGCTAGTATCAAGGCAGGGTGCCCCCATGCTGGTGCAAGGTTCGAGAGCCCCTCGTGTTCCTCCGAAGTTGGTAGGTCACAGGGTCGATCCTAGGTGACTGGGGTGGGGAGGAGGCATGGTCATATCTGTAGCCATGGAGAAGGTCACAGGTCTAAGAATGGGGGGTTATGTCGACACCCCTAGAACCCAAAGCCTCATGTGTGGTTTTGTCATTCGTCACCCAACAAGGTATCGCATATCAGTGTGCTTCCGTCAGGTTTTCTCCAATGAAGCTTAAGCGCAACTCCATCCCTCATTGGGCAGGGATGCTGCCCTAACCTACTTCCTTCTCCCTCCTTCAGCGGCACACCAACTCAAAGGCCTGTCTACAGTGAATCCCCTAGCATTCTCCACTGGCTCCCGCCTTGGCATTCCTGAACAAAGTGCTATCCTATCGGCTCATCCATGGCGGCATAGGGTTGAGGCCATGGTGGTCGCAGGTCTCCATGAGGCCGATGGAGACTGGTGCAACCCTTGGGGAGGGTCCCTATATATACCTCTCTAGTAGGAAACCCTAGGGATCATAATAAGCAAGAAGGGATGGAAGAGAGATTGAACGGTCATGAGAGAAAACCAATTCCCTATCCATGCACGTATATCATGCTCCTTTGATGGAAGATGTCCTAGTTATAATCAACCACCGACCAATTTCCTCCTTTCCATAATCTTTCCACTTTCTTCTTTTATCCTCCCTCTAGGATCCCATTTCCTTTCCTTTCTCTCTTAGCATACAAGCAAGATGTCCATATGATAAGCACTTTTCTATTATTGGACAAAAGATAAATCCTAAGACCAAGCACATGTTCTCCATCACCTGGTTTCCAAGCAAAAGGTGGATAATCCTTTAATTAATTATCTAAGCCATATATTATCTTAGATATCTATTATGATCACAAACATCCTCAATGTCTAAAACACATCTCAAGGACCCATAAAACTCTAATATAACCTTGTGATATGCTTTTAAATCATAATACAAGCTTAAGTTTCAAATTTGGTCCAATTTGGACACTGTTTGAGTAAGTTATGCAATTTTATGCACATTTTGGACTTTTCTATAATTTACCCAATTGAGAGGTTTTATTTGCAATTTATTACTTGCATTATGTTCCTTGGATATTCTCTCATCATTATTGATCTTTTTGAGCCATGGGGTACCCATTTAAATCTTGGTTTGAAGGTGTTTTTTCCAAGGGTATTTTAGGATTTACCCCTTCATGGATGAGCTACCTTTAGTAGCTATCAACTAGTGAGTTTTTGTTTTTCTTGGAAATTCAAGAAACGAGGGATAAGCATGTCTCTATGGACGAATGGGGAGCTTCTTGTGTGTGTTCTTGTATATTATTAATAGTTTAAGGCCATGGACACTTGGAAAGATACTAGAACTTCAACTTTTGTTTTTTCTTTATCTTACAGTTTCATATATGTATCCCTAAGCACCAAAATAAGCCATTTTGTCCCCACCAATTCCCTCCTTATACAAACCTCATCCTCCCTCTATGATTCTATGAATTTCCTGTCCAAGGAAGAAGAAAGAGGGGAGTGATGCGATGATTTTGAGTCGCATTTATAGACCTGTTTGATATGTGTTTTATGCTTTTATTAGTCATTTTTATGGTTAATATTGCATAATTCATCCATTTTGGTATTTGCCACTATTTTATGTCAAATCCCCTTTATTTCATCATTTTGAGCATTAATTGTCAAATTATTATTATTTGTGTGAATTGATGTGATCTTGTCTTTGAATTTCAGGACAAACGAGTATTTGCTTCCGTCGATACCATCGACATGGTCACAGGTTGCCAGCCAGAAGGAGCAGCAAAGCGTCGATACTATGGATAGGGATGTCGATGGTATTGAGTCACCTTCAGGTTGTTGGCGCAGAAGCAGTCGATAGTATCGACACCAAGTCGATACCATCGACACATGGAGGCTACAGCGTCGCAAAATGACAAAACTGACACCTAAAGGAAGTCGATACCATTGACCCGAGTCGATGGTATCGAGATGATGTCGGGCGCGACAAAGGAAGGGTTTGCAGCCAGCCGCTACTGTAGTGGGTCGATACCATCGACTCGCGTCGATGGTATCGACGCCGTAGGATATGAGTTGGTTTTCTGATGATCTCAATCAGACGACTACGGTTAATTAGTGACCTAATGACCGAGATATACCTAATGACGGCTGCCCGGACGAAAGGAGGATCTGATTAGCCATTGCACAAGTACCAAGGAGCAAGGGAGAGGAGAACGGAGGCCAGAAGCTCATACCAGTCGATCCGGACGCCGCAGAAGACGGATTTCACCACTGAAAGGCGGGAGAGCACGTGTTCCACACAAAGGATCAATCGGTTCTTCTCCGTTCAGGGGTTTTCTCTTTCATTTCACATTTTTCACATGATTTCCCCTATCTCTACCTTGTACTTGTTTGAGATGAACATGCGGGGCTAATACCCTTCATCTTTAGGACCGGGAGTAGCCCAGGAATTCATTGTATGACAGTTTTATAATAGTAATTTATATTTTATCTCTTAAATCCATGGTATATTTCGTTTTCTCCATATATTGTTATGCTTGATCACCATAATAATAACTTAATGCCCTTAATCACTTTGAAAGAAGGATTAACGGTTGAAAAGAGACGAAATCTACGTTAATCGACAAATCCCTTGACCAAGGTGGTGTAAAATTAATGGTGGATACTGAGAGATCATTCATAATGCATCTAGTTTAGGGTATAGGTTACTACGACGGTGGAACCGACCTAAATCTAGATAGTGAATTATACCACGACAGTGGGTAATTCTGTTTT
Source organism: Alisma plantago-aquatica (assembly GCA_963693085.1). Classification (NCBI taxonomy): domain Eukaryota; kingdom Viridiplantae; phylum Streptophyta; class Magnoliopsida; order Alismatales; family Alismataceae; genus Alisma; species Alisma plantago-aquatica. Next base: position 347,204,413 of record OY856414.1, read on the forward strand.
CAGGCCACTACCCAGATAGAGAGATAAGATTGAGGCATTATATAAAACCTAATACAATGAAAACCCGCGGTGAAACCGCAATCCTAAAGATACCCTTTTGAATTGATTAAATTAACATTTAATCAATTGTTTTCTTTGTTTTATTTTTGTTTTCTTTTAATTTCGACAACAAACCCCAGTTTGTTATTCGGCTTAGCTGATCACAAATAGTTAGTAGGAGTCTCCAACAATTCCGAGTATCCCTGTGTTCGACTCGGGCCTCACAAGGCCTATACTACTCGACGCGTACACTTGCGTTTTTAGCGCGTAGTAAAATACACGTCAAGTTTTTGGCACCGTTGCCGGGGATACTGCGAATTGTTGGCACTTTGAGTGCTACGAGCGGCCACTCTAGGCCATATTTTTTTTTTAATTTTGAGACAACTTCAAATATTTTTAAATTGATCTATAAATTTTTAATAATTGTTTAAGCACTGTACTAAATTTGATTTTTCTATTTTCATTACTGTGCATGGCGCAGACGCGTACCACTGACTACGCGCAGCACGCACCAAAGGTTCCACTGGCGGGCTTGGAAGACGAAGGTGACCATAATCAAGATCATCAAGCGGAACTATTATCTGAATCCGAGCACGAAGAGATGGCCGACGAAGCAACGATTTGGGCAAAGATCAGAGCTTCTTCCCCATCTGCTTCTAAAGGGCCGATAAAGAAGCAAGCAATCAATATACCGACGTATAAGATTGATCCAGATCTAATCAATTTGGTGAAGTCTAACGCTTTCCATGGTTTAAAGAATGAGTATCCTGTCGCGCACCTGAGTCAATTTGTGGAGAACTGCGATATGGTGAAAATTGACAGATTTCCGCAGACTGCGCTCTACTTGAAGCTCTTCCCGAGTTCACTAGCGGGAGTTGCACGAGAATGGCTACACAACCTATATGACGAATTTGTGGAGTCTTGGGACCATATGGTGGAGGTCTTCTTTGAGAGGTTCTTCCCTCCTGAGAAGACCAACGACATGATCAGAAAGATTCACAACTTTACTCAACAGGCCGGTGAAACATATTCAGAGACCTAGGAGAAATTTCAGGTCATGCTGAGGAGGTGCCCACATCACGGGATGGATAAAGAAACACATGTGAAGATCTTCTATTTTGCTCTCTCCGAGCACGATAGGAGTAATCTGGATTCAGCTGGGTCGGGATTCTTTCTGAATAATACGGATACCAGATGTTGGGAGATATTAAAGAACATGGCTAGGAAACAGTCATGGGGTGACAGAGGCGTTGTGGAGCAAGTCAGAGTTGCAGGTGAATCCAAAGTAATTAAGGAGCTGAACGACAAGTTAGATATTCTAGCCAATAAGTTGCTAGCTAAGGAAGATGCATCTGAGGATGAGGAAGCCCAAGTTAAATTCATGCAACAACAGGGCTATAGAAACAATGACTATGCATGGAGAAAGGACAAAAAGTTATCATGGAAGGATCTGAATAATTTTCTGCAAGATCTGGATGACAAGCCACAACCTAGAGTGGAGGACAAGAACACAGAATTACTTAGTCAAATGGTGCAGCAAAATCAGGAGATGATGGCTATGTTTGGTAAACAACTACAATCTCAAGGTGATATTCTAACCAAATTTGGGCAGACGCTACAAATCCATGGAGCACAGATGTGGGCATTAGAAACCACTGTGGCACAGATTTCCAGTGAAGTGGCAGCCATCAAGCACGCCAATCAACAGAAACCAACCGAGAATGCAAACATGGCCCAAGCACACCATCAGGTCAAGTACATATCTGTGGTAAGCAATGAGGAGGAATCCCAGGTGCCAGAGACAAAAGATCAAAGAAAATTGACTTTTAGTACAGAGGCGACACCGGCAATACCGTACCCTCGCACCTATTATGGACTAGCAGGCAGAAGCACTTTCTTCAGGAAATCTCAGCCAGTTATGAATATTGCATCTCCATCTAGGCAAGAAGAACAATTGAAGGTTGTTTGTGCACGTGTGGAAACATTTAATGTGAGAGAGGAACCACAACAAGCTATTACTGTTGATGATGTCTCGCCAAAGCCCACATCAGAGGGAGTGATTGAAGTAAGCTTAGGGGAGTTGGCCCCGAAAAGTTCATATGTGCCACCTCACAGGCGTGTGAGTGCAGCAGTTGTGTCAAGTCCAGGAAATCCACGGCCAAAGAAAGAGCATCGTCATTTTAGAAAATTCTTGGAAATATTCCAAAAACTCCACATCAATACTCCATTAGTGGAGATGATCGAGAAGGTTCCCGCCTATGGGAGGTTCATCAAAGAAATCATCAATAAGAAGAGGCAGATAAAAGATGATGATATTTGTCGGATGAATGAGACGGTGAGTTCTATGATTCACGGGAGTTCGCCAAAGAAGAGAAAAGACCCAGGAGGTTTCTACATTCCATGCTCGATAGGTGATCAACATTTTCCTAAAGCGCAATGTGATTCAGGCGCCAGCATAAATCTCATGCCTCTGGTGACATTTCAGAAACTTGGGTTAAAAGAAATCAAGAAGTCGGCCGGGACAATTGAATTGGCGGATGGGTCTTTAGTGAGACCATATGGAGTATGTGAAGATGTTCTCGTCAAAGTGGATCAATTTATATTCCTGGTGGATTTTGTTGTCATGGATATGCCACCGCTCCAAAGCTGTGAAATTCTTCTAGGAAGACCTTTTCAAGCAACGGCGGATGTCGTGACTGCCTTAGGGAGAGGTACATTGTCCTTGGGAATTGGAGGAGATCGAGTTGAATTCAAATTACCGCACGATCCTCTAAGCACATGCCCCAAAGTGCCAAGATGATGAGCTTCAAGTCGTCTAGCCTAAGACGTTAAATAAGGGCGCTTGTTGGGAGGCAACCCAACCATCAGTACAGTAGGATAGTTTGTTTACATTCATAGTTTAATTTGTTTTTACTTAGTTTTTAGTATAAAAAAGATATCGTGATCGGTTTGTTTGATGTGCAGGCTGAGGTAGAGTCGATACCATCGACACACTGGTCGATGGTATCGACTGGGTTACAGGTTGACGACTGTAGATTTTGCTCTGCGTCGATACCATCGACGGCCTCGTCGATGGTATCGACCTACCTACAGGCAGGTCGCGAAGAAAAAGTCGATGATATCGACACGGGCGTCGATACCATCGAGATCTCTGGAGATTTACAGACAAAATCGACTCAGGAAAGTCGATACCATCGACGTCCATGTCGATGGTATCGACACAGCTATAGGTTGAGACGCAAAGCGGCGGTGTTGCAACAAAGACAAGTCGATACCATCGACCCATGTCAATGGTATCGACACTCCACGTCACCGATCCACGCAAATGAATCAACGGCGATCATGGCTTCCACGTCATCGATCCGGGAGTAGCGTCGATACCATCGACCCATGTCGATGGTATCGACACGTCAGCGATTTAGGTTTCAAGATCCAGCCATCGACGACTGTCGATACTCGCGAGGGAGGCAGATAGCATCGACAGGTGTCGATACCATCGACTCGCGTCGATGGTATCGACGGACCAACAGTGGCGCCGGCCAAGTCTATATAAGGAGATTCATGACGTCATTTAACGTCACACATTCAGAGCTCTCTTCTTCCTTTGCACTGAGCACTCCCCCGAGCCATCCAAGCCCGAAGAACAGCAGCATCGAGCGACGATCTTCATCGAGCGGAGATTCAATTCTCCATCTTCACCGAGCTCTTCTTCTAATCCTTTCTCGTCGCAACAATGGTGCATACAACCGGAGCTTCTTCCTCGTGTGCTCATATGATTGACATCCCCGAGTTCGTGCCACCACCGCCATCATCAGTCGCACGTCCTCGACTTGTCCACCCATCCACGGATGTGAAGAAGGTTTATGAAGAAATCATGAAGCGCAAGATCGAGCCCACCCGTTACGTGGATCCGGAGATGATCAATGATCTTGGCTTCAAGGCAAATCTGGATTACGTACTGAAGGGGCAGGCCCACCAAACGGGCTGTGGACACGATGAGCTTGAGTACCATGAAGACGGCGAGCCATTTTTCAGCGAGTGGCCAACGTACAAAGAGCTGGTGGCGGAATTCATGGCGTCACTGGACGTCTGTTTTGTGCCCAATTAGATATCAGCAAGCGACCGCGAGTGGGAAAAGGGCAGGGTGTCTTTTCGGCTGTACAACCGCGACTACACCATCACCCTCGAGCAGTTCAACAACATCTTCAACTGGAATCACTCGCGGTACGACTACAGGCAGCCGGATAACCGCACCAACTATGACGCTCTCTTCTCTGAGTTGGTGACGGTGCCACAAGGGAAGTTGGTTAGCTACCACAATGCCGCGGTAGCCGACTTCGAGCACCCATTTGTCCGGGTCTTGCACCGGATGTTGAGCTCCACCTTGTTTGCTCGGGGCGACCTAGCCCTTAGCAAGTTTCAGGAGCCTGACCTTTTCTTTCTCTACAAGCTCCTGACGCAACAGGAGTGCAACTGGGGCGCCTTCTTTCTGCAACGAGTTTTGGCGGTGAAGCGGAGTACGAGGAAAGCGTCGATTCACTTCGGCGGGCTAATCACCAAGCTGGCTTCATACCTTGGATTGAATTTCCAGACCCTCACTCCTCTATCTACTAAGAGCAAGGTGAACTTGCAACATTTACACCGGTCCAATCTCATTCTTCTCCGAGATGGCGTGGCGTTCGCACACTGCCACGTAAATCAAGCATATCAGGAGTGTTCTCTACCCGACCCCGTCTTCAACATCGACGGCGCGCATCATTTTTGGTGGCCAATCATAGCCATCGATTCCAATGAAGAAGACGGTGACGACAACGGTGGCGATGATGACGAGGCGGCGGAAGAGGAGGAAGAGGCGTTCACACCTCTTCGATCATGAGTGGCACCCCGGAAGCGCCCTAGGATGCATCCGGGTGCATCTTCATCTTCTCCGCATCGGCCTCCACCACCACAGCCCTCGCAACTGAGCGAGGATGTCTATTCTATGCAAGGGATGTACACAATGCTTCAAGACATCCAGCAGACGCAGCATAACCACACAACTGCCTATGTTGGTATTCAAGACACCACCAACTGGCTCTATGTCAACCAGCAGGCGATCTTCGAGAATGAGCGCCTTCTTTTTGCCAATCAGGAGAACATCCACGATCGGCTGCACAGGATGGAGCAGCAGCACCAACCGTTTTATGATCTTTACTGGAGCCAGAATTACTTTGGGGGGTACCCACAACCTCCTCCACTGCCCCAGTATGATCCGACCTTTCAGGGGCAATACCCATCTTGGGACCCCACGGCACCGCAATACTCGCCTCCACCACCACAAGAATGATCTGGTATCACTGTTCCAATCTTTAAGTTTGTTTTGACTATGAGGCCATAGTCGAATTCAAGCTTAGGGGGGTAGTTGGAACAGCTTTATCTTTTTTTTTTAGCATTATTGCTTTTGTTTTTGTTATTTGTTTCTTGCAATTTTAGTTTTTGTAGGATCCACATGCTATCTAGTGTAATCGTGGATGTCATTAAGTTGTGTCATCTCATTTTTTGCATGGAAAATCAAGGGAAAATTTAAAATTTTTTGTGTGTTTGGAAAGATTGTCTTGTTTTGCCTTGGGCACATATCCGACGAAAATGATTGGGTTTGTCAACTTTAAAACAAAATTTCACAACTGTATCCCTAATGATTCATGAAAGAGGATGGAAATGGTTGTTTGAGCCTAAACTGACCAAATGGTAATGCGACTTTAATTGGAAGTAGGAGAGAGAAACCTCTTGACTACTACATAGGTCAGTAAGGAGGGACACATAATATCTTTCTAAGGTTCAGTCATCTAGTCTTGTGATCATTCCACTTCATTGTTTCCATAATCCACCCAAGAATTGGAAGTAGAGTACAGTTTTAACTCTTTTTGCTTGCATAGCATCTAGATAGGACTTGCATTGCAATTGTCTATACGATTCTGCATAAAAAGAAAGAAGAAAAAATTAGAATAGTGATACATGCACATTACCCTTAGGTGCATGCCATGTAGTTGCATTCATAATTTTCATGCATAAAGTATATCATGTATCTCAATTTTTCTCCAATGGTGAATTAAATTGTTCCATACCTTCTAATTAGTGCAAATTTCTGAGTATGAAGAAAAATTAGCCCAATGTAATTATCTTTAAGCAATTATGGATATAAGGGCTGGAAAAGAAGAAAGAAAAAGAAAAAAAATCTGAAAAATCTGCACAATGAAAAAAAAAGAGTTATTTAGAAGAAAGTAGAATAAGAAGGAGAAAGGAACGTAATATCACCTGCATTTCAGGATAATTGAGTACATGATGTAACTTAACTCGATATCCATCTCATTTTGAGACGGATGGTTAGTGCATGCATCATTCCACCTAATCTTAGACACTAGGGCATTTCTCATGTGCATTTGCATCATTTAGGGCATTTTTGTTTTATGCATGTTGAAACAGTACAATACTTCCACTTTCTTCCATGAGCCACCCATTTCATCCACCCGTTGCTCGGATTGGTAGGCCACCGTGAATTTCTCCTCATTAATGTATATCAGGAGAACTGCTTCCATGTAGATGGTAGTTAGGGCGAGCAACATAGTTTAGGAGATCACAAGATGCACCAAGTCTGAACCGGCAATTTTTATTATGTTAACTGCCTTATGTGATAGTGTTCATCAGTTTTGAGGTCAATTTCTCTTATAGATGATTCTTGTCGCCTGTAGGGTAATTACCATTCTATGGTTAGAGAGGGGCGGTATGTGAATGTCTGGTGGGAGTCATATGGGATGTTGATTGTGATGTGTTGTTCTTCAGTTGACATTGGCAATTCTATTCTAAGGATTAGTTGCTCGAGGGCGAGCAACGTTCAAGCTTAGGGGAGTTTGATGCGATGATTTTGAGTCGCATTTATAGACCTGTTTGATATGTGTTTTATGCTTTTATTAGTCATTTTTATGGTTAATATTGCATAATTCATCCATTTTGGTCTTTACCACTATTTTATGTCAAATCCCCTTTATTTCATCATTTTGAGCATTAATTGTCAAATTATTATTATTTGTGTGAATTGATGTGATCTTGTCTTTGAATTTCAGGACAAACGATTATTTGCTTCTGTCGATACCATCGACGGAAGTCGATAACATCGACATGGTCACAGGTTGCCAGCCGGAAGGAGCGGCAAAGCGTCGATACTATCGACAGGGATGTCGATGGTATCGAGTCACCTTCAGGTTGTTGGCACAGAAGCAGTCGATAGTATCGACACCAAGTCGATACCATCGACACATGGAGGCTACAGCGTCACAAAACGACAAAACCGATGCCTAAAGGAAGTCGATACCATCGACCCGAGTCGATGGTATCGAGATGATGTTGGGTGCGACAAAGGAAGGGTTTGTAGCCAACCGCTACTGTAGCGGGTCGATACCATCGACTCGCGTCGATGGTATCGATGTCGTAGGATATGAGTTGGTTTTCTGATGATCTCAATCATACGGCTACGGTTAATTAGTGACCTAATGACCGAGATATACCTAATGACGGCCGCCCGGACGAAAGGAGGATCTGATTAGCCATTGCACAAGTACCAAGGAGCGAGGGAGAGGAGAACGGAGGCCAGAATCTCATACCAGTCGATTCGGACATCGCAGAAGACAGATTTCACCACCGAAAGGCGGGAGAGCACGTGTTCCACGCAAAGGATCAATCGGTTCTTCTCCGTTCAGGGGTTTTCTCTTTCATTTCACGTTTTTCACATGATTTCCCCTATCTCTACCTTGTACTTGTTTGAGATGAACATGCGGGGCTAATCCCCTTCATCTTTAGGACCGGGAGTAGCCCGGGAATTCATTGTATGACAGTTTTATAATAGTAATTTATATTTTATCTCTTAAATCCGTGGTATAGTTTCGTTTTCTCCATATATTGTTATGCTTGATCGCCATAATAATAACCTAATGCCCTTAATCACTTTGAAAGAAGGATTAACGGTTGAAAAGAGATGAAATCTACGTTAATCGACAAATCCCTTGACCAAGGTGGTGTAAAATTAATGGTGGATACTGAGAGATCATTCATAATGCATCTAGTTTAGGGTATAGGTTACTACGACGGTGGAACCGACCTAAACCTAGATAGTGAATTATACCACGACAGTGGGTAATTGTATTTTCAGGCCACTACCTGGATAGAGAGATAAGATTGAGGCATTATATAAAACCTAATACAATGAAAACCTGTGGTGATACCGCAATCCTAAAGATACCCTTTTGAATTGATTAAATTAACATTTAATCGATTGTTTGCTTTGTTTTATTTTTGTTTTCTTTTAATTTCGACAACAAACCCCAGTTTGTTATTCGGCTTAGCTAATCGCAAATAGTTAGTAGGAGTCTCCAACAATTCCAAGTATACCTGTGTTCGACTCGGGCCTCACAAGGCCTATACTACTCGACGCGTACACTTGTGTGTTTAGCGCGTAGTAAAATACACGTCAGGGAGCTTCTTGGAAAATGAATCAAGGGTTGCAATTGACTTCCTTTTTGGGTTTAAACCTTGATTATCCCAATTGTGTCGGGATGCATCCCTAAGGCCCATGAATTAAACCTTGTCCTTCCAAAGGTACCATGAGGTTAATTACATTTCATATTATAAAACTTGAGGCTTTGGTAACTAATGCACCTTACATTAGCTTCATATGAACACATACGGTCAAAAGCACATTATTTCTTTAAGTTGATCATTTAATCTCATTCAAGGTTTTGGAATTATCAACGAAGATCCCTCAATATACTTCATTGTTATTTGTTCCCTACTTTCATTTAGGCTTGAAATCTATGAATTTTAGGGATGTAACAATCACCCCTCCTGGAAAGGAATTTTGTCCTCAAAATTCAGGCCTACCAAGCCTAGGTGAATGATTATTTTCAAAACTTAGGGTTAACACCCCGCTTAGATATCTTTAACAACTTGTCTTTAGTATATCGATTTTCATTATATTACTAAGATTGGCACCAGAATTGCAATTCAAGTATGTCTGCATCATTAGTATTCACACCTCATCATCCCTTGATAATTCATTCTTATTGGTGATTTCTTTATTACTAGGTGATTTCTCTTTTCACCTAGGTTTCCAACCTATGATTTATTATTTTCACATAAGGGTGAGGTGACACCTTTAACCCTAGATCATGTCATCAAAATTTCAACTTAGAATATTCATTCTCATGCCCCAATTATAAGCATAATACATGTCTACCCAATCTCTCTCCCTCATAATGAGATGAAATAAGCATTTGGCTGCAGTCCAAATACAAATTTCATCCCATTCCTAGAGAAGAGATGGTGTATCCACACACTATCTTAAAATTTCACATTTTAGGTTGAATCATTCTCAACATCACTCTAAACCATACATGTTTTTAATTCCACAATATTCTTATATCTAATAAAGACATAACATACTCAATCCTAACCTATCCAAGCCTTTGTGGTGTCCACGCAGTGGACATGGATACTACCTCTCACATATGATAGATCCTCAATAGTTCTTATGGTCCTACCCCAATGGTAGACCAAGACTTAGAGCCATATAGTCAGATGATCTTACCCCAAATGTGGATCAAACATCAACTCATGATACCCTGATGATCCTACCCCGAGGGTAGACCAATACCTAGGTCATCTCATATACTCAAAGCTACATAGGAGGACTAGGATCTGAGCTAGATAGGCACATATTCTTAAATGTCTAACAACTCCCTTCATTATTACATGACTTCTTGTTATCTTTTACATTTACTCCTCATGTGTTATGAGCCTTAGCCACTTCCTTAAGGTCTCTAGGGGTGCATGTACTTTTGGAGTGATCTCATCTTATGCCTCTAGGGAGTGCCCCTCACATTCACCCATTGACCACATGAACATCATGAAGGTAGCTAATCTCCTGAGACATGGGCCTTGTGAAAACATAGATGTTACCTCCTGACCAGATAGTCTTGTGCATTCAGGGAAGAATCAATTCCAAATCCCATCAATCCATGTACCTTTAATACTCCCTACTTGGCCCTAGGATTCACCTCAGACTCTACCCTTCCCAAGGGTTTCTTTTGAGATGTCACACCTTTTAAGCACATTATTCTCTTATTTAATTATTTAACCCATATTGCCTTTACCTTGCTCGTTTGAGTAGACATTATGTAGTGTGGTCCCATCATTGGGCTCGGGGTACCTTCCCTCTAGGGCTTGGTGCCATGTCAGTCTTCCCTCCTGGGCTTGACCTTCCATGATCTTCTCCTCTAGGGGCTTGATCCTAAACAACTGCACTATGGACTTGGGCCACCTTCCCTCCTGGGCTTGGTGCCTTTCTGGTCTTCCCTCCTGGGCTTGACCATCTCATGACCCTCCCTCCTGGGCTTGGTCATCCACTCAGACCACCTTCCCTCCTGGGCTTGGTGCCTTAATGGTCTTCCCTCCTGGGCTTGACCATTTCATGACCTTCCCTCTTGGGCTTGGTTGTCTACTCAAGCCACCTTCCCTCTTGGGCTTGGTACCTTACTGGTCTTCCCAATCCTAGGCTTAACCAGTTGTGTTACTCAGAGATGGCATCCTTGGGTTCAAAGAAGGTAAGTGCTTTCATCTTTATATCTTTAACTCTTCACTCATTTAGGTGAGGATAAAGGTTATTTCAATACTTAAATACGTTTATACACTTACCTTTTAAGGGAAAGTCCTATCCTAGGTTGCCTTCTTGGCTCATAGGAGGGGGTTAGGTTCTCTAGCCACAAATTGATCCAAAGATCTAAGGTTTTTCCTCCCACATAGGTCATCTTCCCACTCTTGGGTTGACCCTCCCCAGGTTGGCACACTAACCCTAAAGGTTTCATATATATATATATATATATAATGTTTTTCTTTCATTAGGCATAACTTTTATCAGTATAACATGTCAACCCATGTTTGCTCAATTTCTAGAATACCCCCTCATGGTTTCTATCCATTTAGTGAACTTGGGTCACCTTCCCCTCCAGGGGCTTGGCCACCATCACCAAACTTCTACAGACAACATGAGGGGTTTGATCCAGTTATATTCAAACTTTCATTTTCATATATATATAACTATTGGGTTCATATATTTCTTAAGACCTCTTAAATAAGTGTTGTGCTCCTCGTGCACACGTGCATGGGAGACTGGGTCACCTAAACACATCCCTTTATCTTTCTTATTCTTGATTTCAAGTTTCACATGGGTGGTGTTCCATATCACTACACCATGCTCATTATTTAATTTTAAGGTATTAGGGTTAGGGTTAGTGTCACGGAACCGGAATCCCAGTCCCATGAACCAAATGTATACCAAAGGTGAAATGCGGAAGCGTAAAACATGAACAGATAACAAGATAAAGGCACCAACACAGTCTCAACATTCAAAAAGTATAAATTATACAAAATGCTTTATATTCATGAATTATATTACATATTTCCATAGTCAAGGTACAAGTCATTCATGTGCACTAAAAATTGGATCTTACAACAAGTACACCTAGCATAGCTCACCAAGCCCATCAACCTTCTAGCCATCTCTGAACCTAAAAACAACATATGAGAAATGGGTCAACACACGAGATGTTGAGTATGGGGCAGAAAGATACACACATATATATAGAACTCCATTATAATATTGATTGATAAAGGGTTAGCTCTTGGCTACGTCCTTGAGGTCCCTCTCGTATAAAAGGGTTAGCTAAGCTTGAGCACCCTTACGGACCCTTCCGACGGGAAGATGGTCAAAGGCCTTAAACATGCTTGATATTGTCGGTATAATGGAGTGAAATGACATAAAATATGGTTTCACATTTGTTAAACAATTAGCATACTTATTCTTGTTCTTTTAGTCTTGAAATCTTTTCAAAATTATGCAAAGCCTATATATATGTGTATCTTTCTGCCCCATACTCAACACCTCGTGTGTTGACCCATTTCTCTTATGTTGTTTTTAGGTTCAGAGATGGCTAGAAGGTTGATGGGCTTGGTGAGCTATGCTAGGTGTACTTGTTGTAAGATCCAGATATAGTATACATGAGCAAACTTGTACAAAGTGACTCTTGAATATGTAATTCAAATCATGTAATATAATGATGTTTCTTAATATATCTTGTTGAATGTTGAGACTATGTTGGTGCCTTTATCTTGTTATCTGTTCATGTGTGCTAAGATTTATGCTTCTGCATGTCGCCTTTGGTATACATTTGGTTCATGGGACTAAGATTCCGGTTCCGCGACAGATGGTATCAGAGCATGAACAATAACTACACCAAACATTACTCACATGAAACACAAACTAAACTCACTTTACATCTCAACCCTAGAAACTTAATAAGATGTCTTTCATGGATTAGGTAGACTTAGCCTCTAGGTTAGAACCTAGATGTTCTAGAACTAGGTGTAGACTTGTGTAAATTACCTCCCTTGACATGATTCGCGACATGTTCTTAGGATGTCTACACAAGTGTGCACCATGTTCTTACTAGTTCTCTAGGTGTCATGATACTAGACTGCCTCATGAGTGTGGTAACTCATTATGGTTTTGGTTTTAACCGCATGGAGTATGGTGGTTTTCATTGCATGTTTCATCGTTGGAGAGAACCTATTTCAAGTATTAGTATATGTACATATGAAAAATGTTACCACACCCAGAAAGGCAGTGAGTGTCTATGTAACCTAAGAGAAAGAGATGTAACATCAAGTCTAGATGAGAGTTTAGATGATAGTTTTAGTATCTAGAATTGTCTAGAACTATGATAAAGGTTAGGCTAGTGAGTAGAATAGATAACCTAAAATAGTGATGATAGTGATAATGATGTTAATGTCGATCTCAATGTTGATGTTGATGTTGTTAATGATGTTGATGTCGACAAGACCCAAGTTAGTCCTTGAGAGGGTCAAGTAGTTTGACGATATGGAATTAGTTGGACCATGCAACCCTAGCTAAACCTAGCACCTTGTATCATACATATGGCTTGGTTGATGTGCTAAACATAGTTAGTGGGTTGGCATGCTTGCTTGCACCTAGTTTTGTACATGCTGAGATATGATATGTGACATACAGTTTGAGACCAACATGGGCCTCAATCTCTTTACAAAGGAGGACCTCTAGCATGGGACATATGAATAGGGTGACCTTTTGATATGATTCGACCCACCTCGGGAGAAGGTTAGAGACCTAAAACTCCAAAATATTTGAAATGTTGAAAATATGAATGATGAAATACTTGATGATGAGTCCCTAACTAGAATACTTCGAAGTATATGAATTGAGTGACCTAGTGTGTGGTTTCCTTGAAAGTGTTGAACCCTGGACGTCCTATGAATAATTTTAACCCTAGAGAAAGAGGAAATTGAAAATTTAATGCTTGCTATATGGGTGAGGGGGATGTCCCAAGACCCTAAGATAATGTACATGATGTGTGATATCCTTGATGAGCCCCATACTTGGGTTATAGTTGTATATAAAGGAATCTAATGGTTATCCTTGTTTCTTGAAAGATGGATAGAGAAGTTTGTTACGGGTAGATAGTCATGGTTAGCATGTATTTTTGGACATAGATAGGCCTTAGCTCGAGTGGCTTGAGCTTTTGGAGCTCCTTTGATATACAAGTGAGATAATTATGAAAGCTTGATGTTGATTTTAATGTTTCATCTTGGGATGATGCATGATGTATGAAAATAATCTCACCTAGTTTAAAACTTGATATATGTCCAATGAGTCACTCACATAAGCTAGACCTAACAGGAAATATTACCATACATAAAATATGTAGATTGGGAATCATGAACTTGATACGATGATGTCTAGAGATCTTAGCATGAATAATGAGGGGTAGCATACCTAATCTCATACCCAAATGAAAAAAAATAATATAGAGATACTAAGGGATAGGTAAACCCTAATGCCATGATGATGTCATTATGTGATAAAACACGAAGTAACACATATATGATCGATATGAGTGCACCCTTGAAAATGATAACCTAGTGTGCATCCCATTATGGAGACTGCGTTGACAACCATGGTTGGATACCTAGAATTGATGAATTTTGACTTTGACTCTTGTTTATGATCTTAGACAAATTTCGAGGACGAAATTTCTTTTAAGGATGGAAGGATGTGATAACCTAACCTTTTCTCTCTCCTCAAATGATATGTTCCTCCCTCATTATTCGGCCCATTACTGAATTTGATGTCAATTTCATAATTGGAGGGTTGGGATTTTCTAATTTGGCCACTATAATGATCAATTTCATAATGTGTACATTTGATTTGCTCTCTTGATCTAATTTTCACTATTTAATGATTCACTACTTTGTAAATAATCTTGAACCTGATTAGTATGAACATCTTGCTCTATAATATGTTTCAAAATATAGAGTGTTCATTTATCTTTCCAACGGTACAAAAATTACCTCATTTGGACCATCCTAGCCCAAGATATGGGTATTTGAAAATTGACTCATATTGTACATGTTTTACTTTTCTTGTTGAGTTTCAACTCTTATTGGGCCCAATAATCAAATGTGTGGCCCATTTAACTAGTTGTCTTCCTTCTTCCCAAAATGGAAAGCAACGCTTGACTATAGGATCCCTCCCCTTCCTCCAGCCATATTGGGAAAGCAATCAAATCTAATGATGGAGGAAGGGAACCTAAACCCTAGCCCTCTTTGTTGCCTTATAAACCCCTCCCATATGACCCTTGTTCCTCTTCTCATATTTTTATTTGCTTGTCCATCTAGGAACCTCCTCTGTTCCCCATCGGACATGTTGCCGCCAATGGAAGGTAGAAGCTATGCCCCTTCACGACCCCAGCATGAGCTCCAACTCTTCACAATCCCAGGGGACCATTGGCCCTCAGACTCCTTTCCACTCGATTCTCGACAGTCGGGTTGGCCTCAAGCTCTTTCCCTCTTCCCTCACTGCTCACGGACCAGACACAAAGCTTACACCTTCACTCTACCTCTGTGGACTTTAATGCATGATTATGATGAAGTTTGAATCTTTGATATACTTATAGCCTCCTAAGCATCAAATCAGTAGCTCTTTTGCTCTTGTGACCCTAATGAGGGCCCTAATCAACCCATTGTTCATGGATGACCTCAATTGTACATATGTGCCTGCTTTGGACTATAATGTTGAACGTTGCCTAGATTGCTAATCTTGCTTCTAATGGACATACACCTATTTTGGAATATGTTTCTTATGACCTAATGTTGTTGATCTAAACCATGTTTGATGATGGGTTCTCCTATCTTGATGATCATGACCTTGGTTACTCTATTATGAGCCTCGTGGCATAATTTGAGCATAAGTGTCCTTAATCTTGTCATGTCCACATGAAACCTCGAAAGCATATGAAACTTGAACCACACTCTTATGATGGACCCTAAATCAATATGAGATCATCAAATGAACTAATAAGCAACTTGTAACCTAACTTGGCCAAAACCCTTAAAACGAAGATAATTAGGGTTAATGATGAGAATCTAATGCATATATGTAATATTTTTGGTAATCAGGTTTGTCATATGGCTAGATGATGAAGGATATGTTAGGTTATGAAATCTCTGAATCAGGTATGGGCCTTATCTAGTTATATGACTACTGCTTTCTTGCTTGAAAAGACATATATTGTATGCGTGTTTGTCTATTTTCTCAAATATTGCCATGTAGTATTGCTATGTGTTACTCGATGTTTGCCTCGTCAGTTTTATAACTTGAACACATATATAGATAGAACTCCATTATAATATTGACTGATAAAGGGTTAGCTCTTGGCTACGGCCTTGAGGTCCCTCTCGTATAAAAGGGTTAGCTAAGCTTGAGCACCCTTACGGACCCTTCATACGGGAAGACGGTCAAAGGCCTTAAACATGCTTGATATTGTTGGTATAATGGAGTGAAATGACATAAAATATGGTTTTGCATTTTTTAAACAATTAACATACTTATTCTTGTTTGTTTATTCTTGAAATCTTTTCAAAATTATTCAAAGCTTATATATATGTGTATCTTTTTGCCCAATACTCAACACCTCGCGTGTTGACCCATTTCTCATATGTTGTTTTTAGGTTCAGAGATGGCTAGAAGGTTGATGGGCTTGGTGAGATATGCTAGTTGTACTTGTTGTAAGATCCAAATATAGTATACATGAGCGGAATTATACAAAGTGACTCTTGAACATGTAATTCAAATCATGTAATATAATGATGTTTCTTAATATATCTTGTTGAAGATACAACCTGTCATGAAGATACAACACACCATCGTCAGAAAACCTGAACTCTAGTCTTTTTCCCTTTGTCATATCCTGCATGATCTACTGTAACTCACTATCATCCTGCTGAAGTTCCTTGATCTAATCATAAAAAGTAGGCTTGACTTGCATCTGTGCAATCAAACCACTCTGCTCTATCACTTCTAAGTCTAAGTTCAACTTTCACATTTCTACTAGCATGTCTCTCTCGAAACATGCCATAGAGAATGCATCAGCTGTTGAACTTAACTTCCTGCTGAGGGCATCTGCTACCACATTCACTTTTCCAGGATGACAATATATCATTATATCATAATCCTTAATCAATTCTAATCATCTCCGCTGTCTAAGATTCAGATCCTTCTGGGTAAAGATATATTTCAAGCTCTTATGATCTATAAACACCTGGCACACCTCACCATAAAGATAGTAACGTCATGTCTTATGAGCATGAACTACAACAACTAATTCCAGATCATGTGATGAGTAATTCTCCTCATTCTATGCTACTTACCTCTTGTTACTTATCCTTCTCATTTTGAACCTATAGAATAAACATCCCAAAAATTGAAACACACAAGGTAAGAATAGATTATTCCTCATTCTTATTATTACTGTAAGAATTTATTTTATATCGCACTTCACTTATATTGTATTTCTCCTTTTGTTTCAAACACATTTGTTACATTTCAAATTTGTATCTTACTCTTTTCTCTGAATCATTTTCATATTGTTTATCTACCTTTCAGATTAACTACCTTTAAACCCTGGATTACTATCAATACTAGTTTACTTTTCATAGTGCAAATATCATGATTTTGTTTTATAGAGATGCTAGTATTCAAAGTCAAATCACTAGCGACATCCCTTGAACTACTTCAACTCTAAACATTCTAGGGTTTGGTCCTTATCAGTAACATAGCATTATTGTGGTGTGACTTTGCTTCCTTAGTTTGAAATCAAACTTTAGATCTCATAAGTTCATCCATCTACTTGTAATGAATACAACAGATATGAATAATCATCAATGAACTATAGATATATAACAGAAATGTAACATCAACCAAGTTCTCTAGCATAACTTATTAACACAAATGCTACAAATAAACATGATACTTGTTACCCAAGCATCACACATGGCTCACAGGGCCATTCATATCTTGTCGCCTCTCACTAGGCAACAACTTATTCACATGGTTCATAAAATCCGTACACATTATTACTTTTATTAAGCAACAACAACATCAACACACAAAAAGCCAATCAACATTTATTATATAAATGTCACAGCCCAAACTTGGCTATATTCATCATCTCATCATACCTGCATGGTTATTAGGCATGATAACAGTCATACAAGATCTTCATCACATCATGTGATACAATAGTAATACCATCATTCCTTGACCAGGAATTAGGGTTCACTATCAAACAGGGCTTATCATTCCCTTTTCCCCAAATTAGCATTAGGGTTCCCCATTTCTCATTAATTCAGACCCTCTTGAGTTAACCGACATTATCTTGTATTAAGGTATTTCCCCTCTTAATGCATTCCGTCACAAAATACTCACCCTTAGCATATAATGCATAGGCCACACATTAGAATTGTCCAGCTATCTCACATGATATGGACTTATCTTAGTTTAAGGCATAACTTTATTATAAAGTTGCCTATAAACAATCGCAATGATACACCCTCAACTAGGGTTTCACAAGGATACACCCTCAACCAGGGTTCACAAGGATACACCCTCAACCAGGGTTCACAATGAGACACCCTCCACTAGGGTTTACTAATCATGTATTGGATCCATGCATTTGTTATGCATTATTGATTAGTACCATTAAGGGTATTTCTCACCTAATCATTAAATTTAATCTGAACCTTATTGTGTTCCTTTATTTTTAATTAAGGATTGCTCATATGAGGTCCCAATGTTGGGTCTCCAATATCAGTTCCAACTAATTCTTAGTTGTTCTAATCTTTCCCTTATATCTCAACATCTTAGTGTATATACATTTTTCACCATGATTCGGGTCTAAATTATCCAAAATCTACTTTTATTATATATTTAATAAGAGTCGTTAGATCCCAGTAACGCATCCTGCCAACCGGACCAGGCCGAACCTGTAGTCCTGAAGCCAAGAGCTACTCAGGATTAACCAACTCCTATTAATCTCAAACATGTGGAAAGAATATCCACTTAGGGCAAACTCATTTAAACATAACTTCTGGTCTACTTAATACAAAGAATTTAAACAATAAATAAATCATTTCATAACACACAACAACATAAAAGAATCATGTTTACTTTACAACTGAAAATCTAATTTCATGCATATAAGAGCATTTCTAGTGATTTTCAATCAAATAAAGAGTTGTATCGCATCCTATGTTTAATCTCTTACTCCTGTATTAATTTCCGATTTCTTAACCCTAAGATTTCTAGGGTTTGTCTCTAGCCTATCCTTCCCCTGCATACCTGGCCAGGGCATCCAGAGAAGAATAGACAGAGTAGCTTGATACTGGTCAATCTAAGTATTCAGACACCTGGCCAGGGTATCTAAACACTCATACCTCCCAGAGCTAAAGACATATCACCTCTTATTTTTCTCACTTATAACTCTATCTTTCGACCCTAATGATCCCTGACGATTCAACATAAACTCTTTACTTGGATCTCGTGACCACATCCTCTTCCTGCCATCTGCAATAGTATAACAAAACACTTCCTATTAGAAAATTGCAGTTAGAAGGAAGACACTTAAGTCCTAATCCTATTGGTCTCTTATCGTCCCCTGACCTTGACTTAGAGTATTCATATACTCAATCTATGCTCTGATACCAAGATGTCACACCCCGATCTCACACTAACCACTGATCACGAGATTAGGGCGCGACGGAGGGATTATCACATAAACAAATCACTGAGAACTTTTTCTTTTTAACACCTCGTAATGATATCCGGATATTGCTGTAAACTAAAACATAATAAACTATTGCGGAAGCATTTCAATTAATCTGGCTAGAGAACATAAACAGAGTTTACAACATGTAACATTGTTTAACAGAAAGTAAACATAACAGTTAATTTACATCTTTATACACATTCCACATACACGCTCTCTCTCACCCACACCATGTCCCAAGGACCGAGGGGAAAGGACTAAGAGACCACTATCTAACTAAACTAACTATATATACCTTCTACAGATTAAGCGTTAGGATGAAAAGATCCTTCTGATTCCTGGAATTGTCGCTGACCTGAAAATGTTTGAGTAGAGGAATGAGCCTACTCGCTCAGTGAATAATATTTCACTTAGCCATCATCGGATAACTCCATAATTTTACATTTAACAGGAATATGTGGATAAAATAACAAACTGAGCAGTTCAAATTAAACAGTGCAATTATCACAGAAAAGTATACTGAACATTTAAAGAACAAGTATTATAATTTCTAAATCTGAACATACACAAGTTTCATATTAATCTACCTTAATTCTAAGTGATCATCTTTTAAGTTATGCCCTGATCATATGCAGTGTACTCTGCATATAAAGTCTCGTAGCGAACTACGAACCCACCGTACAAGACTTAGCGACACACCCGGGACATGCTAAGTCTGACTGCTGTCCTGGTCTGCGTCAGGACTCTCAGGCGCTCAAGGGCCTCACTACACTCTCAAAGAGTGTACTCTAGACTCCTCCTCTAACCTGAGCACACAGGCAGAGAGTCTGGGTTACCACCGTGACACACGCACGGATTATTGTTGAATAACCCCTATTTGCTCCAGTGCCACCGTGACACACACACGGATTATTGTTGAAAACTGCCTCTCTGTCCTCATGCCACCGTGACACACGCACGGATTATTGTTGAACACGAGCCACCGACCATCTAGACACACGCTAGGTAGGTCGTTTCACCCCTAAGGCACAGACCTCTCAAAGGGGTTCTACCGTGTCAGGGCATCTAAGTCTAACACATTTTATTATAACAAGAAAACTCTTATAACATTGTGTCTCTCTCTCACATATTCGACTACTGGATTATACTGTAATTCTGCAATTCACTAACTGAAACTAGAAATTCAACTTTCATAGCATTTCTATATATAGTGCAACAACTATTCACTTATATCGCAATAACTCATTACTCACCTATGCTTTCATGCAAACAGATTCGTTCACTGTAAATAGATTTCATATCTATTCTACGTCTCTATACTGATTTCATATTACTAAACTTTCAAATATATTGTATTGAAAGTAATACTCAACCTGAACTACTTTATCACATTTATTTGCATCTTACTGAAATTACACGTAAGGCATGCACATTTATATTACTAATCATTTCATTTCGTTTGAACTATGAAAATTAAAAGTCTAAGGATGTTAACTATGCTCGGCATCCGGGTAATCTCTATTACCCAAATATACACATAAATATAATTTGCATATATGCAATATCTACAATTAGACGAGTTAAACCTTGATAATTATGTGAGATAATACTCACCCAATTCGGTGTGTTCGGATACACCGAAAATGTCCACAAACACGCCTAATTCTGCTTTTCTGCAACTTTGCACCCCGTGCAACTGATTTGCACCCCGTGCAATCTGGGCAGAAACACTTCTGTTCTATTTTTCTACAACTTTGCACCCCGTGCAACTAATCTGCACGTCGTGCAAACCTGTGCAGAAACAGAAATCCCCGACATCAGATTTCTATAACTTTGCACGTCGTGCAACCTGCGCAGAAACGGAAATCCCCGAGGAAGAAGGTGGATTCGGGGTCGATTCACGGGAAATCTCCCTACGAAATACCTTGGGAACTTCAAAACGACCTAGCAGCAACCCGTAGACGTTGCTTTTCACGTCTTTGGCCGCTCGTAGCACCTCCTTGGCCGGCTCCTATCTTGGTCGGGCAGCAGGAATGGGGAAGAAGAAGGGGAAGGGGAAGAAGGTGAAGTGGCTGGCTGATTCAGCTAGAGAAGATGAGGAATCGAAGAAGAACGGAGAAGGAGGGGCTTGATTGCCCAGCTTTCTCCTCTAGCTCGCTCTCTCCCTCTCCCTTTTTCTGTTTTTCTCAAGTGGCAACTGAAGGAATGAACGTATCGTTCATTCAAGGTCGGCTAACAAAGCTAATAAAGGAAAAACTAAAGAAGGGATAAGGAAGGGCGCCCAGGGGGCCGGATGCAAATTACCCAAGAACTTTCAGAAATTACATATAGGTCCCTGCTCGCTAAAAAGCTCATATCTTTTTACTCTTAGGTCGGTTTCATGTGATTTCTCTGGCAACGGATCAAGCACAAACTTGTCCTCAAACTCAGGACAAGAGAACAAGCTAATGATACATTAACACTAGCTCAAAGTTCAAAACACTATTAACAAAAGCAAGTACTCATCTCAACATAACTAGTTCAATTATGCACTAACCAAGGTACTTACTGTTAAAACGAAATGTGGGTCATAACAATCTCCCTCCCTTATAAGAATTTCATCCCGAAATTCCTAAAAGAGAACAGGAAACTTGTTACGCATCTCTGATTCAAGCTCCCACGTAGCTTCCTCTATATTGTGATTCCTCTACAAAACTTTCACTAAAGATAACTCGCGATTCTTAAGCTTCTTGATTCGGTGATCAACTATCTGCACTGGTCCTTCCACGTAGGACACATCTGTCCTAAGCTGCACCAGTTCTGAATCTAAAATCTTTTCTGTACCAGGATGACACTTCTGCAGCATAGACACATGAAACACATCATGAAGACTTGCCAACTCAGACGGCAAATCCAACCTGTAGGCTACAGGTCCAATCCTCTCAACGATAGGATATGGGCCCATATACCTAGGAGTCAATTTACCTCTCTTGCCAAACCTTAGCACTCCTTTCCACGGTGAAACTTTCAGATAAACCTCGTCACCAACCTCAAACTCAAGAGGTCGACGTCGTCTCTCTGCATAACTTTTTTGTCTGTCCTGAGCAGCTTTCAACTGCTCCCTGATCACAGATATCTTCTCTGTAGTCATATCGACTATCTCAGGTCCAAGAATTTCTTTCTCGCCAACCTCGTACCAACAAACTGGTGATCTACACTTTCTGCCATATAGAGCTTCATATGGGGCCATTCCAAGACTAGAATGGTAGCTGTTGTTATATGCAAACTCCATCAGACTTAAGTGTTCTTCCTAGTTACCTCTGAACTGCAGAACGCATGCTCTCAGCATGTCTTCAAGAGTCTGAATGGTCCTCTCAGACTGACCATCCATCTGCGGGTGAAACGATGTACTGAACCTCAACCTTGTGCCCAACGCACGATGTAACTGATCCCAAAACCTGGATGTGAACTTAGGATCTCTATCAGATATAATTGAAACTGGGATACCATACAACGTGACTATCTCATCCATGAATATCTTAGCCAACTTCGGAACATCAGAGGTTGACTTGATATGAAGAAAGTGAGCAGACTTGGTCAGTCTATCCACAATCACCATATTGAGTCATAACCTCTAGGTGTCCTGGGTAGCCCTACCACAAAATCCATTGTGATACGTTCCCATTTCCATTCTAGTATAGGAAAAGATTGCAAAGTATCTGTGGGCTTCTGATGCTCAGCCTTAACCTGCTGACACACTCCACATCTAGCCACATCTCTTTTCATACCAGACCACCAGTACAACTCTTTGAGATTCTTGTACATTTTTGTGTTACCTGGATGCATAGCATACATAGAAGCATGCGCTTCTTCAAGAATCTGCTCTTTCAGCTCACTGTTCCCGGGTACACACAACCTGTCATGAAGATACAACACACCATCGTCAGAAAACCTGAACTCTAGTCTTTTTCCCTTTGTCATATCCTGCATGATCTACTGTAACTCACTATCATCCTGCTGAAGTTCCTTGATCTAATCATAAAAAGTAGGTTTGACTTGCATATGTGCAATCAAACCACTCTGCTCTATCACTTCTAAGTCTAAGTTCAACTTTCACATTTCTACTAGCATGTCTCTCTCGAAACATGCCATAGAGAATGCATCATCTGTTGAACTTAACTTCCTGCTGAGGGCATCTGCTACCACATTCACTTTTCCAGGATGACAATCTATCATTATATCATAATCCTTAATCAATTCTAATCATCTTCGATGTCTAAGATTCAGATCCTTCTAGGTAAAGATATATTTCAAGCTCTTATGATCTATAAACACCTGGCACACCTCACCATAAAGATAGTAACGTCATGTCTTATGAGCATGAACTACAACAACTAATTCCAGATCATGTGACGAGTAATTCTCCTCATTCTATGCTACTTACCTCTTGTTACTTATCCTTCTCATTTTGATCCTATAGAATAAACATCCCAAAAATTGAAACACACAAGGTAAGAATAGATTATTCCTCATTCTTATTATTACTGTAAGAATTTATTTTATATCGCACTTCACTTATATTGTATTTCTCCTTTTGTTTCAAAAACATTTGTTACATTTCAAATTTGTATCTTACTCTTTTCTCTGAATCATTTTCATATTGTTTATCTACCTTTCAGATTAACTACCTTTAAACCCTGGATTACTATCAAAACTAGTTTACTTTTCATAGTGCAAATCTAATGATTTTGTTTTATAGAGATGCTAGTATTCAAAGTCAAATCACTAGCGACATCCCTTGAACTACTTCAACTCTAAACATTCTAGGGTTTGGTCCTTATCAGTAACATAGCATTATTGTGGTGTGACTTTGCTTCCTTAGTTTGAAATCAAACTTTAGATCTCATAAGTTCATCCATCTACTTGTAATGAATACAACAGATATGAATAATCATCAATGAACTATAGATATATAACAGAAATGTAACATCAACCAAGTTCTCTAGCATAACTTATTAACACAAATGCTACAAATAAACATGATACTTGTTACCCAAGCATCACACATGGCTCACAGGGCCATTCATATCTTGTCGCCTCTCACTAGGCAACAACTTATTCACATGGTTCATAAAATCCGTACACATTATTACTTTTATTAAGCAACAACAACATCAACACACAAAAAGCCAATCAACATTTATTATATAAATGTCACAGCCCAAACTTGGCTATATTCATCATCTCATCATACCTGCATGGTTATTAGGCATGATAACAGTCATACAAGATCTTCATCACATCATGTGATACAATAGTAATACCATCATTCCTTGACCAGGAATTAGGGTTCACTATCAAACAAGGCTTATCATTCCCTTTTCCCCAAATTAGGGTTAGGGTTCCCCATTTCTCATTAATTCAGACCCTCTTGAGTTAACCAACTTTATCTTGTATTAAGGTATTTCCCCTCTTAATGCATTCCATCACAGAATACTCACCCTTAGCATATAATGCATAGGCCACACATTAGAATTGTCCAGCTATCTCACATGATATGGACTTATCTTAGTTTAAGGCATAACTTTATTATAAAGTTGCCTATAAACAATCGCAATGATACACCCTCAACTAGGGTTTCACAAGGATACACCCTCAACCAGGGTTCACAAGGATACACCCTCAACCAGGGTTCACAATGAGACACCCTCCACTAGGGTTTACTAATCATGTATTGGATCCATGCATTTGTTATGCATTATTGATTAGTACCATTAAGGGTATTTCTCACCTAATCATTAAATTTAATCTGAACCTTATTGTGTTCCTTTATTTTTAATTAAGGATTGCTCATATGAGGTCCCAATGTTGGGTCTCCGATATCATTTCCAACTAATTCTTAGTTGTTCTAATCTTTCCCTTATATCTCAACATCTTAGTGTATATACATTTTTCACCATGATTCGGGTCTAAATTATCCAAAATCTACTTTTATTATATATTTAATAAGAGTCGTTAGATCCCAGTAACGCATCCTGCCAGCCGGACCAGGCCGAACCTGTAGTCCTGAAGCCAAGAGCTACTCAGGATTAACCCACTCCTATTAATCTCAAACATGTGGAAAGAATATCCACTTAGGGCAAACTCATTTAAACATAACTTCTGGTCTACTTAATACAAAGAATATAAACAATAAATAAATCATTTCATAACACACAACAACATAAAAGAATCATGTTTACTTTACAACTGAATATCTAATTTCATGCATATAAGAGCATTTCTAGTGATTTTCAATCAAATAAAGAGTTGTATCGCATCCTATGTTTAATCTCTTACTCCTGTATTAATTTCCGATTTCTTAACCCTAAGATTTCTAGGGTTTGTCTCTAGCCTATCCTTCCTCTGCATACCTGGCCAGGGCATCCAGAGAAGAATAGACAGAGTAGCTTGATACTGGTCAATCTAAGTATTCAGACACCTGGCCAGGGTATCTAAACACTCAGACCTTCCAGAGCTAAAGACATATCACTTCTTATTTTTCTCACTTATAACTCTATCTTTCGACCCTAATGATCCCTGACGATTCAACATAAACTCTTTACTTGGTTCTCGTGACCACATCCTCTTCCTGCCATCTGCAATAGTATAACAGAACACTTCCTGTTAGAAAATTGCTGTTAGAAGGAAGACACTTAAGTCCTAATCCTATTGGTCTCTTATCGTCCCCTGGCCTTGACTTAGAGTATTCATATACTCAGTCTATGCTCTGATACCAAGATGTCACACCCCGATCTCACACTAACCACTGATCACGAGATTAGGGCGCGACGGAGGGATTATCACATAAACAAATCACTGAGAACTTTTTCTTTTTAACACCTCGTAATGATATCCGGATATTGCTGTAAACTAAAACATAATAAACTATTGCGGAAGCATTTCAATTAATCTGGCTAGAGAACATAAAAAGAGTTTACAACATGTAACATTGTTTAACAGAAAGTAAACATAACAATTAATTTACATCTTTATACACATTCCACATACACGCTCTCTCTCACCCACACCATGTCCCAAGGACCGAGGGGAAAGGACTAAGAGACCACTATCTAACTAAACTAACTATATATACCTTCTACAGATTAAGCGTTAGGATGAAAAGATCCTTCTGATTCCTGGAATTGTCGCTGACCTGAAAATGTTTGAGTAGAGGAATGAGCCTACTCGCTCAGTGAATAATATTTCACTTAGCCATCATCGGATAACTCCATAATTTTACATTTAACAGGAATATGTGGATAAAATAACAAACTGAGCAGTTCAAATTAAACAGTGCAATTATCGTAGAAAAGTATGCTGAACATTTAAAGAACAAGTATTATAATTTCTAAATCTGAACATACACAAGTTTCATATTAATCTACCTTAATTCTACGTGATCATCTTTTAACTTATGCCCTGATCATATGCAGTGTACTCTTCATATAAAGTCTCGTAGCGAACTACGAACCCACCGTACAAGACTTAGCGACACACCCGGGAAATGCTAAGTCTGACTGCTGTCCTGGTCTGCGTCAGGACTCTCAGGCGCTCAAGGGCCTCACTGCACTCTCAAAGAGTGTACTCTAGACTCCTCCTCTAACCTGAGCACACAGGCAGAGAGTCTGGGTTTCCACCGTGACACACGCACGGATTATTGTTGAATAACCCCTATTTACTCCAGTGCCACCGTGACACACGCACGGATTATTGTTGAAAACTACCTCTCTGTCCTCGTGCCACCGTGACACACGCACAGATTATTGTTGAACACGAGCCACCGACCATCTAGACACACGCTAGGTAGGTCGTTTCACCCCTAAGGCACAGACCTCTCAAAGGGGTTCTACCGTGTCAGGGCATCTAAGTCTAACACATTTTATTATAACAAGAAAACTCTTATAACATTGTGTCTCTCTCTCACATATTCGACTACTGGAATATACTGTAATTCTGCAATTCACTAACTGAAACTAGAAATTCAACTTTCATAGCATTTCTATATATAGTGCAACAACTATTCACTTATATCGCAATAACTCATTACTCAGCTATGCTTTCATGCAAACAGATTCGTTCACTGTAAATAGATTTCATATCTATTCCACGTCTCTATACTGATTTCATATTACTGAACATTCAAATATACTGTATTGAAAGTAATACTCAACCTGAACTACTTTATCACATTTATTTGCATCTTACTGAAATTACACGTAAGTCATGCACATTTATATTACTAATCATTTCATTTCGTTTGAACTATGAAAATTAAAAGTCTAAGGATGTTAACTATGCTCGGCATCCGGGTAATCTCTATTACCCACATATACACATAAACATAATTTTCATATATGCAATATCTACAATTAGACGAGTTAAACCTTGATAATTAAGTGAGATAATACTCACCCGATTCGGTGTGTTCGTATACACTGAAAACGTCCACAAACACGCCTAATTCTGCTTTTCTGCAACTTTGCACCCCGTGCAACTGATTTGCACCCCGTGCAATCTGGGTAGAAACACTTCTGTTCTATTTTTCTGCAACTTTGCACCTCGTGCAACTGATCTGCACCCCGTGCAACTGATCTGCACGCCGTGCAAACCTGTGCAGAAATAGAAATCCCCGACATCAGCTTTCTGTAACTTTGCACACCGTGTAACCTGCGCAGAAACGGAAATCCCCGAGGAAGAAGGTGGATTTGGGGTCGATTCGTGGGAAATCTCCGCACGAAATACCTTGGGAACTTCAGGACGACCTAGCAGCAACCCGTAGACGTTGCTTTTCACGTCTTTGGCCGCTCCTAGCACCTCCTTGGCCGACTCCTATCTTGGCCGGGCAGCAGGAATGGGGAAGAAGAAGGGGAAGGGGAAGAAGGTGAAGTGGCTGGCTGATTCGGCTGGAGAAGATGAGGAATCGAAGAAGAACAGAGAAGGAGGGGCTTGATTGCCCAACTTTCTCCTCTAGCTCGCTCTCTCCCTCTCCCTTTTTCTGTTTTTCTCAAGCGGCAACTGAAGGAATGAACGTATCGTTCATTCAAGGTCGGCTAACAAAGCTAATAAAGGAAAAACTAAAGAAGGGATAAGGAAGGGCGCCCAGGGGGCCGGATGCAAATTACCCAAGAACTTTCAGAAATTACATATAGGTCCCTGCTCGCTAAAAAGCTCATATCTTTTTACTCTTAGGTCGGTTTCGCGTGATTTCTCTGGCAACGGATCAAGCACAAATTTGTCCTCAATCTCAGGACAAGATAACAAGCTAATGATACATTAACACTAGCTCAAAGTTCAAAACACTATTAACAAAAGCAAGTACTCATCTCAACATAACTAGTTCAATTATGCACTAACCAAGGTACTTACTGTTAAAACGAAATGTGGGTCATAACACTTTAGTTATGCATATTAGGTGAAACCCTAATCATCAACTTAGTCATATTAGATTACTCAAGATACCTAGATCACATTATCAACATTAGATCATAGTAAGATGTCGATATCGGTTTTAGAACCCTAATTCAGCACATAGAAGATTACTAATCTGGAATCATCCACTATTCATCATTATCAAGGATTTACTCATTATACATGTCTAGATCAGGTATTATCTTAAGATGAACGAATATATACAATTAAGCATCAGATTAAGCCAAGGGAAAATTAATGTAATTATGTGCATTACCCCTTCTAACTTTAATAAATTAATTATATGGTCAAATAAAGCCATATTCACTTGAAATTTGACCCATAGAACAATTAGAGTATGAGGAATATTATATAAACATCAACTACATCTTTTAAAAAAAATTGTATTAATTTCATTATTTTTATATTTAGTATTTGTTTAATGCATATCTTTATAATTTGAGACATTATTTCATATTTGTTAAGGTTCTTTCAAAAATTAGACTTAGGGTGATTCTAGGTTACCAAATTTAGATAATACTAATTTATTGATAAACTGATATAATTATCTTCCAACCAAAGGCTTAGTTAATTAATTTATCTTTTACTTCTTTTTTTTGAAGTTAAACAGACAAATTTCATTATGGAGGGGCCATACGACATCTACATGAGGAGAAAAACAAATTAAAAGACCACACAAAGATCAAGAACAAATACAAACCACCACGAAAACTCATATCGGAATCTAATAAGGACAATGATGTATAGATTCCTCTTCTCCTTCGCTAGCTAAGGCAGCTTTCTATGAGGAATACCTTCAACTTGAGTATGTATATGTGGTAGAGTATCTGCACCAAATCGGTGTTCCAAAAGGATATTTTCTCCGCACTTGCTTCCATACAAACTCCACAATAAAATTGACCGAGAAAGAAAAATCTACCACGAGAAGAGAAAGTAACGTTGATTAACAACGAGATAGACAAAACAAGAGAACAAAAAATAGAAAGCCAATAAAAGAGAAAGGGATAGGAAACTCATCGCAGCCGGTCTCAACGATAGGGAAGAAGAAAATCGCTGCCTCCAAAGACACCATGTCCACACACTTCCCGAAGAAGAGACCCTGCTGATGACGGGCGAGAAGTGGCCGAGGGGGAGCGGGGCACCGCTTAACGGCGGCCAAACCCCCTCCCCCAGGCAGCCGCCTATGCAAGAAGAAACCCTAGCAGTGCTAGGGTGAGAGAGGGGAGAGCAGCCGTTCACTTTAAAAAGCAATTATATTTATCTTTTACTTTATATAAAAGTTGATATGTCAAAATCTTATATTTTATTGGCTCCAATTATTCTTGATTAATCTAATTCAAGAGAAAACTAATTAAATTGTAGTCTTATTACAATGAGATTACATATAGGGATGATTGAGTTAAGTACCCAAATTTGAGTATGTTACAATACTCCACCCCTTAAAGAACATTTCATCCCCGAAATCTACCAAGATATAGCCTAAAATTCTAATATATAGATTCTAACTACGTATAAGTTTCTAATTCACTAGATAAGTTAATGTAGTGAGTCCTAGCATAACATACCCACATCACATTGGTATGCAGAACCCAACATGAATTTATATAACTCCATCCATCACGTCTTATTATCTTCCCATATCGTGAATTGGTCTAGGAAATTTACACTAAGATTGAGGATAATATTAACAATTTTAATTTGTTATGGTTATCTACATTGTTAAGGAGGTTTGTCCAACCCACTATTTTGACGTTTGGTCTCCCTTCCACTATTAGTTTCCCATGCTAATAAACAGTGATTTCAACTATTCACTAATTTATGTTATAAACATAATTGTACAAGGCTCCGCCCCTTAAAAGGACCTTCCTAACCATACATAGATATAAGATGGTAGACAACTAGATTATAGATATTATATTTGTTCTTTATGCCTAGGGTAGGAGGGTTGAACATGCAAACCAAAGACTTCTTCACTAAAATTCTATCTAAAATTATAACTTCCTTGTGGTGGTGACTTGGTTCCAAAATCATTGATAAAATCTTAAAACAATTTTTTTAAACATAATTTAATAATGAAAATAAGTTTGACAGTGAAAACTTTGCAAAGGGAATCCAAAATGGAGCCAAAATTAATACGAGAACCAAGTCAACCACTTTTACAATGTACCACATATACTATCACCCTAACATTACTTGATATTCACAAAAGAGGATTCTCTACACACCTCATCAAAGATTACAACAAGCATATGCAAATTCTAGATTAGGGTATACATATTTCCTCTTGCATGAAGTAAACTTCTAGTAGTTACTACTTGGCACAACCCCCATTATTTCACTATTCTCTTGATCGTGACTTATGCCAACACATACCAAAACATCATTTATTCATAAGATCGTGTAATCATAATTAGAAGAGATTAGGGTTTCTACTTC
Source organism: Alisma plantago-aquatica (assembly GCA_963693085.1). NCBI lineage: Eukaryota > Viridiplantae > Streptophyta > Magnoliopsida > Alismatales > Alismataceae > Alisma > Alisma plantago-aquatica. The sequence goes on from OY856414.1 coordinate 347,235,561, forward strand.
CCTAGTTGGTTTACATCCATGGTATCATTATAAGCCCATGTAAACTAGTTAGTCAAACTATTCTTCATCTCACACATCAAATAAACTAATTACAAGGTGTCAATGAGAGAGTGGTCAACTCTTTAAGGACCAAGCCTATATTTACCTACCTCACATAACCTCAGTGTTTGTTTACATCCAAACATGATTGTTCATCCATATGTACTTGGAAGAAATAACATGGTACAAAGTTTTATTATGTGATCCAACTATGTGACCATTCCTTTTAGGAGAAGGGAGATAAGCATAATTCCCACCTTATGAGTATGCAAGGGATGAAATCTCAAGTATCATTACTCAAAACCTATATTTTCCTTCAACAATTCCTCATTAATGAGAAATCACCAGTTTATCGACAATAGAATTCAGCACTTGGATGGCGAGTCACAAGTAAACTATGTTGAAATAACTCCATGTTGTCGGCACGACAAGACTAACCTTAAAAGAACTACTTTATTACATCATGTGCTATCACAGAACATCTCAACATCAAAACTCATGGCAATACTCTAAGTTTCTATCCATGCATGCTCATTCCACCAATGTGTCTATCATAGGCATGCAAGAGAACAACACAAACAAAAGTTTTAATGACTGGTACTAAGGTTACACACAATTATGTGAGTTCAATTCAACCTAATCTCCATAGTAGATAAATTTTTCTTCCTCTAAGGTGGGAGGTAGAGGCTACTTCCTAAGAGAGTCAACCTTTACATATAGAAAGCTATATCTATAAAGTGAGTTTAGGATTGATGACATTTTACCCAAAACTAGGTCATCCACATACTTTGGTTGGGATATATATATATATATATATATATATATATAATAATAATAATATAATATAATATATATACTACCAAATTGGATAGAGGTGAACCCTAATTTGTAAACACGATTCAGGTGTAGGTATGACCACAACCTCTAAAGGGTCACCTACCTACTAGGGAACAATCTAGGATAACTTGAAATAGCCAAGTTACCGACTGCTTTGGCTTTGATACAATGTTGTAAGGAGTGAGGCCTGATAGTGGGCCCATTCAATGATATAAACATGACCTGCGCCAAATCTTGATCTGAAGAAGTACAGGTTGTGTACCGCCTCCTCCCTTCTTTAGATCTACCATCTCCCTCATGATGTACCTCCCCCCTCTCCATTTGTCTTGATGTATCTAAAATTTTGTATCATTGTTATGCTCACCATTAACATGAGTGGCTAAACACCATGCTTGGGTTGGGAGTATTCACTAAGGTTCTCCCAACATGTATATACTTGCACCCTTTTGAATATATATATTCTTAGCAATTGTTATCTCCATACTCTTGTTCTTAAATGCTTCACTTAAATGATTAGCTACAATCTTGTGATGTATGATTGTTAATGCCTCAAAAGAGTAGTATTAATCTTATCTAAGTGTTATGGAGTTGAATGAATGCATGAAAATGTTAGAATGCTAAAGCTAATGATCATATGGTTTGCTTTGTGATTGTTTGAATACCATCTCAATAGAGAAACAACCTCATGATCTAGATCTATCCTAAGCTTGAGAGAGGAGTGAATAGACATATATGATGATTGCTTGTAATCTTGTTAAGGGTATGCCAAGGGGTGTGAGTATTGCATGTTGGTGAGAGATCTTAGTAGGTGAAAACCTAGTCCAAATTCCCATCCTTACTTTGGTTATGTCTTTCTTATTTGATCTTATTCTCTTGTTTTGTTTTCTTAGATTTGCTTTCCTTGCTTTATTTGGAGTACCATCATTCTAGAAGGAACACCATCTTAATCTACCCGCTCATTTGGTTCATTTGAGTCCAAGGCTCTACGTTCCTAACACTTATCAACCTTGTCTATGTGGTTCGACCCCGATCTACTAAAACACACCCCATATTATAGTTGTGGGGGCCTGAGTGTCAGGTCATAAATCAAAGAGTCTGACTACTCTTGATCTACTCCATTTTGGATGTGTTATTTAAGCTAGCCAACTCCCTCTCTTATTTGCTTCTTTTTTCTACTCTTTTTGTTCCCTAGAACTCCGACTAGCTTCCCATCCTCTTCCTCCCAACCCTAGAGCACTGCCACTGCAATCTACCTTGTTTTCTCCTTCACACCCACCAACTGGACCCAAAGACAAGCCATTTGCCTTCATCTAGGCTGGCCGAAGCGGAACGGTTGGTTTCTGGAGGGTTCTCCCCCCAGTGACCACCTACAATTCACCTCCAACGAGCATGTCATGAAGGAGCTATCTGTGTGAACCTAACACAATGGAGTGGTGGTTGGCGGTTCATAGAGACCTAAGTAGGGTGATGACCACACACAAGTTTTCTAGACCACTAGCCCAATGTCCAACCGAGCAACCACAGCATGTGGACACGATGTGATACAACCGTCGGATCTTCAGGGGAGGTCAAACTTTGACTAGGATCGGAGGGTCCTTCAAGGACCACGTCACGTGCCATCTTCCCGCCCCCGTTCCCTTTCACACCCCTTGTTTGGCAGATGTGGGACTCATGAGACATGCAATCATGGATCCATGGAAGAGACTAACGCCTCATCGATAATATTGATTTAAGATGACATCTAAGTCCTTTTCCTATAGTTTCATTCCAAACCTTCAAAAAACCATAACTTGCATGTCCCTTCATCAAAATAAGTGATCCAATATACCAAATTGTTCCTTTCAAAAAGATATACAATATGGGAATGGTTTCATAACCTGAAAATTCTCCCATTTTCCCTGTTTTGCTAAAATATGAATTTCGACCTTCTTTGACCATGTTTAATGCATCATTATGTTACAACTTGAATTATTAGTGTGCGTTTACTCTCCTTGTTTGCTTTTCAGAAGATTTTGTGTTCCTTTTAAATAAATAAGTCTCCAAATCACCCCTATTTCACATAAATGCCTCTAAAAGCACATATGTGACTTGTTTGGGACTTCAATGATGAACTTGGGTCTATATTGCTAATCTTATTTCTAAATGACATCTCGAATCCCCTAACCTTGAAAGTTAGTAATATTATGCTTCAATATGATGCTATCATCAACCCTAAATTCATTATGATTATATGGCCGTAAATGCACATATGTACCCCTAATAGGTAAATGTTGATTATTCCTTGAAGAAAATGATGTGATTGACCTATATTGTGCATCAGATGCCTTTCCATTCTTGAAATTAGTAATTCCATTATGCCTATAGATCCTAATTCCTAATACTCACACTATGTTATGATATGATGATGTATGTGACCCTTTTTCATCCTTAAATGCTTAATGTGACCTATATGGATGGAATGGTGTTTGTATGCTCTATAATTATTATGAATCCTTTTCTTATGCTCTTCACTCTCAAATCAGGGATACACCTAATATTTTTTACTCCTTCTGATATGGGTGAGTCACCTAAGTCACATGTTGAACCTTTTTGGCATATGAACTATGTTGATGTTTTCACCAGTGTTGAAGTGTACCTACCAAGTTTGAATAATGATGCCTAGACCCTAGAGGGCATCCACCCAACTTTGAAGATGTTTCTTATTTGTCCTATCTTGCTGATCTAGTCTAATATGTTGTCTAAATCTCATGACTTGATGAATCGCTGTCTTGTTTCCCCATTATGAGTCCTTTGATGCTAATATGCAAGTAAGTGACTTGAACCATGAAATGATTGTATGATATGCATGTAGCCTTGATAAGACATAAAACTTGAACCACACCTTCTTGATGACCTCTAAATCAATAAAAAACCACCAACCATAAGAGTAATAAACTTGTAACTTAACTAGGCCAACCCTAAAATGAAGCTAAATAGGGTTAACGATGAGAATCTAATGCATGTATGCAATCTTGTGCTTAGTGCATGCATAAGTATCATGTTAGGAGCTAAGCATATACATGATGATGTAAACCCTAGAAGTAAGGACGTTTATGACCTTTGTTGCTATCAAGAGATGGTTTTCTCCCATCCTGGGAAGGAACCCTTTATGTAGGGTGAGCACCAACTTTTGATTAGGTTCGAGGTAACCTGAAGAGGTCTCATATATGATTTTGATGAGATAAGTGTAAGATCACATAGTATTGCCATGAATCTATAGACCCATGTGTGATCATCTATAAGGGCAAGAGGATATGTTTCCATGGAGGTAACCTATATGGGGCCAGATTGAGGTAGGTAGGTCGGCATGACCCCTATGAAAGAATGTAAGTTCGAACATGAGTGTCCAGAGAGATGATGGAGTTTCAGGTAAGGATTCAGGTTTGAGATGTACTATGATGAAATTCTAAGTCAATACCAAGGTCAGGAAGGGATAAGACTGATGGAAGTAGGAGTTGTCTATTCTCTGAATGCACAAGACCATAGGGTCAGGAGGTAACAACTACATTTGTCCGATGCCCATGGGTTATGAGGTTGGCCACCTTCATGAGTTCATGGGGCCTAATGGGTAAATTTGAGAGGCACTCCCTAGATGCATAAGGGTCAGATCACCCCAAAAAGTCTCGGCACCCTAGGGACCTTGAGGTGATGACTAAGGATTGTACATAAGGGTGATGTGAAGGCCCAAGAGTGTTTGGAAACAACCTTTCCATGGATGTGAACGTAGATTGGAGATGTTCATGGTGTGGAGACATGTGATGTATGTTTCAACTTAGATTGGAAAGTGTGATGGCGATGTGTGATGCACCATCTCTACTCTTGGAATAGGTTGAACTCTGTATTTGGACTGCAGCCAAATGCTTATTTCATCTTGTTATGGGTGTAAGAGATAGGGAAAAATTCATGCCATATACTAAGGATGGAAGTGATATGAGTTGAAACCCTTCTATGATGATTGAGGATAGAACAAGTACCACACCTTATGAGAGTACGTTGGAAAGATGGTTCGAAAACATAAAGAGAAAAAAGGTGATATGAAGAACGTACCTTCCTAGAAGTAGTTGGAATCTATGAGTCATAAGTTTGGGTTTGATAATAGAGATGATGAGCTCAAAGTTTTCTTGACTCATATCACCTAAACCCGAGATGAGGATGATGAGTGAAGTACATGAGGGTTTATGTCTAGGATGCTTATGTGGTAATAAGATGTTCTCAGCAGGACACAGCTCAGGTGTACATCTGTCTTGCATAGCCAGTAGAGAGATTGGAAAGGGTTGTTAGGTGAACCCTATGATCGTTATAAGACTAGATGTGTGTGGCTAACATTCAACTACAACCAGACCCATTGGTCAAATTGGTTGTTGCTCAGTTAGTCAGGCCAGAGCTTGATGAGATAGAAGGATTGATTTAAGAACCTCAGATACACCTCTTGGGAAACGAAGGTGGTGAAACCCACAACTAGAGTGTTTTAAGGTTTCTGAGGAGTCAACCTTGAGGAATCATGTCATGCAAGTTGTTCATGATTTTAAGTATACCGTACACTATGGTACTACCAAGATGGTGAAGAATTACAGTGGTACTTGGAAGAAGGATATAGAGTTGCATGTGGCCTATTGCCATACATGCCAAAGAGTGAAGGTCGAACATCAGTAACCCAATGAGTTTCCATGGATAATGAAGAGTCGTTGAGAGGGAATGGGAGTAGATCACCATGGATAGTGTGGTGGGTCTCCCCTAGACTAAGAGAGGTCGTGATGCAATATGGGTTATGGTAGATTGCCTTGCCTAAGAGAGAAAGCAATGTCAATGTGACATAACCGGTTGAACTATATATATGAGATAGAGAGATAATTCAACTACACCATGATCCAAGTTTGATATCTTGAGTATGACCTCAAGTTCACTTCCATGTGGTGGAAGTAGGAACATGAAGAATTTGATGCTAGGTTGAATTTTAGTACAAATTATCACCCATGACTGGTGGACAGTCAAGAGAGTATGAGCCAGACTCGAGAAGGTCTGATGAGAGCATACATTCTCATTCAAGGTGATATATGGGAGCAGTTCCTGCCCCTACCAGATTTTACGTGTTATGATGGCCACCATAGCCAGTATCAGGATGTATGAAGCTCTGTAAGGGAGGATGTGTCAGTCACCACTTCACTTGGATGATGTCGGTGAGAGGATCTTGTAAAGGTCAAAGAGACCACAGTGTATGCAGATGAAGACACTTCAATCGAGAAATGGCTAAGAAAGCCCATGATTGACATGAGTCATGAGCCGATGTGAAGCAAACTGACATGCAATTCACTGTGGGTGAATATGTGTTATAAAAACCTGACCCCTCTGAGCTATAGTTGAGAAAGTTGAGTCCCCAATACATGGGTCCATTTGACATGGATTGGTGGAATTTCTTATGTTTAGATTTACCCCTCAGGATAATATGATGTATGATGTGTTCCATATGTCCGATCCAGAGCACTATGTGAGGTACCCGAGCCATGTGTTGAGCATTGGACCTATTGAACTCCAAGGAAGGCAACTTACCCTAAGTCACCTATGAGGGTACAAGATACCAAGGTGAGAGAGAGATCAGGAGTAAAGAATAGAAGATGATAAAGGTTCTTTGGAAGCACCATGGAGAGGATGAAGCCACATGGGAGCCAATGATGAACATAGGAAAGTCTTATCTTGAATTGTTTGTATGCTTAATGGAATTTTGAGGGCAAAATTCTTATAAGAGGGGAAGGATGTTACAACCTCAATTTTTGTTGTAATTGCAATTGTTTCAAAAGAAATGTACTTGGTTGTAAATTGCATGATTTCTGATAAATATATGGATTTCTTTTACAACTCTTCCTCATGCATGGTTTTTTTGGACCCTTTGGTAATAATAGGTCCAAAATAATAAAAGAGGAAGATAAGCTAAAAGGGAATAAGAATTGAAAAATAATCAAGAGAATTGGGATAAAGGTAAAAAAATATAAGCAATAAATAGACAAGTGTGGGTTTGATCATAATGGATGGTGTTTCGAACCCCACATGGATCCTTGAGATACAAGGAATAGAAATAAAGTAAAATAATAAAGTGTGAAAGAAAAAATATGAGTAATATATAAGCCATATCTTGCACATAAATAAAAGGTTGGTTTACTTTTAATTTATGGCCCCAAACTTGTCAGGATGATAGATTAAGTTGTTATGAAGTTTCCCTCAAAATTTGGGATTAAACATAGCCATGGTTTGAGAGTTATGATTTTTACAAATTATCCTAAAATGAAAGGATTTTTCTAAAATAGAATCCAGACTTTTCTTTTGTTTGGGTGTGAGTGACGCGGACCATTGGATCTTGATCCAACGGAGGCCGTTCATCTTCTAGTTCTAGTTGAACTAGGAATAGGCTGGCGACAGTGGGATCTTTCCACTAAATTTTCTCGCAAATCTTTGCATGTGCGAACAAGTGTATGGTTTGGTTCGGGAGAGGATTCCGTGCAACCTATACCTAGGTTCTTCATGCTTTAGATGCTTCAAGAGGAAACGCCCAATTGGCTAAAAAGGTAGGTGACAGCAGAGGTTGGGGAACCCTAAAATCGACCCCCAACTCTATATATATGCCCCATCTCGACTCCCCACATTTACGCAAACCTAGTCGGCCGCTTCCTTGCTGCTATCGTGCCTCAGGTTGTTGCTTTGGGGTAGCTCCGATGAAAGCTCTGTCGTGGTGCCACTGCGGGTGTGATTGCTAGATTGGGTAGAGACGACTAGCAGTAGTCGTGCGATCAGGTTCCATCATAGGCAGCATGAAGAATCGACGACCCAGGAGTGATCCGTGATTCTGAAGTTCGTTAGTGGGCGCGTGCGCTAAGGACCGCGCGATCTCGCACAATCAATGAAGACCAGTGATCCGACAGCCGAAGATTTTCCAAAAATCTGAGGTTAGTCGCCTCTCTAGTCAAAATACAAGAAAATTGATGAATCTTGCATAATTCGCTAAAAATAGATCCTTTGGCCGAAAAATAAAAGTAAATAGTGCTTTTTGATTAGAAAAATATGTAGAGTCTGATAAAAATGGAATTGGATTATGATGTTGCTTGCAATTTAAAAAGTACACAAAGTTACAACTTTTAATGTATTAAATCATGGTAGAACCATAATTTGATATGGAACTCAAATTTAATGGATCTTTTGGGTTATTCTAAGTAATATTAACCTTTTGAGAATAAAACAGAGAGTTAATTTTGAAAAAGGTAATTTTATGCTTGTTTTAGGGTTTTATGCACCTGATTATGGTTAGAAACCCTAATTTGGGAAAATATGGGTTTTAATGGGTTAAATCCAAAAATGTAATTATATAACAGAGATTTGGTGATCTCAAACTTGATTTAATATTAAAGAACCCTTAATTAGGATAATTGGATTAATTAGGGTTTTTGAGAAATAAGAAATTTGTTTTAGGGCTGTTAGCCAAAAAAGGAGATAAAAATTGGATAAAGAAACCTAAGAAACCCTAATGAACCTTAAGGGCTTGGAAGCCTTAGAAAGTACCATCATGTCAATAGGAAGGTGTTTTTACATTAGGTAATCTATATGTTTTAGGAATTAAGGGTTGTTTGCAATAAACTACTTGCTTGGATAAATTGTTGAATTGGGATTCTTTTGCTCAAGAACGGGTATGTGGTTACGCTTATGGATAAATCATTTTAGTTTTCCGGTGATTTCTAAAGTTTTATCGATTGCTTGGAATAACTGCTTGATTGCCTTTTATTTCATGCAATTATAAAGTGACTATGACTATCTCCATAATTATATGTGCATAACTAGCTCAGATCCTAGTCCTCCTCTGTAGCTCTGATGTTGATGAGATAGATGACCCAGTACATGGTCTACCCGTGAGGTAGGACCATTAGGCTATCACGAGTCAGTGATTGGACTACATTTGGGTAGGGCCATGCGACTCCAAAACTCTATGTATTGATCTACTTGTAAGGTAGGATCATGGGGGTTAGTTAAGATCTTCCATATGAAAGGTAGTATCTATGTCCACTACAGGGACAACACAGAGGCTAGGGTATGTAAGGATTGCGTAGTTATGTTTAAAATGTAAAGTTTGTGTTGTTAAATAATAATTTCTTGCAATATGTTGTTACAATTAAATGCTCGATTATTGGTTCCCCCACATACCAGTTTAATTCGTTATACTGGCCATCGTTTTGTTTGTCAGTGTTTTAGGTTTATCAAGAAAATGGATATTCCTTTAAAGTGACAATGATGGAATAAAATTTAATAAAGATTGGAGGATATTAGATAGATAGATGTTATATGGGGTACATTCCCTCACTCCTATATTTTGAAAGGTATGAGAAAAGAAATTTTTTATTCCATTTTAAAGCTTAGTTGTTGTAGAATTTATTAATTATTGTTGATTATTTGCAAAACCACTGATCATGTTTTGGGATAGCGGCTCTGACTTCTTGGTCTTCCTTAAGTGGGGTTTACCAAGAGGTGGGGTCGTTACATGTTCCAAGATGTTTTTAATATAGAATAGCCTAGAAAGATATATATGATCAGCATCTAGGCTAGAAACTAGAAAATCTAAACATCTAGGTCATCTATGTCCACATCGTCAACAACATCATCAGCATCAACATCTGAGCCCTCTGGCTCGGAGTCATCATCTCTGTCTGAAGGTGTAGAAGAGACAACAACATTCTCATCACCAGAGTCACCAGCAGAGCCATCATCAGAAGCATCACCATCATCCTCATTAGCCTCCTCGTCAGCAACAACAACCTCCTCATTAGCAATAAAACAAAAACCATAATCGGGATAGTGGGCATTATGCTCAGCCCAAGACATGCCAAGAGCATGAAGCTCATTGGCATGTGGGAAGGAAGTTGTAGAAGTACCAAGACTAGCAAGCAGAGTGGCCAAGGGGCCAACTGTCAAAGGAAACACTCCACGGGAAGATCCACCAATAGCAGAGGGTGTAGTAGCAGAAGCAGTAGGTGGAGGGGCAGGGTAAAATTGATCATATGCATAGGATGCATAGTCACCTCCTGGGTAGGGCTGGTAGGCAGGATAAGGGTGTACACATGATAGGTTCATGTTAGACATGATGTCATAGAGATCATGATGCATCTTCTCCTAAACCTAAAGGTTGTATGCATTTTGATGCATCATGTAGTCCATAAGGGTTTCATTATATATGTGGAGTAAGGTGCGGGCATGTCGGTTAGGATGAGGTGGTGGAGTTGCTTGGGTAGAGGTAGAGGTAAAGGTAGAGGTAGAGGCACCAAGTGTGACAGAGGATGGGATAGGCATGGACTTCTGAAGAGTGGTCTCACTGATGCAAACTCCTTTCTGGGTAGGTTTGTAGTGAAGTTCATGGAAAAGAGATTTTCCAGTGGCAAGTTGGAAAAGACCACAGATCAGGGCTGGGTAGGGTGGGTGGGTTCCATGGGTGTTCTTTCCTGAGTCAAAGCAGGTCATATGGGAGAGAATATATCTTTCCCACTTGACTCCTATATTCTTCAAGAGACAGTACATAATTACCTCAGTGTTTTCTGCAATTTTAGTCTGATTTTTCTTTGGATGAATATTGCAGTTAACAACTAAGGCAGGTATGAGGTTCTTGAGATCTAAGGCGGAGGAGGGAAGGGTGCACTTCTTCCTATATGATAATGGAGGCTTCTTCAAGTATTTATGAATATTAGGGAGAGTAAGATCATATTGCTTGTAGAAATCCTCAAGCTCGACTAGGTCAAAACACTCAAGGTAGTCCTTCTGCCAGGTATTAGTCACTTTAGTGCCTGAAAAGAAGATGTTCAGGGTATCCTCAGAGAATTGGAATTTCTTCCCGAAAATCATGGAAGTGACGACTACTTGAGTATTGGGTGGTAGTACAAGTGTGTCATAATTTCATTACAAGTTAGCATAGAATTCATGAACAACTTTTGTGCTAGTTATGGAATTGTTGTAGCACAAGTGTTCGACACACAAGGTAGAGAGGTGGTGGTCATACAACAACTCGACTACTTGATCAATGACCTTGTGTCTTCATGGGCATGGCTCATACAAGGAACAAAATGGAAATGGGTTCCTAGGAAGGATCTCCTTCTACCTATTAAGAGCCTCATTGGAGACAAATAAGGTGTGATCAAAGGGGATGAGATGTGAGTTGGTAGACGATGATGGTGCACTAGCTGGCACAACCCTCTTTCTTCGGTTGGATGTCATGTAGACAAAATGGAGAGGAAGGAGAGAGAAAAAGCAAGAGAAACACCATAAAAACTCATCCACAGACCTAGTGTTGATAGGAAAGAGGTAAAGGGAGTCCAATCTAGGTCAAACTAGGGCTAGGGAAGGGAAGGTCGGGGCTAGGGTTGAGAGCCTGAGGGAGCTAGAGGTTGGATCAGTCAATTTTTCTCTAGTTGAGAGGGAGAAAAGTCAACCAAACCTAACTTATGTTTGCTCCAGCTCGACCATCGGTCGAGTTTTATGACTCGAAAACTCAACCGATAGGCTCTTTAAATAAGCTCTGGCCTTCGATCGATTGAGGCGGCAACTGGACCGATAGTCCACCTGAGCCAACATTAGAAAATTTAAATTCTAGCCATTTGAGTGCTAATTAAATATATTTTTCAAGTCCATTTTGCATTTTAAACATACTTAGGCACATATCACTCATCATTGGGTACTATTTTGTGAGAAAACAAGCGTTTGCAAAAGATACCCAAAAATAAGAGAAAAATAAGGCAAAAAGAATATGAAAATTGATTTTTAGCATATTAGCAGGCAATGGTGATCAAAACATAGGAAAAGGATATATGATAGATAACGGCTAGCTAGAAGGCATATCAGATTCATTCAAAGTAGTTATGAGCAGTTTAGATTTAATAAAGTTAAATTACTCTCTAGCTAGAGGTTTAGTGAAAATGTCTGTCAATGAATTTTTCATGTCCACATGCATGATATAGATATCCTTTTTGGCAATGTGATGATGAAGAAAATGATGGTAAACCTCTATATGATTACCTCTACTATGCAAGATAGGATTATATGACAAGTTAATTGTACTAGTATTATCACAATAGATAGGAGAAGCATTAAAATTAATGTTAAAGTCTTGGAGCATTTGCTTCATCCATAGGACCTGGGCACAACAACTCTCGACTATAATGTATTCAGCCTCGGTGGTTGATAATGTCACTATGCTCTGTTTCTTAGAGAACCAAGACACCAAGCATGGACCTAGGAAAAAGCAAGTTCCACTTGTGCACGTTCTATCAATCAAGCATCCCGTGTAATCCGCATCAGTATAAGCTGTAAGATTAAAGTCCCTTGACTTGGGATCCATAGACCAAAATTTGAAGTTTTGGCTAAGTACCTTAAAATCATCTTAACATCTATAAGATGTGATTTCTTAGCATTTGATTCAAAGTGAGCACACAACCCAACACTAAACATTATATTAGGCCTAGAGGAAGTTAAGTAAAGTAAACTTCCTATCATATCTCTATAGAGATTCTCATCTACCTTCTCACCTTCTTCATCCTTATCAAGTTTGGTGGTGTTTGACATGGGTGTGTCCATCGTATTGGTGTTCTCCATCCCAAAGAACTTAAGTAGATCAGTTGTGTACTTGCCTTGGTTGATGAAGTTCCCATCTTTAGTTTGCTTGATTTGAAAATTGAGGAAGAGTGTGAGCTCACTCATCATACTCATCTCAAATTCACTCTGCATAAGATCACTAAATTCTTTGCAAAGATGAATGTTAGTTCTGCCAAAAATAATATCATCAACATAAATTTGAATGATAAGAAAATTGTTAGAAGTGTTCTTTAGAAACAAGGTAGAATATACTTTGTCCATGATATACCCATGATCTAACAAAAAGTTCTTTAATTTCTCATACCAATCTTGAGGTGCTTGTTTGATTCCATAGAGAGTTTTTTGCAACAAATAAACATGGTTAGATAAACTATCATGTTCAAATCTTGGTGATTGTTCAACATACACTTCCTCCTCAATTGTATCATTCAAAAATGCACTTTTAACATCCATTTGATAGAGAAGACAGTTTTTATAACAAGCAAAGGCAAGAAACATACGAATGGACTCAAGTCTAGCTACATGTGCATATGTTTCATCAAAATCTATACCTTTATCATGATTGTAGCCTTGAGCCACTAACCTTGCTTTGTTCCTTACCACTTTCTCACTTTCATCTAGCTTGTTGTGGTAGACCCACTTGGTACCAATGATCTTTCTATCACTTGGTCTTGGCACTAGGGTTCGTATGTTTTTCTTTTCAAATTTCTCCAACTCTTCTTGCATATCTAGGATCCACTTCATCATCCCCAAGAGCTTCCTTGATGTTCTTTGGCTCTAGTTGTGAGGTGAAGGTGATGTTGGCTTGTTCTTTATTGAATGCAGCCTACGTCTTCACTCTTTCAAAAGGATCACCTAAAATCATCTCTTTTGGATGATTCTTTGCAAATCAAGGAGTCGGATTCTTCTTCTCTTCATCTTTCTCTTCTTCTTGAGTGACCACCTCTTTTCCCTTTTGGGTGATGTTGAGTTCTTTTAGAATAGGAATTACTTCACCTGCAACATCATTGTTTGGAACAATATCTTTGGGAATAGAGGGGTTGGTTTCAATAAACTTAACATTTATGAATTCTTCTACTTTAGCAAGATCAATATTAAACACTCGATAAGCCTTGCTAGTAGTGTTATATCCAGGAAAAAAATCCTTGTAAGATTTTAGATCAAACTTTTTGAGATAATATTTCATATTAAAAAAACAAGGATATCCAAAAACATGAAAGTACTCGATAGAAGGCTTTCTATCATGTCATAGCTCATAGAGGGTTTCCTTTAAAGAAGAATGTGTAAAAACCCGATTTGGCATAAAACATGAGGTACTGACGGCTTCGGCCCAAAATTTCCTTGGATTTTCATACTCTAAAAGCATGGTCCTAGCCATCTCCTACAGTGACCTATTCTTCCTCTCTACAACCCCATTTTGTTGGGATGTTTGAGACGAAGAGAAGTTATGTGCATTGCTAGATTCTTGACAAAAATGTTTTAAAATATCATTTTCAAATTCTCCCCCATGATCACTACGGATGGAAACGATCCAAAAAACATCTTCATTCTCAACTCATTTACAAAAATTCGAGAAAACATCAAGCATATCACTCTTGGAAATGAGAAACAAGGTCCAAGTATATCTATAAAGCCATCAACAATAACAAGGCAATACTTGGAACCGCGAAGTAATTGAGTTCTCATTGGACCAAATAGATCAATGTGAAGAAGTTCAAGAGATCTCTTGGTACTAAGGACCCCTTTGGATTTAAAGGAGGACTTGGTTTTTCTTTCCTTGGGTACAAGGTTGGCATTCCTCATCCTTTTCAAAATCCATTTTTGCTCAACTTCTTCAACTGATGCATATTTATATGACCAAGCTGACGATGCCAAAGAGAAATATCATTTGAATTGACTACCATGCATCTACCAACAACAATCTTAATAGAGTCAAGAACAATTACATAAAGATTACAACTTCTAGTTCCCTTATATATAACTTGATTAGTGAGGGAATCTTGAATCAAGCATTCAAAGGAAGTAAATAACACAAGGTAACTGTTATCACATAATTGACTTACACTAATTAAATTGTGATGTAGGCCATCCATAAAAAGAACACTCCTGATACATAGCCCCTGTTTGGCAATGGACTGGACCAGGATTTGGGCGTGTCACGTAGCGCCACGACGGCCCAATCTGGTCCGACTTGGACGGGAAATGCGTTTGGCAACCAACCCATTTTGATCACCATTTTGGGATAACGGAATCCCATTATCTGGTTTAACTCAGTCCCCATCGAGGTAGGATTGGAAATCTCAGTCCGGTTTGGCCCAAGAACCCTCCCTAATCCCTCGCAATCCCGCAACCCTCCCTATCTCTCTCGCCCTAACCTTCTCCTCTCGGCGGTCTCCCTCCTCATGACGCTTCACTACAATCACGCATCGTCACAATTGTTTGTCCGTGAGAAGTAAAAGTGAAGGTTGCTCGAGGTCGCATATGGAGTCCAGCGGTCATCGAGTGAAGCGTCCACATGGATCATCAATGTTGCCGCCTGCCACCGCCAGTCTACCTGGGCGGCTAGCTCTCTCAAAATACAAGGTACCCATACCCTGCCCTGCTCTTCTCTACTACCTACTCTAACATTGATTTGTCTTGTTGACACACAGAACAAACCCTAGCTCGCCCAAGGCAACAAGAAACCCTAGAAAGTGTTCATATGCCTTCTTATTCCTCTCCTTCTGCTATGAGGTTCTACACTTCCACATACACCTCTTAGAGGAGTTGTTCACGGAAGTTGGTCGTCGTCCTTTGTTGTTGAATCGTGCTCCTCAATCGTGCTCTGGCGGCCCTGCCCAGACCTACGATTCCACACTCTGTCGTCGTTCTCGCCCCCTTCTGCTCAGGTTGGTCATGAATTAGGGTAGAGGGTGCTTTGTTTGTGAGGTTGATTAGGGCAGAAGTACAACAATCAGACATGTGTATCGATTAAGTGGAAAATGAGTCGACAATAGCTACAAACATTTGCATCATTGTGTATGACACTACTTTATTCTACTTCTAACTACTACTGTTATCTAGAAATGCATCAATTTACCGCTATTATGTGTGTCTGTGTGCTAAGTTATAGTAGTATCTAGTAACCCTATAGCAAATAAAAGCAACTAGCATGCCTGATTTTTGAGATTTTTACTGGCCAGGTTATTTTGAGGAGATCGATATGTGTTAGTAGACCATAGTCGTTAGTCTTGTCCTAGATTTCCTTTTCTGTCATTTGTTTTTCCTCCTAGGTTTCTAGTTTCTGTGACTTTGTCTTTGTTTTTCTAACATGATTAGGCAGTAATGGTCGTTAATGTCTTAGACATATCTGTTTGCCACACCTTTATTTAATGTTCTATTTTTTGTGATACTATTATGATATCATAATAGTAGCATCAATTGCATATGATTTTTGGAAAGAACAAGTGAACCAATATGGCATAATTCTACACATTTTTTAGGTTCTCTATTGAAAGCTAGCTTGACTTATAGTACTTATTTAGTTTTATTTTATGATTATATCAAGTGAAAAGGATGTTATTGTGAATGTTGCATATAAAAATTAGGACTCCTATTTGTTTTCATCCCAATGATTTTTAATCAAATTAAATTAAATTTATGCCCAAGCATTCATATGATTCATGTATGCATGTGTTGGTATTACATATAGAATATGCTCACGTGGTTTCAAAGTGGATATGAATCTGGTATTAGGGTGATGAAGTAAATAGATTGCTTATGCTAAATTTGAAAATTGAATAGTTCTTATTTAGGCCAATTGATACATGATATGCATCTTCCTTGATTTTCCATTTCATTATCTGTGTCTGATTGCTTGAGGGCATGAAATGGTTCAAGATTAGGGAATTTGATAAGTGCACTTTGTATTGCATCTTATTTGCGTGATGGAAATATATGCATTGATTCATTGTCACTCTAATAGCATTGATTCTTGTCACTCTAATAGCATTGATTCATTGATTCACTAACCTACATGCATAATAGTGTCCATGTCATAATTCCCATTATATATCTGCCTTGTGTCACTTCAGGTTAAGGATGTCATTCATATTAGATAAAAAAGATGGTAGATTGTGCCCATATCATAGTAGGAGGATGAAGACATCCTTGGAACCCTTTCTACTATGGATTTCAGCTTTCATTGATTTTACAGTCAACTTTCCTCTCTATCTTGCATTTAGAGTATCCATTATTAATCCTACAATATATACCATCGATGAACCTAATTTTTGCCTACATTAGCTCACCATGAGCAGGTAGTATGTTTGATTTGGCATGCGAGAGAAGTCATTGTTATTTCATGCTTATGATGAGCTTTTAATGAATTAAATTGTGTATATAAATGTTACTCTTGATTTTTTTTATCTTAATTTTATGAGTTGTTGAAATCGTACATGGATGAATAAGTAAATTTGAATGCAAGATATCAATATATCATATGGTAGTGGTTAGGTTAACAGGGGAAACAACAACAAATTCAAAACTTGTCTAACTAAATAAGTGTGAGGTTAATCCCTGCATCCCACAGCTCAATATTTTTTACTGTCATTTAATTAAACACATTAGTCTATGTTTTATTTCTTCTTTGTTAAATTGTTTTCAGCTCATGTAAATCACCAATTAATCATAAAAAATATCAAGCTTATTGAAACATTTGAATTATTGCTTAACAACATTTGACTCCTCATGGAGATGACCTCTATTATGCAAGTGGTTTGAGTTATAACAGGTATTCAAAATTCATGCAAATATACTAAATAATTTACTATTATTCACGGTATTATCTATCAAAATGGTTGAGATTTTTATATTCCTTAATAAATTTTTATGTATGCTTGGATATGATGGAAACGATCCCAAAATGATGGATAAAGATGGAAATTCACATCTAGTTGAATATTTTAATAAGAATTGTACTAATTCACAACAGAGAAACTGTGGTGCTACCTATATATACATCTAGTTGAATATTTATCTATAAAAATGCTTAGCACGTATATTTTGCTAGTAACCCTATACAATAGACCACCTGTGGTGCTACCTATATATACTTCTTATTTTAGTTTTTCAACTATTTGCTTGCATTTCTGGTTCAGCTATGATCTTGCTCAGTTGTTGATTGAGCTCCCTATATATGCTTGTTTGATTGTTATTTCGAATATGTGTTTGTGTCTCTGCAATCTGATTGTGTGTTTATTGTCTATCCTACAAAATTTACTGTCTATAGTTTGGTAAGATTGTATTTAAGGGCATGTATTTAAGGCCATGCTCCTGCTTTGTGCAAGGGTAGAAGTAACACATTTCAGATACTAATTTATTATTATCATTGTAAACACCGCTCACTGGCATTATATACTGCAACACCTACACGAGTATGTCTTACGTAGACCCGAAGCACCGAATTGTTTGGTCAAGAGAGTCTGATGCCACTCTAGTAACAGCATTGCGGATACAATATGACTTAGGAAGGTGTATTGACGGCCATTTTACTAAGGACTCTTAGAAGGAGGTAACTTCTGATGTGCATAATAGGATGGGGAAGGACGCGGGTAAATTAGACCATTCAAAACTCGATGGAAAAACCTGAGGAAGGACTATGCTGCTTTTAAGCTTATGACCAATAAGAGTGGTGTTGGATGGGATGACACAAGGCACATGCCCACACTGCCTGAGACCCCTGAGTGGAGGCAGAGTATGTAGGGTATGCCAACACTCGGCAATTCCTTGCACCGTATCGCAACACAACTTACCATATTTCTGAGTACCGAGAAAATAGACATGCCTACACCAGCCAGAAGGAGATGTTCAACCACCGCCACACACAATTACGTAATGTTGTAGAAAGAGCATTCAGGGTGCTTAAGCGGCGGTTTGCCTACCTTAAAAAGGGGGTGACATATCCCATACATTCGTAGTTTCACCTCGTAATGGCTTGTTGTATCCTCCACAATTTCATACGCCGCCAACATGATGACGACAGTATCATGGATGAACTCTCAGATGACATTTCAACATCTGTCATTCCCCTTCTGGGGTTGACCTAAGTTCCCTCCAACAAACAAGTCAGGATGATTCAAGGGAGGGCGATCGTTTACGTGAATCCATTTCTAATTTCTTATGGGATGCTCATTGACCTACAGTTGTATTTGTAATATTCTTTGACATTATTTGATAAATCATCCACCACATAACTTTGTAGCCTTTAGTTGTTTATTTTACTAACTTTTTATTGGATCCTAATAATATACATGACATAATGTTTCGGTAGGTTGTCTTGAAATAGAGAATGGAATGTCTTACTATACATGAGGCCTTCAATGCACTGTACGTGTGTATATGGATGCCGCGGACGCGGCAAATGAACGTTTTGAAAACAACAACCCCCACAGACCGTATTTTACATATGGTAGGGGTCTTGTTTCGAATAGATGTTAGATGAGATTTCCCGCGCAGCGTGTACCACCCACAGTTGCCACACTTACTGCGGTTAGGGATGCTATGCTAACACAACTTGCATATGTACACAATGAACGTAAGCTATGGTCTGAACAATGTGACTTTTTCTATTCGACAAGAGTAGACACCGATAGGCTCCAACAAGATATTTTCACTCTACGGGAGAGGTGCCAATATCTTCGTCAACGACTTCACATCACGAGCAATAACGACTCTTCAAACGAGGATGTATACAATACATCATAGATGTAGAACAACCTTTTGTACTGAATTCACTTTTATGTTTGAACAAGCAGTTAGGCCTATTTTATGTTCAAAAATTTTTATTTGAAATCTATATTCAGAACTCGACATTATTTTACTAATCATCAATCATGTTTTAGATGTGGATGAATCCATCTGAAGTTCTGAGGTGTGATTATCGGTTAGATGCAGCCTTGCAGCTTAACACAGAGGATGCAGGGTTGTATGATTTTGGCATTCTGAGTGAAAGGTCGGGCGAAATGTATTACATATGTCCTTCTCGTGAGGTGCGCTAGTAAATATATACATAATAGATTGCCCTTGTGTACACTGCACATTCTTTGTCATTCACTTAGACTTGATAATACATTTTAGGAAAAAGATCGGTGTAGATACTTCTGTTGGGAAGTCTATCTCCCCCCAATAATTGATTCTTTAAAAGCTGAGATTATGTTACTAACTGTCGAATGCAAGTCACGGTGGGGTCAAGCAATAACATGAAGGACTTTGTTGAAATTCATCACAACTACGATGATATATACACCCAAAAAAAGTATGAGCATGAGGTTCTCGAACGCTACGTTGCTAGTCTGGAGGAAGATTGTAGTATTCTTTTGGACATTCCTTCACGCACGGTGACGCCATAACATTGAATGACAGAGCTACATTTAGTTTGTCTTCTCAATTTACATTGTCTACCATTTGATGTTTTTAACATTAAATCTTTCTTAATTCATCTGTTGTATTACACTAACAGGCTTTAGTTATTTATCGTAATGTTGGTGTATGTTTTATGGAGGGTGTATGTTTTTTCATCGTGATGTTACTGAATGTTACTTAGTACCGAATATGCATATTATATTCCCTTAATTGTGACATACACCCCTACGTCTAAAATATATTACTTACAGAATATGTAATATGGTTGAGCCTCCAACGACACCTTATTTTATGTGGTGTACGAAGCTTGATATGGTTCTCAAATGTATGATGAGAAACCAATATGAGTTGGGGAGATGTGTTAATGGAGTATATACTACACAGACTTGGATGGAGGCATGGCGTGTCTTTTAAAATATAACTGGGGGGCCTTACATATCTTTGACTGAGTTGCAGATGAGATGGCAACACATAAGCAGAGAGTTCATAAGAGACAATCTTTTTATTTTGGGAGATTTATTGTCTCCCCTGCCATTGGCCGTGCAACGCAACTTCGTGACGACTCGTCACATTTACCCACATGGGGTTGCTGAATACCTTAACATTGATGAGTGAATCAAACAACCACATTAGACGGCGAAAGTAACACATGAACTTGTAATATATTTCCACGACATTGTAGTTGTTTGTGTTTACTTCGCAACATTTAGTTGCAAAACTTATATGTTGTATTGTTTTGTTTGGACCATCACTTGAAAAACGTCTACTTTATTGTTATGTATTGAAGGCATACATCACGTTCTTACTTATTTGTAGCTAAGTTTGTTTGAAGCATTTATTTGTATTCAATATTGTCACAGTTATCTTACTATTATAGATATTTTCTAATACTTATATTTATTTATTAACTATAGATGTCGTCATCGCGGTCAAAGGTAAAGACAAAGTTTGAAAAATTATTGATGTCTCCGTCGAAGATTCAAAAATATGTAGAAGAAA
The DNA here is from genome assembly GCA_963693085.1 of Alisma plantago-aquatica. NCBI lineage: Eukaryota > Viridiplantae > Streptophyta > Magnoliopsida > Alismatales > Alismataceae > Alisma > Alisma plantago-aquatica. Next base: position 347,256,486 of record OY856414.1, read on the forward strand.
ACATTATTTGCAAGAAATAATGTTGCGAGCCTACACGTGATGAGGGCACAAATGGGAGCCACAAACAAGCCAAGGGTGTTACTCTTCCTATTCACCATCAGTCGTTGTTGTTTTAGTGGCCAAAAGACGCCATCAAACAGGAAACCAATCAGTTGTTGAATGAAGCATGTCCTGTTTCATGGGACGAGTACGATAAGGCCATGAAGTTGGCCGACTGGGACGTTCCTACCTGGGATCAAAATAAATCTTCCTCCACATCAAAGCTTGTCCCCCACAGTGGTTGCTCACCATCTTAGATTATGTATCGGTGTCTATGTCTAGGTCCAGGGCAGACCTCTCCTTTGTGTCCCTCAGTTTGTATGTTAGAGATATATTTGCCCGAGAATCAATAAATTATTATCTGTTTTTTATGTGGTATTAAGTTCTGCTGGAGACATGCTATTCTCTTTGCTACGCACGTTTGCTGCCATTGAATTTAAATGCATAAATTATGCATTTTATATGTTATTTATTTGTTATTTATTATATAATACATTCTTTATGCAATTATCTTTGAATTTTATCTTTCATTGAAACAACAACAATATCAATGTGTTACACATTACTTGACATATCGCAATTTTCTTTGCATCTGTATTAATATTCACGTTAATTTAATGTACAATTAAAAGAAAACGAACTGATTAAAATTTAGAAAATTAGAGGTGTCCACAAAGATTATGATTTTGAGTTAGAGCTCACAGATAAGATATATTTGCTAAGTCGCACTCATCACTTAAGAAATCACACACAATGCTGGAATAACACACACACAAACGTGATATCTTCTCTTATTTATAGGTATATAACAAGATAACAAGACAATTTTAATAATCTTTTCATTTTACATTTCTTGGATCAAATATGTAAAATACTACCTATTTACAACATACACAGCAATCGAAGATAACAATACAATTGGTTTATTTTAAATCATCACGTACTTATGACCATACTCATATATTATGTTTAGTTTTCCTAAGTACAAAACTGACATTCACAAAATCTACATTGATTTTTTTAAAAAAAATTGCCCTTCTGCTTAAGCGACATCACAACTACACATTCCTTACTCTTGTTAAAACAGTTCTACAACATCAGGACAGAATCAACAGATATTGACTACGTTGTCAAACAAAAACAGACTGAATCAAGCCTAGTAGCCAAATAGAATCAGACTGCAATCAGACTCAAATCAGACCAGCTGACCAGAATCAGATTGGGATGCCAAACAAAATCAGGCTAAGTTGCAAACAGAATCAGACTGAATCCTGACTAATCGCGTCTAATCCAGTCCAGACTACGAAACCCCAATCCGTTGCCAAAGGCTTAGTTTCTCCATAGAGTCCGATTCGGACTTCAGGTTTTATACCTTTATAAAATACTCTATTAGGCTTAATTGCCGTGGCCGCAATGCTGACTCGTCGAGAGTACCTCAGTTGACAACCCATAAGGAGAGTGCGGATGAAATAAAATGGCCGCATAAGGAGAGTGCGGCTGAAATAAAATGGCCTCTCACCTTCACCCTTGTGCGGAAAAAATTAGTACTCCCTTGCTTCTGTATTACCATAAAAGAAAAAGAAAAAAACTTTGCTATATTACATTTTCCAGATGACAGGGGCATCCATCGGCTACCCCCAACACACACACAAATTATCAGTAGAGTCAGTAGATGTCAATATGGAAATGATTAGAGTCTTATTTGCTGCCATCTCCACTCTTACTTTGACAAACAGCATATTTGGGAGAGGAATGCGGCAGGGGTGGAGGTCATTCCCTTGAATATTCTTTTGATTCACAGGCTACAGAATAGCTGGACGTCTCCACCGTGTGTTTCGCCTTTAGATTAACCACCAATTAATTGGTTGAGATACATAACTCAAAATTTTGACTGTCAGAGGACTGTCTTGAGGAGCTGATGACTTCTCCACAATTTAACCAGGAACCGTAATCCCTTGTGGTTTTTAGTTATTGACAATTTATTAGAGGCAATCTCTGGTAGTCTGGTTGGCAGAAAGGAAGCGTGTACCCAGAAGAACACACTTTCAATCAAGGGTAACTTGTTCTTAAATGGAATGACAAACATAAAAAACAAAACGAGCTCGCATCTTGAATTCTTGATCGAATCGATTAATTAGGACATATTTGTACATAAAAAAGACCTGCAATATAATTCTGAGACCAGCATCACCATAAAAGCGCATCATTTACAAGCAGCAGATTCGATCCTGCACCACATACATTTGCCGTGATGCTTTGTAGTGAAGTAAGAATTAATCAAACACGGCAGATAAATCAACGAATCCCTCCTAACTTCTTAAGACCCAGGGGCGAACTTGGTGGCAAACACCCAGGCGTTGTTGGCGACGGGGTTGTCAAGGTGATCCAACAGGTTCTCAAGAGGGCCTTTCCCTGTAACGATAGCCTGGACGAAGAATCCGAACATGGAAAACATTGCCAGCCTTCCGTTCTTGATCTCCTTCACCTTGAGCTCAGCGGCGTTGACGGGATCGTCGGCAAGGCCGAGTGGGTCGAAGTACTGGCCACCTGGATACAGTTCGTTGCCGTCGCCGACGCCGGGAAGGCCGTTGATACGGTACCCTTCGACGAGACCCATGAGGACGACTTGGACTCCAAGCACAGCAAGGATGCTCTGGGCGTGGACCAGGTTCGGATTGCCGAGGTAGTCGAGACCGCCGTCAGAGAAGATCTGAGCGCCGGCCTTGAACCACACTGGCTCCTTGAACTCCACGCGGACCCATTTCTGGAGAACCTCTGGGGTGATGCAGCCGAGAGCTCCAAGCATTGCCCAGCGGCCATGGATCACCTGGAGTTTGGTAAGGGAAATGTTCGTTCTCATGAGCTGGAGGATCATGAACAAACCTAGTATAGAAAGAAAGTGAGGATATATAAAACATGAGGATAGCCTACCTCGAGAGCTCGGTTCTTGGCGAATGCCTCCGGGTCTGCGGATAGCCCAGCGGTGTCCCAGCCGTAGTCACCGGGGAACTCGCCCTTCAGGTATGAAGGGGTCTGGGCGGAGAAGGGGCCCAAGTACTTGACACGGTCAGGGCCATACCACAGATCAGAGCCCTGTCATGAAACCAATTCATCAAATCTCCGCAGTTATATGAAGAAGGAAAAGTCAACTTGTGCTAACTTGGTTATAAGCTTTGCTTACCATGGTGAATTTGCCTTTCCCCATTGGGACGACATCCCTGAGAGAGTTGGAGCTGGAGGCCTTGCCCAGGAAGGGCTTGGCGATGGCAGTGGAGGTGGCAGAGGCCGTTGTGAGCGTGGAAGCCATTATTGTCGCACAGCTGCTAAGGTATTATGATCAGATGAGGCAGCTGCTTGACGAAGGAGGGAACTCTGCTGGACTGAGATGGTGTGCTGTGCTGGTGTAGAAACTGATGGGTGGAGGGGAGATGTATAGTGAGGAGGTTCCTGGCTCCAGAGCAATTGTGGGTGGGGACGAGGAGAGGAGGAGCTTGTGGCTTGTGCCTCGCTCGGTTCGGTTTGGGCCAATAGGATCCTTCCGAAGGATATACGTGATCTCTACTCATATCGCTATATCCGCTTGTGTTATCAAATATCTACCGTGAGCCATCAGTTGTTGCACAGCTGGACGGTCACAGAACCAACTGAACCGACCAAGCTTAGGCATTGAGTTTGAAAAGTATACTGGCTGGTTGACGGTTGTATGCACCGAAGCTCATGTGTGTTCCGTTCAACAATTGCTTAAAAAAGAGGTAAATGGCAGATAAGGTCCACTCTTCCTTTTAAGTAAGGCATAAACCTGTGCTATGCACAAGTGCCTTAGCAGGCTGTAATGAGTACTTTTAGGTTAAACTTTGAGAAAAGAAGATGCAATAAATATGTACAATACATATCTTAATAGGACTTCTCATACACAAAGGGACCAATATGCAATTTTTAAAAATAATGGAGAAAATTGTATCCAACATCCTTTGTGGGTTTTGTTATATATTATAGATGAGTCTCCAAATATAATATATAATTCAAGAAATTAACGACAAAGGTGTGGGGTACACAAACAAGGACTAGTATGTAATATCAAAAAATAATAGAGAAAATTACATCCACCATTCCACGGGCTTTTTTTATATAGTATAGATGAGTCTCCTAATATATATATATATAGAGAGAGAGAGAGAGAGTCAGGCTAGAATACACTCGAGTGTATCCGAAACGGAATACACTCAAGTAGTTTTTCATGATGCAATATTTTTTTTTGAAAATCTAATACGTTGATCTTATTAAAATCTTGTGAACAACTCATACACAAAATTTGAGCACATTTGGATATGTATAGCTCATGTTATGAAGACCGCAAAAATTATGCATTTCAAATTAGTTTCGCGCGTCGATTTTGTTGCCCTTGGATGAGTGACTTACACTCATCCAAATGGGCTCAAAATTTGTATGTAGCCTAGTTATAGTATGACGGTGAAGTTCAATGGTTTACATTTTGCAAAAAATAGTCTTAATATGCAAACACACTTGAGTGTATTCGTGCGATCCGTACACTCGAGTGTATTCTAGCCTGACTCTCACTCTCTCTGTGTATATATATATATATATATATATTAAAAAATTAAAAATAAAAGTGTGGTGTACACATAGTGGGACCAATATGTAATTTCAAATAAAATGGAGAAAATTGCATCCAACCCCCTCTGCTGGCTTTCTTATATAGCATAGATGAGAGTCCTGATGTAATATATAATTTAAAAAATTAAAGACAAAAGTGTGGTGTACACACACATGGACCAATATGTAATTTCAAAATATAATGGAGAAAATGGAATCCAACGCCCTCCGCACACTTTCTTATATAGTATAGATGAGCCTCATAATATAATATATAATTTAAAAAAATAAAAAAAGTGTGATGTACACACACATGGACCAATATGTACTTTTAGAAAATAATGGAAAAAATTGCATCCAATCCCCTCAGGGACTTTCTTATATAGTATATATAAGCCTCCTACTATAATATATAATTTAAAAAATTAAAGACTAAGTGTGATGTACAAACATAGGGACTAGTATGTAGTTTCAAAAACTAATGGATAAAATTGCATCCGACCCCCTCCGCAGACTTTTTTGTATAGTATAGATGAGTCTCCTAATATAAGATATAATTAAATGAAAGACAAAAGTTTGGTGTACAAATACGTGGACCAGTATGTAATTTCAAAATATAATGTGGAAACGTGCATCGAACCCCCCTACGGGATTTCTTATGTTGTATAGATGAATCTCCTAATATAATATATAATTTAAAAAATTAAAGAAAAAAGTGTGGTGTGCACACACAAGGACAAGTGTGATGTTGACACACATGGATCAATATGTATTTTCAAAAAATAGTGGAGAAAATTGCATCCAACCCCCATTGTGGGATTTCTTATATAGTATAGATTAGCCTCCAACTAGAATATATAATCTAAAAAATTAAAGACAAAAGGGTGATGTTGACACACAGGGACCAGTATGTAATTTTAAAAAAATGGAGAAAATTGCAGGCTGACCCCCACTGTGGGCTTTCTTATATAATATAGATGAGCCTCCTAATCTAAAAAATTAAAGACAAAAGTGTGATGTGCACACACATGGACCAATATGTAATTTCAAAAATAATGGAGAAAATTTCATCCAACCCTCTCTGGAAAGTTTGTTGTATAGTATAGATGAGTCTCCTACTATCATATATAATTAAAAAATTAAAGACAAAAGTGTGGTGTACAAACACAAGGACCAGTATGTAATTTTAAAAAATAATGGAGAAAATTGCATTCAACCCCTTCCATGGAGTTCTCATATAGTATAGACAAGTCTCCTAATATAATATATAATTTAAAAAATTGAAGACAAGTGTGGTGTACACACATAGAGCAGTATGTAATTTAAAAAATAATAATACAAAAAAATTGCAACCAACCCCCTTCATGGGCTTTCTTATATAGTATATAGATGAGTCTCTTAACACAATATATAATTTAAAAATTAAAGAAAAAAATATGGTGTATGGACATAGGGACCAACATTGTACTGACCTCACTTTCAGCATCCCCCAATTAAGGAAAGACCTTCAAGTTGAGAGTCATTACCTATATTCCCAAGGATCTAGATTTAGCAAATAATAAATAATAGAAAACAATTTTATTAATTCACAAATATTATTTGCAAAATGCTTTTATATGAAATTTCATTACCAAAATTGTACATAGAGAAGAAGTGCCCATCTAAATACTCCTTACTAAGATTAATGTCTTCACATGGTTTCATCTTTATCTTCGTGTAATATCATCATATACCTAAAACGTCGTGAAACAAAACACGATCAGTATGACAAGTCATGCCAGTATGTGGGGGAAACAAAATTTCACAAGTAATGATAACAACATAATTTAATAATTAATATTTAACAAACCAAATTTAACATTTTCACCATGACTACCCAATCGAGATTTCTCCACCCTCTGTCATAACCCCTCAGGGCCTCATACTACAATATTCATTGTCTTCCCCTATTCAGGCGGATGACTTCGTCATGTCTCCCCTATCCATGCAGGTGACTTCAACATGTCTTCCCCTATCTAAGTGGGTGACTTTATCATGTACCCCCTATTTAGGTTGATACCAAAATACGCCTTCCCCTTTCCAGACGGATGGCCTTTCCATAGATCCAGAGGTGGCCTATATTTGAACTAGTCATGTTCTTATATAATGTGATAATCATAGTCACTTTAAAATTTACATGGAATGAAATAAATAAGCAGGCATATATTTTTAAACCATGCGAACAAATATGCAGAAAACCACGTGTAACTACAACGATTATTCATAGGTGTAGCCACATACCTTTGCCATGCAGATTATTCAATTATACTTCAAGGATAATGTCCAATCAAGCAAGCAAATCAAGCACTCATCATATAATCTACATTATGTAAATTCTAAAGTGTCAACAATGACATTAAATACATTATACCCTACTCAGTTCGGATCTAGGGTTTAGGTTTGGATAAGGAATAAGGGTATTAACCCTATTTCCGTTGCATAATTAACATTAGGTGAACCCTAGTTACTAGATCCATCTTATCCTTTCATTAAGATCACTTAGTTCAAATATGTTCATTAACAACATAGCAAGTTAGGATCTTTAGCCCTAATTCCACATATTAATGATTATCCAAATTAGAGACCCTAATTACCTTATCATTATTACCATCATTACATTTATTATCATTATGGTCAACAAGATCAGATAATAGCATAAAATTAAGGATTTTAATATTTTCAACATATGGATACACAAAACTAGGATTTAGCCACGTTAATTGCCACTTTATTTTGGAATAACAAGCCTAGTTAGATCTAGGAACTAATTTATTTACATTGCTCTCGATCTACTAATCAATTTTCATATATAACATATTTCAATCCAAGTCATAGATTAATCTCTACAATTAAAACAAGGTTAATCCTTTTAAAACCAATCAGACACTGACAACTCAGCAAAAGAACTATTTTTATTATAATCTGGATAAGTTAAGAAATTAGGTGAATTTATTGTTGCATCCATGTGCTCTAGGTAGGAGTCTCAGAGCATATGAGTCTTTTTTACCCCAGCCCGTCCCCTTCCTCACGATCGCGAGGGAGTCTGACTCCCGCCCATGAGCGCGACTACCAGGTGAGCACCCTCCCTTTGTCTGTGGGCTTCTGTGGCCATGAATGACCCAAGGACCTCCACGGCCGTGGCCGGCCTTGCCCCAAATGCCAATAGTGCCATGATGATCAAAGATGCCATGGTGACCAGAGATGAGGAAGGTGGTTCTTAGGGTTCTAACTATTGTAGGCACACAACAACTTGAAAATGAAGAAGAGAGAAACTATACCTAGGATCGTCGTGTGATCGAGGAATTTGTGTATCTCGTAGGTTCTGGTCTAGGATCCTTCCCTCTCTTTGGACTATTGAAAGCAAAGATCTCCTTGCCGGATAGGTGGTCGGATCCGGTCTTTCTCTTCTCTGGTACCTTGTCCCATACCTTAGCATCAGGCGAAGTTTTCCACACATCTGCATCACATCTCATCATACGAGAAAGGGGAAAGGCTACGACTAGGGGACCCCATCCATGGTGATAGTGAGCCATCCATGTAACATTATTGGTCAGGTCGACGCCCACACCTTCACATTATGCGATCAACGCTGGTTAGGAGAGAAACCAAGCGGGAGAGATGGAGGGACAAAGGGTTGAAGATATACATGTCCACACCTTATGCATGGATACGTCGAGGAGTTGCCACCCTATCCTACATATACCTTTATATAACGTTAGGGTTTGTGGGTCGATAGATTCATGTCCAAGTTATACATCGTTGGGTAAGGCAACATATTTAGAAAGTATTGAATACATCTTCTTTATCTTCTCTTACTTTCCCATACAAGACTTTTTTTTTTAATTATTATTTAAAAATAACACCATTATCTTACAGAATATTCCTTTCTAGAATTTTCTTCCTTTCCATTATTATTTCCAAGTATACAAAGGTTAAAACAAAATAATACTAATTGTTGCCTCAAACATTGTGTCGACAATAATGATTAGATAATTATCCTTTTTAATGATCTAAAATACCATATATTATATTTTCTCTTGGAAACTTACATATTGCTCCATATTTCGGTGATGAAATATTTCAACAAACCATTATTATTAATTAATGGACAAAATCTTTTTATTTATTTAACTTGGGTCACAAGCACCCATGCCACAAGGTCATCAAGATTATTATTATCTCTCCAATAATACATTGGATAAAAAAGCATGCTATATATTTATACAATTCAATTTTACCAAAAATTGAGGATATTACATTCACCCCTTTATAAAAGGAATTTTGTCCCCAAAATTCAAACCTAGTAAGCTTAAGGTGAAAGATATCTCATCTTAATTTCAAAACTTAGGGTTAGAAACCCTTCTTAGATATCCTTGATATATTTTATTGATATACAAATTCCTCATATTACCACTAAGGTTGCCGCCTGAATTCAATTCAAGGTACATTCACATCCTTAGCATTACACCATTTCATCTCTTGGTGATTACATTTTCCATTTATGATTTCAATTTCACATTTTAAGTTAATTCATTCTCAACATGACTCTAAACCATACTTACTTTTAATTCCACAATATTCTTATATTTCATGAAGTCAAGTTTCTTTCTTGCTCTTGAGTTTGTACACAACTCCTTTCATTATTACACGAATTCTTTGTATCTTTTAGATTTTCACCTCAGGTATTATGAGACTTAGCCACTTCCTTGAGGTCTCTAGGGGTATATGTGCTTTTTGGAGTGATCTCATCCTTATGCATCTAGTGAGTGCCCCTCACATTCACCCATTAGCCACATGAACATCATGAAGGTAGCTAATCTCCTGAGACAAGGTCATTGGGTAAACATACCCTTTACCTCTAGACCAGATGGTCTTGTGCATTTAGGGCTCAATCAATTCCTAATCCCATAGGTCCATGTACCTTTATACTCCCTACTTGACCTTAGGATTGACTTCAGGCTCTATCCTTCCCAAGGGTTCATCATTAGCACATTATTTTAATATGTAATTCTTTAAACTGGATTCCTCCATCTCTTATCATGCTCATTATTCACTGTATGTCCCCCCATTGGACTCATGGCAATCTTTCATGGTAACATTTCTTTTCCGGACTTAGTCTCATATGGTCAGCCACTCGCATAATGACATTTCCTCATATTCCTTAGAGATGGCATACTTGGGTTCAAAGTATCATACTCAATACATGTGCTTTCATCTTTTATA